>OZ005742.1:11138677-11754192 GCA_963930735.1 Dioctria linearis | reverse complement strand
CCTTAGGTTGCAAAACGCTCAAACGCTTCCTTGTCTGAAAAAACTCCGGAGAAGCGTTTTACATGAATTTTCCTCGATTTTTTCTGCAAGTTTTCACCATTGTCGGAGAGAAAGTAATGTTGCCAGTTGATAGGAACTTGATCCTGCATAATTTAGAAAACTTTTTTACCGGAAAATTTCCGGAAAAGTCGGAAAATTCCGGAAAATATTTTCGGAAAAACCGGAAAACTCTTATTTTTCCTGAACGGATTTATCACTAATCAAATTTGTACCAAATTTTCAAATGATTTTTCCCCATTTTCCGGGTTTTCCATGGAAATTTCCGGTTCAAAATTTTGATAGATTCAAATGACACGCGACATGAACCTGTGTGCCAAATTTTCAGCTCGCTGTGATGACGAAAAGTGGGTCTACGAGAGTGTCGAAAATAGTAAAAAAGAAATATATAAATAAATAGACAGACAAATTCGTTTACGAGTTAAAGGGAATGAATGGCCTCAAAAATGGCTGCGAATAGAATTTCAGATTCTATTCGCTGAAAAAAAAAAAACTTATGGCAACACTACGAAAGTTTGGTCGATTTGTTTTCTTTTCGAACTTGTAGCTAGATCTATATTTTATATAAAATCTTCTGATGGCTACTTCACTTCACTATCGACCTATCATACAAGAAAGACAGACATACAGTGACAAATTTAGTAGATATTAACTCGTATTATTACTTCTACGATATAAAAAGGCTTACAATAAATCCAAATAAAATAACAAAAAGGATTAAAAAAAAAAAATGAAAATTACTCTAACCAAACTGATAAAATATTTTTCATCATCCTACAGACGAATTTTCTTCATCCCGAGATTGTATATAATCGATATAAAATACTTCATCCAGAAAATAACAATTGTACATAACTGTTTCCATCAAGTTCATCCAATTATATATGTATTCAAGAGTCTTGAGCTTATATAGAACAGAAAAAGTCATAATGTCATCCAAAAGCTTCGGTTTTTCTTTAATTTAGTCTCACTTAGTTTTTGTAGAGCGCCTAGCTATATACAGAAAAATCCTTCAACATAAGAAAAGACGAAATCAAACTGAGGGGAAAATTGCTTTTCTGCGAAAATTCCAATGAAAAGAAAATCTCTCGGGAAATGTAAGGCGGGAGGCTTTATAGCTTTCTTATGAAAGGACGGCTGGAAATTATTTTCGATGCTTTTAAGACAAAAATTACAATATTTGAAAATTAAGAAATTCAAAGTCATCAAGTGGGCTGGGTCGAGACCATAGCAAGTACATACATATAAAGTTGACGGAAAAAAATAATTAGTTCGTCCAATTAGTTTTCAATAGATGTGTGATGCTTGGTGAATCGAAAATTTTTTATTTAAAAGTAAATTAAGCGAAAATTTTTAATTTATAATGCACTGGTGAAAAACAAAAATGATAAATGACGTTAAGCACATAAATCACCACCAGTCAGGGTCTAGACTAAAAGAAGCACTTCATTTGAATTTTAAATTGGCGCACCAAAAATAAATTTTAAAACGATATTGATCAAGGTAATGTTGACTGATTAAAAATTCAAATATTTTTTTCTTTTAACTAACTAGGTACCTATATGTAAGCAAACAAACTCCACCCCCACACATAGTACGTGTGTTTTTTAATTCCGTTAAAACATTTTTCGCTTGTCATAACTTGTTTACAATTTTTAAATTAAATAGAAACAGTTTTAAGCATAAGCACTATAAATAAACTTCCGCCAAGTACAAGTACCAAGTTTATTCTAGAAAAAGTTACGGCTCGGTTCTTATATACAGGGTGCCCCATATATAGAATTGGAATTTAGAATTCGAATTTAAACCCTTGTGACCACGAGAAAAAATTTATCTAAGTGACCGCGAATGGTACCCGGTAACTCACGTAAATTGCATCCATTTTGTTTAACAGAAATGGTGTATCTATACACTGTTTTACATTTAGTGTGTTTTTTCTATACGCAAAGAGCGAAATATTAATTTTTAATTATAATTAATATAAATAAAACTAGTATTTATTCACAATATAAAATATTTAAACTTTTATTTATGGAAATGGGTTATAACATTTCCAAAGCTGATTTCGACAAAATGTCTTATGAAGAGCACAATAAGTATTTACAGGATTTAATTGGTTATTTCTGATGAGGATTTCAAATAACGACTTTGATGATGATTGCTCTTAGGAAAAATGGCTTCCACCTCTGCCAAAACGAGCGATAATAGATTTGACAAGAAGACAAAGAGAAAATAATAGACACGCTGATGAATATTCAGATGTAGAGGACGTTTTGTTCGATAAAAGCATAAGGATTGAGTGGACTGAGGCTGAAATTGATACGGAGCCTGAAGATGAAACTGGTGCTGAAGGTGAGTTAGAGCTTGAAAATGTAGCAAGTCCTGAAGATGCGATTTCTTCTGGAACTGGTGTTTAAAGTATTCTAGTCTCAAAGGATAAGACTGAAAGGAGAACCAACCCTCCTGCACATTTTAGAACAAGCGCTCATAATATCTTTCACCAAAGAGCTGGTCCATCAATATCAACACAGTGTTTAACTATTCGAGATACTTTCAAATGCATTTTTAGTGAAGTATAATGTGCGATATTATCATACGCGAAACGAATAGAAAAGCACGGAGTATTTTTGCAGCTGACTATATGCCCGTGATCCAAGTAAGCCGTGTACAGCATGGACAAATTTAACTGCAGAAGAGTTTGACGCGTATCTAGCAATACTAATTATTGCTGATGTGCATCATTTCAGTAACGAAGATTTGACAGAGTTGTGGAAGTCAAATTCGTATCCGCTATATCGTGCTTCCATGAGAAAGAATCGATTCAAAGCTATTACCGGTTATAAGATTCCACAATATAAATAACCGCGAAGAACGTTTACAAACGAATAAAGCAGTAGCCATTTCAAACATATTTGCTCTTCTAAATGCGAATTTATCTTCCTACCTACCATGTGTGGCAACAGATCGTGTCAAAATAGATGAGCAACTATTTGCATATAGGGGTAGAACAAGATTCACCCAATATATGCCAGCGAAACCTGCAAAATATGGTATCAAGCTTTGGAGGACATGTGATGCCAGGACTTCATATCCTTTAGAAAGACAAATTTATACTGGGAAGCAGAGTAAAGGTCGCGAGGTGAATCAGGGTGAGCGTATCGTCCGAGATATAAGTTTGAAATTTAAGGGTTTTGGACGAAAGTATTGGGATTTATATATCGTAGGGACAATAAAAAAGAACAAACCATTTATCCCAAAGCAGATGTTGCCTTCAAGTCGCGAGAAGTTTTTTCAAAACTCTTTGGATACAATGATCATGTAACTATTTGTTCCTATGTTCCAAAGCAACATGCAGCAGTTGTATAGTTGTCCACATTACATAACACTAATGCAGTGTAAAAAAGAAACCAGAAATCATTGAATACTACATCAGTAGGTACCAAAGGCGGTGTAGACAATATGGACAAAATGGTTGGGCTATTTTCTGTAAAAAGAAACATATTGAGTTAACCGGTTGTAATTTTTTTACAACATTATTATCGACGTGGAAGCTTTGGCCGCATTCATTATTTTCAGAAAAAAATAATCCTCAGCTTGGAAAAAAAAAAACGATTCTCGGAGAATCTTTCTGAAGGACTTCGGAAGAGAATTAGCAATGCCCGCTATTTTACTAGAGCAGCAATCCCTACTATTTACAGATATCAATTTCATCAGCAGAGCGAGCAGTTGTTAATCGAGATTCCAGTGGACGACTTCCAATTGTTGGCAACTGTTTTGCCTGTTTATTAGAACTTATTTCTGCTATATCGTAAAACCAGAAAATCCTGCGTCATTTGTAATCGACCGATTTGTGATGTACAGTAAAAATAAGTAAATGCTGATGTAACTAAAATGTAATATGTTTGTAGTACATTTCATTTTCAATTTCTAATTGCTTTTTTTTTTAATTTATAGGTATCACATGAACTATCTAATTATGCAAATACAAATGTAAAAATTTGTAAAAAATTTAAAATAAGTAAGAAATATAAATAAAATAATATAAAAAAAATTGGAACTGACGTATCTTAATTAATAAATATGTACTTGAAGTGTTCTCGAAATTTTCTTTGAATTAATTTTATTCCACCTTTAATCCATCTAAATTTTTATATAAAATATACGAGTTACACAGGTACCACTATTGGTCGGTTAGCGTATATAAATGTTTAAGCCTGGCCCTGATGGCATCCCATCTTCTTTGTTGAAGAAATGCAGCATTCCGCTTATCCCCATCTTATCTCACCTATTTAAGTTGTCCTGTCGATCAGGCGTTACAGTTATGGAAACACTCCTTTTTCCTTTTCCACATCATAAAAAGGGGAACAGAAATTGACATATCTAATTATAGACCAGTTGCTCATCTTTCAGCTATTCCCAAAATATTTGAGGCTATTGTCTGTGATACTCTCTATTTCCACTCTAAACCGTTCATAGTGTAGTTTCCAGCATGGTTTTAATAAGGGGAAGTCAACAACTACCAACCTGTTGGAGTTTTATAATCATTGTATGTCTGCCATTAATACAGTAAAACAAGTTGACTGCATCTATACTGACTTTAGTAAAGCATTCGATAGGATTAGCCACAAGATATGTACTTTTACATAAGCTTACTTTGCTGGGTTTCCCTTGTCGGTTTCTTCTATGGTTAAACTCCTATCTGTCTAACCGTACCCAGCAAGTCTCTTTTCGTGGTATTCTATCCAGGAACATCCTTAATACCTCTGGAGTACCCCAGGGTAGCCATCTTGGTCCTCTTTTGTTTGTCATTTATATTAATGACCTTACTTTGTTACTGCCTCATACCAAAATTCTTTGTTATGCTGACGATGTCAAGCTTTTCCGGACTATCTCGAATGCCGATGACTATGCTCTAATTAACTCTGACTTGAACACCTTCTATTCTTGGTGTTCTAAGAATTTTCTTTCTTTGAATATTGATAAGTTGTTTTGTTTTGTCTTATTAATTATCGTAAGCGTAGTCCTTTGTATCTGAATTACTTCATCAATGGAAGTTTATTGTCCAGGACTTCACAGCACCAAGGATCTGGGGGGGGGGGGGGGGGGTTATTTTTGATTCCGGGCTCTCATTTGAAAACCATATTTCAAATATTGTCAATAGGGCTAACACTGCTTTGGGCTTTGTTAAGAGATGGTCCCGGGAGTTTAATGACCCTTTTGTAACCAAGACCCTATATTTCGCTTTTGTTAGACCGATCTTGGAGTATGCCAGTCCTGTTTGGGCTCCATTTTATTCTGTCCATATTTATCGAATTTGAAGCAGTCCAACGCAGATTTATTAAATTTGCTCTTCGGGGGCCTTTCATGGAACGATCCTTTAGCCTTGCCTCCTTATGTTGATCGACTCAAGTTGCTCTCTATCGACACCCTTGAGAAGAGGCGTGATATTTCTAGGATCCTTTTTATTTTTGATTGCTTGCATGGGTACAATTAATTCCCCTGAGCTTCTTGGGCTCCTAAATTTCTCTGCTCCTTGTCGTTCCTTGAGAAACCATGACTTTTTTTGTTTGCCATTTTGTGATACAAATTACAGATTTAATGAGCCTATTACGTCGATGTCTCGTTTGTTTAATGCTCATTGGCACGTACTGGACCTACATCTAACTAAAACCCAAGTAAAGAGTCTCTCTTGAATGGTCAGCTTACCTAATGTAGCCTTTTCTCTTTTTTATTTTCTTTTTTTCTCTTCTTTTTCGTTTCTCTTTTTCTGTTCAATTTTATTTCTAGTCTGTATTTTTGTATTATGTTCTCTTTAATCTAATACTTTTTCTCTTTTTTTTTTATACATATATGTGGCTATTTTAATTTATTTAAATGGGATCATTCTATATTGTACATTTTCTTTTTGTTTTGATTTTTGTAGTAATCAGCTATTTGATGACATTTGTAGAAATGAATGAAGAATGAATGAATGGCTGATTGACAGAATTAAATATTGTCAAGCAAATATTTTGGGATGCTCGTGCGAAGCAAATTAAAAAGAAAGTGAATCGCTTTAAGATTGATAATACGTGGATAGTGGGGAACCATGAAGCTGTAATTTATAGGGCGACACATGGTCGAACCTTCGTAGATCAAAGATAAATCTGATGCAGTCGTTTAGTAGTTTACGTTTGTATGTGCTGTCAAGCTTAGGAAATAACAAGCTACCAAAAGTTAAGTGTGGGCAAAAGAAGAATTTTAACAAGCTATAGTCGCATTTCTTTGCCTAATATGTCGGCGAACAGGCAAAGCTGCCGAAGTTCATAATAAATTTTACTTATATCAACATTAACATGATCACAGCACTTCATATTGGAGTTGATAATTATGTCTAGATCTCTAATTCTATTCACTAATATAAGAGTAGTTCCGTTTAGCTCAGCTGCTGGAAGTTCATTAGTATGTAGATTATTATATATACAGGGTGTCCCAAAAAATAGTGATAATCGGAGCCTGGAGGTAGAGCGTCCATCGGGGAACCCAAATCACCCCCATGTATGTTCTACGGTTTTTTGTAGTTTTCGAGTTATTACAAATTTTCGAGATTTTTCGCTAATTACGTGTTGTAAGGTAATTTTGGTCCTAGCGGTCGAAGAAAGTGAGATAGGCACTTATTTTTTTTTTTCCGAAATAGCTTAACAGTGCATCTGTCTCAAAAAGTAATCTTGAATTTTTTCTTTTACTCAAAACAAAAGCTGACTTGAATGTTCTATGACAATTTTAAGAAAAAGTTCCATATTTTTTTTTTGTTTAGAAACTAGTTCAAAAACTTCCTTAGTTCATCAACTATACATGGCGCAAATTTTATCAAATTATCTCAACGCCATCATACTTAAATTTCGATTCAGATTGTGCTAAGTGTAAAATTTAACAATTTTAATTGGGAAGTAAAAACAAGTAAAACTGAAAATTAAATAAAAATAATTATTTTTATTGTGAAAAATTACAAAAGTTTTTCAAAATGTCTACCTTCCTTTTCGACACATAACCGACAACGCTGGAAAAAATTCTCTTTAAGTCGATTGAGTGCTTGTCTGTTTCTTTTGATGTTTTCTACCGCCGCCGCTCTTAATCTACTCGAAAAATCTGGCAAGTTCCTGCATTCTTTACAATTAACCAGTTCCTTGTAGTAGCCCGAGTATTTTGTTTTGCTTACGAACTTAGACTTTGATTAGTGCCGTAGTGAAAATACTTAGAATTGTGACCTTGGCGGTAATTCTGGACTACGGAATCATGAGCTATTTACCGAACGAATACGCGTCACCTTCCGTCGGAAGTAGAATTACATAAAATTGGGTGCGATTTCTATTGCCTGTAGCAAAATGAATGAAATTATGAATCATATAAACGTGAATATCTCAAAAACGGTTGCATTTAGGCAGGTACATTTGCTTAGTTAAATTAAAGGTAACATTCCGGAGTTTCTAAATCTTATAATAAAACTGTATAGTTATCATGCATTTTGCGGGGAAAATCGTTAAAATTTGAAAAAAATAGGAATATTTTACCAATTTTTTGATTTTGACTACTACTTCCGACGGAAGGTGACAGGAAGGCTGATTAGGCATTCATTGGAAAGGTCAGACGGTTTGCTATCATCTGAATCCCACCTTGATAGTTACAGGGTGTAAAGTGGAAGAAGTACTAAAAATCTTAAACCCCCCCCCCCCCCCCCCCCCTACCGATGAAACGACGCGTCTTATCGCCCCCCCCTCCCTTCACCTTATAATTTTTTGCTTGTCTCCACCTCAGCTATCAAACCCTTGAGCTAGGTGCACCAATTATGAAACACTCTGTATATGCAGATTTAGCTGATTGTTTACTGGCCATTTGCGTATATTTTTGGGGTCGTTATTTAAGCAAGCGAAGCAATCTTCTATTAACCCAATCTATGTATATCCGTCAGCATAAATATAAATTTTCGCATCCTTTATAATTTCCGGTAAGTCATTAATAAAGATACTGAAGAAAAAAAATAAGAGGGCCAAGTACTGATCCCTGAGGAACCCCATAAAGATACTGAACAAAGGAAGGCCAAGTACTGATCCCTGAGGAACCACGCAATAGAGCTGTAGAAGACCAGGGGACCTATTCTGCATTCTCACTCACTTATGACTGTATGAGAGCAGTCACTCAGTTCGATCTAAATCACCCACCATTTATGTATTCTAGAAAACAATTGGAATGAGATGTATACTATTAAATAAAATAAGCCACCACATTCGTGGTGAATATTTTGATGTGTTTTTATATTTGCTATAGAGCCTAAACTACTATCCATACAGGAAAATAGTCTTCTAGTAATTTACAGCTTGGCTCCTTACCTTCCAAAGGCTACACTGTTATATACTTCACATAACAAAATAATAATATAGTTTTGATTACAAAGTAACCTTACCATTTTACGTTTACTAGCTCTCAGCTGAGTAATAATTGCATGTGTGTATGTACAGCCGGAGTCCGAATCTGTAGGCAGCTACATTCGATATCATCACCCCACGGCATGCCATGACGGCAGAGCGTCATATATGTACAATGATTACTCAGCTGAGAGTTTTTGTTTGAGGAATCGTAGGAATTTGGATCAGATAAATTTTTTTATATATATTTTGTTAGGAAAGGTATAAAAATTTTATTTCGATTCGAAAGATAAGAAAGCAAGCTCTTAAGATTATCAGAACACCATTTTTCTGTATGAATAGTAGTTTAGGGCGAAGAAGCTATTCAAATCAAACACAAATGGCCGTGTCGAGTACCGTATAGCCAGTAGTTATAACTCACTCACTTGCGTTCCAGAATCACGTGGAATCGAGTAAGTGAGTGAGATCGCAGAATATTTTCCACTTTAACTTGCTGCCACCTATCAATTAGGTAGCTCCGGATTAGTTCAACTGCAGAAGAAGAACAGCCAACATTTGAAGACAACTTATCCAAAAGTTTATGATAAATAATACTGTCGAACGCCTTAGAAAAATCCAAGAACACAAGGACATGATCGTGAAAATCGTAGATCATTGGTCACTTTTAGTATAGCTGATTCACAGCTATGGTGAGAACGGAAACCGGACTGCCACTCAGAAAGAAAGTTCATGTCTTCTAAGTACATGCTCCTGTATCTGCGCGGCCCATCAACTTTTCTAACATTTTTTTTGGTAGTGCCAGCACCGTGGCAAAGTTTAGAAAGTGATGCACGGAATTAAAGACATATAATAAATGTCTAATAATGAAAGGCAGAACAATTTTAATAAAGCGCGGAGAAACTTCATCTGTTTCCATTGCATCTGATAGTAAAGCATGGATAGCCCTTAATACCTCACTTGCATCAAAACAACGAAAAAAGAAACTTATTCGGAGAGGAGTAATAAGAGAAATCTACTTGATTGTGAGGAGCTGAGAGAACGGAAGTGCAGAAATAATTTAGGTTATCGGGTTGAATTCACACACAGGACTAACCTGCTTTCTACTAATGCTGGCCCTCTTAAGATTTTTCCACAATATCCTTGACGACAAGTTGGGCTTCAGTTTAGATGTAAAATACCTTTGACCTTCGAATTTCTGCAGTAACCCGATTTTAAGCCAATCTGTACAATCGCCTTCTGTAATTAGTTTTAACACGGCGATGGAGTCGATAAGAGATACTCCCTCTCAATAATGAGAGTAGGTATTTCAGCAGAAATATGAAATTAATATTTAGCCAGGTGATAAATCTTATCGAGACAAGAAAAAAATTGTAGGGTGCCAGATACGAATTTACCGCGTTTATACAGGGTGATAAAAAAAAATTTTCCTTCGATGGTTATCTAGCTACATTTGGTGAGCTTGAGCGATGTTATCGTAAGTGGTTGCAGTTTTGAGATAGCTGTTACGGCTACGTTTAAATTCAGATGCCCAAAATTTCACGGAGGTAAATAACGGGTGCAGAGTACCCGTACACCGTACACAACTCCAACACGACTTTCGATTGCGGTAGGCGTATTGCCTTACAAAAATAAGTATTTAATGACAGCCCGATACTAGACTTTTTCCATTTTCACAGTAACGCTCACATCGACCACACTTAAAGATTTTCAAACAATGCGTCCAAAATGTTTGAAATTTCGGTGAGTACCTTTCAAAGCATTGTGCAAACACATTCCACAACTTTTGTTTACGAGTGCTGACATCTTCATATTGAGGTCGGAAACATTTCAGACAACTCTCGTATTAGGTTTGAATAAGAGAACGCCATACAAAAATTATCTATAGTCTCAACTAAATGCTTAATCTGGTTTACATAGGGGTATCCCACCTATAATGTTATATCCGGTAACCATAGATACATAAGTAAGGTCAAGTCACAAAAAAAAAACAAAATGTACGGCAGGAGGTGGATATTCTTTACGGCTTGGGTGCTGCGTGCGATTAAAGAGTTTTATATGAATCACTCTATAGCTTCTAGACGATACACAATAATGATTTAAAATTTCGTCGAGAGATAATCATTAGATCATTTCAATGCCTTAAAATGCTTTTTGCCCCTCCCCCCTTCGCCGCGAAGTTAGGATACAACAAACTCAAAATTTTAGAGAATTTTATGTGTTGATTTAATCTTCAGTTTGAAATTATCTGCCATACTATGTACCCGGAATGTAATCCTTTCTAGGTTTCCTTGTACATTTTCTTAATCGTTCAGCTAAAGTCCTATGATTTTCTCTGAATTATTCGCTGGATTTAGATAATAAAAAAAAAGTGCAGAAATACCTCGAAAATGGTTTCATTTTAAGTATTTAGTGCGAAAATGGTTTCATTTTAAGTATTTAGTGCGAAAAGTAATTTCAAACTCAAAGGTTTTAGCTTCCTGAATTCGATATCAAAAACTGAAATTGTTTTTTTTTACATAGTAGTTAAATGAAAAACAAAAAAAAATTAGCTAAATTTCAAAAATTTGGCATATTTTGAACTCTAAATTCGAGGCACTAGTGAATTCTAAGAACTTGAATTGGATGGTAATATCCAAATTAGAGGGGACTGCAGAAAGGCATTAAATCGATCAATCAATGCATGCTACCCCCAGATTCTATGCATTCTGGGTTATCATAAACTCCAATATTGATTTTAGGTGAGGTTATGGTCTAAGCTTGCTCCAAGTAGTGCAAGTTCATCCGCCTATATCTAACTTTTTATTTCATTATTGATGATTGGAATACCGAAAATTTCATACACACAGGTACTTAGAGAACGTATAAATTTCCAGGTACCTTACCTGAACCTAATGCGCTTCATATTGTTTAACTCATACGAAATCAAAGAGGACCTTTTTCAATTTTTGGAGACCGTAAGTACTTTATGGTACCAGTTCTCTCTCAAATTAATTGTGTTCCCAACTTTCCCTCTATCTTTTCAATTTGCTTACTCGTTCTTCATATATTTTCAAAGCTGACATGAGATAGATTCCCCCATACGTAAATAGAAGAGCATCCAAAAATTTCGGTGAATTTGTCATTTGGTTGTTTTTACTAAAGGGTTGGTCCCACTATTCGGTTATTAGTCAATTTTTCATTTAGATTGAAAGTGCCGTTAGAAAAAGAAGTTTTGTGAGTATAGCTAGCAATGTTTTTGCAACATTCTAGAATATCTTTTAAATTATTTGCAGACTTATTGATAGAATAAAAATTAATGAGCAACAGCTGGTGGACATCTTATTGGAAGATATTCCTTCTGACTATAGCGAGACTGATCTTGAGGCGGATGATGACGAAGAGTTGGATATTGATTTTGATAATGCAATACTTCCTGAATTTAATGAGGAAGCGAATTTTGATATAAATTCTGTAGTTATTCCTAAACAAGGAACAGAAGCAGATTCCCAGTATAACACCCGTGGAGTGAGTTCAGTTGGTTGTGGAGATTATACTGAAATAGGAAGAATATCTCAGGCTGTTCGCCGATGGAGAAAAAGGATTGTTGATGCCACAGAGTCCGAATATACAATGCCTTTAGGTGCCAAAAATGGGGGTGTGTGACACATGCAATACAGCTTGCTATTGTTAGTGATGTCATCGACGATATTACTTATCAAAGTAACAACAAAGTATTGAACCTAAAAAGTAATAAATTACTAGCTTTCATTGGGTTGAATTTGATGATGGGTTTTAACACACGGCCCAGTTGGAAGCACTTTTGGTCTTGCCGTCCAGACTTCGAATGTAATATAGTCAGGAAAACTATGAGTAAAAATCGATTTGATGAAATCCTGCGATATATTCATGTGAATGACAACTCTAAGATTCCTGCCGATAAAAAGGATAAATTATATAAACTAAAGCCAATGCTTGACAAATTGAACAAATGATTTGAGGAAGTCTATCACAGAACAAGGGAACTTAGTTATGATGAATCAATGATTGCTTTCAAGTTCCATGAAACAATACAATCCGATGAAACCAATCAAACGCGGTTATAAAATACGGTATTTAGCAGACCAATGCGGTTAAATAATGATATTCCGAATATATGAAGGCAAGGATAAAATGGTACAGCAAGAATTCAAAACATATAGCTTGAGTTCTACATATTACCAAAAATGTATGGAATCAGAACAGA
Organism: Dioctria linearis; assembly: GCA_963930735.1. Taxonomy (NCBI): domain Eukaryota; kingdom Metazoa; phylum Arthropoda; class Insecta; order Diptera; family Asilidae; genus Dioctria; species Dioctria linearis. The sequence continues at coordinate 11,741,511 of OZ005742.1, read as the reverse complement.
AAATTGTACTTCGATTATTACTTTACGTCACTGAATCTTTTAGAAAGATTGAAGATGGAAAAAACCTTGGCGTGTGTCCAACCAAATAGGAAGGGACTTCCCAAGCTAGCAGCAGACAAAGCTTTGAAAAGAGGAGAATTGGACTATCGACATACAAATACCGGTATTGGCGAATATAAATGGATGGATTCAAAAGCTGTATATGTAGCCTCAAATTTACATGGCTCTGAGGACTCCTCTGTACTTAGGAAACGAAAGGATGGTAGCAGGACTGAGTATAAATGTCCGACTCCCATAACTAATTAAAACAAATTTATGGGTAGCGTTGACCACGCGGATCAGCTCAGAAATATTTATGAAATAGATCTAAAGTCCAGAAAATGGTGGCAGGGGCCTTTGGGGGGGGGGGGGGGTTGGATATATCATGTGTGAACGCCTACGTAATATATTGTCAGCTGTTCGGAAAGAGCACGGTATTAGATTTTAGAAGTAACTTAGTTCAAGGACTACTTACATATAAAAGACCTATTGAAACCAAAAAAAGAAATAGCGAAACTGTTACAGCATCACCTCCAAGTAAACGTAGAGAAAAAAATTATTCTGTATCTAATGATGTCCGTTTTGGAAATAAGGGAATACACTTCGTTGGCACTATAAGAATGCTGATTGGGAAAGTCTCAATAAGTATCTTAAAGAAATTGATTGGTCGGTCTGTTTTGCTTCGGGGGATGTTTTAATGAATGCACATTACAATTTAGTAACATACTAAATCTTGGCATGCGTGAATGCATTCCGTATTCTTACAGCATGATCGCTCCTGGTTTAACGATAAGTGCAACCAAGCTATAAAAGCGAAAGAGTCTGCTTTTCGCGCTTATCAATTGCATCCATGTCCGGAAATGAAACAAGTCTACAAGACTGCACGGAACACCTGCAAGTCCATTATCCAGAGAGAAAAATTTCTTTTTGACCAGAATATTAGACAAAGGTTTCTGGTCCCTGGTCAAAACCATCAGGAACAATTTCACCAGTTCCTCTATACCTTCACTACTTAATAATGGTGAAGTGATTGTTGACTCCCTGGATAAAGCTAATATTTTAGCTGCTAGATTCGCTTCAAATTCTCGTTTTCCACCAACTTCACAAACACCTGTTTTGCATCGCACAAGAGCCAATACACGTTCGTACGAGGGATGTGTTCAGGGTCCTTAAGGGGATCAACGTCTCAAAAGCCGCAGGTCCTGATGGTTTTTCGCCCCTGTTAATTAAAAGCTGTTCCTCATCCTTGGCTAAACCTCTGCGCAAACTCTTCTACTTGTCTTATTCGACAGGAAAATTTCCAACTGCTTGGAAGCTAGCTCACGTTCAGCCTATTCCTAAGAAAGGAGAGGGTAGCGATCCCTCAAATTATCGACCAATTGCCATCACTTCGATTCTTTCAAAGGTTTTTGAATCTATCATTAACTCAAAATTAATGAAGTATCTAGAAACTAATCATCTCATCAACGATCGCCAATATGGCTTCCGAGCTGGACGCTCATCTGGAGACTTGCTGACCTTTCTTACGGAACGTTGGAACCGTAGTCTTCACAATTTTGGTGAGTCTAAAATCGTTGCTCTAGATATTTCAAAAGCCTTTGATAGAGTCTGGCATCCAGCCCTTTTAGCCAAACTTAAAGCACTTGGTCTCTCCCCACCTCTTCTATTATGGATTGAAAGTTTCCTATCTAGTCGCCAAATACGTGTTGTATTAGATGGCGTTACATCTGAACCGCATCCCATAAATGCCGGTGTGCCTCAAGGCTCTGTTATCTCTCCAACTCTCTTTTTAGTTTTCATTAATGATCTGCTTTCCCTTACTTTCAATCCCATCCATAGTTTCGCAGATGACAGTACTCTTGATTTCGCTTACTCCTTTGACACTCTTGCGGAATCCAGGGGGAATGCCGCATGTGTTAAACGAGATTGCATGACTAGATCATTGAATAACGATCTTAACAGTATCCTCGCTTGGGGCAAAGCGAATCGCGTCGAATTCAATGCATCTAAGACTCAAAGCTGTCTCATCTCATTAAAACAAGATCATAACTTAACCACACCCGTTTCTTTTGATGGAGCATTAATTTCTGATTCACCGTCACTAAGCATTCTTGGCATTAATATTTCCAGTAAGTTAAACTGGACAGATCACATCTTCTCTGTTGCCAAAGAAGCATCGAAATGTCTTGGATTTCTGAAAAGGTGTAAGAAATATTTCAGCTCGTCAAATCTAGCGCTCCTCTACAAGTCCTACATTAGACCTAGAATGGAATACAACTCCCATATATGGGCCGGGGCTGGTCGCACAGCCTTAGCTTCATTGAATATTGTCCAAAAGAGAGCCTTCAAGCTCATTGGCGATTTGGCAATAACTTGTCATATCGACTCACTCGAGCACCGCCGCAATGTTGGATGCCTTTCGCTCCTTTATCGCTATATGCATGGTCAATGTTCTGATGAAATATCTAGTCTAATCCCTTGTAGAATGATTCCTGCACGCAATACTCAAATTACTTTCGGCCGTACAGTAAAATTCCGAGATGCTTTTTTATCCTGAACAGTGCGAATGTGGAACAGCTTACCATCTTTTTGTTTTTCCTCCGGCATACAATATGCGGAAGTTTAAGGCGACACACATCGGCACCTCCGCCACTCTCCTCACATCCCCTAATCCTTTCCCTATCTCCTTCCTGCCATGCTGTGCTTTGCATCATAGGGTATCCCCTGAGCTTGGCTTAATAATATAAAAAAAAAGGGATTACACTGGCCCACATTTATAGACCAAAGAGGGAGATCTTAGTTATGTAGTGTCAACAAAATGCAATCGAGGCCCCGTTGTAAATGTGCTCACTGCGGTATTATCTTATGTTGCAATGAAAAAAAAAACTGTTTCGCAAAATTTCATAATTTTGCATAAACTATACTATTTTAATGTTTCAAATGGATTGATTTGCCAACATTTGGTGGATGCCTCTATCTATATTACATATTTATTTGTTGTTATTTTTTAATTTAACTTTATTGGTTCATTTAGGTACTTTTAATGTTGAATAATTTTTATTTATGTATTTTGTACAATTCAATTATTTTATTTTAATATTAAATAAATTAAAAAAAATATCTCTTTACAGTTGTTTGCACCTTCATTACCATAATTAAAACCCGACGATACTTAAAAGTACCAACGTTCAAAAACTTAAAAATAATTAGCTAATTTTTTAAAGGAATTTATTTTTCATTTCTCTTTACTGGTCCAAACTAATGTAAACGAAAAAATAACATATTTTAATTATATTAATGACCTTGGGCATTAAAGGGTTAAGGAACAAGAAAGTTTAGATGACAGGTCTTTTTTGTTTTTAGCAAGTTAAGCACAATGGGCCACCATGGCCTCCTTGTTTAGGATCTTTCGTCACCCTGACTGAAAAAAAAAATATCTTTGAATATTCTAAGCTTGTTCACATTTGAATTTGATTCTGTCTGCATCTCTGTCATAAATATTTTGACACTAGGCAATAAACTATGGAGAAATTGAGCTGCTGACCTGTTTGCAAGATTTGGCTTCATTCTTTAATCTAAACAGAGACTACCATAAACTAAGAACTTGCAAGTCCAAAAAAGTTCACTGACTGTCTACTGGAGATCGGGAGACAGATATAACAAGAGTTTGGACTCCAGACGACCACAGGTATGTACAGAAGTAACTATTTTAGATTTACTATTTTACTAACAGAAGAGTTCGAAGCAAAAAAAAAAAACAATCCTCAGAAAATATAAAAACAAAATGAACACTGTACATTACCCCCCCAGAATCCTCATAAATAAATTGTATTAAAACGCAATTTCCCATATTGAGATAAGTATACAAAACTGACCCTGACAAGATGTTAAAAACAGCGTAAGAAAAAAAAAAAGATCATTAAACTACAGCTATTCTGAGATGGGGCGACTGAACGGTATAATTTGCCTCCTTAATAAGCAAACAAATTTTCCAAAATGTAAACAAAACTTCTTTTGAATATTCACACTGCAATCCATGCCAAGTTTAACCTTGCAAGTTTATTCACATCCTCGTCTGAAAAATTCATGTCTCTGATATTCAAGTTTTATTGTGTATTTGGTAGACAACATCTGTTGTACTAAGAAAGGAAATTAACAAAGAAAGTCGTTAATAATAATAATAATAACAAAAAAACTATCTGAACCGAAAATCTTCTGTTGTACTGTATTTATTCAAAACGTAATTCGCCTTCCTCATAACTTAAGTGCGTTACGCTTGCGCAGTAAAAAAAAAAATGATAGATAATAATTATTTAAATATAAATTAAACCATGCGATTGTAATAAGTACTTGATTTGTGTTCTCTGCTCTCATTAATTTATTTATATTAAACATTTCCTCCAAGAGGGAGGAAAACATTTTAATTATCTCCAAGAGGAGATATAAAATCATTTGGAAAATTTTCCAACAAGAAAGTACATCCATATGTATGTATATAAAAGGCGGACTTTATTTTTTGAGGTTAATGACAATGACGTCCTATTTAGTATAGGCTTTTTGTAATGTCTCTTCCTGAATCATTAAATAATGAGTTCAACATTTTGTCCTCTGTCTATCAAGGCATATAAATTTGTATAATTTACTTTCAACTGTTATACTACTAACTACTCAGAGGGTCTTTGTTTTCTATACCCCCATTTTAGCAGATAATTTCGCCAAGACAAACCAACAATTATCTCTAAATGATATATGTACTACATATGAGGTCATACCTGTTTTATATAATCATATTCAAACTGTGATTTCTCCCTCTAAATTGTTATTTTCCTTGTTATTCAAAGACAACCAGATAAGAGAAGTGGAACCCTGAAGAGATCTTGATGTGTTTGATTTTAATTGCTTTATTAATAAATTAAACACATTCGAGCCCCTCCAATCCAATCCCGATTAAGTGTCCATTTCAGAGACTCTCGCGCGCATTAACAAAACTAAAGCCTAGAGAATTCCACGATTTATCCGCCTATTAATTCGTGTGCAATTGAAAGTGTTTACATTGGTGGGCTTGATTCGCACTTCTTGCCTGCCTCGTCTTAATCACATATGTTTAGCTCATGCATATGATTCGAGCGCCTGTTGACGGAAAGCTTAAATCTGCTGCGTCTGATTGTGTAGCAAGTGAGTAGCTAGCTAGCTAGATAGAAGAGGTATACCTATAAGTCAAAACAACAGAAATTGTTGGGGCCGGCCGCGTAAAACAGGGAAATGTAAACAACCTCGAATAAAGGTCGTAGAGTGTCGCAATTTAAGTGGAGCTAGTATCTAGAAGTGTTGTGCATACATATGTATATCGTCGTTATGTATAAATATAAATATATGCATAAGTACATAAGAATTACGGAACACACAATATTAAAATTAAAACACTTTGTCACGACGACATACAGTGCTTGGATAGGCGGAGGCGGCGACGACGACGCAGTAAACCATGATTATTAGTACCACTTTTATCTCTGTGGAAAGTGAAAGAGCTAAAGCCGGTGAACTTGCTTATTACCCCCCCCCCCCCCCCCCCCCCCCCACCACCATGCAATGTTATTTATTGTTGACGCAAAATTGCGGCAATTTGCGCGAAAAAGACAAAAACAGCTTGGAGAGCGACCTTGACGAACAAAATTTGTTTTTTTTTTCTGTTTTGTTTGTTTTAATTTTGTGAATTAAATTAATTAATTTTACAGCAACGTTTGAGATTTAATTGTTAACCTCTCGAGAGTCTAATCAGGTATTACAATTGTTTTTGGTGTTTTTTATTAGCGTTCTATATTAACTCATTGTAGAGAATTAGTGAAGAGATTTGTAGTAAATATGTGCGCTTATGTAATTTTATTATGGGTTTTCTCGATCTATGTATGTATTGGTTATTAATGCCTTAGGCCAGGGGAAGAGAGTGTTACAAATTAATACTTAAAAAAAAAAACTGATCGAGGACCAAAATTCTAATTCATCATATTTTGAGGTTTTTATATTTTTACTTCCAGGGGAGAAGAATCTTTTTGAATTTTTACGAAAATTTAAATTTAGCTTCGACCATCAGAAACACCTTTTTTTTGTAGGCACTTACATACAGGGTGTCTCAGACTAATGTGACTATATCTTGCCAAATGATACCTTTCGTCCAGATAAGTAAAACGGCATTGTATGCAGAACCTTGGGATCTTTTCTATGAATATTAGACCACCCCCGTACCCTGCAGAGTCATAACGCTTCAAATCTAAAATTTCGGTTTTTAAATTTTTTTCGTATTTTTCCATTTTATTAACATTACCCCCACTAACAAATATTTTTATTACATAATTTCGGAAGCCCAGAGCCTACTCTTAAATTTAACCTAAATATTACACTTATTTTTCTATCTGTGACGGTTAAAGAGTTATTATAGCTCTTAACCTATTCAAAAATCTATGTTAACAATAAAGTTAAAAACTGAAATTTTGAATTTGAAGAGTCATAAACGCTGGAGTGGGAAGCGGTACGGGGGTGTTTTATCATTCATACGAAAGACCCCAAAGTTCTGCATACAATGCCGTCTTAAAATATACCGTATACCCTGTACTTTTTAAGATATAGGGTTTTTAATGAAAAACGAACATATTTTACTAATCGCCCTGTAACTCGGTAGAGTGACATTTTGCCCCCCCCCCCCGTACAATTTTTTACTTGCCTGGACGAGATGAATCATTTGGCAAAATATATAGTCATATTAGTTTGGGACACCCTGTATAGCTTCCATTTGTAAAATTTGGTGTAAAAAAAAAATACTTTCTAAATAATTAATTCTGAAGAATTCATTTATGGAAAACCTCAAACCTCAGGGATCTATGGTGGGACCGATGTTATTTTCAATAATGTTGAAACGATTGTATATGTAACTTGACGAAACCAATAAAAGCTGGGATTGGGAAGTACATAGGTAAGGATGGACGCAATATGGTCAGCATTGACCGAAAATATGTCTATCATCAAGTGTTTGTCATTTCTTCTCGTGGTGGCCCCATCAGTTAAGAAATTCATACGAGAGTCATTTAAAGAGCTACGAAACATAGTTAACACCAAAATTAGGTTAGCTTAAAGGACCTATACTTTAGTCATAAACTTAATTCTTTAATCTCATCTAAAAATTTATGAAACGACTTTCACTCTTGCACTCTTACTTACATGTAAGCAAAATAAAAATTTTAAGTGTGATCTTGATACTGACGAGAACAATCCTCAATAAGTCTGTTTCCAAACTACTATTTTGATATATTTATTTACATATGTATTATTCAAACAACTCTTGACAGTTTTAGCCTTCGTTGCATGGACTCTGTTGAAATCGTTAATGAAGTATTGTTTATAAAAACGAGCATTTGAGCCCGACAATAAAAATTTTCCACATCTTATCTTCAATTTTTGCTTAACAATTTCTTAGTTTTCAACATCTACAACCGATACTTCCATTATTAAAAATTCTTTAGTACCTGGGGACTATCGCCCAATGCTATGCTTCGCAACAAATAGTCCTAAGAATCCAAAATGCATGCAAATAAAAATCGATAACGAATGCAGAGTCTTAGATTTGGTCTTATACACACAGATTCTTTTGAGTTAAATGCGTTATCTGGTGTTCCACAGGGTTAAATCTTAGTACCCTTGCTATTCAGTTTCTATAGTGTAAAACAAAAAAACAACAAAGAAATATTCGGTTGCTTAACACAGACGATATACACCATAAATAGTTTTAAACTAAATCCTTCCAAGTCAAAAGTCAAATCGATGTTGGCTCAAATGTATGGCGAGTTACGAAGTCTAGAGGCCTTAAAATCCAATAGCAGCATCTGTATCGGCATTGACATTGAAGATTGCAGTTGTTAAAATCAAAAACAAACATGACAATGACGTTAAACCAAATGAGGGCATCGGAATCATCTGACTGAGTCAGTTGATGTTTGATATTCAAAACGGCATCAATCAAGACATCCGAAATGGTTTGACAGTTAAAATATAGATATTTAAAATGAATTTTGAAGAAATATTGGTGAATTTTATACGGGAAAATCCATCTTTTTGTATGTATCTAAAAAGTGACAAGGGTGCCGCATGCCTTTTTATTTAGAAACAACATTTTACAGCTACTGCCTAAAGCGGTAATTGCTGATGTGAAAGTTTGTAAGAATTGCCAAAACAATACTGATTCTAATATAGGAAGGCATACGACTTTTCTGGTATGGATTAGGTGCCCCTGTCCAGTTTCTGGAATAAGTTGGTCCTTTAGGGTTTATAAAATTAAAGTAAAAATAAATAAGCTCTGGAGGAATATTTATATTGTTTTCCTTTTTTTTAATGTAAAACTGTATACAACTGTGTACATTTTTGATCACTAAATAGCGCAATCGTCAACCATTATTGTTATGATCGCAACTAACACGGGGCACTACGTTGCCAAGTTTCACCCCACTGTGTGACCGACATTTGGCTGACAATCTTATAGTCGTAACTTACACGGTGCAATATGCTACCAAGTTCAACCTGATTGTACGGCCGACATCGGACTGACCGAATAGGAACGGCTGGTGGGCTCAAAATCGAAAAGATGAAGAAGAATATTACGAAAAAGACAGGCGGATTTCATTATTTCGGCAACACAGATAAAAGACATAGGTTAAGACAGAGTATAGTGAGAAGCGGGCTACAGAAAATTGGAAAAGGCCATAAGCAAGTGAAAAAGTGTCGGCCAGGGAGAAAAAAAGAGGGAAACGAGAAAATTAAAATCCTAGAAATATATTATAAAAATATTTTTTGGATGCATAGAAATTCACGTAAAAATCGGCAGCGTGGGGTATCGTCACTGAGATCGAAGGGTGGCGCCAGAATTTTTTAGGGACATTGGCCCACAATGTCAAAGGTTGTTTGGGGAATTGCTTCGAGGAGGAAACTAAAGGAGGCGACATGTGATGAAAAAAGCGTAGCAACTATCGTTCTTCTTCTTGTTTTGTCGAGGTGCCAGAGGCGCGGCGTTAAAAATTTTTGATGTCTTAAATATCACAACAAATTAATGACGCGAAAATTCAAACACATTTCTTAGAAACTCTGCACAATCTTCCGCACCACCCACTGACATGTATATAAATGGACTGACTGATCTCCTGTTTCATGTGGCACCAGTTGTTGATTTCAGAAAGTATGCTCTCACTTTCAATGGTACTAATTGTCGTAAACTGGCGTTATATTTAAATTATTTGCAAGTTTACTTATAAATGCATGTCAGTGGGATTTACCGAATTTATCACAAAAGTATTTTAAAAGTATTTTCCTCAACACGGCTTGTTGTATCTAAATCTTCGAGCATATATAACTCCTTTTTATATTACAATCACTGGGTCCAATAGCCATTAACCATTTCCTATAAAAAGTAAATTATCCCTTTTGTAACTACGTCTCTGCACCAAACACCTTTCGCGGCTCTTTGTTTACAAAAAAGTGACAGTCAAACACCCTGCCAAAATCAAGATGGCGAAAATTTTGGCTATACGCTACCATACATATACTTTACTATGGGATATCGTCTCCTTTAGTGCTCTCCTTAACGGGGAATTGGCATCGGAGGACGGAACACCAGGTTCTCACTATATCAAAAAGTAAGTGATATAAAATGTCTCTTCATGACCGGATGTGTGCGACATTTGCTTGTTGTAGGCATAATTTTTTTTTTTTTTTTGTAAAGTGCTGAGTGACAGCGGGAGGTTCTTCGTGTGAATTCCGAGGTGTGCTAGCGTGCCGTCCTGCATACAATGCTGGCTGGTCACGGAGTTAACTATCAGTTTCGACTGATGCCTGGACTTCACCTCCATGGCTCACTCACCTGCTACCATAACATTATTTCTTGTTTCCTTCTAAGTAATTTCAATACTAATTATATTTAGATATAATCAAATTCTACCCATTTTCTATTAAAATTTTTTTATAACATCTTCTGTCCTTGGGTGATGAAGTTATTCGTTGCAATTTATCAGTACCTCTCCCCTCTGATTAATGTTAACAGAAAAGATAATCTTTAAGAGTGCTAAATTTTGGTAATGGCACAAATGTCTGTAAACTAAATTTCTTCCATCATGATCACCACGTTTTTTTCTTTTTTTCTCATATTCTCTCTAAAGGTAAATTTCTCGAGTTTTTTCTTTTTCCTTTATACACCGAAGCATAGCTTTTTCATTAAGTAAAAAACGTTGTGACTCGCTGTGTTGACAATTTTATAAAAAGCTTTAAACAGACTTTCCGCTCTCTAGAATTAACGTACAAATTTAGGTGACTTTATTGTATTTAAATTAAATTAAAAAAAAAATCGAGACCAATAAAAACTGTGTAATTATAAACGATTGTGTTATTTTTGAATTTATCATTGTTAAACAATAGCAAAATCAAATAAACCGAGTATAAAGGAATAATAAAGCTGCTGGGTTGACGCGCTGATAACAAGTAGTGCAAATTTTATTGGAATGAATGGAATAAAGTGTGCCGCCGTCGTCGTCAGGGCATTTATAGCTAAGCTTAAAAAAAAAAGTTGAATTTCCTTTAAAAACGATATTAGAATGGAACGATGTGGAGCTCCAGTGGCGCAATTGGTTAGCGCACGGTACTTATAATCAGTACACTTTGTGAGTGAGCAATGCCGGGGTTGTGAGTTCGAGCCTCACCTGGAGCAGGTAAATTTTTTTGTATAACAAAATTAAAAATTCAGTTTTGAATAAATAAAGGAGGGAGAGGGAGAGAGAAAAGTTTTTATTTCTAAGTACCAAGTCCGAAAAATCTACTAATAATAAATAATAATAAGACTAAAGAAATATAACAGTACTACGACGGACATTCGATACCTAGACACTTAATGATTTTTTTATCATCAAATTTCTGACCAACCGATATTATGTGGCGGACACAATAACTTTTCCACAACATACGGACGTTACTTAGGTGGTAAATCAATATCGAAGGAGGTGATTCATAGTACTTATCTTACAGACAACAAAATTTTTAGAGATTTTAGAGATTCGCAATTACAGGGTGATTATTAAATTTTAATTTTTGAGGAGAGTTGTTTTGATATTATGGATTTTAACGAGTAATATGAAAACAACGAAACCACAAAATAGGTGAGCCATTTAGAGAGACTTTGAGACCAGGTGAAAAGGTGTATTCTCCTAATAAATTTATGAAGACTCTAGTTGTTTTAGTACGAACGAAAATATGCGCGAACATTTATTGCTTGATGAAAATACTTTTTTTTTTAGGCCAGCGCGTCCCTTTAAGTCGTACACGAATTTGTCTGACTGTATATTTCTTTTTTACTATTTTCGACACTCTCGTAGACCCACTTTTCGTCATCACAGCGAGCTGAAATTTGGCACAAAGGTTCATGTCTAGTGACAATTGAATCTATCAAAATTTGAACCGATTTCCAATTTCCATGGAAAACCCGGAAAAAATTATTTGAAAATTTGGTACAAATTTGATTAGTGATAAATTCGTTTCCGATTTTTCCGAAAAAAATTTGCGGAATTTTCCGACTTTTCCGGAAAATTTTCCGGTGAAAAAGTTTTCTAAATTATGCAGGATCAAGTTCCCTATCAACTGACATCATTACTTTCTCTCCGACAATGGTGAAAACTTGTAGAAAAAATCGAGGAAAATTCATATAAAACGTTTTTCCGGAGTTTTTCCGACCAAGGAAGCGTTTGAGCGTTTTGCAACCTAAGACAAAGTTGTAGAGCGAAATGAGTTGCATAATAATTTTTACTCGAATAAATTTTTTGAAAAACTGGTAAATCAGTGTTTTTCAGCCGTCATAAAATAGTTTTAAAATATCTCCATGCAGCACGTAATAACAATTTAGTTAACGTGAAAAAGGCAGAAAATAAAATAAGTAAAAAACGAGTTTTCAAACAAAACTGAGGCCAAGCCGCATGAAAAAGTAAAAAATAAACTTTTCTTCACACACAGAGGTGGACTCAGATTTTATTCGCTGACAATCACCGATATATTTCAGTATGATCAATCAGAGGTAATAAGTGATTTGATTCATAAAGAGAGAGAATATTCAAGAGAAATGTCCCAATCAAAAAATCTGAGTCCACCTCTGTGTATGAAGAAAAGTTTATTTTCTACTTTTTCATGCGGCTTGGCCTCGGTTTTGTTTGAAAACTCGATTTTCACTTATTTTATTTATTTGCTACCTTTTGTTTACTTGTGTTTTTGTTTGTAGGACGGCAGCAATTTCTAGTATTTGAACTAAAATTTTATTCTAGGTTTAGTCCAGGAACTTTAAGCAAAAAATGGGCTCATCTTCGGGAAAAGTCCAACCAAGCTAAAAATTGTTATACACTTAACTTTCAGCTCTCCAAATAAGATTCGGTTGGCCGCATAACTTGTGACAGGCTTTCTATGGTACGCTCCTGTAAAAAACTCTCAATAGATATTATTCCTAGAAATGTTGTTTTTCAAAGGGGTATGTCCATTTTAGGCCCGGCACCTCCAGATATGAGAGATGTTTTAAACGATGCATTATGATATTCTGAACATATTTTGTTAAGTGTTTATATCCACCTAAAAGCAATTTTTTCTGCATCTTTTGGGACTTTTTTTTTTATTTATTTAAAACAAATAGATTGACAGAAATATTTTTTATTTTATAGCACAATATCAATAATCTAGTACAGAGCCGCATTCCTTAAGTCTTGAGAAGAAGTTGGGTACGCAAACTGCTATACTCGGAGGTTTTAATAGTTATTTATAGCCATCCCAATACTAATTTTTTTAGTATTACCCTCTTTTTTATTTGAATTGAGGTACTAGATTTTTCGCGCCTTAGGTCGGCTCTAACTTTGTAGGGTTATGTCCGATCGGAAAACATTTTTCACTGTTCGCCTTAGCTTATTACCAACTACAATTTGTAAAAGAAAATTTTTCTCTGCATACTTTTAAGGTGGGGGTAGAAACACCTGGCGGGTGGGGGAAGAGTGGTTCCAATACGACATGTTTCATATCAAATTAAAGGACTCACCGGGTACTATCGAGTGGTGTACTTTTTTCCCGATTCAGAAAACTTTCTCAGGACGTTTTTCCTGCCGGAAATCCCATTTTCGTGCGTCACATATACTCCAGCTACTACATTTCGCAAATTCTTTTGCAGTTTTTTTTTCCATGGACATTAGAGCTCTGTTGTGAAATTTTTTGTCATAGGAAGTCATTTTTCACGACGCAATAATTCCACACAATTACGAGAAGTAGAAAAGTCCAATTTCAGAGTATCATAACGCATCGTTTAAGAAATCTCTTATGTCTGAAGGTGTCGGGCCTAAAGTTGTATGAACAGTGGTCATTCCGCTTTTCACATATTTTTTATTTTATTTATTTTTTTGATTTATATTCCTCATATTACCATCTTTCCAAAAGTATAAGCTTTTCATGTAGAGCTAACAAAAATTTTTTTTTCCTTTTTCTTCACAACCTTTCTTTTTAAGCCTTTAAGTGATTATTTAGGCAATTCTAGGAAGGGCGAAAATGTCTGTAGATATTCTTTTATTTTATTATTTTTGTTTCCCATTGGGGTTTTCACTGACATCTACGAATTTATTACCTTGTTTGAGCTTAGATAATATACATACATAAATGTTATTTATTTTTCCCGCGGACGGGAATCGAACCTACACTTGTTAGAATCGGTCAATGATGGAGAAATAAGAATTTAAAGAACTTTTATTTTTAATGATTCTAAATCAAATTTATAAATACAAGAAGAAAAGCTGAAAGCAAAACGTGGCTTAGTAGGCTAGTTACAAATTTGATAAATGCAAGAAAGAAAATCATCTGTCTCGTTAGCTCAGTGGTAAGAGCAGTCGCCCGGCAAGCGGAAGGTCCCGGTTTCAAATCCCGGACGAGGCGGTTGTTTTTTCTTCTTGTATTTATAAATTTGATTTAGAATCATTAAAAATAAAAGTTCTTTAAATTCTTATTTCTCCATAAATGTTATGTTACAGGAGAGAAGGAAAGTTTTGCAATTTTTATGATATGTAGATGTCATAGAGGATGAACAGGTATCAAATAATTTTATATACGTATGTAATCCCATGACAAAAATAAATAAATTACACGAATGAGATGGTTATATTTTATTTTGACCTGTTTCCAGGGCCAGAAAAAACCACATAGACACATTCGTATTATAATTTTGAATGGCAATGGCAACATCCCACCCCATTTTGGAAGTTGTTCTTCTCAATTTTGAACACATTCATAAGATTATAAAGCAAACCGTTTACTTACGTAATATTCTAAAGTGTAAGAATCATCGGAACTTACCTGTAAATAAAATAAAAAAAAGATTATTTTGAGACAATAAATAAATGAATGAAAAAATTTCTTCTTATAATTGAAACAATGAAGACCGGATTTTTGTGAGTGCAAACTAGTTCAGACTATCCTAGTTACAAGGTATTTCGGAGAGACAGCAATTTCTATCGTGGGATGCTATAGTAATATTCCTAAGAGCAAAGTATATATGTACAACTGACATACACATATGAAATCCAACAATAAATTAGTATAAGCACAAAATCAACAAACCATACGAACTTTTGCATGTGAGTCATTCTTCTTAAACTTCTCTTTAGAAAGTAGAATCGTTTTTTCTGAATCATATCAGACCAGTATTCCTGGTTTCAGTTAAGGAGCTCCAGACAGTGTCCTTTAAGTTAGTAACTAAGAAAAATTCCACGTACTCAGATCTTCACCTCGTCACCACTTTGCAGCCAGAGATTCACTATATAGAGCTCAGCGCTCACCAAAAAATTTATAAAGAACATGGAAAATGGAAAATATACACAATATCAGAAAATCCAGGAGCATAACTAGGGGGCTGCAGATATTGCTGACCGCCTTGCAAAGGAAGTAGCCAGATCTCTTTTTATTGGCGCTGAACAGATTTTTGGCCATCCAAAGAGTCATCTTTCGGCACAAATCTGACTTTGGGAGGACAGAATTAAATTGGGACACATATTCCTCACATTTATCAGAACTAACGCTCATAACCGGCCTACAAACTATGCAATGCCAAGGTGGATATCATTTTAAGATGTGTAAGGATTTGATATTGAGATCTATCGCTTCTGCATGGAAGATGTCGACACTGCTAAGGACGTTCTCTGCGAATATGACCCCATAGAAGGCTAAAACATCTAGAAAAAGCATTCCTATTACCAAAGAATATTACAAAGATGGCTTCCAAGAACGTTACAGGTTTTGCAAAAAAATTAAATGGCAAAAGGGTCAAAATCGTTAAAAGACGCTAGCTACACTAAGTTATAAACAGTCAATAGGTACAAATAGGAGCGATTAAAACAACACAAATGACACAAAATACTCAAAAAAGACTGAAAAACGGATACAATAATTATGAAAAGGATCTAAAAGTTAGTCCCAATTTTGACAATTAAGTAATTGACAGTTCCAAAATGTTCCAAATTTCCAAAACAATCTAATAAATAAAATAAGTAAAAAACGAGTTTTCAAACAAAACTGAGACCATGCCGCATGAAAAAGTAGAAAATAAACTTTTCTTCACACACAGAGGTGGACTCAGATTTTTTGATTGCGACATTTCTCTTGAATATTCTTTCTCTTCATGAATCAAATCACTTATTACCTCTGATTGATCATACTGAAATATATCGGTGATTGTCAGCGAATAAAATCTGAGTCCACCACTGTGTGTGAAGAAGAGACACTGATTTACTGAATTTTCCATGTTTTCCACAGACTTTTCCTATTACTATGAATTTTTTTTTTTAAATTTACATGAATTTTCCTCGATTTTTCATGCACGTTTTCATGATTGTTGAAGAGAAAGTATTGATGCCAGTAGGACGGGAAAAAATGATTCTGCATAGTTTATAAAACTTTTTTGTCGGAAAATTTTTCGAAAAATTCCGGAAATTTTCGGAAAATTTTCCAGAAAAATTGGAAAATTCTGATTTTTTCCTGAAACAGATTTATCACTAAACATATCGATGAAAATTTGTCCGATGATTTTCCCGCTTTTCAGGGTTTTCCATGGAGTTTTCCACAAATGCAAATTTAAGCAACTCATTTCGCTCTACAACTTTGTCTTAGGTTGCAAAACACTCAAACGCTTCCTTGGTCGGAAAAACTCCGGAAAAGCGTTTTACATGAATTTTCCTCAATTTTTTCTGCAAGTTTTCACCATTGTCGGAGAGAAAGTAATGTTGCCAGTTGATAGGGAATTTGATCCTGCATAATTTAGAAAACTTTTTTACCGGAAAATTTTCCGGAAAAGTGTAAAATTTCGGACATTTTTTTCGGAAAAATCGGAAAACTCTGCATTTTTCCTGAAACGGATTTATCACTAATCAAATTTGTACCAAATTTTCAAATGATTTTTCCCGATTCTCCGGGTTTTCCATGGAAATTTCCGGTTCAAATTGAATTGTCACGCGACATGAACCTGTGTATCAAATTTCAGCTCGCTGTGATGACGAACAGTGGGTCTACGAGAGTGTCGAAAATAGTAAAAAAGAAATATATAAATAAATAATAGACAGACAAATTCGTGTACGGGCTGGCCTCAATAATGAATACCTACCTAAAGCGAACGAATTAATTTTCAAAATACAAATTTTGCACTTTATTACTGAGACGGAACCCGAAAATTTACCCGATACCGTTATAGAGTCCCGCGAGGACAGCCTGTAATATCATAGACCTCTACAAACTGCCCTCATCATCCCTCCAGCTTAGTATCTCTAACAGAGTGCTTGCTCTTCCCACAGCACTTGCAACGGTTCAAAAGCGAGGAGAAGCCTCGTGGACTAGTGTTGCAAATGTTGTGGCGTACTATCACCAACGAAAATAATAATAGGGTGGGTAAATTAAGATATCCCAGTCAAATAACCTCAAAATTCCTCGAACTTGTACTGAAGAATGAGTAGGTGCATTAACATGGTGAAAGTTTTTGTTTTTTTGTCAAAGCCACCTTCAACTTCGTCAAATCTCCAGGATACTGTGATTCCACAAAACTCTAACAGAATCACAATTTTGCAATCCCTAAAAACTGTTCAGCTTTGAATTTTTTTTTGGTCTCAATAATTCTCCTGATAATCATTGCTTGGACTACATTTAGGTTTCTGGATCATACACGCGTCATCCTCGTGACAATTTGTGAGTGAATTTTCTGCGATTCGATTCAAATTGTAAAAGAGCAGCATCTATTCAGTGCTCCAAACTGTTGCAATATTTTGGGTACCCAAGGTGCATAAAACTTAGACAAACTTAAATAAATGATCGGGGAACGAAAATCTATGTAGTCTCCGCTATTTCTTCAATATACAATCTCCAGTCGTGTTCCACAATTTCTTGAAAATTTGTTTAAGTAGCATAAGAAAAAGAATAAAATTTTATTCGGGATTTAGATAGATTAGTAGTCAAGAGAAACACAAAATTTCAATAAGCTGCCTAACTACTATATATTTGCAAGACATTTTGTAGGTCACCGCAACCCAACCCTTTTACCTGTAGATTCTTCCAATAGATATCTACACACAAGTCTCTCATCATATGTATATCCCTAAAGAAATTGTAAAAGTATTAATTTCATATTAAATTATAACAAAATTCCCTAAATTACAGTTTTGCCATATTTAAAAATTACAAACATACAATTTTATAGCTAGTAGGTAAAATAAAAGAAAATTTATTACCAACTTACCCTGGTCCCTAAATCACTTTCATACTCACAAGACTTGACTTTAACCACATTAAAAAGTTCAACACAAATCCAAAAGAAGGCAATTTATCCTCCAAACATTTTCAACATTTATAATATTTCCCCCATAAAAGATTAGCTGAAGGAAATTTAAGTAATTAAGGCGGCACAAATTATTAATGATCCTGCAGCCGTGCCATTGCTTACGTAATAAATTTCATCATAAACTGGAAACGGAAATGGGCTGGTGTTACTTTTAGGTATAATCGATTCCGAAGGTTACTGATGCTTTGTTTTGTAAGAAATTATGATTTTTCTAAGGAACAAATTATATGACGCGAAGAGTCGAAGAGGCCCAATCCCAATCCAAGTTTTTATTATTAAATTGTACGAACAGTTAATGACGTCACACCTCCTACTTTATATACATACCTACTTAGGTATGTATTTAGTAAGCGTAGCAAACTTTGGGAATTAAAAGAAACTGAAGGGAAATTTTTATGTTTGTACCATTATTTAACGAAAAAAGAAATTGTTGGCAGAGCAGAATTCTGTTTTGGATGTTGGAAAAAATGTTTAAATATTCACTAATTAGGGCTTTAATAATTAAGTAAGTAATAGATACTTGATAAATAAAAATTAATGTTTAAAAGACATTTAGTGCTAGCTATTTCTAGTTTTCTCCTTTTTACAGTTGAATTATTGGTTGAGATTTTATGTAAATATGTAGTACCAACTTCGTTATAGAAAAATTCCAATCAACATACCTACATATATTATTTAGTTGTACCGTGTACCGAGGTATCGACCATTACGCTTTTTGAGAAATTGAAAAATATTTAATTATAAGCATTGTCCTCAGCATTGCGTCAGCCGTGCTTTTGGCCACATCTCTGTTCAACTTTTAAGCCACGTGCAACAAGTTTGCTACAATGTGTTACCTGCTGCTGTTTCTACTGTTTTTTCAAACGAAGTTCCTTGTACTACGTCAGACCCAGTGAATTATACTGAACCGCATGATCTTCGCACTTTAGTGGAAGAATTGGTCATCGAACCATCTACACGGTCAAAACTTTCTAGATTGCAAAGTTCCTTGGATTCTTCACGACCAAGACCTTGGAGCTTGAAATCCCAGCATTTATTTCCGAAACCTGGACCTTCTGGCCTACACAATAAATTTGTGTCTCCCGAATATATTTCTCCTATCCTAAAGGCTACCAGGATGAAGATTTCGAAGAGAAGAACGGTGATATTAACCTTCTCCTCGTATAAGACAAGAATAAACGCAGTAAGGTTAAGGTCACAGAAGAAGACGAAAAATGTTTATATGAACATAGTTTCAAAAGCAGTATTCGGCAATAAAAAAAAAAAATATGGGTGGGTTCAATGCCTTACATGTCGCCAATGAGCAAACAAAATATGCACATGTCTAAAAGAAGAAGATTTGGATGACTTTAAATGCGATAAGTCCATAAGAACTATCTAAACCCGGTGTTGCCGCATACTGCGCACGGTCCTGCCCCTACCATCGAGGCAAAATCGTTTTTCTGAGACTGAAATATTTCTTTTTAAATTTGTGACTGAATGGTTTTTTATTTTTTACTTTCTCAATCTCTATAATGAAATATCTCTTAAATAACAAATAATGCCCCTTTCCCTTACTTGGATGTGAAATGCGAAAAAGTAACGGCCCATGGATTGAGCTTTGTGGTACATCATAACTAATCTGGAGTAATTACTGATTTTTTGTTAATAGAAATAACAAAATCGTCTTTGCGCTTTGAAGATAGGACTTCAAGCTATCTAAGGCAAATAGCATCTTAAAAATATATTCGAAAAAGGACATGAAGAATAAGGATTTTATCTTTTATCCTTGAATCTCCTGAAGGACTTACTTTTAATTTTATTCATTTTTTTATATTTTATTCCTTATATTATCAACTAAAACATTTTAAAATTTTAACTTGGGATCTCAATGAGATCAAGAAGTAAAAAATCAAGGAAGTTTCACAAAAATATATTTACAAATAAAAAAAAGCTTTCTATACAGGGTGTTCCGTATGTGGTCTTGCACCTGAAAGCTGTGGATAGGCCATGATTAGGGAAGCAAAAAATTGTACGAGAGTTGGAGGAGATCCCAACGGTTTCCGAGATAACCTCCCGTACAAATTGTTTCTTGTCTAAGCATGGCCTGTATACAGCCTTCAGGTGCAAAACCACACACGGAACACCCTGTATAGAAACAAACCTTTTTATTTGTTGTTAGTTATAAATGTATTTTTGAGAAACTCCTTTGACTTTTTACTCCTTGATCCCGTTGAGATCCCAAATTAAAATTTTAATATGTTTTAGTGGATAATATAAGGTAAAAAAAAATAAGAAAAAAATTAATAAAATTAAAAGTACGTCTTCCCGAATATTCAAGGATAAAAGATAAAATTCTTATTCTTCATGTCCTTTTTCGCATATATTTTTGAGGCCATTCCCTTTAACTCGTACACGAATTTGTCTGTCTATTTATTTATATATTTCTTTTTTACTATTTTCGACACTCTCGTAGACCTACTTTTCGTCTTCACAGCGAGCTGAAATTTGGCAGACAGGTTCATGTCGCGTGACAATTGAATCTATCAAAATTTGAACCGGAAATTTCCATGGAAAACCCGGAAAATCGGGAAAAATCATTTGAAAATTTGGTACAAATTTGATTAGTGATAAATCCGATCAGGAAAAATGCAGAGTTTTCCGATATGCGGAATCATTTTTTTTCCGTCCTACTGGCATCAATACTTTCTCTTCAACAATCATGAAAACTTCCATGAAAAATCGAGGAAAATTCATGTAAATTTTTAAAAAAAATCATAGTAATAGGAAAAGTCTGTGGAAAACATGGAAAATCGGGAAAATTCAGTAAATCAGTGTCTTTTCAGCCGTCATAAAATTGTTTTAAAATATCTCCATGCAGCACGTAATAACAATTTAGTTAACGTTAAAAAGGCAGAAAATAAAATAAGTAAAAAACGAGTTTTCAAACAAAATTGAGGCCAAGCCGCATGAAAAAGTAGAAAATAAACTTTTCTTCACACACAGAGGTGGACTCAGATTTTATTCGCTGACAATCACCGATATATTTCAGTATGATCAATCAGAGGTAATAAGTGATTTGATTCATGAAGAGAAAAAATATTCAAGAGAAATGTCCCAATCAAAAAATCTGAGTCCACCTCTGTGTGTGAAGAAAAAATTTTATTTTCTATTTTTTCATACGGCTTGGCCTCAGTTTTGTTTGAAAACTCGTTTTTTACTTATTTTTAAGATGTTATTTGCCTTAGATATAGCTTGAAATCCTATCTTTCAATGTCCTATGACATCACTTCTGCGAAATTTTGAAAATGCCATAACTTGCGAAATACGCATTTCGCAGGGGAAATTATTAATTTGTATTTTTGTTTTCACAAACTCTCCAAAAATGTAAAACTTCAACAAAATTGGTGATCGTCATGTCACACTTCCTGCCGATTTGCTATTGAGTGGCCCTCGGGCAGCGTGCAAAATTTCGCATGTTCCCAGATTCCCTCGATAGAGATGAATTAAAATTTTCAATATGCACCAAAATCTCAAAAAGCCTGTTTTTTCGAGTTTCCGGGCAAAAAATCCCTCAAGGCCCCCGAACCGGGTGCAAAACTTCGCATGATCTTAGATTCATTCGATATAGCGGAATTAAAAAATTTTCTGAGTTTTCGGGAAAAAAAAAGCCCTCAAAACCCCCGACCCGGGTGCCAAATTTTGAATGATCCAAGATTCATTCTATAGCGCAAAATTAATTTTTTTTTTTCGTTTTCGGGAAAAACACTCTCAAAGCTCCGGACGGAATGATCAATTTTGTATGATCTTAAATTCGTCCGAGCGGTTTTAAAATTTTCAATATGCACCGAAATCGAAAATTTTTGCACTTTTCGGGAAAAAACGGTCTCAATTTCCCTTGCAGGTTGCGAAATTTCGTACGACCATAAATTCATACACAGATTTATGATATAAAATTTTTAAAGATTTACAGATTTTCTTGTATACGGATTGCCTTTTCTATAGTAAATTTTTCAAAAAATAATTTTTTACTGTCGCAAATTTTAATTACGCCAGGGATTGCCTTTTCTATAATAAAATTTTCAAAAAATAATTTTTTACTGTCGCAAATTTTAAATACGCCAGGGATTGCCTTTTCTGTAGTAAATTTTTCAAAAAATAATTTTTTACTGTCGCAAATTTTAAATACGCCAGGGATTGCCTTTTCTGTAGTAAATTTTTCAAAAAATAATTTTTTACTGTCGCAAATTTTCAATACGCCAGGGATTGCCTTTTCTATAGTAATAATAAAAGGAAGTTTTCTTCAAAATTTAAAAACCTAGATACATATAAAAAAAAAAATTAGTTAACTCTCTCGAGCACACCATTCTAGAAATAAAATCGAAAAGCACTTCAACGGTCTAATTTCATACATACAGACACTCAAATAGGCCCTAGAATATCACCAAAATTGAATTACAATTGAATTAATGCAATTGAATTGAAATTGAATAAATATTGACTTGTAAATAAATACCAACAAATCTACACTAACATCAATTTTTTGTAGACACAGCCTTATAGAATATTGCCTAATTTACTCTAATTTCTATTGGACTTAATCCATTGAATAAATATATCTTAAATCTACTGCGCAACTTTTTAACCCTGGTGATTCGAATAAATTTGAAATGCAAAGAATTTGAGAAAAAAATTTACGTCAAGAATTTTCTTGAAACTGTGAGTACGTATACACCTAGGTTCATGCGCATAATATACGTATATGCGTATGTTAGCAGCAAGAAAACAATCTTAGACACGATTGTTATAAGATAACATCACAAAAAAGATACTATCATGGATGGATTTTCTATTTTGTTTTCTGGGCCTTTTTTTTCTTCTTCTTCTTTTTTTAAGATTATAATCAGAGTGGCAATGACTTTTTATCAAGGTGTTTTTCTCTGTGTAACTAGCGCTTCACTCGTACTAGACTACATAATCTACGCAAATCTATCAGTAAACAATTGAATCGTTTTTTTTTTTGCTTTTATTAAGAAATCAGTCACATCCACGTATAAATTGGCGCAAAAATAACATTTCAACAATCTCATTCTCCACCAATAATTGCCAAGGCGAAATAATTTTGTTTTTTTTTTGTTTTGCCGCGTAACATAAATATGTGAATCAGAAGCACCCGCAATCTTAAGTGTTGGAGATGTGCCAATATTACGTCAAAAATTATTGTTCTGTCGGCGGTTTTTTTTTCTCTCTTTTTCTTATATACATAGAGGACACACTATGGAAAATACTTATTTTTTTTCATGATCTTTCTTTACGAATTGTTGTTTATTTATACGAAGGTGAATTACTTTATTTATAGTTATCATTTCCGGTGATTTGTTTTTATGATAATAAACAAAAATTGTTATTCAGAGACAACTTGGTTCTGTATGATTCCATCATACGAATAATTACGTGTAGCGAAGTCATGTGCGTACAATATCAGAGTAGGTATGTATTGCTAGCACAAACATCTCTATTGAAATGAAGCTTGCTTTTATTGCTGTTTTTTTTTTTTTTTTATCTAACGATATTTTTGTATATTTTACGAGAAGTTGTAAATTTTTACGCTCAACCAAAACTAGGAATCTACATATGTTCACATTCCAAGATGTATCACAAAACAAAATTAATTGTCGTTATTATTTGTCTAATTCATTTGAAATTAGATAAGCTGTCGGTGGTGTAGTGGATCAAAGTATACACGAGTCCAAACAGGATCCATAACATAATAGATGAGGCAAACATACTGATGAAGTCGAATATTTTTATACCCTAGATGAAATCTAAAGAGTATACTAAGCTTGTCATTCCGTTTGTAACACTTCGAAATAATGATGGTAGAGCAAAATGGATTGGACACCCACGCATAATATTAAAATATATTTTGATTTTTGCGTGTCCGTCCGTCTGTCCGTCTGTGCGCACGATAACTCGAGAATGCGTTCACTTGGGGAGCTGAAATTTTGTACACGGACTTTAAAAAAAAAAGTAAAATTAAGTTCGAAAATGAGACAAATCGGGCAACTCCTTCGTGGGGTTGCCCTACAAAAATTTCGTTTTCCACTATATATTTGAACACTGCATGAGAATGCATCGACGTAGAGAGCTGAAATTTGGTGCATGGTGTTTTCAATGTACTAGCACAAAAAAATTCAAAAATGGAATAAATCGGGCAACTCCTTCTTGGTGTTGCCATATAAAATTTTTGGCTTTTTACGGATAGTGTGAAAACGATCAGTCATAGACATTTTTAATATACTAAAAACTTCTTCAGAATACTAAAATTGGTTATAAACATTTTTTCTGTCCAACGAACCGTTCTAGAAATATTTGCGA
Source organism: Dioctria linearis (assembly GCA_963930735.1). NCBI lineage: Eukaryota > Metazoa > Arthropoda > Insecta > Diptera > Asilidae > Dioctria > Dioctria linearis. The sequence goes on along the minus strand of OZ005742.1, from coordinate 11,717,204 downwards.
AAAACCACTTCAAAAATCAAACTTGCTTAGCCCGGTGATCTACGAAATTTTATACGAGCATTCATCTAGGGTATCAAAAGAATTGGTCTTAGACCAATATTAGCTTTTTTACTTGTTTAAATTCATTAAGGTTTTACCGTAGGTATATATGTAATTTCTATCGATCCTTTATCTATGTATTACCTGTCACGCGGCTGAAGTCAAAAGGAAACGACTCACCACTCCTTTTTGCATCGCTTATAATGGGTGATTTTTTTGCTGTTTGGTTTTTCAGAGCTCTGTTTTTGACAGCTCAGTCGTGATTCGTGACATGTATCAAAGTCAAAGTTGTTCATTTTGCATTGCCATTCCATGATGAGAAAGACTTTCACCCGAACAACGCTTACAAATTATTGAATTTTATTATCAAAATTCGTGCTCTGTGAAAAATGTGTTTCGGCGACTTCGGCCATTTTATGGTCGTTATAATCACCCCACTGAGCAGACTATTCAAGCCATAGTGACCAAATTTCGGGTCAATTTCACGGTATTGGACATCTAGTCAGCCCCGCCCGTGCGCGTAGAGTGCGTACAGAAGAAAATATTGCTGCTGTAGCCGCCAGTGTTGGTGAAGATCGTGATGTGTCCATTCGTCACCGTTCGCAGCAACTGGGATTGTGTTATTCCACTATACGTGGAAGATTTTACGCAAGGATCTTAGTTTGAAGGCGTATAAATTAGAGATCGTTCAAGAACTGAAGCCGGGCGATCTGCCACAGCGTCGTGTTTTCGGCTGTAGGAATATCCGCTTTTTTACAAAAAAATTGTCTTCAGCGATGAAGCACATTTCCCTGAAAAATGCACTGTTTGGTGTGGTTTATGAGCTGGTGGAATCATTGGTCTGTACTTTTTCAAAGATGAAGATGAGAACAAAGTTACCGTCAATGGTGCTCGCTATCGTGCAATGATTTCTAACCTTTTATTGCCCAAAATACACGAGCTGAATCTGGTGTTGACATGTGGTTTCAACAAGACGGTGCCACATGCCACACAGCACGCGCAACGATGGACCTATTGCGAAATGAATTTGGTGAGCAATTCATATCTCGTTTTGGACCAATGAATTGGCCGCCTAGATCGTTTGACTTGACACGGTTGGACTACTTTTTGTGGGGGTACGTCAAATCCCTTGTTTATGCCGATAAATCAGCGTGTTATCGGTGGGATACCAGCGGCAATGCTCGAAAAAGTCACTGAAAATTGGACTTCCCGTATGGACCACCTGGAACGTAGTCGCGGCCAACATTTACATGAAATAATCTTTAAAAAGTAAATGGCAAAGATTCTTGGAGTTGACATAAGATGCAATTTGATTTTGCACTGAACACTATGGTCGTCCCTAAGAGGTTATGTTGTATTAACTCGTTCATCAATTTTTTCATTGTAAAAAGTGCGTGCCGAAAGTCTTATCGAAGTTGACATTAGATCAACCATGCCCCACGTACATTCTAACTATATCCAGAATTTGCTGAAGGAAACCAAAAATGTCACTCCCAGAACAAACCATAGGTAAGAGCAAGAAGAAGTTCCCCGTATTAAAGTGCTTCGTGCACCAAAGGACGGGGGGAGGGGGATGTTTACAAGGTGTATATCAAGAAATTTAAAAATGGTGTTAAATTGAAAAAAGTTAAAAAAAAAAATCGAGTGAAATAATAGTTAATTCTGGTTTGCCGCAGAGAAATCATTTAGGACCCCTTTTGTTAATTTTATTCATAAATGACGTATGAGCTAATCTACGCAAATGGCATAAAGCTGTATAAGTACATAAAATCTGAAGAATTGGATAGGAGATCAACTAAATAGATTTGTTTAATAGTGCGCGAAGAGCTACCTGTTTCAAAATATTGCCAAAAATATAAGATCTCATTTTTCTCTCTCGCAGGAAAGTGTTCCCTCGAGTTTTTGACTATAACACATAATTATTTCTAAGAATACAAAATACTTGAATTGGCTTTTGACTCCAAACTCACCTTTAATGACTGTATTGTAAGTAGCGCAAACTAAATTCTAGATTATATAAATGGAATTGGGTGATGCCTATATAACGAAAGATTTATTTATAACTCTCGTGCGACCCTTCTTGGAATATGCCAGTCATGTTTGGTTCCCATCTAACAAGTATCACTCTGATCGAATTGAAAGTATGCAGCAAAAGAGATTCCTGCTTTTTGCATTAAAAGGCCTCGAATTTCGAAATGATTTTCATATTCCACTCATATATTGACAGATTAAATTTAATAAACTTATACCTGCCTACTGATTTTATTCATGTCAACTTGCAGCGTACCAATTATGGACAGTTCGAGATAATTACTGAAATGAGTACTATAATTTTAATTTTAATATAACTTAAACGTTTTTCATTTTAGTAAATCGCAGTTAAAGAATTTTCTTGTTAGCTCTAGAATTCTAGACTGTAGGCACTATATGTCATGTAGAATTGTGGGTAGCATTTAGCGAAATAAATAATTTCCTAGGCAATATGAAAATACAAAAATTATAATCTTCTTTGACACTGTGAATGAAAAATGAAATCATAAAAATTAATGTGAATACATGAAAAATACAAAAAGTCACACTTTTTCGACGTTTTTTATTAAAAAGTGAAATTTTTGAATTGAACAATTTATAAAATATTGGCGTAAATTTCAAATCAACATCCTAAAAATTATGATAAATATAAGCGGGAAACAAAAATGCTGTCATTTACATTCAGTCTTAAAGACAGGAACACATCCAGGCCTGAGAGCTTCCTCACAAAACCAAGCCTAGCAACTAGCCTCAAGGCCTAGGCGCGAGGCGCGCTTTGCATAATGTTGGAAATTTTTCGCTCTCAGGCCCTACCTTCTGTCAACAAATTTCTTTTTCTTTTTTAATTTTGTTCTGACAAACGAAATATTTGGCAAATAAAAATCACTTGAAGTTTATTATCAACATTTTTGTAAACCGATAATAAATTATTTCTGCCCAGAATGTAAATGAATTGTCGCAAACACTATCAAAATTACAATGACTGCACCGAGCCCGGTGTTGTCATTTTGTTTTCAATTCTCTAAGGTAAACCTTGAAGCGAGCTGTGAGGAAGCCTGAGAGAGGCCAGGCCTGAGGCTTGCTTGGATATGTTTTTCTGCCTTAAGATGAAGCTACACGGCGAAGGACGTTTGCCTCTAGAGAACCGTGTATACGTGTCAATTATTCAAATCACCATCCTCCTATATTACTCTCTACAATTCTCTAGTTAGAAGCACCCTTGAATATGCCAGTCAAGTCTGAAATCCATTTTATCCTTCCTATAGTTTGCAAATAGAAACTGTTCAGCGCAGATTTACCAGAATATTATTATTTCAATTAGAAAATTCCGTTCTTGAATATAATGACACGACTTGTGAAATTCAACTTGTTATCGCTGGAAAAACGCAGAATCTTTTTGGACATGACCTTCTTACATAAAATACTGATTAGTACTATAACTTGCAACTCACTACTTTCTAGTATAAACTTTAATGTTCCTTCTCGCAATTCAAGATATCAGCCACACTTCAGACTTCCGATATGCAGAACTAAGTAATTTGAAAGAAAAGTCGCCCTGCTTTAGAATTCAAAAGTCTTACAACACTAAATTCAATAATATTGATATTCTTGGTACTAGTGTACTGGCATTTAGAAAGCTTGTCCGGCTTGAGATCAGTCATTAATTGCTAAAAGTTCCTATTATGTGATTGAATTTCCGTCCTCCGCTATTCCCTTTACTTTGCTCGTATTCCAATCCTTTTGATGCAAGGTTGATAAAAATCAGGATTTTTTTAAAAAAATCAAAAAAATCCGATTTTTTTATTTAAATCTGTTTTTTTTTTTTTTTATGAAATAAGACGAAATTAATCAGATTTGTTATTTATTTATTGCTCTTTCTATCTAATCACGTTTTATTTATTTAGATTTTTGATCAGACACACCAACTTCGCAGCTTTTTCTGTACCCAGTTTGTTTCTTAATTTACTATGCACTAAATTGAAAGTGGAAAACACTCGCTCCACCTCCCCGAAAGAAGCGATTGCGGTGAGCAGTTGTTTTATTATTTTTAACTCATCCTGAGCTGTGCATTTCTTCATGTTGGCTAATGCTGGCCACCAGTCTAGGGTATTGGTTCTTCTTATGACATCTTCATTCATTAGAATCCAGTAAACTACTCAGTTCTTGCGTTTAATTGTATGACTTTATGTAGTAAATTTGTTCCAGTAGTTGTCCTGTAAAAATTTTAAGGATTCTTCAGATTCTTTCCCTGATAATTGTTCTTGTGGCAGTTTTGGATTTATTATAGGTATATGCCAAAAAGTGAGCCGGCGACATAAATCACGTGCGAATGAAATTCAACTAAACTCAAGGTTGCCAACAGTCACTTCTAGAAGGACGCCAAATGTCTACAGAAAAAGCGCTAAATTTGCCGGTTTTATGTAAAAAAGCAATATTAAACCAATGTTACCGCACCATTCTAGGTTATTTCCTCTGGTTTTCATTGTGTAATACGAGCTGTAGTTATATATCCTAACTGCCAGAATGCGTAGCGTGTAGCGTCCGTACACATCTTTTAACACCCAGAGGAGTGAGTATAGGCGCAGCAAGAACCATGCAATGCTCGATGAAGGCTGAATGCTGATGGGTGGTGTGGGGTGTGGTGGCCATGGCTGACCTGATTTGCAGAACCCTAAATTTCGTCTTAGAAATTTACTGGAAAATTTTTCTTAGAATTTTTATGTATTATTAGATGCCTGGTGGGGTCGTACAGGTTCCTCTAACAAATTCCAGCAAGAAATTTTCTGGTAGAACCATGGTTATGCGACATCTTTGTTATATCATTTTTGGTTTTACCGTTTACAGTGCATCGTAATAGATGGCGTATTTACACGCGGGAAGAAGCATAGCAGATAAATTAGAGAAATGATTTTAATCATGTGATTTAAAAAAAAAATCATTTGATTTTATCGTGATTTAAATCACTGATTTAACAACCCTGTTTTGATGGATAATCCTGTTTTGCTCAGTTGTCTTTTTCCCCCTTTAATTTTTATATATTTTTTTTATTTTTTTTTTTTTTGCTTTTCTTTTCATGCTCTCCATTATTTTAATTTATTTTTTATTTTAGTAGTTTTGATTATATTATTGCTTAAGGTATTTCATTTTGTTATTTTTGTAATTTCTTTATTCTGAATTTCTTTCCTCCACATAATTATATTTCCCAATAATTTCCTTTGTTACCTTTAAATTTCTCCTGCTCTAGTAGTTTATTTTTATTTTTTTAGTTTTGTATACTTTTCTTTATATAGCTCTAGTTGTAGTTCTTTTGTTATATAATTCTGTCTTCTCCAAACTTTCTTTTGTAGTCTAGTAGTTTAAATTTAAGGTAGTATATTATTAGAATTAATCTCTGTTTACTACTCTTGTTAATTGCTTATTAAATAAATAAATAAATAAATAAGCTCTCAGAAAATACTAAAGAGAGCTCTCATTTTGTCAAGTCTACAAAGACTTTTGTACTCATTCTTCACCAACTTTCGTAAGTATATATGTAAACAAAATTATATCATTCAAAATTTTTTATATATTAATTATATACCTCCATGCAGGCCTCTTTAATTTTCTCCAAAAAACAAAATCCGAATGTGTCATAATTTGTTAATTTCATTTCAAATTTATTATTCACACAAAAATCTCTCTGAGGCATCACTAAAAAAACGTGACTAATTACCAGTTTCACGTCAAATTGTGATTTCGTTGTAACTGGCCGCCGCATACAATCAAAACAACATTGATTCGAATAATTACGTGAAAATATAATAAAAGTTTTCCTCGTTTAATCTGTATAGTCAATGTGGACAGAATGGGTAGAGATATAAAATAAATGTTGCTTAACAACAACAACAATAACAGCAACAAAATCTTAATTGGAAAATTTAATACAAACACGTCGCGTGAGTTTTTCTCATTTTCGAGTGTAATTTCATTTCCCACAGGCTTTCTTCTCGCCGCAATCAAATCTGAAATTAATTTGTAAATTTTTCCATTCCCCTATGTGACCTTATATGTATGTATGTATGTATGTATGTATGAATGCATGTGTGTGTACATATAAACATACATAAATAAATAAATAGTGGCAATGCCAACATTTTCTTTTATTGTTTTTTGGTAATTGTTATCGTATCCAACGAGGGAAAATTGGCACGCAATAATATCATTTATGGGGGAGGGAGGAAAAAATTCCCGGGTGTGATACAACAACAAACAGGAAAGTTCAATTCAGTTCGAATTGACCACGGTCAGGTCTTTAATTTCACGTTAACGCTTATATTGCTGTGGGAGATGATAAAAAAAAAAGGATGTAATCGAAAGACTAACACCAAATACAAATATTAATGGAGGGGGAAAGACCGGTACTTTATCCTAGTGTTGTATTTGTTTCCATTGATATTTCTTCTCCTTGGTTTTTTTTTTATACATACTTGCTTTCCCCCGCAGGCTCTGGTAATATTATCTCAAATGCACTGAACTGTATGTGTTTAACATAGTTCAAGAAGCCAGCTGGTTTCCTGTTCTTGGATTTGTTCTCTGGCTATGGATGATGGCGTCCATTTATATTCACGTACATATGCAACATTCATATATACGACAATCGCAGGTGGGAGAGCTATAAGGGCACATACTACATGCGCCTTCATAGTTACATATATATAATGGGGATAAGCTTGGCGCATACTACTGAAAAACAGCCATTGGCATTGAGTGAGAAAGAATTAAGGTGCTGAAAAACGAGGTCAACATTTCTTACATCAAAAGGAATTTTCAAGTAGATTATGATGCAGAAAAGGAAAAGTGCGAATGCTAGCTAGTGGCATATAAAGGTGCACTGGTTTGACCTATAGTTTTAGGTAAGTTGAAATTTCAATTGGAATAAGCCGGATGATCAGCTTATTAAAATTATTTTATTCAAAGTTGTTTTTTAAAGGTAGAAAAATCATGTGTTGCTGAATTTCTAAAAAAAAATTTGAGAAGCTATTTTTTATTTAGATACTGTAAGAATCAGGACATTTCATACAAAGCGATCCCATAGAAGAAAAAAATCGGATTGAAAGTGTTGAGGAGGAGGAGAATGGGGGCGGAGTTTCTTACTATTTCAGTAGTGTGCAATGCTCAAAGAATTTTTCTTTACATTTTATAAATTACCATATAATCCCTGAATGGTGCATGTGCATCCAATGATGATTTGAATAATCGTTGCGACCTTTCCACTTCTCAAAGAGTGGCTCCCATTATCCTCTTCTCTGTTTGAAGATGAGGCTTAGGATTTTCTTTTTTAAATTTTCACTACCTAGTTTTTCTCCTCTGTATACCTGAAATGCAATCAACTTTTCTATTTTTTTTTTTCGTCTCTAAGCCAGAATTATTTTTTTAAAGAAAGAAGCATTCTTATGGACGGTTACCGTTTATGCCGATAAAAAGTTAAATTTTTTTGTTTGTTTTTACATAATTTTCACCCTTAAACACGTGGGTAAAAGGATTTTTTAATAACTTAAGTATTTTAGAATTCACCGCCTGTTGAGAGCGGAACCGTCCGCCGGCTGGATAACAGGTAGCTGAAGCGCTTGGAATGTGCTTGCTGGAGAGATCCTTTCTACATAGCTACCTGAGGTACCCTCATAACTTTCGCGAAGCTGTTAACCTTCAGATTCAGCACAATCAGTTCTTGGAGGAAGAAGAACAGCCTCTGTATAGTGCTGGAATAGCTGAAGTATGTTGTCAAATATTTTTTATAATATTCAACTTTAAATGCGTGGAGCTCTACAGCTTCAACGGATGAACCGATTCACATGAATCTCTCCGCAATTGAAAGGAAATTCAATTTGCAGGGCCATCAGGATACGATTTTTATTAAAAGTTTATTAAAAAATACAGGGCAAAAAAAAACGGCTGACATTTTGTTATTCAGAGGTTTTTTTTTTTTTGAAAACAAAACCCGGTAAGGCTCCCCAAATTTTATCTAAAAATTTTTTTTATCTAAAATTTAATCATTTTCAACCCCATTTGTTTCGTATAAGCTAGCAGAGCTGTGGAGCGCCCCGCGCAGACCAACACAGGCACAGTGCACGGTTTTGAATGATGGGTGTTGGAGCCGCAATATTCTGATTATTTTTACAAATAAAATTGGAATTTACTCTCCATTGATAGAAGAATAAAATACGTTAAAACACATTTCCAAAAGGATTTATTTTATGTAAAAAAAAAAATCATAAAGTTCATGCATTTTTCATGACGGTAACCTTCCTTAAGGAACGACTAATCCTAACGAAACTTAGCATATTTCAGTAGGAATTTTATTGCATTTGGGAATATTGATAAGCCTTAAAACGTCTCACATTCAATGTTGCAATTCTGGCATCGGGTAGGCGCTTGCGTATGGCAATAACCGGAACAATTTCGTTTGTTCTGCTCATACCAACATTTTTCATCCATTAGACTAGTACCTAGGTACTAAGGTCCGCGATAAACTAAATTTTAGCGAGTCTCCAATATCGGGCCGTTCTTTAGCAGATAAAATATGACAGCGGAGACTCAGAGAAGAGATATATTAAAAACAAGAAGAAGAAGAATTTCGCAATTGTTTTACGGAAATACAACGCGCGGTCATAATATTTCTAAAAACAGGTAGTTAAAATTATTTGGAAATATGGAAAATATAAAAATAATATGTAAAATGTAGACAATAAAAAAAAGGAAATCAACAATGATATTGAAAATACTCTCACAATAAATATTTTTAGCGCACTAAAGAACGGCCCGGATAAATTCAACCTAAAATTTTTGGAGACTTATTGGACTTAGCGCGTTGACCTTAGTACTGCCTGAGACAACTTACAACTAGATGTGCAAAACTCCATATAAACCCGGAACACTTTTTGAAAGCTCTTTAACTTTTTATTTAACCAAAGAAAGCTATCATTGCGAAGAATTTATGTGGCATAATACAGCAAGAGAGAGAGAGAATGTGTAGAGCTTTCTATTAGAGAGCCATTAGCTCGTTTTAGTTGGACCGCGTTTTTCTGAGGTTTTGCACATCTAGATGTAAGTTGTCTCAGGTACTAAAATTCAGGATAAATTTTCGCCAATAGCTCTTAGTGCGCTATGTTTTCATATAAAATTTAGCTTAGTACTAGACTATTATCTAAAGTTTTTGGCTTTAAATTGCCGATTTCATGATAAATGTTAATGTCATTCAGGGTCTGTGGCTTGCTCACATACAACAATTACCCCGTTCACATGAAGTGGACTGGACTGGAATAGTTGAATAGTTTTAATTCTCATAGTACCAAGTGTTCACATGCGATGGACTGGATTAAATCGACGAGAGAGACATTTTTGTATTGACAGTTCTCAATTTAAAGTCAGCTGTCATTTGAAGTTATTTTTGTAGATATTGAAAGATGAATAATGGAAAGAAGTATAATTTTACAATTTCTAAAATACTGTACGACAGCATGAAGGAGTTCGAAGCGCAGGATGGAAGTATACCGAAAAAAAATCCAAACGTCAATCCACCTCGATCCACTCAAGTGTATTCGGATGTGATTAAGGGGTTATATCACCTTGCGTTCACCGAATTTCACGTGATTTTCTGAGACGTACCACGAAAGGGATAAAGATATGAGGTTTTGTGCATATGAAAGTACTAACCTTTAACTACAGAAAAACATATTTTATTTCAATTGTACGATACAAAATTGCGCCATAGCAGCGCACGCAAAGAAAAAACTATATCTCGGACGGTCGACAACAACGGTCTGGAACAAAAAACCAAAAAGTTTCTTTAAATATAGTCCAAAATCTAGTGAACGTCGTAGGATTTTTTCGAAAAATTGATTTAAAAAAAACATGCTGCCAATTGGAACTTCTTTTCTTGTTTTTTCGAAAAATCGACCTAAAATCACTTATAAATATAAAATCTTTTAAAAGTCATTTTATCAAAATAACCCTAAGACGTTCACTAGAAAATATTGTTTTAAAGTTGCAGTTAAAAATTTAAGTCAATCGGTTAAAAATTCAGGGAGTTTACTGGTACGCCCAGTTTGAAAAACATGGTTTCGAGAAAAACGCGTTTAAAGTTTCAAGTAGTATAAATTTAATTAGAGACGCCAAACACTAACTGTTGCGCGATCTAACGGACTTTCTACAAACAGCTGTTTGCTCAGCCTTAAAATAGGGGTAGGAGAGACATCTATAGCCAAAATTGAAAGCTGGCAACTAATATGTGTCGGAATAAAGTAGGTCTTTTCTTACGAATTTTTACATCAAACTGATCCAAAAGTTTACAATACTATTCAAAGTTAATTTGTCTCACCTTTCTGAAGATAATCGATTAACAAAACAACTTTGTAATCTCAAAAAAACTATTGCTATAACCTTCTCTGTTGGTGGAACTGACTTTGCCGTCTTTCACCGGCTTCCTCCCTGTTTCGACTGTTCTTTTTGCTCTGGTGTATAGTGGTGGATCCAAGTTTCATTAACAGTTATGAAACGACACATGAAACCCATTTTATTTTGCTTAAAACGATTCAAATATGCTTGAGAAACACGGCACCCATCTTGCACGAAGCTTTTTCATCTGTAATTCTTCAAGAAAAATATTTTCTATTCGTTCTTTTGAAATACATATGGCCTTAGCTATTTCACATACTTTGACTAGTTGATCATTAAACACATGCACTTGTTGAATGATTTGTGGTATTGTAACATTTTTGAGACGACCTTCACGTGGATCAAGCCTATCTTTTCACAGTGTAAAGTGAATGTGATTGGTCCTTATACACATTTAACAGTTTCGGACGAATTCCTATAGGTTTTGAACAGTCCAAAACAAAGAATTTAATTACTGCACGATATTTAATTTTTTCTATTCTAAAAAATCAATGACATATCAATATTAAACATCTGCTACTACCCGCATGAATTGATAGTGATAGATCGAAATAAAATTTTACATGTGTTTACATAAAGCATGAAACTTTTCAGTACATGTATGATTTTAAAGTTTTTAACGCCATCTATGTGTTACGCCGAGAGAATTTTAGAGGGCCTTCGTACATATGTATATACCTATATAAGAAAATTAATGAAACCACAGATAATTGCCGATTATGCACAACAACAATGAGATAGAATCTGCAGAGTGTATTGTCAAAGGAAAATGTTGTAGATCTAGGCGTATAGGACCCAAAATGTCGAATTTCAAAAGCGCTATGCTTTAGCCGTATCGTATTCCATAGGCAAGGACAGTCTGAAATTGTCTACTAATCTTCAATCCTCAGAACATTGGCGTGAAGAAATAAATCCATTGAGTTATGGTTGCTAACATACGGAGACTGTAAAGGCACTTCAAGTTTTGATATTCTATAGTAAAAAGAACAGCGAAGAATCGTTCTATCATTGGACCAGAGTCATTTTGTAGTACTTCAAATAATATCTTAAAGTTGCGCTCTAAAGAACCAAAACTTTCTATATTTGATCAATATTTGACTGAAAAGCAGTAACGCACCCAGGATTTGGCTGTGCGGGTTGGGGCATAGGGTCCCGTTGACCCCCCCCCCCCCGCGGTTTTACTAACTCCGATAAAAAAACAGAGGAATACCTTTTTCTTGGTAAATCAAGCTAAAACGCGCCCTATAAGGTACCACACACAAACAAAATTGACAAGGCTGAGACCTTATTCTACCGCTTCTGCCAGGTTTTTTTCTCAAGAAGCTTTGAAGCAATCGAAGGCTTAGATCATGTAATAAAAAGGATAGATGTAAAATTCGTGTACGAATGAAAGGCATTTTTTAGACACGGGGGGGGGGGGGGATTAAAAGAGGTGTATCGCCTAGTTGCTCGTCCGTTCGACATTTCTGATTAATTTTTGACATTTCAGATTTTATGAAAACAAGTTGATTAGAAGTGGTTTATACTTCATAAGAGTGAGAAACAATAGTGAAATATTGTTTTTTGTGAATGAGATTTTATATATTCGAGATTCCGGAGTCTTGAATAATCGTGATGAAGTACGTTGTGCTGTGGTGCAGAAACAAAAACGGAGATATTCTCTTAGAAAATCATTTTTCAGGCAAGTTTAATTCTTTCAATAATAAATTATAGTGTTTTAAGGGGTAACGCCACTGTAACGGCTAAAAGAAAAGGTTTTTCACGAATTTTTTTCTCGCAAAATTAAAGGTGTTTGAAAAAAACCTTTTAAGGGTATTATCGGGCATACATTGAATTTTATTGATAAATTTTTGACAGCGAAAAAAAAATGGCTGCTCCACAGCCATCTTTCCGGGACATGTTTTGCTTGCAGGGCTCCGCGGCACGCAGCACCACAGGTGCACATTTGAATATAGATCAAAACAAAAAAAAACCATTAATCTAGAGGCTTATGCTAGAGAATACCGTACGGAATTTTAAAAATATTAATTTTTGTAGATTTGGAGCGCGTTTGAAAAAAAGTGTGATTTTTGACGAAAAAAACGACAGGTTTTTTGTTAATAAAAAATCAACAAATAAAGTTATTGAAAATCCCGTACGGCATTCTCTAGATAATGTTAATGTTCACATCTGGTCAAAATTTCAAGTCGAAAATATGAAAATTGTTCGAGTTATGCTGCGTGCCATTTTGAAAAAACCGTGTTTCGAGAAAAACGCTATTAAAGTTTTGAGAATAGTTTTTTATTAGAAAAAATAAAAAAATGAAGGTAAACAATTTTTTACCGTTAGTTGCAAATGTCAAAAAGGTCAGTTGTGTTCAATTTGACTTTTTCTGTCAGCTTTAGAAGAAAGCTGGCGATAAAGCTGGCTGAAAAACTCCAATTGTGTTTCAGGCTTCAGGTAGTCGTTTCGGAGCAAGTTTGACGCGCTTGGTGGCGACCTCCATTTTCATAGGAAAAAAAATTTTCTCGCACGAGACCTTTTTTGTCTTATTCTAGAGGGTTTAAACTATTTTTTAAGCCAAAAAAACTATTTTTCAAAAAATTTACAGTGGCGTTACCCCCCAAAAAAATAAGAGTGAAATATTTATAAAATTGTATGTATAAAATTGAATTGTCATTGTCGTCGTAGGTTACATATGCAACGCAAAAAAATATTATCAGAAAATAAACGGGGCACTAGGAAAATTCTTAACAATTTAAAAAGTTATAAAAAAAATTCTAAAACAATAAATTTAAAAAATTTTGCACTATAATCAGATCCCTCTTCTATTAAATTTCGTTTATTCGCAACTACAGTTTTTCAAGTTGCAACCACTAAATTATGTGCCCCCTCTAAAAATATCGGGCTTACTACTTCCATGACTAAAGGAATACATCGATGCGGTTCTACTACATAAAGAAAAATGCTTTTATGTTTTTCTTCCTCATAGCCTTTTCTATTTGTTATATGATCTAAATGCGAGAGTAATATACAGGGTGTCCCATACATACCGCATTTCCTTTATACCCTGGATTCTTCACTCAATTTCGAGAAATAAATTGTATGGAAGGAGAGCCGGAAAATACACGGTGTGGGCGGTAGGGGGATTTTGTGATTTTGGGAGCTTTTATTCCAATACCATGTAACTTTCTTGTTATGCACCTAAAAAGGTTACTTGCACCTCAGGGGATAGTAAACCCTCTATGGTTTCCAAAAAAAATGCCCAATCACCTCTCTACCCCCTTTCCGTGGGCAGTTATAGAACGTCAAAGTAAAAAAATTGGAAAATTTTGCAATTTATTTTTCAATTTTAACGATTTTCCCTCTAGATAAAGGATAGCCTTTCTTGCAAGATTTCGAGACCTCCGAATGTTACCTTTCATTTGATCCTGCACATGTATTTACCTAAATGCTACCGTTTTTGAGATATTCCCGTTTCTATGATGTATAATTTCATTAATATTGCTAATAACAATAGAAATCGCGCCTAATTTTATGCAATTCCACGCAAATTAGCAATATTAATGAAATTATGAATCATAGAAACGGGAATATCTCAAAAACGGTTGCATTTAGATAGGTATATGTGCATAGTCAAATTAAAGGTAACATTCCAGGGTTTCTAAATCTTGTAAAAAACTGTATAGTTATCTTACATTTTGGCGGGAAAATCATTAAAATTTGAAAAAAAATAGGATTGTTTTTACAATTTTTGGACTTTGACGTACTACAACTTGAAGATGACAGTACGACTGGTTGGGCAATGGTTGCTATCACCTGAGATAAATCTCGCCTTGATAGGGTGTATATCAAGAAATTTACAGGGTGTAAAGTGGAAACAGTACTTAAAATCGTAAGGCCCTCTACCGCCCACACCATGCATTTTCCGGCTATCCTCCTATACAATTTATTTCTCGAAATTGAGTGAGGAATCCAGGGTATAAAGGAAATGCGGTACGTATGGGACACCCAGTATAAACACTTCATCATGTATCTAAGCTACTAGTCGACTTCTAAATAACGAGCAGGAATCAGCAAGAAATCATTATTAAAAAAATAATTTATTTCTTTAATGATAACAGAAAAAATCAAGATGTCTTGCATTGTCCAAATCAAAAATAAATATCTCAAAACTTTTGCAATAAAATTTACCTGTTTTAAAAAGTTTTTCAAAATATTTTTAATTTAAAAATAAATCTCAACTCCTTTGAAAATTTATTACCTCCACTCGGTCTTGCGCATTTTGCATAATATTTTGTAAACAAAAACAAGATACAAAAAGAAATATCTACGTATATATATGTATATATATACATATGTATATGTAAATCTAATACTAGATTTGACGACATGACCACTTCTGCGTTGAACAAGTGCACGGAATTGGAAAAAATTATAAAAGCACACACGTAAAAAAGACACGTCAACGATTTTTTTTCTTACTTTTTTGTTATCATCTTTTCGGTTGACCTAAATATGCGGAAAACATGCAAATTTTTTTTTTTTTTTGCTTTAAAAAAGATCCCTCAACTTCTATATGAAACTGATTTTGCGATAAAAATCAAAATTTTTTTTTTCGTGGGAAATGCTCTGTACGAGGTAAGCCATCTTTATTATTCAATTTATTCTCTGCTGCTGCTGGTGCTGGCTATAGTCACGTTTGTTGTGCGGTGTCCGAACATGATAATTGGCGGTAATCATATCTAATATCACCAAGCAAACAGATTTGTTATCAGTGTCCGTTTGAAATTTATATGTAAGTAACCGCGGATATCGGGTCACTTGAGAAAAATTGCAAACATAACTAATAAGTATACTTACTTATCTAGCCATGCGTAATAAGGAAACGTATGTTTTGTGTGTTTTTCTTTTAACAACAATATCAAAAAATTAAGAGGAAAGCACAGGCGCAAGTTGGAATACGCGCTGATTTCAACCTTGTGATTAGAAATTAGACCTTCGATTTTGAAGTGTGCATCGAACTCCAACATGTTTACATTAATTTATTTGCGAAAGATATAATCAACGAATAGTTGACAATATTGCCGGGTTGTTTAGGGATTAGATATAAGTGAGATAAATGAAGGTGGGTATAAAAATGCAATGTGGGAAGTGTATAATAATAAAAAATTCAACAGAGTGAGGAATTAGAAAACAATTCTCTATAAAAATGTTAATAATAATTGTGTCAGGCATGTTAACAAAATCATTCTAGATAATACACTTATCCGGTCGTGCACAATACCCACAATCAAAAAATAGTCTTTACTACATCTTTCACAATATAGTAACAACGGCCAAAATATTGTTTTACTTCGCAGAGTCCAATGAACTACTGGTTCAATTTATACCTTCGTCATTGAAATAAAAAACCTGCGAGGTGGACTTCAAATGACCACCATAAATGATCGAATAGCAACATCATGCAAACATACATAATATCCCTAGTAACCAAGCCAACAGACGTTCGTCAGATATTCTTAGAAAATTTCTTGTCCTAAGAATGTTTTCCTTGGAAAATATTCCTAAGAATGTGAAAAGAAATTTTATGGGAATGTCACGAAGCAAAAGTTACGCTCTCCAAGGAATGTATATGTATGCCGTTATTATTCTAAAGAATTTCTTCAGAAATCATTAGAACAATGTCTTTGGATATTAAGCGGATACCTTCCACGGATACTGTACAGAAGTTTGTTCGGATATTCTGCAGAATTATTCTACAGAATTTTTTTTTTTGAAATTATAAGAACAATGTGTTTGAAAATTTTGCAATTTTGCAATTTCATTAAATATCTCCACACTAAGTACAATAAATAAAAAACATTTTAAATTTATTTTTATTAACGAAAATAAAACTTATTTTTAAGCAATTCATTAAAAACAACAAAACAATTCAATTAAAAAAAGAAGATGAAAAAAAACTTAAATTTATTACCCAGTTTTTTTCCTCCAGTTTCTCTAACTATAACTAAATTTATATCTTACTTTATTCCAGGTAACGTAAATGCTCACTCATGAGCGGCTCCCAGCTCCTAAAATGCTTGAAAGCCAGAGCCATTTTTTCGAAGTGGCTCCCGCTCCCGAACAAGAGCTGTGTAGTGGCTCGAGCTTGCGAGTGGGAGCTGTGAGCTTCCTATATCCTATCTATTGGCTCTTCTTTGCTTATGAACAATTTTCTTATTTTATTTTTATATTATTCTACTTCTAATTAACATACGTCATAAATTTGATTTGAGCAGACCGTCAACGCTTTCCGCTCGCAAATCGAAGCTATTTAACGACTCCGGCTCGCAAGCGAGAGCGTTTAAGAAAATTTCTTTGACTCCGGTTCCTGAGCGAGAGCTTTTAAAGCGGGCCCCATACACGGCGAACATGTTGTCCAACTTGGTGTGTCACACATAAAAGCTTTTTCTCCACACATTTGTCAAACATGTTGTTCAACATCAGGACAGGAACACATATCAAGAGCTGGTAGAATTGTTAACTATTATTTTTTCCTCAATAGAGTTCACTCAAGATTCAAGAAGATAAATGCGTGACAAACATCGCCCTACACGATATAATAAGTTGTAAAATACGTAGCCATGCCCCTAAAAATCAAACTAACTTGATTTTCATACAACCGCTTGACATACTGCGTGTCACACCATCAAACAGGCGCACACACACGGTTAAATATGCGCGACAACATCGTTGGCTTAAGGGGCCCAACACGGTCACGCATGTTGCCCAACTCGAATAGAACCACGATGTTGTCACGCAGATTTGACCGTGTGTGTGTCTGTTTAACGATGTGACAAGCAGTGTATCAAACGATTGGACGAAATTCAAATTAGTTTGAGTTTTAGAGGCGGGGCTACGTGTTTAACAACGTATTATACCGTAGGTGTGATGTTTGTCACGCATTCGACATTCTTCAGTGAATTCTATTGAAGAAAAGATAATAGTTTTAATAGTTTTAGCAGCTCCTGATATGTGTTTCTGTCCTGATATTGGACAGCATGTTTGACAGTGTATGAAGAAAAAGCTTTCATGCGTGGCACACCAAGTTGGATAACATGTTCGTCGTGTATGGGTCGTTTTACTCGAGTTGGCCAACATGCGTGACCGTGTCTGGGTACGGGCCTATTAAGAATAACTTTTGGGCTCAGGCTCGCGAGCGGGAGCCACTGTATACGGAGCTTTTCTGGAACGCTCTTTTAAGAGCCGCTCACGAGCGAGGTTTATCTTGCTTTATTCGTTTTCTATTTGGCTCAACTAAAGGGTTTTCCAATAAGAGGTGTTATTTTGATATTCAAAGAAAAATGCCATTTTTTGAGATAAATGATCGGATCTTTATTTCATTATAAAGAAGAAGGTATGCCGTTAATAATGGAAAATAACATCAGCCAAATGACCACCACGACCACTCCTACAGGACCATATCCTTTTCATGAAATTTTCCATAACCAAATCGCAAAGTGGCTGCCCTATGTACTCGATAGCCTCACGAATTCCATCTTTGAGGTCTTGAATCGACGCTGGGCTGTTGGCGTAGACCTTCTCTTTCACGTTCCCCTAAAGGAAGAAGTCGCAAGGTGTTAAGTCACAAGATCTCGGTGACCAATTGTGATCACCTCTTCGAGAGATAACACGGTCCGGAAACTTTTCCCGTAAAAGATCAATGGTTTCGTTGTTTGTATGGCAGGTAGCGCCGTCTTGTGGAAAGTAAACGTTGTCCAGATCAATACCATACATTTCCGGCCATAAAAAATCATTAATCATCTGTCGATAGCCATTCACCCATTCACCGTAACTGTTGTTTCAGCCTCATTTTCGAAAAAGTAAGGTCCAATGACCCCGCGGGACCATAAACCTGACCAAACAGTCACACGTTGCGGATAGAGAGGCTTTTCAACAATAACTCTTGGGTTCTCCGAGCTCCAGATGCTTGTTGACGAAGCCATCGAGGTGGAAATGGGCCGCATCACTCAAGATGAGTTTTCGATGGAATTCCGGATCATTTTCATGCATTTCAAGGAATCAGCAAGGACTCGACGTTGTTGATGATCGGCCGCCTTGAGTTCTTGTGTTAACTGAACTTTGTAAGCCTTAAGACCCAAATCTTTATGCAAAATACGGTGTAATGACGTTTGTGGAATGCCTAATTCCAAAGAACGACGAGGAATGGACAAACCTGGGTTTTCTTCAACACTTTCGGATACAGCAGCAATATTTTTGGCTGTTCTTGAGTGACGTGCACGGGTTTTATTCTTCACATCACTAACTTGTCCCGACAGCTCGAATTTTTCTACCAATTTCTGTATTGCGGTCCGACAAAGTGCTTCACGACGACCCAAAAATGTTCGAGTTTTACGAACCGTCTCTGCCACATTTTCATCATTTTTATAGTGAATTTTAATAATTTCAATGCGTTGTTGAATCGTGTATCGTTCCATTTTTATTAATGGCGTAGTTTCTACTTGTCAAATGTCAAAAAATGACAGCTCCAAAAGTGACATCTACCGAAATAGCGGGCTAATTAAAATAACACCTCTTATTGGAAAACCCGAGAGTTGAATCTATTGACTTCTTTCCTTCCGTAGTACAGAGGGATTTTTTAAATGAAGATTGTAGTTCTCTTACAGCTTTGTTTTTATCCTTTTTTGAAA
This sequence comes from Dioctria linearis, assembly GCA_963930735.1. NCBI lineage: Eukaryota > Metazoa > Arthropoda > Insecta > Diptera > Asilidae > Dioctria > Dioctria linearis. Next base: position 11,698,029 of record OZ005742.1, on the reverse strand, counting down.
AATGTATTAACAATTTCTAAGTCACTTGATAAGAATGCAATACTAAATGAATCTGATCTCACTTCAACAATGACACCATTAAGTCTTCCATAGCAAAACCCTACCCACTTTTTCAAAGAAACATTAAAATGAAAAAATTGATAAAATAAAACGAACGACAAATTTACCAAAAATTTCGTCCAGTAGTGTCCACTGTTTTCCCAATAAAGGGAAAACTACGGAGATTTCTTTGGACAAAGTAGAGATTTCAATTTCTTGTTTTTCTGTAGTATGTTCAAACTTTCTCAATATGTTTTCATATATGAAATTATTGAGAAAAATTATGGACAAATCAAAGAACAGTTTTAAATATTATCCCAAATATTTCACTGCTTTTCCAATTCCTATCTCATAGAATATTTCTATGGAAATTCTCTAGATTTTCCAAGGAACGGCCAAAGATTTGGCATGCGTCTGACTTGAGGAGGTGTGTGTAAGCTACAAACACGAATTTTTTTGTATTCGTACGCTTTAGCCAAAGTTTGTAATGCGCCCTTAAAGGGTACCAATGAAAAATATTCTTCTTTGTAGCTCACACACCTCCTCAAATCAGACGCATGTCAAATATTTGACAAATGCACACATTGTGTGGGACCGGCTTTATGTTTTTTTAATGCGGTGGTGTTCTATCACCTATACACTGTAAAATATGCACAGATTGTTACCACAAAGCTTAGGTATTTTTCCCTAAAATATAGGGAATATTCCCAAAAATTTAGGGAATATTCCTTACATTTTAGGTAAAAATACCTAAGCTTTGTGGCAACAATTGTGCAAATTTTTTACTGTGTATGGTGGAGTGTGGTGCTATCATCTATTCCCTACTTTTTAGGGAATATTCTCTAAATTTTAAGCGATAGTCCCTACATTTTAGGGAAAAAAACAAAACAAAATTGAAAATTCCCTACATTTTTAGGGAATATTCCCTTAAATTTAGAGGAAAAAATAAAAATTCCCTACATTTGAGGGAGAAAAACCTAATCGACGTTTTCCAAGGTGGAGCTTTCCCTAGTCCTATCATTTGCCACTAACTTTAGGGAATTATTTTTTACTGTGTAGTTTGGAAAATGTGACGACATCGGAACTGTGGTTACTAGGGATACACATGAATCATTTCTTAGTCAAATACCATTTCTAACGGAATATTGCTTCTAACTCTGTCAAAGGATAGTCAGCCGATCAGTCTTTGAAATAGGGAAATTGAAAGACGTAATTAAAAGCTTACTTTACCACAAAAATATTGAGTCGAATATTCAGTTATTATTAACCGACTTGGAAAATAATACAAGCTTTGTCCGAACCCTGCTAATGTCAAATGCCGCCCTACCGATTTTACGGGGTGATTAATTAATTTGTATAATTTCTTTTTATAAAATATCCTCTGTTTGAAAAACTACTTGTGGTACTGTACGACTATCACAGCATATGGTGTGGATGCAAAAAAAGCGCTACCATAAGGAACTCCTTGAACTCTTTAAAAAGGTGCAAAATGCCTTAATGTAGGTAGCTTTTTTTTTTTTTAATCAACGCCGAAGTCACTTGCCACAATCAATAAAAAATGGGAAAAAACTCAAGTCGAATTGGATGTGCAAGATGTGTCTAAGAAAAATTTATTGCTTGTTTGGGTGAGGACTATCAGCTTCTTCCCTTTGGACCTCTTACTAGAAAACACCTTGCAGATGGTTTTGAGCCAATTTAAAAAATAGTTCCGATATTTTAGCTCTTCGTAATAAATTCGAAAAGGGGGCGACCAGGAAGCTAATTCCCTTTTTTTAATGATAGTTCTGTAAATTGCGTAGTTTCCCATATAAAGGATATTTGATAAAAATTATTTAAAAAATTTCCTAATCATCCTGTAACTCGCTTGTATAGAAAGCGTGAAAAGCCTGTCGGAAGTGGTTACAATGATGCTCTCCACATCCAGATTTCAGTAAAGGCCTAATGGTAAGAATAATATTTTAAGGCTTATAAAAAAGTGTGAAAATCACAAAAAAATGTTCTCGCATTTTGTGTAGAGGGTGTGATAAGCCATTTTGAAGCGAAAGCTTTGAGCTTCCTTCAATACTATATGAAAAATTTATGTTGATGACGTCTGTATGAATTTGTGTATAGTTTTAATTGAAAATGCATGCAATGGTTAATGGTGTTCCTGACTTGATTTTACTGTCATTGGAATAACTTTTTGTCATGAGTATTTCAAAAATAATATGGCAGGTTGGGACTTTTTGACACACAGCGTAGCGGACTTACACGACTCATGAGTCAACTAACCCCATGTTGCGTTTTTATGTTGTTAACCTCTTAATTTAGAGATGACTACTAATACTTTTCTTACATTCAGAACAATGAGGACCCACAAACGACAAACGGAAAGATCGAATACATCTAAAGATGTGATGGAAACTGCCTACAAAAAGGTTATTTCTAACGAAGCTTAAAGTGAGGAACACCGCTGAAGACCACCGTGGCTGGAGCGAAACGTTCGGAAAGGTACGCAGTTGCCTCCACAGCACACCCAAAAAGCCCATCTCCAGATTCCTCAATTACCACAAAGCTCGAGCATATTATAGACCGCTATAGATGCTCCACTTTTGTACATTGCAGTTACCGGAAAGTAATGTCCAATAAAACTACACTTTTATAACACCCACCCTTTTACTATATACATAAGTACATGAAAATTCTCGGAAATTATTAGGACTCACCCGCTATCATCCACACAACCCTTAATATCTTTAATAATTCTAAATTCTTAGAGATCCATTGATATCATCAAAATTTTATCACTCATAAATTTACCCTCAAATGGGCCAATTAATCCAATTTAATTTCTTATGTACGAATGGATCTCGTTCAGTTGTAGCGCCATCACGCCTAGGACCTCGACATTAACGCGAATATGGATATTCGTGCATCATATATACAGCTATTATCATATATGCTTTCATCCGAAACATATTATGTGCTTTGGACCTTTGCACCATATAGATTATTTTAAAAATGGTGAAATTTCTTTATTTCGTTATAAACGATTTTGTTTTTTAAATATGTTTTTTTGCATGTTTATTGCTTTATTAATTTGATATAGTCAAATAACATCGTCCATTGAGTCAATCAACCCCAGACATGACATGGGGTAAATGGACTCACGAGGAATATTTTTGAAAATGGTAAATAATACTTGAAAACCTTATCGTGAATAAAATAAAAGGAATTATTAAGGAACCAATTGAAGTAAACAAAATGGCCTAACACCCTACAGTAACATTTTTATAAAACTAATTATGAAAAATAGGTCTACTAGCCCCGGTCTGCCCCACCCTTAATTTCGCTTACTCCTTTGACACTTTTGCGGACTCCAGAGAAATACCGCATGTGTCAAACGAGATTGCATAAGGAGTGGTAAAATTTTGATCTTTTGTTTTGGCTGTTCTAATATCTTTAAAACAAAAGATCAAGATTTTACCACTCCCATTTATTTTGATGGAGCACACTGATTTCAGATACACCACCATCTCTATGAAATCTTGGCATTAATATTTCCAGTAAGTTAAGCTGGTTAAATCATATATTTTCTGTTGACAAAGAAGCATCAAAATATCTTTGGATTTCTGAAAAGGTGTAAGAAATAATTCAGACCATCGAATCTAGCGCTCCTCTATAAGTCCTATATTAAATCCAGAATGGATTCCAATACCCACACCATGGGCCCGAGCTGGTCTTATAGCCTTAATTCATTAGATATTATCCAGAAGAGAGCCTTCAAGCTCATTGGCGATTATACAATCTCTTGTCATATCGACTTGCTCGAGCACCGCAATAATGTGGGATGCGATTGCCACATGCGTGATCAATGTTCTATTTAAATATCTAGTCTGATTCCTTGTAGATTAATTCCTGCACGTAATACTCGCCTTGCATTACATACACATACATCCTTTGTTATTGGTGTTTTGCTTCATATGGTATCCCGCGAACTTGGGTTAATAATATAAAAACCAAAAACTCACCGTCAACACCAAACCTCAATACAAGCTTTTGGTCCAAGAAATATATTGCTAGTGCCGAAAAAGGTAAATTTGTCGCGATCACATTTACCAGAATTCCCTGATGCTCAAATATCTATCGTAGAGATACTATGTTCTACTATGGGCGAATCCAATATCCTCTTGATGTAGTCATCTATCAACTCCAAGCAGGGGCGCACCGAGAGGGGGGACGAACGGGACCGGTCCCCCTCCAGAATGTCAATTTTCTGAACATAATTTACAAATTACGTATAAAATGTGGTCTGTATATTATTACAAAGTCCGATAAAATAAAATAAAACCTTTTATTCTACAATAGCAGTCTTTAAGTGCTCAGATGGGTGCAGGACACGATTTTAGAGCCCTATTTTTCCGACTTGTTTGAACTTGGGACACCTTTGGTCTCCCCCCCCCCCAAAGCCAAATCCAGGGTGCGTTACTGGCTCCGAGGTCATCCAAGGACTATTTAGATAAATTAGAGGAGACTGTCACTCTCTGACCATGGATAGGGAGAAATATGCATCTCATGGACACCCATATTAAGATGAGGTTGTAATAGTAAACAGCCTATAGTAAAGAAAGCAACCCCATTTTCCAAGTTTAGTCCCATGCGACTTTATTTCCTATTCCAAATATAAATACATAAATGGATGGATGGAAAAAAAGGAAAAAAATAGAAAATCATTGTATTTTTGGAAGACTAAAAACAAAAATTGGAAAATCGTTTGGAAAAATATGAAACTAAAAAGTTAAAATCGTTCATTTCAAAGTCGCACTGACTTATCAAAAAGCTCCGCACATTTCTCTTTTTCCTTCCTGTCATGCTGTGCTTATCATTAAAAATAATATTTAAAAAAAAATACACTTTTTGAGCTACGTAAAGTTGGGGTGTTTAAATTGTAATAAATTTCTATAAATGTCCATTAACCTAAAACGTGGTTATATTAATAGAAGCGACAGTAGCAAGTCCCAAGCAAGGAGTTTAAAATAAACTCATCCTGCATCGTGCACCACTATAGTCTTCATGTATACTACATAAAATTCTAGTGGTTTACTTTCTGTTTTACTTATTCTACTTGAGAAAAAAATAATGTTTTCTAGCAAATAACTTAATTTTTTATCCAGACCATTAGTAATCTTTTTGTCAAAAAACAAGAACAAAGAAAAAAACACTCTCAAACAAATTAATCCATGAATATAAAATTATCCTTTACATTTTCCCTCATTCAAAGTCAACGTTTCACCTTTTAAAGTCCACTGACCCTCTTCTATACCCTTTTCTCAATTTGTTTTACCCTCTTGAAAATAAAATTCAAAACCTTTACAATATAATTGCTGCGCATAACTAAATACATACTTCGAATAATTGAGATCTTTGGAAAGAATTAAATTGGAGAGAGAGAAACAAGAAGAAGAAAAAAAAACTGCTTTCCAATTAAAAACAAGAAAAAGAAAAATGTCTCAATGTTCGATAAGCTTATATTGTTATCCTCCAGGGAATCGTTTAAAATTAAAAAATTCATCCTTCTTCCATATTGTGCGAAGGATTACCAATTGAGCCTACATTTATATACACATACAGACACAAACGAAAAAACACATAATACCTATACGATAAAAAAAATATATTAAACTTCTCCACAAAATGGGGAAAAAGCTTTTAAGATAAAAACCAAACAAGAGAGCTTACCATAATCCTTTCTAGCACGAGGCTGTCTATTGGAAACATGTGGACTCCCAAACGTTTGACCCATTTCTCAGCTTTTATTCCTAGCACGTCCTTGGAAGTCTGTCGTTATTTAGAGTTCGGCAACAACGAAAGCAAAAATCGAAAATTAAAAAAAAATCAGGAAAAGCGAATTTATGCCACTAGCTGCTAGCCGCTTTTTCCTTGATGGTTACAATCGATGACTCCTTTTTGAGTTTTGTGAGTTTTTTGTTTTTTTGTAACAAGTTCGTTATTATGTAGTTTACTTTTGTATTTGCTTGTTTGGATCTATTTGTTAGGTTATGTATTTAGTTTTATATATACATATATTAAAATTTGTTCAGTCTTTTTATAATGTGTTTGTTATTATTATTATCAATGAACACTTTTACTTTTTTCCTTATACCACACAAAATTATCCAAAATTGCCATCTAAAAAAAAGAAATATGCAAATTTTAGTTCTTCTTGTCTGCCTGTATGTATGCATGCATGCATGTACATAATAGCATTACTCAAAATCACAGTCCCTCTCCCCACACAAGCTTTTACATAACGAAGTCGTCGTGGAATATTTGTGCATACTACATATCTCTACAATTTGTATAGAAACCTACGATTATTTCTTGGTAATGATAGCCTTAGAGGAAATATAAATGAATTTACACCACGCAAGGAGCCCTTGGCACAATCATGATAGAATGAATGGAGAGAGAGTTCAATTGAATTTGCATAAATTGGTTAAATTGAGTTTCCAGGTTATCGATCCTGATAGCAAAATAAAAGCAAAACAAAAGAAAAGAAAAAACGGCCTTCAGATAGAATTTAAGCTTCACTGGATTTCAAGAAAGAGCCTTTGGCTAATAAAGGTTGTTTCGTTTTAAAACTTTTGTATATATGAAAACTAGGGTGTTTTCAATTACATGAAATATATAATTCGAGGGGCCTATGTATATGTATATAATGTATATACATGGAATGGGGAATAAACTCAGCCCAGTCTCTGTCTGCAACGGATTCGAATGCAAGCATGTCTCTGTCTGCAACGGGTTCGAATCCAAGCTTGTCTCTGTCTGCAACGGGTTCGAATCCAAGCATGTCTCTGTCTGCAACGGGTTCGAATCCCAGAATGTGTTTTTAAAAAAAAAAAAAGTTTTGAACCTAATAGTCCAGGAGGTAGCGTTGCATTTTAGGTAGTGTTTTTACGCCGATCGCGATTATTATCATTTTCGGTAGATTTGGTATGACTAATAAATGAACCAAGCGTCAGCTGACACACCCGCGGTGGGTGTGTGTGTGGGAAGCTGTGAAAGTGGTAAAAAAAATATTATATATTTTTTATAAACACTTGATATCATAGTGAGTTGAAAGAAGATCGCCAGCTGCATCGTGGAGGGGGGACTATGCGTCAGCTGGTTGAATGAACTTGTAAAAAACACGTAAAATAAAGAAATAGCCTGAGAGCCCGTCGACGAGCTGAAAAGCTGAAATTTGGTACATGGTGTTTTCTTAGCAATAGTAAATAAAATTTATAATAGAAAATGAACTAAATCGGGCCACCAACTTTTCTTGATTGTGCCATGTAAAAATTTTGGTTTTTTACGCATACTGTATAAAAATAATCAGTCCTAGTTGTTTTTATTGTACTGAAAAGTTCTTCAGAAATTGGTTATAATCATTTTTACTGTCCGACGAACTGTTCTAGAGATATATACGAGCAACCACTTCAAAAATCAAATTTCCACAGATAGGTTACCATATAAATTACATGCTGACATTCATCTAGCTCTAGGGTATCATAAGAATTGGTCTTAGATCAATTTTAGCTTTTTTACTTGTTCATACAATATTGTAATATTGACGAATCTTTGCTCTAGATGAATGCCCTTATGTAATTTCGTATGGTGACTGTAATCTGTGGAAGTTTGATTTTTAAATTGGTTTTTCGGTTATATATTTCTAGAACAGTTCGTCGGCCATCAAAAATGATTATAACAAATGTCATAGGATCTAATATTCTGAAGATCTTTTCAGTATACAATAAAAAAGTCTAGGACTGATACTGATCATTTTTACAGTATACGTAAAAAACCAAAATTTTTATATGACAACAACAAGAAGGGGTGGCCCCATTTAGTCAATTTTCTATATTTCATTTACTATTGCTTACTTTTTTTTTTACTTTCGCATTCTCCCACACCCACACCCACCGCTACTTGAGCAGCTGGTGATCGGTTTATCGGTATTATCGATATCGAAATCAGCCGGCTTACTATGACTTTTTCATTTGCAACGCCACTTCCTGGACTATAATAAAGAATTTTACGTCAATTTTGTTGGGACCGCCATTTCCTGGTAGAAAAGTTTTGAATACGTCAAAATTTAGGGGGCTCAATTACGACGAATTTAATGCCATTCCCCGAAATCAATGCTCAAGCATTTTTTGTAAAATCCATGATTACTAGAGCTGAAAGTATCCGGATAATTTACTATCCGGATTATCCGAGATAATTAGGATGCGATTCCTCAAATCCGGGTATCCGGATAATCCGGATCCTATTATTCGGATCCCAACCATCCGGATCCAGACTAACCAAAAAAGGTCAAAATTTTCCTCAGATTGCATTGTTTCATTGGGAAAATATAAATTTCATGATATTCTCATTTTCTCAATGAAACAACACAATGTTGAAGCTTTTCCGGATCCGGATAGTTCGGATCCGGATCTCAGGAATCGGATAGTTCGCAGATCCGGTTATCCGGATATCCGGATATTAGCAAATCCGGATCCAATTTTCAGCTCTAATGTATACTCTTAATTTAGCCCTAAAATATTATGTAGTGCACACTATTGTGACAATACTATTTAACCTATTTTCAGTAGTAGTGATATCCAAACTTTTGATAAAGCTGGATTATTCATGATTTTTTTTTTTTAAATACTTGAGCATTAAATTCGGGGAAGAGGCATTAAATTCGCTCTAAATGAGACCTAAATTTTGACGGATTCAAAACTTTTCTACCATGAAATGGTGGTCCCAACTTAATTGACGAGCAAATTTAGCTAGTAATATTTTATAATTATCAACGACACCCATTTTAAAAAGAAAAATCACTAGGGCATTTCAGCGCTCTTAGCGTTTCTCAGGAATATTTTTAGATACTTGGCTAGATCTACTGCTAGCCTTCAGTTTACCGCATCCAGACCCGGCAGAAGCTCAGTAACCTCAAAAACCGCTGTAACCGTATACGGTGACTTTAAAAATCTCTTTCAAAAACAAAGCCGAACACCATCGCAATTTTTGGCTGTGATCAAAAAATAAGGTGAATTTTTCATTTAAACTTCGCGGATCATAAAATATTTTTTTTATTGGTAGTAGTGGTTATGACATCTATGTACAATTTAATGTCTATATATATTAAATTGCTGCAGAGCTACACGTATTTTAGTAAACAAACAAAAGTGAGTTTTTCGATTTTTACTATCTCTGATTTTGTTGAGCAAAGAATTTGCATTAAATTTTGTATGCGGAATGAGTAATCTACCGCGGAAATGTTGATGATGTTGCAGAAGGCCTTTGGTAATGATATTATGTCACCAAAAAAAATTATGTTTACAAGTGGTACAAAGACTTCAAAGAAGGCCGAGTTTGAGTTGAAGATGAACAGCGCCCTGGACGACAATCAATATTTTCTGATGAAAGCCACATCAAGGAAATCAAAGATTCGGTGCTCGAATATCGTCCATTGATAATTAGAAACCTTGCTGATGTTGTGGGCAACATTTCATTTGAATTAACTGTAGGAGTTCTCTATATAAAACTATAGAAAAAAAAATAAAACCTCACTCGATAACTGGGCTGAACAGTTATGTCGATCGCTATCAAAATTTGCCTAATCTGCAAGCAAATTGCATTCGAGCTATGTACATACGAATAAGTATTAAATCATCAGTCAAACGATCCAGACGGGTCTTATTTTTTTTTCTCATTTTACCTCGTTACCATCAGTTATCAGCCATCCTACACAACCCAAGCCATTTTTGTGTCTCAGACGCGTCAAATCTCGATTGATTCCAAAATAAACTCAATTTTTCCGATGAAAAAAAAAGTTCCACAGTTCCACACTGCATTGATTTTTCCGAGCACATTTCGCCAAAAACTCGACCCATATCCATCGTATTCACCTGATTAAGTAGCACCCGTGCGATTTCTGACTGTTCAACAAACTCAAAAAACCGTTCCGGGTATATCGTTTCGACCCGATTGAGGAGATAAAAGACAAATCGAAGAAACTCTTGAAGGCCATCCCGGAAAAAGCGACTTCTTTGACAGTTTCGTGAATTGGAAAAAACATTGGCATAAGTTTATTGCTTCGTATGGAGAGTAGGTACTTTAAAAACGATGAAATTGATTTGGAAACATGAATAAAGATTTTTCATTTATTAACAAATTCATCTTATTCTTTGATCACTGTAGTATGTGGAGAGATAGACCTCTAGTTTCAAGATAAAAATAAAAAAATAAAAAGTGCTAGAACTTCCCTGTAGAAAAGAAAAACACTATATTCAACTCAGTTTAGTGCTCCCATACAAGTTATTTTGGGTATACTGTGACTTCAAAATTCATATCTCAAAAATGAAGCAGTTTTTTTTTTTTTTAAATACTATTATTAATAATTTTTTTCGTTCAGTACTGCTATATTTTTTTATAAAAAATATTAAGCATTAAGCTTCATTTTGCATTCGAATCAGAAAAATCGGTTCCTCCGTTCTCGAGATATGATTTTTTGAAATGGACGTTTCATCGTAAAATCACGAAATTTCAAACCACCCACCGTCGCGGCCGGGAGGGGGGGGGGGGGGGGTAAGGGGAAACAAAAACACATATAGGTGACCTATTTTCGTATTTCAACTCTGAAAGTTTCATCCAAACCGGAAATGGTTGGATTTTCAAAAGTATTCAGCACTGGGTAAATTGTACATAGACCAAAACTATTTAGTACCGAAAATAGCTATAACTTCTATTTGAGAACTCCTAGGAGAAACGTATGGGGAACGATTTTTTTATCAGTTCACCTCAAGGAATTTTACAAAAAAAAGATAAACTCGATATGCTTTTGACGAGACATAGTATAGGTTGTAGGTCTAGTGGAACTAAAAGTAGTGGCATACTAGAAATTTCTCATCCACCCTCAAAATCTCAGTTTAGACCAAAAAACCCGTTATTCGGTAAGTCCATGTATATAATAATTTATATCTTCGCCATTTTTTATTCTCAGTTTAGACCAAAAAACCCGTTATTCGGTAAGTCCATGTATATAATAATTTATATCTTCGCCATTTTTTATTCGATGTCGAATTTTTTTTGTGGCATTTGAAAGAAGAGACAACAATTTGACAACAATTTGATGGCTTATTTTACTCTACAACATATTTTTTTCTGTTCATATCACTAAAAGCGAATTCGATTCCGCGTCTAATGAGCATTTGTTAACTAAAATTGGTTGAAATTTGACTGAGTTATCGAATTTTTGCTCATTAAGCAGCTATATTTCCGTATAAAATTGAACTACAGAGAAAGTTGAAGAAGCACTGGGCTTTAACCGCGAAAACTGTAGAAACGTAAAAAACTGCAACAAATAACAACAAATAAAACAACACTAATAAATACAGCCACTACAACAACAACAAATTCAAAAGCCGTTGTTAGCAACAGCATCATAGAATTAAAGGCGGTAATACCAAGTATTTTTGTTACTTTTGTGAGCGGTATAGTCGTGTGCGAAATAGGTATAAACGAACTGACTGGTTGGCCACCACGTACATCTTTTCAAATTGGGAAGTAAAATGTTTTGAACAACATTCCATTGGTGCGGCTTGAAGATGTCATCCTACCGTCACTGCATTTGAAGATCGGCTACATGAAGCCGTTAAAATTTGAACATCGACAGCGAAACATTTCGTCAACTCAGAACAAAGTTTCCTGGATTCATTGATGCTAAAATCAAAGAAGGTACCCTATATCTTCATTTGTTGGCAATAAGTGCTTAAATATTTCAATTGATTTCGACTATGTAAACGCTGTACAGCAATTGTTTAGTGCCTACAGTGAAATGGGCTACAACATGTGTATTGACCATCAACATTCACTTTTTGCAGTCACACTTAAATTTCTTTCAGGACTATCCCTCTCACAATCGTAACAAGGATACTTGGTATTACCGAATTATATTCCAAACAAAATTTCCATTATAACTACTATATCATACGTTTGGCAATGCGTTACGAAATTTAATTCAAAGCTGGTGTTGCTGAAAACGGCTTTTGAATTTGTTGTTGTTGTAGTTGTTGTATTTGTTAGTGTTGCTGTAGTTATTGTTATTTGTTGCATTTTTTTACGTTTCTACAGTTTTTGTGGTTAAGGCCCAGTGCTTCTTCAACTTACTCTGTAGTTCAATATTATACGAAAATATAGCTACTTAATGAACAAAAATTCGATAACTCAGTCAAATTTCAACCAATTTTAGTTAACAAATGCTCATTAGACGCGAAATCGAATTCGCTTTTAGTGATATGAACAGAAAAAAATATGTTGTAGAATAAAATAAGCCATCAAATTGTTGTCAAAGCTGAACAAATGTGTCAAAACTGGTAAATTTCGAAATATTTTCGACTGTAACTTCGAGACTTTTCAACGCAATGAAATAAGGAACATATGGCTAGAAAAGTCTATCTCTATTCTTTCAAATGCCACAAGAAATCGAATAAAAAACATCGAATAACAAATGGCGAAGTTATAAATTATTATATCCATGGACCTACCGAATAATGGTCTAAAATGAGATTTTGTTTGAGGGTATATGAGAATTTTCTAGTATGCCACCCACTACTTTTAGTTCCACTAGACCTACAACCTATACTATGTCTCGTCAAAAGTATATTTTCGCTGTAACACAGTGTAATTGATCTGAAACACTCTGTAATTAATAAAACCATTTTTTGCCATTTGCACCTTCAGTTTTTTTTTATCATTTAATATCTCGAAATTATTAACTTTTTATACCAACCCCCCCCCCCATTACTTTTAAACTTAAAACTGAAATTCCCCTTTCATTGAAAACAAAGATATACCTACTATCCGCAATGCGGAATTAATATCTTAATTTTTATTTTATCTTTTCTGTTTTGTTTTTTTTTTTAACCATGAAATTTTACAATAATATTTTTATCAATTTACTACGCATTTTCTATTCTATTCTGTCTCTAGACGAACTCATTTAAAATTCTTCGATCAACAACACGTATTCTAACTGCAGTCATATAATATTATTTAATTTCGACATAAAACACCTACTAACAAAAGTTAAGTCGGTGTATACCACTTATATATAGTTAATAAATGTACAAAAAAAAAAATAAAAAAATAAAAATTTCTCTACATTTACCTACTACGTATTATAATCAATCAACTTGAAAATTTTGCAAGAAATATTAGCAATAATCACGTTAACAACATTTCCTAAGTACCAATTGGCATTGAATAATAATTTAATGACTAATTACCTATACAAATAAAACGGTTCTTCTTTATTCAATTGCTAAACAAATTAAAAATACACATATCCTATGAACGTTAAAATCCAATAATTTCGAATCCAAAATTATTTGAATGTTAATTAAATAAATTGTTTCTGAAAGTGTTAAATGCTTTCTATAACTCGTGAGTAATTTTTTATGATTGACCTCCTTCTACACAAAAAAAAAAAACAAAAAAAAAACAAACAAAAAATGCAATTAAAAAAAATTTCATTTTTAAATCATTAAATATTCTGTCGAAATCAGCACTTTTATACAGAAGTTTCTATGCCTCATCATCATCATCACATATGAAATACCCAACAGAACAAATTATTACATAGTACGTCACCACACGTTCTTTGGCATAGACGTCAATTCGTCTTAAGAATGACCGACCTCTTTCACTAACGTCTTTTAATAAGATTAACTAAAATTAGCCCATAATAGAGTGCCTTTTCAGTTGAATTTAAATAAAGCAGCAGCAGCAGAGCCAAGTTTGTGTTATAAATATATTTAAAAAAAAAAAACAAAAAAGAAGACCGCATTTGCTCTTCTTTCTATACAATATACGAGAGAAGCAGGTACATTGTAGGTACGTAGGTGTTGGTAGAAATGTGTTAAAATCGATTTACAAATAGATACAAATACGATAAGTACCTATATACGGAAGGAAAGAAAAATAGAAGAAAAAAAAACAAGATTCGTGAGACCGGTGAAAAAAAGGGAAACTCCATTCAAACAATTTTTTTTAAATGCTTATTATTACTCAACAATAACAAGAAAAACAACAACTAGTACTACTACTACTATCTATAGTTTCGTCCGACAAGTTTATTATTTAAGAGCAAGGCACCCATGGAATATTATATTAACTTATAGATAAGAAAACTTGTAGTCGTATAGGTTTTAAGTTCATCTGAGATAAAGATAAAAGTAAAAGGCGAGTTCGAAGCTTTTATATTCTGTTTTTTTTTTTTTTTTTCTTTTTTATGTAGATAGGTACAATAAATTTTTATATTCATTTCATCGCCTTCGAAATGTAAAAGCTTAAAGTAACACAAAGTTTCACAAAAGTTAGTCAGTCCCGTAATAAAGAAACATGCACACTCCTGGAAAATGCGGATGTCAATACACTTTTACAAAAGAATTAACCCCCTCAAGTTGGTATAATGCAATTTATACGATTCCACCTGGAAAATTCTTATCTTGCACTTTTTTGCATCGTATGTAGGTACATACATATCTATATATATGCATATGTACATACAGATATATATATACAAAACCAACCGACCAAGACCTATTAGTTCGACGAACTCAACAAGAACGTCCACATTAAAATTGACTATTTTTAGACACTTTTTTATCACATTATATTTCACACACTTCGAGAACAGAGCAAGTGTGTGACCCCAAAAATTATTATTATTTTTTTTCTTTTTGTTCTTGTTGTGTTATATTATTTAAATTAAAATTCACTAAAATTCGCCTTTTATAATTTTACCTACATATATATAGGATTTTTCTTTTTCTTTTTTTTCCTTTTTTTTTTACAGAAAAAGCACTTTGGACATAAAGATGAACATGTCAACTTAATTTTTTCAAAATTAAAAAAAAAAACAAAACACACCTATACCGGGCACAGATTATAAGAAAAATGAACAGGAAAATAAAAAAATAAAAACAACAACAAAAACCTCGACCGTGACCGGAAGTATTATAATCTCTATATAAACTCGCGCGTATACCGACGACTTCTTCTTGGCGAAATATTATATATATTTTGCAAAGACAAGTGCCTCACAACGAAGCTTTCATAGCGAACACAAAAAGCAAACTGGTACTGGGAACTGGGAGGCTAGAGACTAGAACCGATACCTACCAAACCAAGTCGACATCGACCATATACAAGAAATTTTGCTTTCAGTTTTGTGAGTTTTTCGTAGTCGTCGTCGACGATAGTATACTTCTCAATTCTCTTCCTTCACTTCCACTTCACCTCCTCCACCTTATCCAATTCAATTCCACAATCCTCAAATAATTATTATCGTTGTCGTCGTTGTCGTCGTCGCAGCTGGTTTGCAGGCAGCACCATCAGCAGTAGTCAGACCCGTTTTTCGTTTACATTTCTACTACTACTACTACTACTACTACTACTACTACTACTTACTAAGTTAGTCACTGTCCCTAACATAGATTTTTTTATATTTTTGATAAAGTTAATAACTCTTGTTATGGTACACATAGTATAGTAAAAGTAAGGTACGTCCACTCCAGTTCGTCAGTCAGTAAGGTAAGACAAACAGACTATATGCTGCTATTATGGTGATTGAGCTTATACCTTTAAAATTGATTATTTTAATTGAACTGTAAATTCGGTCATGCAACCACCAACCTTCATGTCTATAATAAAATGCATATTGGTTAGAGAATGGTTTACTCTATATACACCTACCTAGGTTAGCACTCGTTACTAGTATGTACTACTGTCTACTAGTTTTGTTGTTATAAAATCGGTTCAGCCAGTATAGCTCGATTTGATTTTCTTTCTCCATTATATATGGGCTTCCCTATTCGTTCACACTGTAGGTACAGTACAATATACATGTTTCACTAGTATACGCAGTGTACTCGTATGTACAGCAAAAAAAAAAAGTAAAAGCTCAGACAGAATCGGATAATGCGCGCTGTTAAGAAAAACAAAGCCCGCAGCAGACAATTTTATCAGTTTGTCTATAAAATTTACAATTAAAATCAAATTGAGTAAAAGAAATTTAATTATTAGAGAAAAACTAGAACTAAAACTTGGACAACTTGGAATCACCCAAAAATGATTTTTTTTGACGAAGATTGGATGAGTAAACAAAAAAGATAACATAAACAATAAAAAACTCCTCTTTTTCTAGTAAGAAGAGGAGAATTGCGAGATCTATCTTGCTTTTCAGGTTGTTGTCAATTTGGTTTGTATAGTATCTATCTATTATGGTGTTTGTGTGTTATATTTGTGTATACAACAATAAACGACCAACGAACTCCAAAAAGCTATTCCCGTTTCAGCTGAGTCAAAGTCTGGATAATTTCAACTTGTGTACTTATCACCGTACGCAGAGAATGAATCATTTCATTTCATTTCATTTCATTTCATTTCATTTATTTTTTTTTATTTCCCATATTTTTTTTTTGTACATATACACGAAATAAAAAGAAAGAATAAAACCCCGAATAAATTGTCACTAGAGACGCAATTAATTTTAATACCATGAGAAATTTCACTCTTGACAAAACTTTATCGAATTTGATTTGAGAAAAATTTCTTAAAAATGTCAATCAAGTTCAAGGCGGTATACTCGTAGGAAAGTCCGTAGAAAAAAATTTCTGTTTTAAATACTTAATAAAAAAAAACAAAAAAAAATGCAGGCGGAGCGAAACTCAGCGGGGTTAGCCGAAATGCTGATAATTTAAGAAATTTTTAAATATAGATTTTATATTTTACTTGTTTTGTTATCTCTAATATGTGAATAATTAGATAATGTCAGAAAAAGATTGAGTTTTGATTTTTTTTTCAATATTTTGTGTACAATCAGAGTCGTAACTGCTTCAAGGTGTTTTTAGTATTTTTTGTTATTTCTGTTTTACAATGCTTCGAATTATGTATGTACATATGTATGAATCTAATATAGAGGGGCCCACAAGTTTCTCCCCACAAACTTTTTGTTATAAAAAGCAAACCAACAAACATAACTTAAAAATTTAAATTTATTTACTATGCTAACATAATACAGATTCTAATTATTATTACTAATAATGCGTATGTCTACTAGGGTTTCCAATCCGGATATCCGGATATAAAATTATCCGGATTATCCGACCCATTTTGACTATTCGGTAATCCGGATATTTTTCCTTAATTATCCGATAATCCGGATATTTTTGAAATTTTTTTTTTTCAGGATAATACTGTTTTCTTTCTAACTGTTCAGCTATTTTCAAAGGATTATACAATTACTTTCTCAAGTGGCAGTTTTATTTATTATTATTATTTATTTATTAAAGTTTCTTTGAATAAACAAATAAGTTGTCTTGTGGATGTTTTTTTATCCAAATTTTAAATAAAACAAGTAAGAAAACTAAAATTGGTCCAAGAGTAATTCTTATGATACCCTAGATGAATGCCCTTATGAACCTGTTTAGACGGGTCAATAAGCTTCCTCTGCCCCACGAAAACTTCTCGATAATATGATGTTTGGGGGCAGAAGTGAAGCATCACCCAACCTACAGATTTCGTGCGGCCGAGGCAGCATACTGAGACATACCTGTCTAAACTGGGTCAATGTAATTTCGTATGGTCACCATCTGTGTAAGTTTGATTTTCTAAGTGGTTTTTCGCATATATTTCTAGAACGGTTCGTCGGACAGTAAAAATCATTATAACTAGTTTCATAACATTTCATATTCTGAAGAACTTTTGAGTACACAAAAAACGTCTAGGACTGATTGTTTCACAGAATACCTACGTAAAAGATCAAAATTTTTATATGGCCCAATTTAGCTCATTTATGAAATTATTTTTACTATTTTTATGAAAGCGTCGCGTAGAAAATTTGAGCTCTTTACGCTGATGCTCTCTAAAGCAATGTCCAAATATGTAGTGAAAAACGAAACTTTTGTATGGCAACTCCTTGAAGGAGTTACCCGATTTGTCCCATTTTCGAACTTGAATTTACTTTTTTTTGTTTTAAATGCTCATGCACAAAATTTCAGCTCTCTAAGTACATTCGTTCTCGAGTTATCGTGCGGACACACAGACAGATAGACCGACGGACAGTCGGACATGCAAAAATCAAAATAACTCTTAATATTATGTGTGGGTGTCCAGTCCATTTTGCTCTACTATAATTATTTTTATGCGTTACAAATGGAAGGGCAAACTTGGTATACCTTGTAGATTTCATCTAGGGTATAACAAAACCTACTAAGCACTGAAATTAGAGTGTTGCTAAAAATTAAATATATTTATAAATAAAATATTATGGCTCGACTTGTTGACGTAACCAACGAGAAAGCCAGCAGTCAACGATGCGACATTTAATTTTTAACCATTTAAGGGCAATCAAGTTTAAAAGAATTGTTAGATGTCCTGTTACCACTAGAGACTGCAGCAAAGGAATTAAATAAAAATTCAACGACACTTTTGACCGCTGAATGTGCTTATAAATTTCTATTTGAAAGCTTAGACGAGTTTAGAACGAAGCAGGCAATATAGCACATTCCATAAATATTTTGATTATAATTCAAAAGGTGCTCCCATTACATTTCCGGTCTGCAGGGATAACTGGAAGTGGCAATTTCTTCTGTTGATGAGCAGAGCAACGCAAAAAACATATTATTCAATGAATTTCTTACAATAAAGCCAGCGTTTACAGTTTCAATCAATTACAATTTTGAAATTTTCAATGCAATAACTTTTTAAGATATTCTTTTTTAAAAACAAAATAAATTTAAATCATATAATGTTTTTTACTATTTATTAATTATTAATGTGCATAATTAAAATATTTGAATAAAAAAATTATAAAACACCATGAAATATTGGATTCAAGCTATTTATTTACTTTGTTTTTTGTTATTCGGATATTTTGAGTTTTCAGTATTCGATATCCGGATAGTCATTAATGTCGGATAATTGGAAACCCTAATGTCTACCATTACTATCTATACATTCTAAAGTACGTCTTCCAAAACTATCACATAAAGGAGAATGTCCATTTTAGGCCTGATATCAACAGCCATGAAAGATGTCTTAAACGATGCATTATGATTCTCTGAACATATTTTTTTTTATTTATTTATTTTATTTGAATTAAACGGGGGGAAGGGTTGGGGGATGAAAGCTTGATCTAGTATATTTTGGAAAATCTAGTAAAGAACCACCGAATTCCTTAAGTCCTGAGAAGAAGTACCCATACTCCTATACTTGGAGACTTTAATAGCTATTTATAGCCATCCCCACACACACTTTTTTAGTATTTCCCTCTTTTTATTCTAACTGAGGTACTCGATTTTTCGTACCTTAGATCGGCTCTAACTCGGTAGGATTATGTCCGATCGGTAAACGGATTTCACTGTTCGCCTCAGCCCAATACAAGCTACAACTCGTAGAAGAAAATGTTTCTCTGCATACTCTTACGGGTGAGGGTAGGAACCCCCGCCTAGGGGCGTGGTTCCAATACCGCATGTTGCATAGCAAATTAAAGGTCGCGACGAGTACTATCGGGTGGTGTACTTTTTTCCTCTATTAGATAATTTTCTCGGGACGTTTTTGCCGTCGGAAAACCATATTCATTAACTTGGGTCACATACACCCCAGCTACTACATATTGCATATATTTTTGAAGTTCTTTTTTCCATAGCTATTAGTAGTGACCAGTGTTGTGAACATTTTTCTTATAGAAAGTCATTTTCCACGACTCACCAATTCCGCGCAATCACGAGAAGTATAAAAATCCACTTTTTCACCCAAGAAAGTCACTCAAGCTATAACCGATCGCCAAAGCTTTCCCCCGCTTAATTGAAATAAATATTGTTAATGAAATATGTTCAGAGTATCATAATGCATCGTTGAAGACATCTCTCATGCCTGTTGATGACGGGCCTAAAGTTGTATGAAAAGTGGCCATTCCCCTTTTAGCTGCTTCATCCTTGCTGTACACTTTCTTCAAGTCTAGGCCAAACGAGTTCGATTGGGTTAAGGCCAAGCCAGTTTCTGGGACATTATTCCCGAGCAGTTGCAAAAACCGATTTTCCCAGTGTTAATGTTGCCTTCGCTGTATGCACTTGTAATCCATCCCGCATCCTCATTCTTGGCATTCTACGGAAGCTGTTCCGGTAATAGGATCCATCGACGGTTGTGTTTTTTCAACAACACCAAGTCTCGGCCTTCCAAGTGAGCTGGTTCCTCCTGCTGGTCAAATGTCGGCTTTTATATGGATTCAATTGTTCTTGGATAACTTGCTCTTAAGCTAATGTTTTACCTATTCAGCGTTGGGGATTCATCCGGAAAAAGTATGTACGTTAGTTAGCTCTCTTAAACCTATCAGCACTGTCATCACAGAATTCTTCGTTATCAAACCTTCTGTAGAATTTAAGTCTAAATCTGTGACATTATTTGTAGTTACAAGAAGCGGCTTTATTGTGTTTTCCACAATTCATCGATTTAATGTACCGTTTAATCGTTGATCGAGACGTTGTATTACGCCGTTGCTGGTAGTTTTTGGATTGCTTTATCCTTTTGGTCGCTGCTGTCACTCCAACGCCTGGCTTGTTTTCCATCATCTTCCTTATTTTTATTTTTGTTATAGGCTAAAAAGTTGTTGGCATACCGGAGAGCGTCTGTTGTCTTTCTTCTTTTCCAACCATAATTGTATGATCTTCCTCTCCTTGATATTTCGGAAACGGATTCAAAGGACTCAAATCCAAACTCATGTCTAAATACGAATTAGACAAGAGTTTGAATTTGAATCCTTGTTTGTATCCTCTTCCAAGCCATAAGGTAGAAACACACAAAATTCTTCTACCAGGCTTTAAAAAATAATGGTTTTCCAGATAAAGCCCGTATAAAATCCCTACTTACGATAAGCACGATAATAAAAGGTCAGGAGCAATAAAATTTTACAGGTAGATTCGCAGAAGATCCTTAATTACCCCGGTAATTTAAATTAGCTTTATAAGCGGTTTTTTTCTCTACCTGACTATAGGGGTATATGTTTTTTAATTTTTTTCTCGGAAATGCACTATATCGCTACGGTTAATGAATAATCCGTTTATTTGAATAGGTGGGGAGATACTTTTGGGCCTCCCTGTATTTAGTAAATACACCCCTTTAGGGGACAGTTACCAGTTCTCAGGCATTTCTCATCATAAGAGAATAATTAATAAAGGTCAAGTATGATGCTCTATTCCAATCGAAAAATGTTTTAGGAAAAATACCCTCAACAAAAAGTTGAACGACAGGTAGAAAAAAAACAACGACTTTAAACTTAAATTTTCTAATAATGATAAACAAGAGAAAAAGTTACAATTGATATAAGACCAATAATATTATACCTACTGTAGATGAAACTAATAGTTTAATAAAGTGAAAGCCCAAACTTCTGTATGGCAACATCAAGAGGGAGTTGCCAGATTTAGTGTTGTTTTGAAATTTTATTTACTATATTTCTGAAAACGCTGTGTACAAAATTTCAGCTCTCTACGTAGACGCGTCCTTAGGCAGTGTTCAAACATATACTGAAAAACCAAAGTTTTGTATGGCAACACAAAGAAAAGGTTGCCAGATTTAGTTCCTTTTTGAATTTATATTTCCACTTTTTATGAAAACGCCGTGCACGAAATTTGAGCTTTCCACATCGACGCTTTCGCGGGCTGTTTCCAAATATATATAAAAAAAAACGAAATTTTTATATACAGGGTGTTTCATAATTGGTGCACCTAGCTCAAGAGTTTGATAGCTGAGGTGGAGACAAGCAAAAAATTATAAGGTGAAGGGGAATAAGACGAGTCGTTTCGGCCTGGTTGGGGGGGGGGGGGGGGGGGGTTAGATTTTTAGTACTTCTTCCACTTTACACCCTGTAACTATCTTGATGTACACCCTATCAAGGTGGGATTCATCTCAGATGATAGCAAACCGTCTAAGCTTTCCAATGAATGCCCAATCAGCCTTCCGTCGGACGTTCAAGGTCAAAAAATTGGAAAAAAAAGATCCTATTTTTTTCAAATTTTAACGATTTTTCCGCCAAAATGCATGATAATTATACAGTTTTATTACAAGATTTAAAAGCCCCGGAATGTTACCTTTAATTTGATTAAGCACATGTACCTGCCCAAACCAAATGCAACCGTTTTTGAGATATACACGTTTCTATGATTCATAATTTCATTAATTTTGCTAATCTTGCGTGGAATTGCATAATAGTAGGCGCGATTACCATCGTCAGTAGAAAAATTAATTAAATTATTAATCATAGAAACGGGAATATCTGAAAAACGGTTGCATTTAGGCAGGTACATGTGCATAGTCAAATTAAAGGTAACATTCCGGGGCTTCTAAATTTTGTAATAAAACTGTATAATTATCATGCATTTTGGCGGGAAAAACGTTAAAATTTGAAAAAATTAGGAATTTTTTTTACAATTTTTTTTCCGACGGAAGGTGACAGGAAGGTTAATTGGGCATTGGGCATTGCTTAGACGGTTTGCTATCATCTGAGATGAATCCCACCTTGATAGGGTGTATATCAAAATAGTTGCAGGATGTAAAGTGGAAGAAGTACTAAAAATCTTAACCCCCCCCCCCCTACCGCCGAAAGGATGTGTCTTATTACCCCTTCACCTTATAATTTTTTGATTGTCTCCACCTCAGCTATCAAGCCCTTGAGCTAGGTGCACCAATTATGAAACACCCTGTATATACCAACCCTACGAAGGAGTTGCCCGATTTGTTCCGTTTTCGAACTAAAATTGACTTTTTTTTTTATTTTTATTTTTAAGCAAAATTTCACCACTCTAAGTGAACGCGCTTTCGACTTATCGTGCGGACGGAATGGACAGAAGGACATGCAAAAACCAAAATAACTTTTAATATTATATGTGGGTGTCCAATCCATTCTGCTCTACCACCATTATTTATCGTTACAATGAATGACATATGATTTCATCAACTCTACGGTATAAAAAGGCGGTACCTCAAGGGGAAGTATTTACGTTCTATAGAAACAACTCAATAAACAACAAAGATTGGCCTGTATAAGAGCACTAAGGGTAATGGAAATTACTCCTACTGCATCTCTGCTATTACTAAGCCCACCACATGCCTGCACACACAGAAAGAAGCTAAACTCACAAAACCTATATACTTCTGCTGAAAATAGAGATTCGAGAAAAACAGCTTATACTGAATTAGTGGTAGAAATTGACACCATCGTTTGTCCTCCGATAACGGCCAACACAACGTCAAAATACAACTTTGATATCGTATTGAAAATACTCTTTCCAGAGCGAAAAAACTGGGTGTCAAACAAGCCCAAGTTATAAAAAAGAGCTTTGGTAGGGAAACAAAGTTGGTAGGGGCTGGAGCAGTGCTGTCGTTTTGAAAAGTTCAAGAGTAATATCGTTTGCTCTCAAAGCGGAATACTTTTGGAAAAAACGAAGTACAGGACTACAAAATTAAAACCGATCATATTAAACTAAAATTTTATAATTTTTCTTAATATATTAATAATTTTGAAATTAAAAATTACATTAAATGTTATTCGTTTTAGTACCCTTATATTATACTCAGTGGGTTAGCTAGCCCTGAGAGTTAAAAATTTCTTAGTGCCTTTTTTTCAGAAAATAACATATAGCACTCGCATAAACAATCTATGCTTGAAGATAACAAAAACAATAACAAATATTAAAAACCTCAACTCTAAAAAATATTTTAGTGGCGAAATACATACTTTTCTTTGCCTTTTTTGGAGTCCATAGCTGAAGAATATTTTAAATTCTCGAGTTCTTCTTTTTTATGAGATCTTCAAGAATCCAGTAAAAGTTATTACAATCATTGATCTCCTTTTTTAACTGACTTCAAAAAGAGGAGGTTATCCGTTGTTCGACTGATTTTTTTTATGGATGTTACCTTATATTTCCAGTATTTCTAAGCCAATTCAATTTCAAAATTTGGTCAACATCTGATAAAGACCTTCGGACATGGAGAATAGAACTCCGGAACGGAGAAGAGTATACATATAAACTGCGATTAATGTAGTTGAAACATTGTAGATATAAAATTTTTTTTTACAAACAGCACAACAAACACACATTATCCCATTTTGGTCCAATGCTCTTATTTGTGACATTCTATACTTTTCTCCAAGTACATACATAAATAACTGACTTTGTAAATAAAAATATCTTGGTTGGCAATATTATTTTTGACATCCCGTTATCAATGTTTATTTCGCAATAAAAAGCAGTCATTGTGGCACGTTTTTAATCCCTAGGATATGAAATTCCAGAGGGCATACTAACTTGGTCATACGTTTGAGCCGCACAGAAATAATGATGGTAGAGCCAAATGGGTTTAGACATCCACTCAAATTATTCTGATTTTTGCATATCCCTCTGTTCGTCTGTCCGTATGTCCATGCGTCCGACGGTCTATATGTCTGTCTGTTTATCCTCATGGAAACTGCGTTCGTTTTTTTCCATGTGGCCTATTTAAAAAAAGACTTTGTAGATCTAAGTTCGAACTTGGCCAAATCGAGTAACTCCTTCATAGGATTGCCATACAGACATTTCGTTTTCACTATATAATATAAGGAACGCGTCAGCGGAGATATCTGAAATTTTGTACACGGCGTTTTCATAGAAATAGTAAATACAAAAATAGACTAAATCGTAAAACTCAACACGGATGGATTAACGGAATTTGAGAAATTTTCATTGTTTTTTTAAATTCCAAAAAAATTGTAATCAAGAAGGCTACCCAAAAAACGTCGATTCAAGTAAAGGCTGAAACAGATTACACTTTAGGGCGCGGCGCAACAGCACGACAAATTGAGCAGTGAAAATGTTCCGCCGCGCTGTGACGCAGATTGCAACAAAGGTGCAGCAGGGTAGATTTAGCGCTTTTATATTCGTACTACATATTTTGATGTGGAGCTGCCTACCCCAAATGCAATTATTTTGTTGGCACCACTGAAAGTGAGCAGCGTATTTAGGATTAGAAATGACTACGCGGCAAAAAATTTTGCCGCCCTGTCGCGCCGCGCTCAATGTGTGATGCACAATAGGGAACACTTGTTTTCTAACATTTTGCAGCGTTGTCGCGCCGCGTAGCAAAGTGTAATCTGTTTCAGCCTTAAGCTGAAATTTTCGTAGTTTTTTAAATTCCAAAAAAAAATCTAATCAAGTAGGCTACCCAAAAAAATTCTAAACAAATAAGCTGAAAGTTTTTGTAGTCTTGTTGGACGTCGTTATATAAACACAAATTTTCACGTACTCTAATGTAAATGTGCTTTTAATTAATAATTGATTTATAAGAAGTGACAACAAATATAGTTAAGTAAGTATCTTACGTAATAAATTTTAAGTTAACATGAAATAGAAAAAAAATTAAATCATAAATAAACACTTAAACATGTGTGGCATAAATTAATTACTTCGTAACGAAAATTAAGTAAATATATGTACTTATTCTTATTCCTATTTTTTAAAATAGCGGCATGGAGAAATATTTTAAACGAAAAGGCAACTCGGAGCAAAATATTAATGATGGAGCAAGTACAAGCCTGGGTAGTATTAATAGTGGCAATACAGAAGATGTCATCTGTAATAAGATAAAAAAGACTAATACGCAATATTCTGATGAATACATCAGTTTTCAGTTTACATGGACCGGTGAAAAGGAGTGTCCAATTCCTCAATGTATTGTATGTGGTGAAAAGCTGTCCACTAGTGCTATGTTTCCTGCTAAGTTGAACCGCCACTTTACTACTAAGCATGACAATCTTGTTTATAAAAATAAGGATTATTTTAAAAGGTTATTGGACATGCAATCTAAGCAAGCAAAACGATTTAAAGGTGCTATCACAATTTCTGAAAAGACACAAATTGCTTCATATAAGGTAGCAGAATTAATTGCCCTGAAATCAAAACCACATACTATAGCAGAAAGTCTTATTTTACCGTCATGTTGTGAAAATCGTTAAAATTATGTTTGGTGATAGTGCAAAAAATGAAATTATGAAGATTCCTCTTTCTAATGATACAATAAAAAAAAAAGAATAAGAGACATGTCACATGATATCGAGGAAACGGTTAATAATAAACTTTCCAACAAATATTTTGCTTTGCAAATTGATGAATCCATTGATATTAGCAGCAAAGCTCAATAACTTGCATTCATTCGCTTCATTGATGAAAACGAAATAGTAAATCAATTTATTTGCTGCAAGGAGCTTACCGAACATACAACAGGAAAAGATATTTTTAATTATATTGCCACATATTTAGAAAAATCCAAAATATCATTGGATTTCTGCGTAGGAATTTGTACAGATAGATGCCCATTAATGGCAGGATCTATTAAAGGATGTGTTACACTTCTAAAAGAAAAAAACCCAAATACACACTGTTTTTTACATCGGGAAGCTTTAGTTTCAAAAACATTGCTAAAAACATTAAAATCTGTTTTGGATGAAGTTGTACAAATAGTAAATTACATCAAAACAAGACCTCTGCAGGCACGCATTTTTAAACAACTTTGTATATCTTTGGAAGCTATGTAAGTATGAAAGTTTGCTTTTGCACACTGAAATAAGATGGTTGTCTTGCGGTAAGGTTCTATGTCGTTTATTGGAGCTTAAAGATGAGCTGCTGTGTTATTTCCAAAATGTAGCTATGGATAAATTTGTTAAATATCTTGAAAATGATATTTGGTGTGCTAAATTGGCTAGCTGATATTTTTAAATACTTAAATTCAGTGAATACAAGTATTCAAGGTAAAAATGAAAATATTTTAACATCCACGGACAAAATGCTGGCATTCAATAAAAAAAAAAAATTGGTTTGGAAAAATCGAATAACAAAAAAATAAAATACGCTATCCTGCTATAATAGAACACCTAACAATATTGGATCAAAAAATCACGTGTTACTTTCCATCTCTTAAATTAGAATCCTATGACTGGATACGAAATCCATTTGGTACATTTGAATCTTCAAATACAGAATTATCTTTGAAGAAGAAGAAGAAGAAGAAGAAATTATTTCATTGTCAACAGATCGCTCTCTGAAAATGCAGTTCACAAAAATGTCAAATGAAAATTTTTGGATTTTCGTCCAAGAAAAATACCCATCTATATCTAAGAAGGCACTCACGATTTTACTACAATTTGCTACCTCATATCTTTGTGAATTGGGATTCTCAACATTAGCCAATATAAAAACTAAAAAAAAGAGAAAGACTTACAGATCTGGAGGAGGAAATGAGGGTAGCAATATCTCATATTAGACCTAATATTGGCGAAATATGTAAAACTCGCCAGGCTTAAATATCGCATTGAATTTTTTATAATATTATTTTGAATTTGTAACAATTTACTTTTGTTGATTTGATTTTGTATATTATGAATAAAATTATTATTTTTAATGGAAAATTTTATATATTTCCATACATAATCCAAATTACTGGAATCAATGTTAATTAGTTCTGATGCTCCGGGAAAGTTTCATGTAATTAAATGTGCTCCGTGACCCCGAAAAGGTTAAGAACCACTGATCTAGGGTATCGTAAGACCCTGTTTAAGACCATATCTAGCTTTTGTCCTTGTCTTTATTATAATATAAATAACAATTTTTTGCTACAACGATTTTTTTTACAACCATTTGGAATTTATAATTTTTACGTCAATTGAATTTGGGGTTTTAGTTTTAATATTGACCGACGGACGAAAACTTCTTCCCGCACTTGCGTAGAATGTGAAAGGCACAGAAGGCAGCTAATAATTTTTCCCAAATTGGGTAACATTCAAATAATAGTGACTATGCATTAGATGCTATTCTTCGTCTAACGCATCGATATCACTCCGAACATTAAGGTTTGTAAAAAGTGTGATTAAAGGTATTAAGCTTGAAGTTAAAAAAATTTGATTGATTCCTGCAACTGCTTTTAGTGCTAGGTCTTCAAAGTTTATACGATGTAATATTCCTTTACATTAGATAATATAGAAATCACGGCATTGTTTACTTATTTCTTGTATTTGTTGTCCTTAAAGTAGTTTTTAATTCCTCCATGTCAGGACTTAAACTCAACCTTCCATGAAAAATGTTCAACAGATTTGGATTTGAGCGCGGTCTTAAAGCAAAATTTAACTAAATTCTTCGAGATTTACATTTGCATAACATGCTGTAGCGACAAGTAACACAACAGCAAAACATTACACAAGCCAAGCCAGAGAAACGAATGACAATGACATAAAGGACATTTCATATTTGAAATTACGGTATTCTCTCCTTCTTTTCAATAAGAAATTTGTTCTGGATCGAATTTGGTATATGTATCTCAACGTCGTACCATGACCAAACCGTCCTTTCGACCTGCACTATGTACCATGCATAGTTACTCAACTCAGTCCTCCCTCACAGGTGAATAAAAACTTTTGAATAAGTTTGAAAAATGAAATGGCCTACCTAATACCATAAACGGAGTACTTTTACTAAAGGAGTAGTACCGGAGTACGCTATTGGATTTCGGAGTACAAATACTCCGATCGGAGTAGAAACGACAGCACTGGGCTGGAGTATACAATGAAAGAACCAAAGTCAATATATAATGCTAGTCTCGACGCAACCAATACTTTTTTCTAAGCAGAAATCAACGCCATTGAACTCTGCATCAAGGAAAACATGAATAGATGATACAAGTATAAAATAGAATCAATAATATTTTTGACAGCGCAAAGCTGCAATATCTCGGATCGAAACGTTTCGAATTAAAGCTGACATTGGACTGTTTGCGCGAACTAATTAAACTAGCGCTCTAAAACATACCTACCCTAATTTGGATGCAGGCAACGATAAAGCAAACCAGCTGACCACAAAAAGATCAAAATTCAACTTCACGAATTCGATATCTTTCTATGGGATCCCACCGACAACGGCAGCCAAAGAAACATTATCGGTGTAGCTAACTATACCGAAATCCAGACGAGTTCGGAAGGAAGTTTGGCGAAATAGGTAAGGGTTGCATACAATCAAAGCTATTCCTGGAAAACCACTCCAAATGAAGAACTGTCGAATCGACAATTGAACAGATACATCACCGACCTAATGACCGGGAACTGTCGGTTGAATAAGCATCTGCCAGGACGTGCAGATTATACGAAAACAAAGAGGAAACAGCAATGCACCATCATTGCAACTGTGCAGTGATGGCATACAGCAGTCAAACTCTTGCGAGAAATTCATTTATTACAGCTGATGTGGCGCTGTAGGACGAAGAACAAACAAAATCACATAAAGTGAACAACCCCCAAATCAAACATCTATAGAAAAGAAAAGAGAAGACATCGAACTGAGGGCCAAAGATAAGCCCCAATGCCCCAAATAAGACAATCCGTAGGATGCGAAAAATCATAAATTATATCCAAATAGGGAATACAGCGAAGAATTTTGAAGTCGCAAACGCATTTGATTTGTCTTGACTTGACTTGCACACAGCAGTCTCAGACTTCTTGAGTAATACTTCTGGAGACGATAAAAAGTAATGTCCACCTCTTTGAGAAAATATTAAAGTTCATTGAAATAACTCCACAAAAATGAGGTTTTTTCGTTTGTTTGTTAAATTAGGGTATCAGAATGGGTCCCTTTGCAGTGAATGGGACGTAAAACCATTCTCACTGCTCAAATCTACTTTCTAGGTTTTTTTTTTTTTTTTTTTTTTTTTAGGTATATACATTTACATATCTCCATATATAATGCAATGTACATATAACTCTAAAGTGACGGAGAAGCTATCTAGTGAAAATAGTATTTAAAACCGTTTCTATGAATTATAATTCCTCTTTAGCTATGGCTAGAAACCGATTTTTCTTTTCTTCGAAGAAATGACGAAGCTCTCTGGCTGGAATAAAAAATGGTTTATTTTTTGTCAAAAATTTGAAAAATTTATTATGTCACTCTTCTCAGAATTTGCTGACTCATTTCTCATATTTTAATTTGCTTCACTGATAAATTTAGTGAGAATGCAACGTTAAAGATAATCAGTTCATATAAGAACGTGTGCGTGAATTGTCAAAAAAGTCAGCTACTTTCACTTTCAGCACTACCAAAAAAAAATTTAAATTGAAACAAAAACTATTCAACGAAATCTAAAAAGATTCCAGGTGAAGTTGAGCATCTTTGTGAAGCAGAAATCAGATTGTTAAAAAGGTCCTTTTCTTAAAAGAAAGATCCTTAAGGGGGGTTATTACTGAAATCTTAAAAAAACACGAATACTTAATACAACTTTGAGTCAAATCTGTGCGTAATATTATGATCAAAATTCCACATAATTTGAGAATAAAATAAGTAAAAAACGAGTTTTCAAACAAAACTGAGGCCAAGCCACATGAAAAAGTAGAAAATAAACTTTTCTTCACACACAGAGGTGGACTCAGATTTTTTGATTGGGACATTTCTCTTGAATATTCTATCTCTTCATGAATCAAATCACTTATTACCTCTGATTGATCATACTGAAATATATCGGTGATTGTTAGCGAATAAAATCTGAGTCCACCTCTGTCTGTGAAGAAAAGTTTATTTTCTACTTTTTCAAGCGGCTTGGCGTCAGTTTTGTTTGAAAACTTGTTTTTTACTTATTTTAATTTCTGCCTTTTTCACGTTAACTAAATTTTTATTACGTGCTGCATGGAGATATTTTAAAACTATTTTATGACGGCTGAATAGACACTGATTTACCAGTTTTTCAAAAAATTTATTCGAGTAAAAATTATTATGCAACTCATTTCGCTCTACAATTTTGTGTTAGGTTGCAAAACGCTCAAACGCTTCCTTGGTTGGAAAAACTCCGGAAAAGCGTTTTGCATGAATTTTCCTCGATTTTTTCTGCAAGTTTTCACCATTGTCGGTGAGAAAGTAATGATGCCAGTTGATAGGGAACTTGATCCTGCATAATTTAGAAAACTTTTTTACCGGAAAAGTCGGAAAATTCCGGAAAATTTTTCGGAAAACTGAATATTTCCTGAAACGGATTTATCATTAATCAAATTTGTACCAAATTTTCAAATGATTTTTCCCGATTTTCCGGGTTTTCCATGGAAATTTCCGGTTCAAATTTTGATAGATTCAATTGTCACGACGCGACATGAACCTGTGTGCCAAATTTCAGCTTGCTGTGATGACGAAAAGTGGGTCTACGAGAGTGTCGAAAATAGTAAAGAAATAGACAAATTCGTGTACGAGTTAAAGGGAATGGCTGGCCTCAACAAAAGCATATACTTAGGTAATGACACGTCAAAAATAAAGATTTCGGAGTTTTATATGTATATAGGGTAAAGTACCCAATTACGAGCCCCTGCACCTGTTACGAGCCCTCAGTCCATTTTTCTCCAGTCAATAAGTATTCTGGGGAAATTTTCTCTTTCTTTAGTTTTTGTTTGACAGCTAATTAAATTCTTCACAACTGTGCGGTAAAACGCTTTTTATTCAGAGTACGAATTTTGTTTTGTGAGTACGTGTTTGAAGTGTGTCCCACATATCATCATATCATATCATATCATTTATTCCAGTCGTACACAAGATTAGACATCTTTTTTTGTACAATGAGTAGTAAATACGGTTCTAAATACATAATTTAAGGCGAAAAAAATAACAGAAAAACAATTAAAGATTATAAACTAAACTATGCGAATTCAGAAGAAAACAGAAAAAGAAAGAAAGAAAGATAAATCAAACTATCAAGATTACAGAATCTTTGTAAGTGCGCTAAGAAAGGTCAACTAGAATTTACTTTCAGCTGCTAAGAAGATAAGTAGTAAAATATGGCAAAAATTCAATGGAACGAATATCAACAACTATATTATTTGTAAACTAATGAGCCTCTTGAATGCGATCAAAGAGTTGGCAGTTTGGATATTCATAGGAAGATTATTCCATAGGCGTGAGATCTGGACAAGATAAGAATTTTCCATAATCGTCTTATAAAAACGAGGAGTTATTATATTCCTATTGCGTTCAGATGTTGCGCAACTTAAGAGTTCTCTGAGATACTCTGGTTTGCCTGACTTTAAAAGATTACAGAAGAATATCAATGACCTACGCTGAAGGTAAGAAGTCAGAGGACAACCAAGCAATCTTGTCCGAAAAGGGGAAGCATGATCAAACCTGCGAAGACCAAACACAAATCGAACGCAATCTTTAAAGGCAACCTCCACTTTGCGGGCAGAAAAGGAATCAATCTTAGGGTAAATTGTACTACAATGTGTGAAGTATGGCATAAGTAGCGTCTTTACAAGTTTAAGACGAGCAGGTGCTGTTAAGATACTCGCATAGAGCCAAAGTCTCCGAAGGCCGAAGTAGACTTTTCTAATCAATGCGTTAACATTCTCACAGCACTTCAAGTCTTGGCTTAAAGTAACACCAAGATTTGTAACTTTACTTTGCATCACTAAATTGGTACCATCCAAAACGACCGGAGGAATGCTATTTCAATCAAAAACGTTGCTGTAAAAAGCAATACACTGCGACTTTCCTGGATTCAGTATCAACCGATTTTTCTTAGCCCACACGCCTATTCTGTCTAAATCATCGTTTATGCTTGCAAGGCAGTCTTCAATAAGTCCAATTGTACATCGTCAGCATACATATGCACTTTGACATTACGAACTACTTCAGGTAGATCATTGATGAATAGGCTAAATAGCAAAGGGCCCAGAATAGAACCTTGTGGTACGCCGTATAATAAGGTGAGTGAGTTTGAGATATTATTATTTACCTTAACGCGTTGGTGACGGCGTGACAGAATAAGTAGAATTTTTATTAAATTTCATAAGGTTTACTCTTATAAGACCCCTTTTGTTTCAAAATGTATAGTAGGTAATATTATGTAAAGTTAGTTAGTTAAAATTACGTTTATAATTGCAAAAATTATAATTTTCAGTCCATAATTTTTCGCAGTTTTGTGAAATTTTTTCGGGGCTCGGAATTAGATTGAAAAACGGGGAAATTCTAGTTTCGAGCCAGAGAGGCTCGCAATTGGAGCTTTTGAAAAATTGCTTGCACCAATTCTGAGCCCTCACTCAATTTTCTTCACGTTTGCTTAAATAAGGGTTAAAAATTTCGATTATATACTAACTATATCTTATGAAAACTTGTAGACTCTGACTAAATTTGACTACAATATGTTTTGAATCTATGTAGATCATTCTCATTTACGAAGAAATGGTACCAAAGAGAAAATATACCGAAGAAGATTTGCACAAAACCTTAAACGAAATAAAAAATGGTTTGTCGATCCATCAGGCCTCGAGCGTTTTTCACATTCCTCGTTCAACTCTGCAAAATAGAATCCATTTTAGAACCAGAAAGCCGGTTACTGGTCCTGCCCCAATACTAACAGCAGAAGAAAAGGAAAACATTGTAAATTGGCTTTTGGATAATAATGGTAAAGGTTTTTGCTCGACGAAGACACGATGCTCAAAATTCCGTCAAAAGTTTTTAGACGCTTGTTCTAGAAAAACACTCTTCGTGGAAAATATACCAGGCAAGAAATCATACGAGTGTTTTCTTCGGAGGCATCCGAGTTTATCCTCTAGGACTCCAGAAGCAATGACGGATGCGAGTTCTAAAGTGTCGGAGACAGATCTCCGAAAATGGTTTCAGCAAATTGAAACGTAATCTGAAAGGGAAGAGCTATTTCGATGTGTTGAAAGATCCTACTAGAGTATTCAACGGTGACGAAACAAACTTTCAAATGTGTCCGAAAGGCGAAAAAGTATTGGCTGCAAAAGTAGGTTAAAATATCTTTCGAACGCAGTTTAATATATGGGCTTTTCATTTTTCAACCTCCGAAGGTACGAAAAATATCTCCGAAATAGATAGAGGACATGCAAAAGAAAATTTGACACGTTATGTTTGCATTTTCTGCTAATGGGCTTGTTATAACACCAACAATTATATATCCGTACAAGAGAATGTCGAACGTAATAATTCATTGCCGGACGGAATCGCATGGCAAAAGTCGAATAGCGGACGGATGACTTCTGAAGTTTTTTTTAAACTATATTTAGAACGTCTTTTATACTGATATTTTTGAAAATAATATAAAATTTCCTGTAATAATGTTCGTAGACGGTCACCGCACCCATTTATCGTATGAATTATCTAAACTATGTAAGGAATTGGAAATCATATTAATTTGTCTCTACCCCAATGCGACAAGAGTGTTGCATTGCAGCCAGCTGATATATCTGTTTTTAAGCCTTTAAAAGCCGGCTGGCAAAAGAAAGTTCAGACTTGGAGAAGAAACAATATTGACAAGAAGCTTTTAAAAGAACACTTTCAACCATTTTAAAGAGTGTAGTTGACAGCTGCATCAAAAAGAAACAATACCTATGCAGAAAGTGTTAGATCAAACTGAAGAAGAGTCGCATAATAATCTCAGCTATGAGGATTTTAAGAAACAATAAATTACAGAATCTCAAAGATTTTCAAAATTCGACTTCTACATACTCCGAAGATTTCCTTTTATTACATACAATTTTCGAAAGGTTTACGAAAAGTAAAGACATCGCTGGTTTATTTTTTTATTTGTTAAAAATATTTTTTTTTCAGCTGATTGATGAAAATATCCCAAGAACGCAGGACTTACATATATGCTCTGAGTTTTCTTTTCGAATATGATAAAGAAGATAACGTTCAAACAACAGAAAATGGCAAACAAAATATCCTTTCAGAATTACTCTCCAATACGGATGGCAATGTTGATTTTTCGCGGGAGGTTTGTTGATAAAAATCGTTTCACTTTCGAATTTTACAAATGCGAAATTGCTTTTTATAGGTCAATATTGAATTCGACATTAACGACGTGCCCATAGCTATTGCTGAAGAAGCGCAGTTGGAAATAATAGATTTTTTGCATGTTCCACAAACACATACTCGTTTAGGTACAAAGAATGTGGAAAAGCAAAATTTCATAATCTCTTCAAGACCGTTTCAAAAAGCTGAAGAAGCTAAAATTGAGAAGAAAAGAGCTCAAGAAAAATTAAAATCGGAAAACTTACAGAGAAGGGCAGAAAGTAAGAAAATTGAACAAGAGAAAGCTGAACAAATAGCAAAGAAAAAAACATGAACGTGAAATCGAACGTACAAAGAAGGAAAAAAGTTGGAAAAAGTGGAAGGGTTAGAAAAGAAAACATGTGGAACAATTTTTTGATCAGCTTACCTCAAGGAATCGCGTGGTATACCGGAAGGTATCTTGATCAGAATCACCCTGTATGTTTGAAACATCAAAAATATTTTATTTTCGAAGTTATGATTCCTATTAGAAGGGGGCTCGGATCTGAAAAGTTATGAGGCTCGTAACTGGAGAAATGGGGGCTCGAAACTGGAACTTGGACCGCTACTACCGTAAATTTACTTGATAGTTTTCAACATATTTAGTTTTATGTCCTGATTTACTTTTAAAGTTGCTTAAAATAGTAGAGGAGAAGGTGGTAATATGGCCCCTGCTGGTTAAATGGCCCTCCATTGAATTTCAAATTGGAGAAGCGCCTTCTATGATTTCGACAGTGCATTAAGGCAAACACCTGTGGCAAAGAATTTAAGTTAGTATGCGAGAGCGCTGTTACGCCGTATTTTGTTTTCTTTCATAAAGTCTATCCGCGTGCTGCAATAAAAACCTTTTTGCCGTTCGGAAATTAATGTGTTTTTATTAGAAGAATCGTGTTACGAGTGTTTCAGCGACAATCCGTGGAAAGTTTAGGAAACCTTCTTAAATAATTTCAAGGTAAAAACATCCAATTTCTTCTAATATTTTGTTTTTTGTTTACTGTTGACAATCAGCACATGCATCTGATGTGGCCCCCTGTTATTGCAGGTATTATGGCCCCAGGGGCCATATTGAATGTGTGGACGGTAACCATTTTCTATATATTTCAAATTTTGTATCAAATTATTATTTGATATATTTCTTGATTTTTTTTTTCCATGCTCCAGATGCCTAGAACGAACTTTTCTTCGAAGCCACAACGAAAGAGGAGGGCGTGGGATGAAGATCAAATGAAAAAGGCTATTGAAGTAGTACGAAACAAAACTATGGGGTATAAGAAGGCTGTTAAGTTTTTTTTTGGTACCAAGAACCACATTGAGGAGGCTGGTTAATGATTCAGAGGTTTCTTTGGATGTAGTTGTGCAGAAATCATTGGGTAGAAAGTGTGTACTACCACCATATCTAGAGCAAAAGTTAGGCGACTATATTTTGTTTATGGAGAGCAATTATTATGGTTTTACACGTATGAACGTTAGATGATCAGTTAGCCACAAAAAATAATATCCCGAACCCTTTTCGTAATGGTGCAGCTGGTCGAGCATGGTTAGATCATTTTTTAAGCAGACATAAAGATCGATTGTCTATCAGAAAACCAATGGGAACTTCGTATGCTTTGGTTCAAGGCTTCAATCGCGAAGCAGTAAATGAATTTTTCGGGCTACTAGAATTGGAATACACCAAACATCACTATCCTCCAGATCACATCTACAATGTAGATGAAACTGGGCTAACGCTTGTGCAGACAAAGATACCTTTAGTAATTGGTAAAAAGGGTAAGAGACAAATAGGAGCCTTGACATCAGCAGAACGAGGATCGCTAATGACTTTGGTTTGTGCTATGAGTGCAGCTGGTACCTATATACCACCGATGATGATATTCCCCAGAAAGAACTATACCGATCTTTTGATGAAAGGGGCTCCTCCTGGCGCTGTTGGGAAAGTTCATCCTTCTGGATGGATACAATCCAATTTATTTACAGAATGGTTTGAGCATTTTTTAGATAAGACAAAACCAACAGAACAGTCCCCGATTCTTTTAATCCTAGATGGACATTATAGTCACACACGAAATATTTAAGTTTTAGAGCCTGCTCGTGAAAGACATGTGACTATCATTAGTTTACCTCCACACACAACCCACAGGCTGCAGCCTCTAGACCGTACATTCATGGGTGCACTAAAAACTCACTATAGTGAAGAAGTACGTAAGTTTCTGCTGCATTCTGATAGAATACTCAAGCCTTATGACATAGCTGAGTTGTTTGGAAAGGCTTATTTGAGGTGCACAACTGGCGAAATAGCAGTAAATGGATTCAGAATTACTGGAATATATCCTTTCAACCGCCATATTTTTATCGACGCTGATTTCTTAGCTGAATCGCAATCACTGGGAATAAATATCGTGCCCCATCATCAGCTGTTGATAAGCAGGGACCGTCATCAGGTATTTATCAACCGGGCCCAGCATCTGCTATTGATCAGCCGGGACCATCATCAGCCATTTATCAACCGGGATCATCTGTGACCCTGTCCTCGCCTTTAACTACAAATGAAGTTAGACCAACAACCTCTCTCGTTTTGCCAGAAGATATCTTACCTATTCCTAAACCTAAACAAAAGACATCTAATCGGGGAAGGGAGGCTGAAACATCAGCTGTCATCACATCTTCACCATATAAAAGGCAATTGGAGGGATCAATTAAAAGGTCTGAAGAATCGAAGAGTGGACGAGGACGTGGTCGAGGACGTGGACGTGGTCAATGACGCGGACGTAAACGTACAGGACAAGGTCGAAATCAATGCATCGAGCTCACAGTCAGGACATCTACAGATAGTGAAGAGAACGAGTTGCCAAATGTAGCAAATGACTCTGACTCCGGAGAAATTTTTATTGATGCTGCAGTTTCTGAAAATGATGTAAATTGCATCTTTTGTGAAGGCCATTTCTCTGATGATCTATGCGGTGAAATTTGGGTGAAATGCCAAAGTTGTGAACTATGGGCCCATAATGAATGTGCTGGAGCATAAGGCGAATAATATGTTTGTGATTTTTGTCGCTAAATGATTAAAACTTTTTCATACATTTATTATGGCCCCCGGGGTGCCATATTACCCACACAGTTTCTTATAATGGTATTTTGGAATCATTTTGAAAAATATAATATTTTTTGAAAGCTGTGACTTTTATAGCTTAGTTTCTTATGACCAATAATATAATAAATATTTTAACATTAATTGGCTATTAAAATAATAGTAAATTATTTCGTTATCACATAAAAACAAATTAAGCGGCCATATTACCACCTTCTCCTCTATTAAGAGAGACAAAAAATATTTAAAAGCTTTACAATGTAAAATTTGTTGTTATCAGAATGGAAAAAATTCAAAAATTCCTTAAGGGGGGCTCGTAACTGGGATTTTACCCTAATTAGCTGTAGAAAATTCTCAAATTCATGAAATTTGCAAAGTTTGGTACATAATAACGTAATAATGGTACATCAAGCAGATAAATTTGTACTTGAGTATGGAAGATCTTGCAGTGGAAGAGAAAGTGACGGAGAGAAAACTAATAAAAAAGTTTTGGTTACCAATATATTTTGCTTATTTTTTGTTATTTTTATTATTATGATAGTATTGGAAAGAAAGTTCAATTTGTAACAAATATCAAAACTTTTTCTGTTTATTTTGAAAAAGTCAAATTGTTTTGTGCAATGATAAAGGAAATAAAGTCAATAATGTTAACCATGGTAACGACAAAAATTTCTTGTTTTTATATATTTTGCATACAATTTGGCGTTTTTAATTCATTTCATCACCGTCAGATGGAATGATGTGCTTTCGGAAAGCATTCACTTGTTTTGAAAGCTCTGCGGTGGGTTGTAGTGTGCACGCTCGGAAAGTGTGTATGCCGCCATTTTCTGCATTAGGTAGGTATATGAGTGTAGATCTCGCGAAATATTTTTAGTTTTATCATTGATAATTTCTTATTTTTCCTTGGTAGGCGAGAGATTATTTTGGCAGTTCTCTTTATAATCTATTTGTTTCTAATTGTGAGTATTAAATCATGGAACGTGTTAGTAAAATTCAGTCCAATAATTATGGAATAAAGAGAAAATTGAATGTTACTAGGTAGGTATGTAAATTTGTGTATATGAAATATATAATCCGATAGGCCGTTACCCAGAAAATCGACCAATTTTGTGTATTTTTTTTTTTTTAATTTTGATGAAATTTGCTATCCATATATGTATGTCCGAGATACGGCCTTTTGAAATTTGAAAAATGTGGGAAATTTTACTTAGTACATGTAACTTTATCATCGTATCTCCATGAAATAAACGTTATTTATTTTGGGAAGCTTTGAGCTTTGAGCTTCCGAGAAAAATTAATCAAAGTCATTTTTTTGAAAATTTGCTTTCAATGATAATGGATATTTCACTTATCCTTGAATATCTCAAAATGTGCGGTCCCGGTCCTCTAATGGATTTTAGTGAAGCTGTAGGAAGGAGAAAATGGTCATTGGTAGAGTCAAAGTAGTGTGTGTGTGTGTGTGTGTGTGTGTGTGTGTGTGTGTGTGTGTGTGCTTCTTTAATAAAAGTTTTTCTATTCCATTCTAAGTAAATGCTGTTACTACACATCAATTGAATATTCGTAATGAATAAAAAAACGCAATGCTGGTAACCCGAATGCTTGGAAGGTTAGTATATACATACCTACCACTGCCTCTTTTTATACTAAAAAGAAGAAGAAAAGTTAATTAATTCTGAGAATGTCAAATTGTGTTGTGAATTGCAGTACAAAGTTCGGGAATTTTAAAGTCGATTATCTCAGAAACTATAACTTTCCGCGCAATTTTGATTTCATATTTGTGATTTGTGAGTAAAAAGCGAGTAGTGTGCAAAGTTTGAAGAAATTCGGTGCCGTTTCAAACACTGGTCTTAAGCCCATATTTTATGGTAAGGCGCGTCTTGGAAAAACAAATTTTGGTATGGGCAAATTATGTTATGACGTTTCATTTTTGGTTGGCCGATGGCGTTTCAAGACCGAAAAAGACTGCGATAAGAGGATTGATTGCATTAAAGAATTTGGAGCCCGCCGAGTTAGAAGAGATGATAAAATTAAGAAAACGAATATGCACCTTTATAGTTCCACAAGCACTCATTTATTCCGTAAAAATTAATTAATTCAATTAGTTCCGAACGCGTTAGCTTCATTTGAGCCATTTTGATTATAAACGTCAAATTTATGGTAAGCAACCCCTTGTCCATACTTCAGTTGCAGAACTTTTAGCGACTGAGCGCGAGCAAAACTGTTCAAAATGGTATGATAAACCAGTAAGACTTATTGGCGAATTATAATATTCATATCAACTAATGTAATGTAATTTAGAAAATTGTGAGCTTACATCATATTAAAAAAATCTATCAATTTATATGTTGAACTTATTAATTGCATAAATTCGCTAATATAACAAATCATGTTCTTAAAAACAAACACAGCTTCTTTGTTCCTGCGAAAAAATTAATAATTTTATATGTTGATTTTACTAATACGTCTTCTGAAATATGATTAGTTAATTTATCATGAAACATTTGTTAAGTGAACTAATTGAATTAGAAGCTACATCTTAAATATTTTCCAAAACAACTAAGGGCAAATCAAATAATTCCAATAAGAAATTGCAACTAATTACCAGTTACGATTTGATTAATTACTTAATTGTTTTTGCAAATAATTTACAGGAATTAGTGTGTCCAATCAACTAATCGTGATTTGTCGCTTTAACTAATAATTTTTTTTTTCCGTTTAATCATATCATAATCATCTTTAAATTCACATGTGGACTACAAGCTTTTATGTTCCGTATTGAATTGACCGAATGATTGTTGAGTTTTTGACTTTGGTTATCTAGTTATTAAGATGGTAAAATTGACATAGTGTGAACATTGTCAAAATTATATGAAACATTAGAACTCAGAGTACTCGGAAGAGTTTTAATTGATGAGCGGCTTCAGTAAAATAAAACTTGCCCAAGCAATAAATGATGCCAGATAAATTACAAGGAAAAGTGTCTCATCAACAGAACAGAGCGCACACATTTCGTTCGCCCCTTGCCTGCTGCTCTCGCAAAACGTTTTATAAGTTCCAAACAAAATTTTTGAAAAATCCGACAGCAAATCTAAAATCTCGCCATGCTTATGCAATCCTACTGCTGTGCATATGCCCGAAATACTTTAGAGCATTGATTATTTATAAATAGATGTGTCTA
Source organism: Dioctria linearis (assembly GCA_963930735.1). Classification (NCBI taxonomy): domain Eukaryota; kingdom Metazoa; phylum Arthropoda; class Insecta; order Diptera; family Asilidae; genus Dioctria; species Dioctria linearis. Next base: position 11,656,817 of record OZ005742.1, on the reverse strand, counting down.
AAATCATTGACGTCTTAGAAAGGAGATGTCGCTACGTGTCTTTCGTTTGTTATTTCCAGCTTTAAAACTTCTAATAAAAGAATTATTAATGACTGGTAAGGAGTTTTAATTTAGTTTTGACACATTTTTATATTATCTGCTGGAAAAATTGTATTTTTACCATTAAATAAAAGTTTCAATCACATTTTTGGCAAGTAGCGACATCTTGTTTCTAAGACGTCAATGATTCTGTGCACATCTATATATAGAAATAATCAATGTTTAGAGTACGAATGCACACGAATACCACAACATCATATACATAGCTGTGATTTGTTTCAATTTTCAAATTGCATACTTTTGTGAGTTTATGTTCCACTGTGCTTTTGAAAACAGAATTCGTGAGCTTTTTTTTTGTGCTAACCCCCCTTAACGCTTTCAAAACATATTTCCTGCGAGTGATTTGGCCAATCACATCAAATGGTGTAGAGAGCAAAAAAAAGATGAAAATGATTTAAGGACTTTCAGGAAGCAAAGAGTACCTAAAAGGAGTCCTAATTGGGAAAAGTGAGCAATCAGACATTCAAGTAATCTTTAGGCTTTCTAAGTTGAGTAAAAATAAATTTAATGTATTTAAGCCTGTAATATACAAGTGCACCCGTTGCAATTTGCTCTAAAATCACGAAAAATTGTACAAATTTAGCTCTGATCGTACGTGGTAGGCTCTACCGGAAAATTTTGTCAAAGAATGACGAACCTGGACTGGAAACTGGTGTTTCTGCTTTATTTCAATTTTATAAAGCAAAATAGAAAAAATAACAGTAGTTAAGTAAAGAATACAAAAGATAACAATAGTTAATCGAGTCAGTATACAATTGCAATTAAAAAATTTGGGAAGCGCAAATAAGGCATCAGCCTACCGACAGATTTTGTGCGGCTTACTGACCTGTCTAAACGAGAAGACAGAACTTTTCGTTATATCGTTACAAGCCGCATTACATATTTCATTTATTTCAAATGCAATTACACCACTAGAAAACCATTTATTCTAAAACCCAAATGAGCGACCGCAAATATTATGGTCATTTCATAAAATTACAAAAAAGCCTAAAACATTTTGACAAAAAAAAACACTTCTTATTTTTAAGTTTTTTTTTAGTCTCTGCCATCTGCTTTGTGCCACCTATAACATCCACACAAACAAACTCCTTGTGCTTACAAACTGAAAAGATGTAACAACTTCCTTCTTGCAAAAAAAAAAACTGATAAAATTCCTTTTATGCATAAACATTTCAAGTTTTGAAGTTTTGTGTACATCGAAAAATCTATAAATTTAGTGGAAGATAATTCAACTGAATGTAAATAAAATTTCTCTTGTATATTTGTAGTAGGTTTAGTGGATGAATGGAAGCATGGAGGAATGTGATATTAAAACGTAATAGACATGTGCCATAGCATGAAAACGCGGTGAAAAAATTATGATCTTTGAAAAATACGATCTCAAAAAAAGGACTGGTCTTTGGGATATTTGTACGAATTGAATTCGAAAATAGTGTAAAAAATAATTAAATTTCGAAAATTAGATCGATCAATTTTCAATTGTCTAGTTACACTTTTTAATTCTGTCTCCTTTAATTTTTGTATATTTTCGAAATTCGAAATGTAAGTTCGAATTTTTATGAAATTTGGTTTTTGTGAAATTTATTTATTCTTGTGGTTCGCAATATTGAAAATTGTTTACAATGATTTGAGAAACACTCAGTTCGGCTTTTATTCTCGAAAATATGGAAAAAATGAAAGAACAAAATTCAGTTCGGCTTTTATATTCTCGAAAATATGGAAAAAAAAGGAAAGAACAAAATTCGAAAAATCATTGAAAATTTATATCTTAGACAGGACAGACATTATTTCAGAGTGATAGAAGAGTAGAGTAGTAGGTATACATCATGTTTGATATGATATACAGGGTGATTCGTAAGAAAGCGTTTCAACATTTACGAATCGATCCCTTACAGTGTTGTGATCAGCGTTCACGATGAGAAATTTTTTCGTAAAACCCCTCTTTCACCCCTTTTTTAACGGCTGAGTATCTCATATGTCTTGAACATGTGGCTTCGTTTGTCAACTGTACCATTCCGACGGGAATCAGCTACAGATTCGAACGAGTACACGAATTCAAGCTTCCTGTTGTCTGCAAAACTATGAATAGAATTGAAAATGAGAGCTAGCAGATCATTAATAAAAATGAGGAAGAGAGTAGAGGAAAGTACAGAGCCTTGCGGTACACCGGCATGATTTATAAAACGGTCCGAAGTACCTCCGTCCAATATAACTTGAATTGAATGACGGGAGAAAAAACTTTCAGTCCATTTTAAGAAAAAAAAAATATAGACTTAATGCCTGAAGTTTAGCTAAAAGAGTAGGATACCAGACTCTATTGAAAGCCTTCAAGATATCTAATGCGATGATTGCAGATTCACCAAAATTATGCAGACATTGATTCCAATGCTCGGTAAGGAATGTTACTAAATCCCCAGTAGAGCAGCCAGTATATTTCATCAATTGGGTGTTGATGAGTATTTCGAAAACCTTCGAAGGAATGGAAGTAAGAAGGTCTATAATTTGAGGGATCGCTTGTCTCTTCTTTTTTGGATATTGGCTGAACATGTGCAAGTTTCCATTCGAAAGAAAGAGTGTTACAGAGCCCCCAGGCCTATAAAGGAATGGATTGGTTAGTTCTTATACTGTTCAATAAATTAGACCAATCAACGCGAAAGGATTGGGAATAAATGAAATGAATTTACAGATTCTAATCGATAGACTACAGACAAAATTCTGCAAAACAATGTCCGACATGGTCTTCCTGGCTCCCCTGTGGCACAACTTACTATTTTACATATAATATTAAATAAGATCTCACCCCGGAAATATTATACGGGGTAAGATCTTATTGTTTGTCTGAAGAGAATATCCTGAAAATTGAAAGCGGAAAAATTCGTATTATTTGTGATTTTTCTAGAAGCCGCCAGCAATTTACGAGTCTTACAGCGTTGATAAAATTTTCAACTTTATGTAAAGCTTGGTTTATTTTATTAAATTTTAAATACATTCATATCTAAGTATTTATGTTCGTGCTCAGAAAGGATGGATGGATTCTTCCACATCTTTTTTCTTGAAATCCTCCTTTTTCTTCTGCTTCTCCTCAACCACCAGTAAATTACTACAGAGCTTATGTTTCTTATTGTAATTTTTAAATTGGCTACCTAGTGTTTAACAGCACCACTGTGAAATTTTAACCAAAATCGAAACATCACTCAAACTCAACATCTTTGACACGATTACTAATCTGACAGAAGACGATGCATTATGCGGTGACAAGTTAACCAGACCAGTTGCTGGCTTGACTGGACTATTAATTGACTCGACAGTGTGCGGTCTCCCTAACACTTAAATTTTTTAAAAATTTTGGTTAAAAATAAACATTTTTATCCTCCATCATTAAAAATTTCCTTAATAAGGATATAGTTTAAAAAACAAATAAAAAATACACTCTTAAGATATTTTTTAAATAAAAAGAAGAACCAATATCTTTAGTCCGTCAAAAATTATTAAAATTTCTGTGGAGTCTGTTTTGGTTCAGTGGAAACAGTTTCTGCTCGAAACACATTTGGAGGGAAATTTTTTTCAAATTGACTTCACGTTCGATTGGATATTGAAACACTTCTTTACGAATCACCCTGTATAAAGAAAACAGACTGCAGGACTGCTACTCCTGTTGTTGTAGCTGTAATAAAGGGTTTTCCAATAAAAGGTGTTATTTTAATTAGCCCGCTATTTCGGTAGATGTCACTTTTGGAGCTGTCATCTTTTGACATTTGACAAGTAGAAACTACGCCATTAATAAAAATGGAACGATACACGATTCAACAACGCATTGAAATTATTAAAATTCACTATAAAAATGGTGAAAATGTGGCAGAGACGGTTCGTAAAACTCGAACATTTTTGGGTCGTCGTGAAGCACCTTGTCGGACCGCAATACAGAAATTGGTAGAAAAATTCGAGCTGTCGGGACAAGTTAGTGATGTGAAGAATAAAACCCGTGCACGTCGCTCAAGAACAGCCGAGAATACTGCTGCTGTAGCCAAAAGTGTTGAAAAAAACCCAGGATTGTCCATTCCTCGTCGTTCTTTGGAATTAGGCATTCCACAAACGTCATTACACCGTATTTTGCATAAAGATTTGGGTCTTAAGGCTTATAAAGTTCAGTTAACACAAGAACTCAAGCCGGTCGATCATCAACAACGTCGAGTCTTTGCTGATTGGGTCCTTGAAATGCATGAAAATGATCCGGAATTCCATCGAAAACTCATCTTGAGTGATTAGGCCCATTTCCACCTCGATGGGTTCGTCAACAAGCAAAATTGTCGCATCTGGGGCTCGGAAAACCCAAGAGTTATTGTTGAAAAGCCTCTCTATTCTCAACGTGTGACTGTTTGGTGCGATTTATGGTCCCGCGGGGTCATTGGACCTTACTTTTTCGAAAATGAGGCTGGACCAACAGTTACGGTGAATGGATTGCGCTATCGACAGATGATTAATGATTTTTTATGGCCGGAATTGGATGGTATTGATCTGGACAACGTTTACTTTCAACAAGACGGCGCTACGTGCCATACAAGCAACGAAACCATTGATCTTTTACGGGAAAAGTTTCCGGACCGTGTTATCTCTCGAAGAGGTGATCACAATTGGCCACCGAGATCTTGTGACTTAACACCTTGCGACTTCTTCCTTTGGAGCCACGTGAAAGAGAAGGTCTACGCCAACAGCCCAGAGTCGATTCAAGACCTCAAAGATGGAATTCGTGAGGCTATCGAGGACATAGAGCAGCAACTTTGCGATTTGGTTATGGAAAATTTCATGAAAAGGATATGGTCCTGTAGGCGTGGTCGTGGTGGTCATTTGGCTGATGTTATTTTCCATTATTAACGGCATACCTTCTTCTTTATAATGAAATAAAGATCCGATCATTTATCTCAAAAAATGGCATTTTTCTTTGAATATCAAAATAACACCTCTTATTGGAAAACCCTTTAGTTTACTGCAATGTGGAATTTAGTGCAAGACTCTGACATTGGATGGCGGGGCCGCAGTTGCAACGACAAGTCTCCTATTATGAAACAAGCTCTAAGACAGTTCGACAATCAAAAAGGAATGAGAATGCCTATGGTAGTTGAAATTATATTGTTTAAATTTTTTTTCGCATTTCTATCTAAAACAATTCGTTGGGTAGTCGTAACCAATTTTATAGGTTTTTAAATTTCGAAAAATTCCCGAAAACATTAAAAGCGTCTGGGACTATAACCACTTTCTTCGTATACGTTAAAAATTTGATTTTTCGAATGAAGACCTAAGTTTTTGTCATACTTTATCGAGAGCCCAATTTTATACTTATCTGGAAGGATTTTAGAATCATTAAACAACAGTTCCAAAAATTGGTATCATCAAGTCTCCCGTAGAACTGTCAGGAGGGAAAGTCTTACTGATGATCGTTAAGCATAGGCAGTTCGATTTAAAATAAAAAGTTACATTTTTTTTTCTAAATCTATTACCTTTTTACTACTTAACTCTTTCAGGGGCAATGGTATAAAATATATAGGTAGGTACCACATTTTTAAAAAAATTTCCAGTGAAATTTGGCAACGGTACAAATTCAATACCATACGAGGATTCGTTCTCGGAACATATTCTTTGTAAAAAAAATTATAATATCTTGGTAGGCGTACGTAACTGTACGTAAATTCCATGAAAAACATAAGATATTTTTCCTACTGTCAAAGTGATAACGGTATTTATATTCTTATTGTATCGTGTTCAGGCGAATTAAGGTGTTTTGTTCCTAGTTTAGTTTTAAACTAACAGGCGATTATTTGAAATCATATTGGCGTTTACTGCGAATTATTTTTTAAAGAGATTTGAGAGGTTAGACTAAGTGGTTAGTTTTATATACCACCGCGCAAAAAATAATTTTTCGAAAACAGGTAAATTTTTTTAAAAGGTATAAAGAAGGATGTTTTGTTATTAAACTATAATTGAATACAGTCATGAATCGAAAAATTCTGCGCTCCGAGCATATCGCGGCAATTTTATGCTATGATGAAGATGAATCCGTAGAATTGGCAAGTATTCCTTCCGAGTCAGAGTCTGAGGATGAGGAAAACACTCTGGAAGAAGATGCGGAAAACACTCTGGAAGAAGATAAGGTACTACCATTATATGAGGAATCCGAAAACGAAGAACCATATACATTCGAAGTATCTCAGCATTATGTAAGCCACTTTTACCAAAATATAGCATATTTAGTCCTACAAGTGTTTAAACATTATAGATGTCAAGGGATGATTTCGAAACTGATGACGAAATTATTCTGAGCGATTTAAGAAATGTTTGGAATGCAAAAGCTTTTAATCCACCGAAATGGAGCAGAAATTTCCGTATAGCTGAACCAGAACAATTCAAGGGAACACACTATGGTCCATCGGAGATTATTGCAAATCTTCCTTCAAACGATCCAAGGGATCTTTTCAGTGCATTACTCACTGATGAAATCGTTGAACATATAGTATTCCAAACTAATTTATTTGCACAGCAATCGGAAAAGTTTTATCTGCCTACCAATAGCGCAGAAATCAAATTTTTTATTGGAATAAATTTTCTTATTGGAAAAAAACCGCAAGCGAGCTACCGTGATTACTGGTCTAGTAGACCTGAATTGAACGACCCATAATATATATCCAAACTGATGTCAGTCAAAAGGTTTATTTGGATTTTAGGAAATATTCATTTGAACGATTCGCCATTGATGTCTAGCAGGGATTCTCCAAATTTCAGCAGACTATACAAAGTAAAACCCTTACTGGATATGCTTTTGGAAAGATATCAAAAATGTTTTGATCCAGGAGTACTTCTAGCGGTAGACGAATCGATGATTAAGTTTAAAGGTCGCAGTTCTCTGAAGCAGTACTTGCCTAAAAAGCCCATAAAAAAAGGATACAAAGTATGGATGCTTTGCGATAAGAGTGGTTACATATGTAACTTTGAAATATACACAGGCAAAAAAGGCAACGATATTCAGAAAAAACTTAGGCGAAAGCGTCGTTTTGCATATGAGCTCTCCTTTTATTGGTAAAAATCACAAATTATATTTTGATAATTTTTCTACAAGATGTAATTTGATGGTTGAGTTGAAGCGGAATGGGATATAGGCATGTGGCACTGTATGTACAAGCCAATCGGAAATTTTTACCATCAGAATTGAAAGAGGACAGGAAACTCTCCCGCGGTGAATTCGACTGGAAAACAAGTGACTCTGGATTACTTTATCTAAAGTGGAAAGACAAAAGATCGGTTACTATGCTTTCAAATTTCCATGATCCTGAAAAACTAACTAAAGTTACACGAAGAAAGCCCGATGGTACTTCAGAGTTAGTTCCTTGCCCCGAAATTATTGCTGAATATAATTCAAATATGAATAATGTTGATAAGTTTGACCAGCTCAAAAAATATTACGAGGTTGACCGAAAGAGTCACACAAATGGTGGCATAGGATTTTCTTTCATTTTTTTTATGTGTGCGTCGTGAATGCTTATATCTTAGCAAAGTTTGTCGACTACAAGCAACCTCTAAAGGAGTTTAAATTGGATATTATCAACTATTTGACAACTGTACCATTGCCTCAAAAACGAAAATTTAAACGAGAGAAAGATCAGATAAAAAAACAACAAGCCTTATGTTGACCCATCCATTCGAGCGGCAGGCTCATCACATCAGCCAATAAGATGTACATTACGGCGCTGGCTGTGCCAAATGCAGTAAAAAGGGACACCAAAGGCGAACACAGTGGATTTGCTCTACGTGCAACGTTCCCTTGTGCCTTAGTAAAACAAAAATGTGTTTTACAGATTTTCACAAAAAGTGATCGTATTATGTGCGGTGGTATACCATGTTCTTACGGAATCCAAATCACTCAACTCTGCTATTAGATTTCATTAACAATCTAATTAAAATGAATTTAACTTAACTTACTTAGATTTCTCCGGTAATTTTAATAAATTTCCTGTTTTCCAAAACAGTTTATTAAAACAAATTAATTCCCATCATTTTAAAAACTTAGAAATTAACCCCAACGTACATATGAAGCTATTTTAAATTTAGCTTTAGAATTCCTGGGAATAAGTAGAAACCTTATACCTCAGAAGTCAGAACGGATTTAATTAAGTCTGAGTCTTCCATTAGCAGGTTGGGTCGGACTAATTTTCGTAATTGCAAGTTGCAACTTTCTCTCCCTCTCTCTCTCTCTCTCTCTGTATTTGCATTTGTCGAAAGGCAGAGCAACAAATTATATAAGTGTGTGCATTGCAATTACCATGTAGCGCAACATGAATAAGACCACGGCCCGTAAAGCCACTTGAGGCTATGAGTTGAGAAAATTAAAGAAGAAAAATCCTATAATAAAATTCAACACAGGACAGAGCAAGATAAAATCAATTCTACAACAACACTGAGCTTATAAATGTTTACAGGGATAATGGAAACGGCATCTTACTGCTAGCCTTAGTAAAGAAAGAGGGTAGAGGGTTGGCTTGATGGTGGTTCATGCACGCGGCTCCTTAAATTTTGCGAGGAACTATAAAATTAAAATTATTCAACTTCTGGATCCACGTGCAGTATAGGTATAGGCTGTATAATCCCAACTGAAATGCTTACAAACAGCGTTCAGGAAAATTTCGTATGAAATTTGCATTAAACGGAGACAATGATGGGGGCCTTCAAGAATCGCATGCAGCACAATAATGATGAAAGGTCATTACAGAAAAGGTTAGGTACCCCCTACCGTTATGTTCCTGTTCTTCAAGCCAGCAGGAGAATTTCATTAAGATTTAGCTGAAATTTTGCTATGTATACGTTCAACGTTTTGGATTTAATTGTGACTTTAAAGATTCGCATAGAGAAGAAGGTTTTGCCGGGATTTTGTTCTTTCTTAATGGACGTATTTAACCTATATTCAAGTCATCATATAAAGGAAGGAATAAATTTTGTGTAGAGAACTGATCATTGAGGACGACATTTAAATATTTCGTTCTCAAAGTCCAAAAAATAATTATTAATGTTTTCCATCTTTTACATGGATAGATATGAAAAGAGATACAGAAATTAAGGACAACTAGACTTGACTAGAAGGTTGTTTTTTTATTCATTTAAATATTTTTAACATTCTGTTTTACTTTAGGAAGATGGCTGAACTTTTAGTGCCATATGATATATCTAAATAGATCGAGAGAATGTGTCCAAATACTTGTAATTATAGCATTTCTGCTTTAACAGCTTGAATGACACGAAGGTAAAATAAGCCTATTGAATTGTTTCTACAAGCATTTTTTCTTTGTCTAATATTCGCTATAAAAACATTCGAATTTCCCATATAATTGGACATATATAATATCAAAAACTTTTAGCCAAGGAGTTCCGCAGGGCTCTGTACTTGGGCCACTTCTTTTTAATTTCTATACCGAAGATCATTTTCCATTAATACTAGACGAAAAAAAAAATTAATTTTAAATGCTGATTATGTCTATAAATCTACTTATGTCAGCACATCTATTGGCTTCTGGGTGACGCCTGACATGAATAAATTACGACGTTTCAAGAATCGAGAATTAGGGTCTGTCCGAATCCAAGTGTTCGTCTTCGTCTTGTTATTACAGCTAGTAACGAAACTTAAACTTATTTTACAACGTAATTTTTTATTCGCTGGCTGCCGAGATCAAGATAAGCAAACGAATTCGGACAAGTTAGCTTCGTCTTGAGCTTGATGAAAAACTGGCGAACACTGGAAAAATGTTGCATAAATATTACGCAGACATTTTACTGTTTTAACTCTTTTAAAAACAAAATTATTAGGTTCATATTCATAAATCAGTCAAAATTTGTGGCTGGTAATAAAATTAGTCTTTATTCTTTGCTTATCGTAGTTATGTGGCCAAAAATTTACAATTTTTTGGTTAATTTGACTACATTTATAATGGTCAAGAAATATATGACTACCTTGTAACTGTAATCCTAATTAATTTTACATTTCAAAGACAAGACAGTTTGCTTTTGAGTTAATTAAAGCGAGAAATACAAGCATCATGTAAGACAACGCAAGCTTTTAATAAAACGTGAAATACCTATCAAGCTAAGGCTAAGCATACGAATTCGAACAGGTTAACTTCGTCTTCGTCTAACTAATAGCAGAGCTTGTTCTGTTGCGTCACTAACTGTAATAACAAGACCAAGACGAAAAATTCGTTTTGCACTCAATTGAAAAAAAGTGGTAGAGATCATTGGCTTCTTGATACTATACTTGGCATTACCCTGTAAAGAAGTATACCTGCATACATCAAAGTAATTAAGAATTACATTATGCCTATAGCTGGTGGGCTATATTGAGTTTGATTGTCCACATGCCAATGAGAGAAGATCACTAAATGCTTTATAAATATGAGGAGTTCAGCAGGTAGATGCATAATCTTCTTTTGAAAATGAAGAAAATAAAAAAAAAAAATTTAGATATAAGAAAAAAATTCAGCCCTTACGAGAAAAATCCGGAATTACTTAAGAGACTAAAAGCAATGTAGAGCCTGGAAGGAAAGTAGAGAAAATGAACAAAAAGGATAAAAATCTGACATCGTGGAAGCGCAGTTTAAAGATCAAATAGATTACTGCAGTGACTCAGATCTCCGCTGCGACATACATATTTTTGTGCATTTTACATAATAATCTTGCTATGCCTAAGATCTACACAAAATTGATACCAAAACTTCTGAAGCCACCTCAAAAGCAATACACTGTAACCGAAGATGGAACGTGGATTCATTGCTTTAACTCTGAGAGCAAACAGGATTCGATGCAGAGATAAAAGAGATGGGCATGAGTTGCAGTTAGACAATTGTGATTATAGTTATGGATGCCCAAACTTTTAAAATTTAATCTGAGTTCATTTCTGATTTTGCAATTAAACTTTTCTTGTGTATATTACTGAGAAAGAAAAAAAATATTTTTTTACTTTCTAGTGCATTTAATTTACAAAAGTTTTTTTTAATATATTTTATTATCTACTTTTTAGTCATACTCTCGAAACTCGCTCTCGAATTTAGACTCTTGACTCTCGAATTTCGACTCTCGAAACCTGAATCTCGAATCTCGACTCTCGAAACGCGAATCTCGAAACTCGACTTTCGAAGTAGTTACTATCTCCACCCCAAAACCCCCCACACGTAAGAAAATTTTGCCCCCTCGAAAAGCTCTCCATTCATTCATTTTAAATCAAAAAATCTCATGTAAGTCCATCCACTTTTACTACCCTTTCGTCACGAACGGCACTCTCAGACACAAACTTTTTGAGTCAAAGGTCTGTTTGGTTATGGTCATAAAAATCAAATCAGTCGAACAACAGAACTGATGAAGTAGTGAGCATTAAGAGTTACTAATACCATATCTGGCTAGGGGCTGGTCGCACAGCTTCATTGGATATTGTCCAAAAGAGAGGCTTCAAGCTCATTGGCGATTTGGCAATAGGTTAGGTTAGGTAAGAGGGGTGCCGCAATTCAACTAGCCCGCATCACTTAGACCTCTAGTGGGTCCATTGTGCCCCTAGGCCCCATGGGATAACCTTTTCAAGCCGCCCCAGATCAATCCTATTTCCCTGGGTAACTCAAGACATCTCCAAGACTCTTTACCTAGATCCATCCTGCTTCTCTCAGAAAACTCAGGACACATCTAAATTCCTTGTTTTGCTGTTCCCCCAGACTTGAAAAGCAGTAGCCTACTTCTTTTATTCATCAGAGCGGGGCATTCGCAAAGCAAGTGTTGGACGGATTCGATTTCTCCCGAGTCCTTACAGCTCCTGCAGAAATCGTTCGCCGATATCCCCAGTCCTCTAGCATGGTCACCTATGGCCCAATGACCCGTAAGGACTCCTACTAGATTCCTGATGTTTGCTCTGCTGCCATTAAGCAGCTCCCTTGTCGTTTGCCTGTCATATGCAGGCTACAATTGCCTCGCAATACGGCAGGTATCCCTGTTGGTCCACCGGAGGCTTGCCTTTTGATAGGCGCCCCTGCTGATTTCCTCTTTTATTGCTCCGATTGGGATCCTGACAAAAGCTACCGTTACGGATCTATCCAATTCAGAGCCTTTTTTGGCCAACTCATCAGCCATCTCGTTGCCTGAGATATCCTTATGGCCAGGTACCGAGCATAGGGTCACCTTGTGCCTTGTAGCCAACACCTCAAGGCTAGTCTTGCATAACTGCACCAATTTTGATTTTACCACCACATCATCCAGCGCCTTGATGGCTACCTGGCTATCAGTATATATGCATAGTGCCGTGAGGGCGCTCTGCGCATAGATACCAATGTTGCCGCCTGATAAATCGCTGCGAGCTCTGCCAGAAAAACACTGCATTTGTCAAGCAGTCTATAAGACTCATGCCACTGTAGATCTCTGGAGTACACTCCAGCCCCTGTGCCTGCACTTGTCTTGGAACCATCCGTAACCAACTCTCTCCCATCCAAGTCACTCCTGGTGGGCGTCATTGCATTGACACCCCCACTAAAAGTTAAGATTAGTACTTGGTAGAGTGTTTCCTTCATGCAATAACTACAGTCTATATCTTCTGGAGTATATTGGAGTGCCCAACACCACTCTCCAACCACCAACCCCCTGCCCACAGCTCGACAGCACTAATTGCCGCTACACCTCTGCAATAGAGGTCCAGCGGCATTAAGTCAAGCATGACCTCCAGTGCTGCCGTGAGCGTGCTGCGCAGACATCCAGTTCTTCCCATACAAGCAGCCCTCTGGATTTTTGACAGCACCTCCAGGATACATTTCCTCGTCAGTGCCGTCCACCAGACCGTGGAGCCGTAGCAGAGGATAATAATAATAATAATGTATTTATTTGAGGTTATTGTACACAAGAGTTCACATCTTTTCTTGTACGTTATATAAAGCGGTGCTAGAAAAGTAACTACTTAAAATAAGAATTAGAAATTTAAAGGAAATTCAAGCAAATTCTTATTAATTAAAGAGGAAGTTAAATTCAGTTAAAAAAAATTGTACTACGAGACTACTAGAAAATAAAGAAAAAAAAATTGTGTTAAATTATGTGTGTATCAATGCATCTCTTAAACGCGCCGACAGTGCCAACACTTTGAACATTCAACGGAAGATTATTCCATAAAGGAGCAGCTTGAACAAGATAAGAACCTTCCATGCAGGACTTATGAAATCGTGGAATCAATATGTTCCTGTTACGTTGTGACGTTGTAAACTGAAATAATTCGCGTAAGTACCCTGGTTTGTTCGAACTAAGAAGAGAATATAAGAAAACCAAAGCTCGCCTCTTCAAATAAGTGGCCAAGGGGCATCCGAGCAAACGCGAAAGGAAAGGCGAAACGTGATCAAATCTTCGCAGCCCAAAAACAAACCGAATACAGTCGTTGAATGCCACTGTGACTTTCCTGGCACAGATGCTATCCAGCTTGAGAAACACATTTCTGCCATAGGTGAAGTGGGGCAAGATTAAAGCTTTAATTAGTTGTAAGCGCATGCTAACAGACAGCAGATACGATGAAAGTCATAGACATCGGAACCCTGCATAAACTTTGCTGACCATGGATTTAATGTAATCACAACATTTCATGTGCTGATTCAAGACAATTCCAAGCGTTTTAACTTTATTTACAATAGGCAGCGAAACATTATTTAAAGTCACTGGTGGGATTTCAATTGAACCATTATTGTAGAATTTAATGCAATGAGACTTTGCAGGATTCAGTAGCAAGCGATTACATTTGGCCCAGGTGTTAATTCTTTCCAAATCACAATTTATACGTTCAATACAGTCTTCAAGAAGACCGATCGGTCGGCCTAAGTAGAGTTGTACATCATCAGCATATAAGTGAATCTGTACATCTTGAACTACATCAGGTAGATCATTGACAAATAAGCTGAATAACAAAGGCCGAACTATGGCTGGGTACATCCACCGTACCACTTTGGGTTTTAATCCCCAATTTCTACATGCTACATGCATGGTCAATGTTCTGATGAAATATCTAGTCTGATCCCTTGTAGAATGATTCCTGCACGCAATACTCGCGTTGCACACCGCGCACATCCTTGTGCCCTTAAAATTACCTTTGGCCGTATAGTAAAGTTCCGTGATGCTTTTTTATCCCGAAGAACTGTACGAATGTGGAACAGTCTACCATCTTCTGTCTTTCCTCCAGTATACAATCTGCGAAAGTTTAAGAGTGACATACATACATCACCACCTCCGCCACTCTCCTCACATTCACTAATTCCTTCCCTATCTCCTTCCTACCATGCTATGCTTGGCATCATAGGGTATCCCCTGAGCTTGTCTTAATAATATAAAAAAAAAACTATCTCCTTCCTACCATGCTGTGCTTGGCATCATAGGGTATCCCCTGAGCTTGGTTTAATAATATATAAAAAAAAAAATGAGTTGGAGAAATAGAGCAAATTTAGATAGAATAACTTTTTTTCTATTTTTATTTTATTTTCAACTGGAGCAATATATGTATACAGGCTGCTGGGTATTCAGTGAACACCTTGCACCCTTTGACGCCTCGACACTGATGAGATGAGTTTGAATAGAATATCTTCTCAGAGCATGAGAAACATTTTCAGATAGTTTGCCAGAGCATCGGCAATATTTATCCTCATCCAACTTTCACATTGAAAATTCACAGCGTGTTCTCCATTTACGTCAAGTTTTATGATCAGTGACCAACTCCTACGATTTTCTATATTCGTAGGTAATCATCGATCATCATTTCTCGAAATTAACCTCTTTAAACAATGAATTCTATCATTGACCTTACTGTTGAACTTCTCCACCAACAAGAATTTCTTACCAATCATACAATCATTGAACTTTGGATTCTAAATATATCTCTACAGCTCCAAAAAAAATTACCGTTTCAATAGGATTTTATAACAGACAGGGAAAATTATGATCTATTCCAGCCCATATCCTATAGGTATACACTGACTTTATAAATTGGTCGTGCGCATATAACTAAACTTCTTCCAGGGCCCTTTAATGTGTCTATGAAATGAAAGCTTTTCTTAATTTTCTTCACCTCTGTTTTAAAAAAAAAAAACTCGCAATTTGAACAAGGCTGAATTTACCAAAAACTTAACCAAAACCAAAAAAAAAAAAACAGTGCGAGGAGAGAGTTGAATAAACTTAAAGTCTGAAGAGCTTCGGAATATTTAATATCAGGATTCAACCTGAGTTGTTCACTTATTCATGACAAAGGTATGCCCAACATTCTGGAACAAGTCATTTGAAGGCTATCTCTCAAGTGGATTATAAAAGTTTACTCAAGGTAAACGGCCCATTAGCTCACCCTGTAGCTAGGTATAGCGTAGATATGTTTATATATATATGTTCAGACTTTCTACACTACTGTTCCTAGCTCCTTTTTTACAGATATAAATACATACTACATAATATGCAAAAAGTCGGGTCGTCTCTGTTAAACACCATTCAAGAATTTATACATACATACCTACATAGATATAGTGGTGAGGAAATTCATTTCATATGCCTACGCCTATACAGTCCCGTCTATCTATCAAATTTGCATGCCGCAACCGGAAAAATTCCGGTGGGATTCGATTAGCTGATGAAAGTCATTTGCCCGAGGGGGGTTAAGTGGAAATGAATCACCATTCCATTTTTTTATGGATGATAACGCTTTTGTCCTGTTAACTAATATTGTTGTTGGAATTGGAACTTTTCGCCTTATGTTTACTGCGGGTCATTTGCCCAGAGATTACAAAATTGAGTTGTCTTTACTTAATGATAAGCAAACAAGACTCTCTTTCTATGTGATATCGTCAAGAAAATAATGATGATGATTCCAAATATCCACACAAAATACAAGCTACAATGATAAAATTTTGTTTGATTTTAATATTGAAATAAGAAAATACACACACGTACCTATTTGATTTTGTGATTTGCCTAGCTAGGGCAAAAAAGTATATAACAAACACACCACCATTGAAAAACTGGGTCAGAAAATGTCAGAGAAACTTGTGAAGATTATCAGCTATACATTTTTCTCATGTCTGTTGTTGATGCTGACTGCAATATAATCTGAAAGATGTTTTTCTTTTTCATATCTGAAATTACAGATTAACTACTGAGATGAGTCAGCCAATAATTTATTGGTGGTGGCACATTCTTTGAACTTTGTGACCTAAGCATCAATTGACTTCGTTATCAAAAAAAAAAAAAAAACTGAAATAAATAAAAAATTAGAGGTCACATTTTATTCAAATTAAATTGAAAGGATCTGCCAAAATACGCCCACATCAGCAGCCTTTTCTGTCCAATTATCCAATTTTATTTCAGGACAACATGCGGCCAGGACAATTTATGTTCTCAATATTCTAACCACGTCCGCTTCCATCTGTTTTGGTCATTGTTGTTATGTGCTAGTCAAAATGTTGTGTGAAAGTTTTTTTTTTCTTTTATTTTTTAACGAATAAATGGTACATGGTAAATCGTGTAATCATTCGAATTATATATATAAGTTGGAAAAATTTGCATATTATGGGCAATTTGAAAAAACCACAGAGTTTAACCGGAGCAATTTCAAAATTGAACTATTTTCAAGTTGTATAGTTTTTTTTTTTTTTTAATTAATGTATGTGGATGTTTTAGGCCTACTTTAGGATAACCGCATACAACAGAAAATCAACACAATTCTGATGTCGGTAAGAATATTCATCTTGTGCTTTCGTTAAACTCACAATAGACACACGTGTGGCACTTGCTCAAAAAGAGATTTGTGTTCTGGCTCTTTTGACAGTCTTTGCAATGTAAGCTTGCTAGAAAAATTGTTTAATAAATTCCATTTTTCGTTTCGAGCTGTTCATTTAATCAAGGAATTCTCAAACGCAAAAGGTTACTACTCTTGGGGACAATAATTGCTCAAAATTTCTTCGTCTGCCTTGTGGAGTACCACAAAGCTCCATTCTTGGTCCTCCACTCTTCAACCAATACATTAATGATCTGCCTGAAAATAATACAAGATGTCAACATCCATATTTATGCTGACGACGTTCAGGTCTATTTCAGTCATCCTCCAGGTCTCATCGAAGACTGTGTGGCTCGGATGAACTGCGATTTACATAAAATATATACTACACCTGGTCGATTGACAATAAACTCAAACTAAATCCGAGCAAGTCACAGTGTATCGCTTTTTTCTTTGATACTTTTGACTCTTCATCACTTCCTCTTATTCTTTTAAATGATTTTGCAATTCCTTATGTGGATAAACCTGACCTCGGAGTCACCTTAAACTCTAATATGAAGTGTTATGAACTCGTTAGCTCTAAGACTCTAACCTATCAACGATTTACGCCACTCTCCGCCGCTTATGGTTGTCTGCTAGAATGCTTTCCCCTAAGGTACACTGTTCATCTTGTGAAGTCTCTAATATTATAGCATTTCACAGACGGTTCATTAGTTTTCCCGATACTAGATTTACACTGATCCAGAAAAATACATGTTGCATTTAACCATTGTGCAAGGTTTGTTTTCGGGTTATGAAAATTCCATTATGTGTCTCAAATGAATTTTGCACTGCTATGTTGGTCTACTGAAGTATATCTAAAGCGTAGAGCATTATTCTTCCTATTCAACTTACTACACAACTCTCAGCCCACTTACTTGAGGACCATATTTCAAGCTTTGAACTCTACCAGAGTGCTAGTTCCACCTTTTCAGACCTCTGTATTTGATAGATCTTAGATTGTTCAAATTACTCGAATCTGTAATTCATTACCACACAACATCCAGAAGACTAACTCGATCGACACTTTCAGGCGTCTTCTTGAAAAATTTTTGACATAAGTAGCTTTGTTGTTTTTTCTTCTTTAAATGACCCGTACATCCTCATAATACCTTTGTTCTCGTATTTATTCAAATTTGGATTTTCTTATTTTGTAGTCTTAAGTTCAAAAACAACTAATTCTTTACTTTTTATCTTCTACTACTTGACAACTAAATTTATTTCAAGCGGATCTAATTATGAAATATTAACTACACTATACTAAAGCTGGTAATGGTACTTAAAAAAAACTCAATTATAGCTTATAATATATGAGGCCAAAGAATTACTAGAGTAAACAAGAGTTCTGCAGATAATTCCGCAAATAACCTGTCAATGGTTAAAAAAACAAAACAAAAAAACGTTTTACTAAACTGACTATACCTGTTTTCTTCATACTTTTCTTTCTATATGCAAATTAAATTTTTTTGCATTTATAATAAAAATCACACTTTTGTGTAAAGATTAAAATAGCTTAAAAAAAAGAATTTCTGTGCGTATGTGATATGTGTCTATGTATATGTTGTTTACCCAGTTGCAGAATATTTTTAAAAAGAAAGAATGGAACTGCATAAATTACGGAATTAGTAATATAGAATGACGTAGACAGGAAATGAAATTGCCAGACAAGTCTAGATATTTAATTTTGGATAAGAAAATTGGAAAAACGCTAAAATCTGTCTAAGACCAATTGTTACGATACCCTAGACTAGATGAATTATCTATCATATGGCCACAACTCTGCACAAATGTTATTGTTAAAAAAGTCTTTCACGTCTACTTCTAGAACGCTTCGTCGGACAGTAAAAATTATTATAACCAATTTCATGGTATTTCATATTCTGCAGAGCTTTTCGTTACAATAAAAACGTCTAAGACTGATCGTTCTCACAGTATACATAAAAAAACAACAAGATAGGGTTACCCGATTTCGTCTATTTTTGAAATTGTATTTACTATTTTGATAAAAACTCTTGTACAAAATGTAAGCCAGCTCTCTATTCCGACGTGCTCTCAGGCAGTGTCCAAAATATATAAGGAAATTACCTGATTTGTACCAGTTTCGAACTTAAATCTACAAAAAAGGTCGTGTGCAGAATTTCAGCTCTTTGAGTAAACCTGGTCTCGAGTTATCGTGAGGACGGACAGACGGACTTGCAAAAATCAAAATAACTTTTAATATAATGCGTGGGTGTTCAATCCATTTTGCTCTAGCTTTATTTCTATGGGTTTCATCTAAGGTATAAAAATCGGAAACCGGAAATAATAATGTTGTCAGAAAAATAAGTAAGAAGCTATTATAGTAATTATAAATTATAGTGTTACTATTAATATTACATTAAAAATTACTAGAAGCTTAAAGATGGGTTTTCATTTCGGCAGTGCTTTGCTCTATTGTAAAATACACTAAAAATAATAGGATTTCAAGTGCATTTTGGGCAAGTTGTACATAGATGGCAGCACAGGTAGAATTTAATCAATACTTTGTATGCATATGTATGTATTAACACGTCTGTCAATCGAATTATTTAGTACCCATTTATTTACCCATATTATGCAAAATCACAAATTGTTACTATGACAACATGACAAAAACAATTTACTTTCAATTGTCTGTCTCCAATTAATTTCAAAATCCTGGCAGCACTAGCGACTTAAATGCAAGCAAACTTTAAATGGCACCACTTTGAATTTCATTACCATTTAAAAATGACAAATCTGACACCAACGTATATGTATGGATTACACTGCTGCTGTTTATATTTATTTCAATCTGTGTCCAAAGAAACCGGTTACCTATATAAATTTAATCCTGATAATTACTAGTGTCATGATACATGAATTAAGTAAAATTAGAGTAAGTTTGAATTACAATCGCATGACTTTGGTACATTTCATCATGGACGTATCTTAGTGTTGCAATTTTTGTTGACTTCATTAAGTGTTCGAATATCATTTGCGCGGATAGTTTTCCGTGACTATTGACCATTGATATTTATAAATAGATATACCCGGAATCATTCGCATATTAGAAAGGAGATGTCGCTACTTGTATTTCACTTGTTATTTTCAGGTTTAAAACTTCTAATAAAAGAATTTTCAATGACTGAATATGATTTTTGATTTAATTTTTAATAATTTTTATATTATATGTTGGAGAAACTTTATTTGTACCATTAAATAAGAGTTTCTATCACATTTTTTTTCTAAATAGCGACATCTCCTTTTTAAGACGTAAATGATTCTGAGTACATCTGTAACTGACGATATAACTCACGCCTAATTGTATGCAATTTCACGAAAAATTAGCGAAATACATATAACTAGTGACATGAGGTGGGTGAAGTGATAATTCGACATTCGTTGGAAACCTTAGATGCTTTACTATCATCTAAAAATCACCTTCATAGGTTGTATAACATGCGACGGTTTTTAAAAGAAACCTATTTTTATAATGCATAGTTTCGTTAATTTTGCTAATATTGCATGGAATTGCATATAATTAGGTGCGATTTCTATCGTTTGTACATAGCAAAATTAACGAAATAATGAATCATAAAAAAAGCTGGCTTATATTTTTCCTTAACTTTTTTCAAACTTCAACTTTAGCAGAACTAGATTTGCAATAAGTCAATGATTTTTCATAAAAATTATACATTTTTGAAAAAGTCACATAGAAAATAATAGCACAATTTAGAGAAATATAAATACCGGGTCATTTTATTTTTTGCACGATCGAAATGCCTACGAAAAAAGCGCCTTATGAAGGCGATCATCAGGCAAAGCTGGTAATTAAGTTCTATGCTGGTGACAGATATTTTTTTAGTTACAGTCTTAATGTTCTTTTTTGTTTCACTTCCATCCTTAGTTTGCATTTGTGAATCTCTATCGAGATTCATTCCCCTTTAACCTTTTTCACCGGGTTCACCTTTAACACCGGGTAAATCTAGAGAGTCGGTGCTACACTGTCCTGTTTTTCGAAAAAACTTGGGCTACACGGGGTAACCCCAAAATTAACCTAAAAATTTTTTGGGTTGTAAGTTTGACATTTGTCACTTGATAACTGTCATTTGAAGTTTGTTTATGATTACGGCATATAAAAATACTTCTTAAGTAAAAATAAGCAAAATTTAGAAGAAAAGAAATAGAAAAATAGCTAGAGAATATTTTAATTTTCTTCATCCATTTTATAAATAACTTTACACAATTAATTATACTCAGAAGTACTGTGAGAGAAATGTTAGATAACATTAGGGTCTTGTTCGATGAGTGCACAAAATCCTGGGTAAATAGCACCGACTTTGTAGGGGAAAATTCCCACTAGTACTTTACACTAGGGCTGTTGACGAAACTATGAAGTCGAATCCTTCGAAGCATGAATGTTTAACTCATGCTTTCCAGTCTGCAGTGTTGTTAAGATTAAATTATAAAAATCGAAGTGAAGTTACTTGAAATTATGAATGGTTTAAAAAGTGTCAGCTTTCGGGAGTTTTTCGGTTATGATAAGAGTATATGTATATTATAAAAATATATTTCGTTATAAAATTATAAACCCGATGTGACTCAAATATTTTAACGCTAATTTCACTCTATTTTCGTTGAGCTACTGATTAAATATTTGACTCACTACTTGGATGAAAATAAACTTGCAAATGGCACCACTTTTATATTCCTGTCTCTTTCCGTGAGAGCATACTTTACCACTGAACTTTAACGATTGGGAACGAGAATTGCTTGAAGTTCAGTGGTATTTCCAGAGCTGGCAACTTGCTAATCGAAACTTTCCTACTAAAACAGCCTTGAAAAACACTTCCTTCGGCTCATATTTAAAATTTAACATTACAAATAGTTCCAAATAGTTTTGTGGTAAATTCGGTAAATCCTACTGGCATGTACATATATAAGTAACTTCCCAAATAATTTAAATATGACACCAGTTTACGACAGTTGGTAGCATTGACAGTGAGAGCATACTTTCTGAAATCAAAACTGGTGCCACATGAGACAAACAAACGACAGCGTAACAAACATTGAATCAAACACATTCGCCCATTAAAGCATTCATACTTCGATGCTTCAAAAAATTTTAAGCATTCATACAATGTTTATGATTCGAAGCGTTCGACTCCAACCTTCGAACAATTTGAACCTTCGAAGCATATCTACAGTAAATTTAAATAAAAATCTATTTTTCAAAAGTGTTTTTATTTATTATTTTGTCCGTTCTAGACCTTTGGAAATGCGTAATCTTAAAAATATTGTCTTGTCATCAGAACTAAATGTATGCACGTACAAGTTTCAAGTCGATCGAATTACAAAATTTGAATCTAACCAACAAGTGAAATTAATAATAAAAATTTCTAAATTTTGTTCAAAAATCTGTAATCCCCAACTCCAAATCCCCTTGATACCGAATTGCTGCCATAATGAAATTATAAATTTTTATTAAAAAATCGTAATCCACGAATCGGACTATTAATTGCAAAGTTCGCCCGCCATCATGAAGCCACCATCTTGATTTGATATCATATAAAAAAGCAAAAATGTGATTTCATGCAATATCTATTAGTTTTAGCTCAATAACTCAACGAGAAGTGGGTAAAAATAGCGTTACAAATGTTGAACACCGACCACATACATAGTAGCTACGAAGCTTCAAATGGCTTCCTTTTGAAGGTCGAAGCTCCGAATTCGAAGTTTCGCCATTCGAAGCTTCGAATTCGAATATTCTTCCAAAGCTTCGAAAATCAACAGTAGTACTTTATACGGTATCTTCACCCAAGCAATCTATTCTTATGCTTTTATTTTCATAAAAAGGTAGGTTTGCGCTTATCATTATCGACGATGACAATCGGAAAGCTCAGCTATAACTCAATTCCAGTTGGATACAAGTTTCCGGTAAGTTGTTAAATTAAACTGATCTCTAGAAGCTAGATAACTAAAATTTTTTCAAGCACTTAACCTAACTTCAAAACTAAGTACATTTTAAGTGCCGTATTCACAAGCAAAATTAAATAAATTTTCAATTTCAATTCACCAACCACACTTACCGAGTCGATTTAATGAAAATGGAATTTTAATTTAATTTTAAGTGAGGCCTTACCCTCTCTTAAATAAATTTAATTTCGATATCAACTGATTGAAGTGTCATGCAGTCAAATGTCAAGAGGCAAAGGATTAAAGAAGCGAGAATTTAACTGTCTAGATATATTACGATATCAGTAAATAGATAGTTTCAAGTGCATTAAAAAGTAAATAGAAATTAATTCAATCTTAATTACTGCTATGGAAGAAATAATACCATCACATCGAGAAACAATAATGAATCTTCAGATGAAGAGTTTATGGTGTTATTAGACGAATCACAGTACATACCGGTGTCGCCGAAGATCATAATTAGAAAAAGGTCAAACTTTTTATAAAACGAATTAGTATTGAATTTGCCAGCAAATCTCTTCCAGATTTTATTTTTTTTTCAAGAATCGTCACCACATCACTTTTCTTACATTCTAGTATTTGCCTTATATTTGATGGCCAGTTCCTTTAACCCAACTTTTTCTTCGCCCTTCATATTCGGTGCTTTTATATTTGTCGCCATCCCTTTATTTAAAATCCTTTTATTCGTAAAGGCATTTCAACAACAGCACTTCTATATTCTTCATTTTATAAACGTCCTTTAACTTTTTAAATGATATTTAAATTACAACAACTGTCACAAGAACTGTCACTTGCCAAATTCGGAAATCTTGCAGCTGATAGTCCGAAATGTCCGAAATGGCTTATTAGCTAGAAAAATTTAATTGCGATCCTTTAATAATAATTAAATTAAAATTAAATTTGTATTAAATGGCTTGGTGAATACGGCCCTAAAAGTATAAAAAGCTTTTAAGCTGAACTACATACGTTTAGAACACTTTTGGGTCCAGTTTACATGTCAATTTAAAATATTAAAAAAGTGCATATTATGTCTAGCTCCAGTTCATTGTGCTAATCTGCTAAAAACAAAGGCAAACAACATCTCTCACCAAAACCTTCATGTCCTCTTTATGAAAGACATCAGGTCCAGTTCATACAATCCACAGATAAAAAAGCAGATCCAGGAGTATCCCAGCTTGGGACCCGTAAAAGCCAGACAAGCGCATAGAAAGTGATCGGTTGTCTAAAGATTTCCTTCGAAGCAAACAGGGGCCGTCAAAAACTCCCATCTTTGTTAGATGAGTGTAAGCGAGCTGTGACAAGTGATAATACCAACCACCGTTCTGCGACGAAAGTTGCAAGAAAAGACCCTAAAACAAAGCCCTATGGAACTCCAAAATTAATTGGACGAATTTTGCCAGTAATAATTTGCAAATCTTAAACATAAGTGTAAAAAAAGAAATAAAGTTCGCACAGCACGTAAAGCAAGTAGGTACATGTGTATATGAATGTACCGATATAAATGCAAAATTTAAAGAAAAAAACACACTGGTAATTAAAGCTGTATACAAAAACCCAGAAAATGATATTTTCTTGACCTTGTACGGAAGTAATTTCATTACTGTGTACATATGAGCTTCTAGTAGACGTGTATACTTACATGTAAAGCAATCGATTTTTTTTAGGAGGGTGAAATATTGCCCTTTTAATAAAGAAATAATTGAAATCGGTGACGACTTATTCTAGATTATACTCTCTAAAAGAAAGCGTTTTATCAAAACGGGATTTTAACGTTCTTCTATACAAAGAAGAATGGACAGAATCCATGTGAAGTATCGAAATTGCAAGAAAACATTGCCTTAACACTGTGTGAACAAATAATCAATCACTGAGAAAGTTTAGGGCACATGCACCTTTCCGGATAATTGAACAGAAGAAATATATACTTAACTGATTGCATTAACTGTAAATGTATACTAGCTGCTTTCTATCCTCCATGCGTGAAAAAGTCATATCCCAGGCAAGAAATACCCAGATATCGACGTCTGTACTAAGAAAGTGTTATATGAGAAGAGCCAAAACCATCGAAAATATTTCACAAGCCATGAAACAGACTCCCTCACTACCACATGAGACCTCCAATGGAGTCCTCAAATTCTAAAATATTTGCAGTGCTAAACTACTATTCATACAGAAAAATGGTGTTCTGATAATTTTAAACTTGCTTTCTTATCTTCCGAACCGATATAAAATTGTTATACCGTTCCTAACAAAATTATTTTAAAAAATTCATCTGAACCAAATGACTAGGATTCCTCAAACAAAAACTCTCAGCTGAGTAGTCATTGTATATGGCGCTGTGCCGTCATGGCATGCCATGGGCCGTAACCCCCGGAATATAGTTACAAGCCATGAACAAAGTCGAAAAAAGAGAGCAGCAGGCCGGTCAGCAGGCGACTCCACAGTCTTCTTGCCTTGTCTTACTGCAAGAGTTTTTCATATAAAAGTTGCTTGTATTGTGTTCAAACGCTATAATTTCCATAAATTTGTTCTACATGCTATTTTTTTTTTAAGCCATTAGAAAGAAAACATATTTCGCTGCAATTTTATTTTAATTTCACTTTGCAGTGGGAGCGACAGTTTTGGGCTTAAGGACCTGTTTAAGATGAAATTTTAGTTTTTCCTCCATGACGAACATACAAAAAGCAGTGAGAGTGAGCTCTTACTGCTTGCTGTACCCGGTACGTTAAGGCCTTTTAATGTGTTGGTGCCTTCGGCGACTTCATGGCTTGTATTATATTCCGGGAGTTACGCGTGGGCTGATGATGTCGATTGTAGCTGCCTATACAGATTCGGACTCCGGCTGCAAGTACACACATGCAATTATTACTCAGTTGAGAGTTAGTGAGTGTAAAATGGTAAGGTTACTTTGTAATCCATACTATTTTATTATTTTGTTAAGTAAGGTATATAGGAAGTGTAGCCTGTGGGAATGTAAGCAAACAAGCTGTAAATTTCTAGAAGCCTATTTTCCTATGTGGATAGTAGCTTAGGCTCTATGGCTCTATGGTACTTTTCTATAAGTATCAGTATAGAATATTTTAGAAAACGGACTCACAACGCATACATATCGATTTCTGTTTCATGGCTTGGGAAGTAATCTCGAGGGTTTTGGAAGAGCTCGTAGCAAACCTCAATAACTCACTGATCTCGACTATATATATCATGGCGATAGAACAAAAATTTCTTCAATGTAGGTAAAAATTCATTTTTTTATTAGAATTTTAATCGACTCTAATTTTGCAGATTTCATCTGCATTATTGATGACTGAAGACGGTCGTAGCAAGTTGTGTCTGGTCAGAATAATTGTTTCTTAGAAATTTGCTGAACTTTTTCTTCAAACTTTCTTGCACTGCAGATACCCGCCATTGATTTTCGACTGTAATAGATCTCCAGAATCTTTTCTGTATCACATAAAAGATGTCTCTAACGGAAAATATTGTAAACCCTGAGAGAGGCATTGGGGAGTAAAATTTTAGAATAAAAAAAAGGCAATGCTCGCTTTCTACTAATATAAAGAGGCCTAGGCCTTAGAATATGGAGAGAACAAATTCTGGTTGTGTTAGAATCTGTTGCAGCTGTAGTAAAATCTCAGTACAGACATCCAGTATGAATCAGCATAGAGAGCGGAACTACAAGATATATGTTTGAAAATATTACGCTTGCTCCCACCGAAACTGCTCTTAGTCGCTGTCACTACACGAGGAACCTTAGAAGTCAGAAGTTAGAACATAAAACTAAAGGAAGCGAAATATGTATCGTGTAAAAGCCCTATAGGTGTGAAGGAAACTCAGTTTTAGGCGTAGGGTGGAAAGGCAAGAAGAATTTAACCAAGTTTAACCAAGTTAACTTGACATTAGTCAATTGTGTCAATTCGAATTAAACGTCAGATTCGTGTTTTTTGCGCCAGGTTTTGTATTTTGGTGTGTTATTTAATTAAAAAACGTTAAAATTGTTCTGTTAATTGTGTTAATTTTAAATAAAACCATTTGAATGGATAATTTAGTAATTAAGCCTTGGACTTAAGTTAATAAACGGGAGAATATTTCAACAATGAATTTTGCTATGCGGTGCTATTACAATAATCGCCGAAATAATCCCGGGAAGGCGTTCTTCAGACAAATTGAAGTCCAGAAATTAAACTAGAAAGTTTCTTTTCCGCAAATATGTGCAAAAGAAGTGAAAGTTTTTATGTTCCCCATTTTTTTTTTCAATCTGTCACAATTTTGTGTTATTTTAAATAATTCCAAACTACCCTTCAAAAATATTTCAGATCTATTTCCTTCATGAGCATAAGGGTACGTGTACAACGAGGCGAGGTTAGGCAGTTGAGCGAGGCGAGGTGAAGATACATTTCGAGGTGTAGTGATCACTACAAAGCGTTCAGTTTTTTGGTAAATCGCGAATTTCATCATCTATATGAAGATTTACGAACTGATTCTGATAGATTCTTGCAATATATGAGAATGAGAAAAGAACCCTTCGATTATATCAAAGTGAAAAAAAGGCCAGAGCTATCAAAATTAGCGCGCTGCACCTGGCGAACAAATGAAAAATTTCATTCTTGAGCGAGATACCTTGAGGTGTCTCGGCACTTCACGCGCTGGCACAGCGTTGTAATGAACACTCTCATAGTACAGCGTGCAATCATTTTATTTCTTGAGCTCTTGATATAGGCTCGCTCGTCGGGCTTTGCTTCGCCGCTCCTCGCCACGTTGAGCGCGCACCTTAACGAAACAGAATCCCACCACATAGTGGGAAATGCCGCAAGTTTTTGGGTTTCTTGTGCTTCCTTTAGTTATATGTTCTAAGGTCAGATGTTTCTCAGCTGTTTCAAACGTAAACAAATCAAGGCAGCTGAACATAAATTGTTCGTAAGATATCTTTTTTTTTTTAATATATTCTGTCCTACTTAAGGACCCTCTAAGAAAAGCCACGCTCATGTACCTACACGAATTTTTCTAGGTATCAACACTTCTTGTTCTCTCTATATTCTATGGGCTAGACGTAAAGGCCGCTACACACGCTCACGCAAATCATACGACTTGGCCATGCATGAAATCTGATGACACTATTGTGTACAAGCAAACCTGACGACTTTGTTATAGGAATGAATTAAAGTTTGCACAAAATTCGTTGCGAGTGGAGGCAAAAGTTAATATTCGATTTTGTCTAGTTCAGTTCTATAGCAAAGTTATAAGTTTTGCTTATACGCAAGAGTTTCGGCCGATTTCACTCATGCTCTCTCAACTCAAGGTTTGACATTCGCTACAAACGCTCATGCAAATCAAACGACTGGGCAATGCATAAGTCGCAACATTTTTATTCATTTATCTCAATATGTATTCCTTTTTTTAGGTTGTTGTAGCAGGTGCGATATAATGAAAAACGAAATCTTTGTATGGTAGCCCCACGAAGGAGTTACCCTATTTCTCCCATTTTCGAAGTTAAATTTACTTTTTTTTATAAGGCGGTATGCAAAATTTCAGCTCTAAAAATAAACCCGTTATTGTGAAGACAGACAGGTGGACGGACCCGTATTATTATGCGTGGGTGTCCAATTTATTTTGCTCTACCATCATTATTTCTATGCGTTAGTACAGGTAACCCAAGATTTCATCATCTAGGGTATAAAAATGAATGATTATTGCTTATCTACGCTACGCTCATAAAAATTGTTAACGGCCCAAGCACCCGTTGTCAACCATAAAAATTCTAAAGAAAAAATTGTCTGTAAATTTTTAAGAAAAATTTCTTATATCCGGTCGTTGGTTTTATATTAGTTAGAGAGAGGTATTGCTAGGTTACCCTTTGGTTACGCAATCAAGTTTAGGCATCGTCGATTTTATATACAATACTCTCACACCATGCAGATAACACAGAAAACTTGTCCACCGGGAAGTAGAGATATCTATATTATACTCCATAATCAATGTAATCTAGAAGAGTTTTTATGTTCCTATGAGGGTGATTAGTTTGAGTTTCGATATTCATTTCATTTGGGGTATTATCGACTGCATGTATGCAGAAGAAAAAGTTTCAGTAAATTCTCAAGAAAAATATATGGCATTCATAAAAATTTTTATCTGCCTGGACACAACTTGCTCGGACCGTCTTCAGCAATCAATAATGCACACAAACTCTGAACAAATATCGTCAATTAAAATTGTAAGAAAAAATTAATTTTTGCCTACATTTAAAAATTTTTGGATCGTGTACCCCTATGATATATTTAGCCGAAATCAGTGATTTATTGAGGCTTGCTACGAGAGCTCTTTTCACAAGTTAGTCGACATCTGATTATTTCTTGTCTGTGCTTCAACCTTTCTTCAAGAAATTGGGAATAATTTAAGATACACATTTATCACATATTTCATCCGATACTCAATTTTTTTGTAGAATTCTGCGCTATACGTACCCCATAAACCGCTCTCCGAACTCTTTATCAATAACATTGAGATCAAATGTTCCGTTAGATCCTTATGCAGAGCAGTCCGGCAAGAAGCTATACTAGGGTACCATTTAGACAGAAATTTTAAAAATCCCCATGGGATCACAATTCATTTAAGCTCAATACGTATTCCTCTACCTCTTATTGGGTAGATGTCATGCGTCACAAGCTATTGGGTGCGTTGACTACTAAATTGCGTTGGGTAGTCAATGCCTTAATACTTTGTGGCTATTGGATCATAGACAGCGATTGTCAACTATTTCATTCTATCAAAAAAGTTGATAATTGTGACTTACAGTCCACAAAAAGTTGCTATATAGATGGCAGTCAACGCACTCATTAAGGGATATTAATTGACGAACCCTATGGATTATTTGTCTGTGATTAGCTTATGTACACTCTATGTACGCTGTCAATTACCCGACTGCCAGCAATTGCTACGTTTCTTAATTTAAATCACCTCCCATAAGAGCCTAAGCATAAAAAATGTATGAACTACAGAGTAAATAAGAAAAAACCATTAATATAATTTTCATAGCATAAACCGAGTTGCATTTTATGTTTGTAAATATCCCAACCGTTATATGTAAATAAGGTATATATACAAACAAAGGTACTCACCATTCAAGGACCAAATATGTGAAGGCAATGATGTGGCTGTATAAACTCGACCTAAAGCTAATGCACTAGCAGCAGCATTAGCGGCAGCAGCAGCTGAACTAGCCTGATTCTCATCTCCAGTATCAAGATCTCCTCCAACTATGATAGGATGATGATGATCACCATAAACCTGACCGGAATTTTGTTGTACTGGAATACTTTCACTTTGATTATGATGATGATTACCATGATGATTGTGATGACTATTATTATTATTATTTGAAGCCTGTAAATCCGGTACCGACGACAGACTACGCGCACGTTGTCTATCATTTTGCTGTACATGCATACCGGGTAAAGCTCGTAATAAATTAAAACCGGGCGCTGTACCAGCTGATACAACATCAGTACTGGAACTTGTTGAAAATGTTCGTGTACGAGGACTTTGATGACCCCCGTTTGAAGCGGTACTGGCTTTAGCTCCCATTTTCAATTTTTATTAATTTTTTTATTTATTTTTGAGATATATTTGTATATAATAATACTAAATAACTGCAGAAATTATGGCAAATTATTATTTCAGCTATCCGTTTATATCCAGTTCCAAACAATGTTACACTAATCTTTCCTAAAAACTATAGGTAACAATGTTGGATAAAAATCGATCGCAATCCGTGATACCTATGCGCTCTACTAAAGTGTCTTAGAGCTACGAAATTTTAGATAAATTTTCAGTTTCTTTTCTATATAAAAAAAACTATTTTTTATATTGAAAATCAAAAAAACTAAATCAAAGAAGAAAATGCAAGTAAAATCACAAATGTATGGTAAGTGTCAAGGGAGCACCCACTTCCATAACTTCCATAACAAAAGGCGACGACGACATTGTTACAAGATCCCCCCGCAAGTTAGATTTCACACATTAAGCCCGGCCCCGGCCATAAACTAAAAATTTATTATTTTCACACTATGTAAATCAATTTCAAACATTTCTCACAAAATAGCGCACGAGATATCTTAGAAATGTTTTTAAGAAAACAGAGTCCGCGGTCCGCGCCTAAAAAAACTGTATTTACACAAATTGAGAATTAAGAATGACAGCTGACAGCTGATTACGGAACGAAGAACGCTGGAAAAATCTGCGACACTAGCGCCACCACTCTAGTTCGATACTAAGGTCTACTGGCGCCATCTAAGTTCGGCTGAGTTTCAATACTAAGTCCAGTGGCGCCCTCATTCGGATGAGTCTCTTTTGCGCCTGCACTAATAGAAACTAGGAACAACCGGAAACTCTACTACTTCAGGCAAGATTATTCTATTACTTCAGTTTGAGCAGTGTTGACAAACTGAGAATTTAAAACTTTTGTTGATGATATTCGGTCACTGACATTTATGGTATGTCATGTCAGAGGATTTGATGTTTTGTGGGGAATTTTTGTTTAACGTGGTGGAAGAAAACGATTTTTATTAAAAATTCAAGTAATAAAATAAGATGTCATCGGTTACGGTAAGAAATGTAGGTTCTTGCATGTTATCTGCTTAATTAATATACTATTAGAGCTAACATTCTAATACTTACTATAGAAACTGTAGACATTTTAGCAATAAATTTGTGGTTTTTTATTACAATTCTTTATTAGTTGCAGATTTAACTTAATATTTAATTCGTAAACTAGAATGTTTTCATACAATTTAATGTCAATTTACCCACTAAAGTTTTTTTGTTTTTAATTACAGGCAAAACATTAATTTGAAGTATTTTAGTCTGTTGGATGATGGACTGCAGGCCATAATGAGTCTCTGTCCATAGTCACACTGAATAGAGGGTTGATTCTGAATTTTTAAATACCATTTAAGAATGCCTGAAATGTGCACAATAACTCTGTCTTCGCTTATATTAAACCAACCTTAATAGAATCTTCAGACATTGATAGAGCCCAGCCTTACATGACATCACTACTTTTCAAAACTCTTCTGTAAATTTTAATTTTGATGTTGATATTGCCAGACAGTATCCTTCCTATTCATTTAGAGGTTCTTTAACATCCTGTACAGCGGCGATCTATTGTATTCTATTCTAAGATCATTTTTTTTCTTGTAAAGCTATGGCCCACTTCCAAAGGTTTATCAAGCTCTGCCCACAGATTAATTCTTTGAAAAAGCAAAAATATTTGTGAATCTTACACGTTAGTTTTGAAAAATGAAAAATAATTAATTACATTTTGATATTTTAAGGGACGGTGTAATCCTAATATAAAAAAAGTCAGCCGTTTCTAAGGTCGGAAACAACCATTGCAACGTCGTAATTATTCAAGTTCCATTTACAGCACAAAATTCTAGCTAAGGTATTCTTTTAGCCATTACCCTCTTCGCCTAGTGGAAGATCGCAGTTGGTCTTTTAACTTGGCCATAAAGCTGAAATAATTTTTGTTAAAAAATGTTATAGGAAAGATTTTGTAGAGAACTTTTATCGTTTATATGCACAGAATGAAAAATAGTTTACAATCATTTTAACAAATTAAATGAGATGAGAGTTCTCCTTTTGAATCAATCTAATGAAAACTTTGGCTATAGAAGCACAATCCAGACTGACGATTGCTCTTAGAGAGAATACTATTTTTACCGCATTGCTGACAAAAAAGATTTTCCAATACGAAGACTGAAATTGTATTACAATCGTGGTGACGATATCAATGTCAAAATATGTTAAATTTCTGTGCATATTTACTCAGCAGATAGGTCTGCATTCGGCTTACATTTTTTTCTGCCCTAATTGTGATATTCAAGACCTACAATGCGAATGTATCCCTGACTCTGTAACTGATTATTGGAGACTTAGCTTATCGAATAATCCCAGAACAAATTTCTCATTTCTTTCACTTTTTCTAGACTTAAAGAAGGAAGGATAACAAGAAGGCTTGTTTGAGAGAAATGGTGTAGATATATCTAGTTTAGCTTATATGATTTGTGCAAAACGTACTGCTATATAGCTTGTAATAGGAATTTATTAGCTTAGAAATCGTCTTCACTTTACATTTACTTGCATGAATACTTGCTACATTAAATTACTAATTCTAACCGCCTAGAAATATTACTATAGCATGTATTAGAATGACAATTTTGGGTAAGAATAAAAGAAATTGATTTTAAAACCTAAACATTCTCTAGGTTCCTCTTCTGGATGATGACACCGTTCCCTTTGGGGAGGAGGAAGAACTCGGACAAAATAGCAAAACATACACGTGAGTGTTTAATATCCACACACACAATGAAAAATCTCCAAATCGTTACCTTGATTTAAAAAAAAACTATTTTCCAGACATCCATATGTGACCTTCTTTCATTTATTCTTTCGTGGTGCTGCGATTATTACATATATGTTATGCGGATGGTTTAGCGATTCCTTTATCACTAGTTTTGTGATGGTGATTCTTCTCTTATCAGCTGATTTTTGGACAGTTAAAAACATCACAGGAAGACTACTGGTAGGATTACGATGGTGGAATTACGTTGACGATGAAGGCGTATCTCATTGGGTGTTCGAATCGAAAAAGGTCTTTGTAAATCTTTTATATATTTCCATTCGTAATTTTTTAAACATATCAAAAATTATATTAGCCCTTTCGTTTTACATTCTTTTATAGGGCAAAAATCTTCAGGGACGAAGTAATCCAAATGAAGCTCGTATCTTTTGGCTGGCACTTATTCTCTGTCCTGCTCTTTGGGGGATATTTTTCATTATAGCTCTGTTCGGGCTGAAATTTAAATGGCTCCTTCTTGTTATGATTGCTTTAGCGTTGAATGGAGCTAACTTATATGGTTATGTAAAATGTAATTTTGGGGCAAACAAAGATCTTAATACGGCGGCAACAGATTTTGTTAAGACACAACTTTTTAGGAATGCTGTAGAGATAATTTCGAAGCCATCTCAACCACCGACATCGAAACCGACTGGTGTTATATAATTCCTGGTATTTTTGTTAAACGAAAATATTCCGTTTTTTTACTTAGCGTAATGAATGGAGTGTGTGATGTTTTTTTTTCTGTTTTGTTAATCTTATTTACTTGAGTAAGAGTTCAGATAAATTTCGTACATTTTTTGTTTGTTTTTAAGTTAAAACGAGTAAAAATATATTTATTCCGAGAAAGTGATGTTTACTTCTAAAAATACATTAAAAAAATTAATGGAACTAGGAAATTTTATTAGACTTTGTTTAATACATATTTGTTCCGTATCGCGCTCTTAAGTTCTCTAGAGATGAATTGTACAAGCTAACTTTTACCTTGCTAAAGATTAATCATAGAAATTAGAGTAAAACACGATGATACTGCTCCAAATCGACAGAAAAAGACGTTATCCAACTATACGTGAAGCCAGGCTACAAATATTAATTTGAATATGATCCCGAAGGTGTAGAGAAACGTGGAAATAAACCATGAGGAAACGCAGCCAAAAATAAAATGTCACATCGAGCATCGCTGGAAATATCCTAAATTTTTGGATGAAGGTGACTAGATTTTATGATAATAACACAGATGGAGAAAATTGGTAAGATTTTCAGTGGACCCACTTTAACATCACATTTTACAAGGAGTTCGATTCATTTAAAACTATTCCTAAAGCTTAGACCTAACTACCATTTTGACAAAATACAGTTTAGTATCGTAAAATTAATTCAATTCAATTCAGTTTATTAGCAATTCAGACAGGATATGTATAAAAAAATCTTATAATCTTATAAATAGGAAATAGGGTATACATGAGCTTATGGAGAAAGTATGTATCTAAGGAGCAGCCCATAACAGTATCGGAAAGGAGATATAATATGAACTTATGATCATATCTTCTTAGACCATAAATAAATGCAGTCGTTAGACGCAACATTTAGTATTCTTCGGCATATGAAATCTAAATGTGGGAAGATAATACACGCGCTGGGAAAGGAGAAAGGAGACTAGATTCCACTAATCTCAAGGACTTAGGTTAGGTAAGAGGGGTGCCGCTAGAAGTGCATAGGCTGCTTCACTTAGACCACCAGTGGGCCCATTGTGCACCTTGTCCTCATGGCATAACCTTAAAAATCACCATAAATCCATCCTGCTTCACTTAGGAAACTCGGGATGCATCTGGACTCTTCTTTGCAGCTTCTCCAGAAAAGAAGTAGTCACTTAGCTATTTTTTCCATCAGAATAGGGCACTCACAAAGTACGTGTTGGACGGGTTCGATTTCCTCCGGATCCTTACAGCTCCTGCAGAAATCGCTCCGTCGCTATACCCAGTCATCTAGCATGGTCACCTATGGCCTGAAGAGCTTACACGCTGCTTCACTTTTCGCCGATGAGTTCTTCGGGGGGTGGAAAAGCTTTACGCTGCAACACGAGCAGCATACCAATACTACTGCAGGCAAATAGTTTCGGCCATTTTGAAATTGTGACATTTGTGACCGGACGGCTATGCAGTTCTTCACCTGCGATTCAAGGTGATAATATAATAATTTAATTCTTATTACATGCTCTGAATTTGTAATACAATTAATATTTACATCAATATTTGTAACTTAATAATTATAAGGAACTACAGCGTAGCAAAATTATTTTGATGACACGTATAGGTACAAGTGTAGCAAATGCGCATTGTGATAACCACTTGATGATGATGCGATGATCCAATATATTTTATATATGATGAGATCTACTGTTACTTGTAGAGCAGCCCAAAGGCATTAACTCTTGTCAGCAAAAGGGGAGCAGCTAAGTATCAGAACTCCCAAAATAATAACTCCTAACGTTTGTCTTGTTTGATTAAAGACTGAACTTCTAATACTTAATCAATCCTAATTTTCCTTACAATGCATAAATTCCTATTTCCATATTAAACTTACCTGCATTACATATATTTATGAATATCAATAAAAAGTGTAATATGCCTAACCTTGCAGTCTTAACCCATAAGAAATATTTGACTTATATTGGAGCTTTGTTCACAAACGCTCAATGTCCGTATGTCTGCGTCATTTCTCGTTAGTGCAAATAGACATATTACAGCGTGCAGTGTTCTGCAATGTGTAAGGTAGCCCATACAGATTCCCAGTAAGAAAAAAACTTGGTTGAGTCATCGAGGAGTCAACGATATTTTATATTTCTTATGACTTTTGAATGGAGTGGTAGCGTTTTTCAACGTTGTTGAAAAACAATGAATTTTATATGACTATCAGAACCAGCTTAACACAAGCTCGCTGCATGGACACGTTTAATAAATAAACGTCTCAACAATACATGCGATTCATCACTTAGTCGGTGTTAGTATTAGTATGTTAAACTAAATGCGACATGGAAACAGAAAATTAAGTATTATATAGACGTTTTTTTTTAAACATGCTTGGAAATGTTAACGACAAAATGCTCAGCCTCAATATTAACAACAATGCACATGCGATTGATGGGTTCATACATACTAAAGTTGGATCTTGCGGAGTTAACATGCAACAGAGGTAACCTTCTCAAATTGTGCGCACTATCACGGAAAGAGATTTTGCTAAGTAGAAGGGGAGAATCAATATTCGCGTTTAAGAGTTGATGCACAAAAGTTACATCAGCGAGTGCATATTCAAAAGCTTCAAGCGATCCTCATAAAGTGGAAGAATCAATGAATTGTTCCAGGGTAGGTGCCTGAGAGCGAAGCGCAGGAACTTCCGCTGAACAGACTCGATGTGTTCGATGTGTGTACCGTAAAATGGAGACCAGACCTGGCTAGCGTATTCAAGGAGAGGTCTCACAAAGCAAGTGTACAAACGCAGTGTTATGGTGAGATTCGAGAGCTCTCGAGACCAACGTTTAATAAAGCCCAGCATAGAACTACTCTTAGATACCATATAGTTAATGTGGGATATAAAATTCAATCTATGGTCACATTTAACACCCAAATCACAAACAGCAACCTCGCGACGGCGAATCGTGGAATCCGAGAACACATAATCATAAGTGGTTGGTTTCTGATTTCTGTGGAAAGTCATAACCTCACATTTGTCGATATTGAGGGCCAAATTATTGTTTTTGCACCAAACGTAAAATTTGTGAAGATCACCTTGTACCAATTCACAATCGTTAACAGATTTAATCTGAGCGAACAGTTTAATATCGTCAGCATAAATCAATACTTTGCAGTGCCTCACAACAGAGACAATGTCGTCAATAGATAGAATGAAAAACAACGGGCCCAAGTGACTCCCTTGAGGTACGCCGGACGAAGCTTTCAGGACTCTGGAGACGGAATGACGGAATAGTATTTGATATGTTCTGTTATCTAAATAAGACTCCGTCCATTTTATAAATGTTGGATGAAACCCATACTTTTCCATTTTAAAGAGTATCACGGAGTGAGATAACTTGTCGAACGCTTTACTGAAGTCAGTATAAATACAATCTGTCTGATAGCCTTTTGCAAACCCGCCAACGGTATGCGAGACAAATTCCAACAAGTTAGTGGTTGTAGACCTGCCCGAGATAAATCCATGCTGGTTTGAAGAAAGCAAATTCTTGCAGGAAATTGATAGCTGAGAGTAAATGATAGATTCGAATAATTTAGGCATACAAGATAATTTTGCAATAGGTCTATAGTTAGAAATTTCACTCTTACTACCTTTTTTGTGGATAGGTATGATAAAAGAATTTTTCCATAGCTGTGGGAAACAACCGCTATTGAGCGATTTTTGGAAAATAATTCTCAGCGGAGATGCAAGGGCATGGCAGCATGACTTAAAGAAAGCTGGAGGGATCCCATCAGGACCCGTCGTGAAGGCATTTGGAAGCCCATTAATATGATCGAGTATATCCTCTCTCGCAATTGTAGGGATAGTGAATGAAACGTTATGAGAATCGTTCATATGACTGAAGTTGTCATTTCGAGGAAGGAAATTGGACGAAGAAAATGCATTGTCAAAATATGAAGCAAACATATTGCAAATTTCGGATGAATCATCACTAGCAGAATCTTTGTACCTCATGGTATTGGGGTAGTTGTCCGCTTTTTTCTTCATATTAATGAACTTAAAAAAGATACGTGGGTCAAGAAATAATTTAGCACGCATGCTTTGAGTATATTCATCATAAAGTGTAGAGGAAAGTTCTTTGAACTCATTATAGGATGTGAGCAAATTATGTAATATGTGACCCAACAATGACAAGCGGTAAAAGACACAACGTTGACAAGCTCATCCATGACAACACAATGGCAAAAAATTATAAATGGATTTATAAAATTTGCATATGCGCCTAGAATTGGCCACAAACTCGTTCTACATTCTACAACTCTTAAAAAGAAGAAGACCATCAATTTCTATATCAAGTACGACTTCATTCGTGGAAAGTAATTGTTCACAACCCATTTTTAAAACACTTTTCTGTATCCCTATGTAAACAAAGTGCCCAGGAGTAATTATTCTTATACGGACATGGATCACAAATTTTCACTAAAGTTTTCTTAGAAATGGCAAGGTCTAATTGAGATTTTAAAATACTTAGTAGCTCATCCGCAGCAGTTCAACTTATGGTATTATTAGACAAACTGTTTTTTTTTTTAAATGCTAACCGTCATATACTCTTCACATATGACTCAACGCTCACCTTACTATACTATTAAAATAAAGTGGTGCAGGATATCGTGTAGCTATGTGTCCAAACGGTAGACGAATCGTTGCGACGGAGTCGTGGTGCACCATTTTATCCACCGCCGCCCTGTTAGTTTATCCACGGGACGTCCGTCATGCCTGGTACTAAAGAATTTCATTCAGTACGAATTGTCGTGGGTCTATTTCTGTGTAAAAGGTTGCTAATACGTGGGGTCGGACTTCTGATGGATGCCCGCCAAATTCGATATGTGGAGGATTTTATTAAAAAATTGTTGCCTCAAATTATAATGATTCATTTCTACAATTTCAACGCTATTTCGTCGTCGACAATACTTTGAAGTGGCAAAAATACTTTCACGCTCAACATATTTCAACTAAACATAACTATGCTCATTTTGTGTACATACATATATTGTTGAGATGTTAAGTAGACAATCAATATTGAAACATTGTTGATTACGTGTCGGTGACCATATATCCTGCTGGGTTCATTCTGGACAAGAAAAGGAACGCATCAATACAATACAAATTCATTCAGAATGAGAAAAGAAACGCAACATATAAAGCCACTTAAAACTAAAATTGGCTGGGGATTGTAACGGTCCTTTATTGCTTAGGGACGTTGCTTAAATAGAAATTGAAATGTATAATAAAAGAAATATATACAGGGTGATTCAGATCAAGATACCTTCCGGTATACCACGCGATTCCTTGAGGTAAGCTGATCAAAAAATTGTTCTGGTTTAGTTTTCAACTCAGCGACATCGTGCAGTTCTTTAGATTTTATAATTAAGTGAATTTATTATAATAATACACATTCCTGTATTATATTCTGGTTGGTAGCTAGATTAATAAGAAAAGAAAGACCCGTAGAGAAGATATTTCCTGACAAATCAATCCTGGCATTCTAAACGAAATGAGACCTGTAAATTTACTAATGAAGGTACCTAGAGTTATTCAAATAATATTATATATATAATTATTATAAAATTATTTTAGAAAAAGGAATACAAATCCAACTAGAAAAATACCAAGAGGAAAATTGTCTTATAGCTAAGGAACAATCAGGGTTTAGAAAGCAACACAATTGTGAGACAGCATTAAATTGGGCAGTGATGGAATGGAAAGAAGAAATGGAGGAAGGTAACGCTATTCTACAGTATTCTTGGATTTTAAGAGAGCTTTCGAGACTATAGACAAACAAATCCTTCTATCAAAGCTTCAAAAATATGGTATACAGGGCAAAGAGTACAGTTGGTTTCGGAGCTATATGGGAAGAAGAGAGAGGACAAGAGTGAATGGCATGCTTTCCGAAGCAGTTGAAATAAAATTGGGAGTACCATAGGGATCAGTACTGGGGACATAATTGTTCTTGGTATATACAGGGTGTCCCAAATTAGGATGGCCATATGGAAGGAAGTGATAGATCTCGGTAAGAAACGAAAAAAAATTTATGGGAGGGGGGGGGGGGTTAAAATTTACCAGCCTGGGAGCTACGGTGGTTTGAAGATTTTCCCAGTGTTCAGTAAGTGCTTCAACATATTTCCCAATATCTCCTAGGTTTTTAAAATATCGAAATGACTCTTTTTCTAATCGATATCTATTCAATTGCCCATTAAGGAGGTGTGAAATTCTTTTTCCTGTTGTTAATGTCTTCGAAGTTATAAACCTTCAAAGTTCAAATTTTGAGTCAAAAAATTAATTTTTTCGGATTCAAATGAAATTATCTCAAAATTTTACAAATTATTTTTTTTATTTTTTTCAGCTTAGAAGAAAGCCCATTGTTCCACATATACTTCCACTTTATACTCCTTGGTTCAGTTCTTGGACTACTGAACATTGTAGTTATTTCAGAAAAAGGTTTCACTATGTTTCACTTTGTTCTGGTGAAAACATTAAATTTATAAAATGGGATTCAGGTGAGACCTGCACATTTTACGTTATGATTTGAGAACGGTCAAATATTTTTGTGTGCTGTGAAGACTAACTTATAGAGCACCGATTGAGCTTTCTTCTAAGCTGAAAAAAATAATTGGTAAAATGTTGAGATAATTTCATTTGAATCCGAAAAAATTAATTTTTTGACTCAAAATTTGAACTTTGAAGATCTATAAGTTCCAAGACATTAACAAGAGGAAACATAATTTCAAGGAAGAAAGGAAGAAATCTTTAATAATTTAATAATGGTTTTAAATGAATTAAGTGAATGGCTTAGAAAGAATAAACTGAAATTAAATGTTAAAAAAAAAACTAAATTTATGGCCATAAATAGTTCGTATAATGACGACTCAGAAATTGAGTGCGTGAATGAAATTAATTATATCTGGGGATTATTATTGACAACAAATGAAGCTTTAATGGACATATTGACTATATTTGTAAAAAAAATTGGAAAAAAGTCGCTTATTTTAGAAGAATTCGAAGAAATTTATCGACATTGAGTGTTTTAATAAAACCACATTTTGAGTATTGCTCTTCGATACTAACATAAAGACAAAGCTAGAAAGAATTCAAAAGCTTCAAAATAGAGCTATGCCCATAATACTAAGGTGTAATAGATTCACGCCAATAAGACTGATGTTGGAAGCCTTAAAATGGATGAGTTGCAGCCAAAGAATACATCTCAATGTGCTTCTTTTCATTTTTTAAATTAGAAAAGGATTTTTACCGACATATCTACAGGAGAGAATTAGGATGGTATCAAATGTTCAGTCATATAACTTGAGAGGAGCAGATGTAAATATTCGATAAGGCTTATTTTTTTATATAGAAATATTACTAAATTCTGGGTGCTTTGATATTATGTTGTTGTCAGAAACACACTTAACGGATAAGGTTGAAAATAGTGAAGTATGCATTAATGGATATAAGATTGTGAGATGTGATTCACTATCTAGTCATACAGGTGGTGTTGCAGTGTTCATTAGGGAGCAGTGGCAGTATGAACTGGTAAAAATGAACAGTTCTAATAACTTGTGGTATCTGGTAATTAACTGCTCAGTAGGAAACTATCGAATTAGTATCGTCACAATATATACATCCCCAAGAGGATCAGAGCTGCAGTTCTGTATTGCCTTTGAGGAACTTATGGAAAGTTTGGCAGAATTGGCTGAAGATGTAGTTATTGCAGGTGACTTTAATATTGACTGGAACACAAACACAACGTATAAAAGGTATGTAGAATCAATTTTAAGAGATAATGGATACAAACAAATAGTCTGGGATTATACTAGAATAACACAATATTCAAAGACATTAATCGATTATGTGGCAACTAACATGACGAATATAGAAACTAAGGTCAGCACAAATTTTAAAGTCAGCGACTATGAAACCTTAGAAATAGATATAATCATAAAGAGTGAAATAGATATAGAGGATAAGAAATTAGTTGATATATTTAAGTATAAAAAAATTTCATTTGGAAACGAGTTAATGAGTGCGGGAATATCCAAAGTAAAGGACATAGATCATGTAACCTTATGCGAAAGTGAATTAGAAATAATAATGGATAGAACTGCAAGTAAGTTCATAAAGAAAAAAGAAATATACAATTATCAATGTAATTGGTTCACAGAGGAACTAAGGAGCTAGAAGGAATAATAATGAAGAATGGAGTAAATACAGAAATATGCGAAACAAATACAAAGCAAAAATATACTTGACCAAAAATAAAGCAATAGCAGAAAGAATAAGTAATGCCGATGATTCGAAGCATATGTGTAAAGTAATCAAACAAACTGTGTTAAGAAAAGAGACTAACAGAATCAAATGTATTAATTTTGGAGATCGTTTTATCACAGACGATAGGGAAATAGCCGACAACTTTAATAAGTATTTTATAGATAGTGTCATTGAAATTAATAAGTCTATAATGACGCGCGCGTATCAGGATAATATACAGCCGACAAATAAGCGCTTTGAATTTCAAATAGTAGATTTGCAAACAATTAAAGGAATTCTAAAAACATTAAATAAAAAGCCTGATTATAATCACGTTAGTGAAAAAATGATAATTGAAAATAATGAGCTGGTATTCGTAATAACAAAACTTGTCAACAATTCATTGTCTAGAGGTGAATTCCCAAAGTGTTGGAAGAAGTCATTAGTAATCCCGGTTGAAAAAGTTAAAAATTCTAAGAAGTGCGAAGAGTATAGACCAATTAACATGCTACCTTTAATAGAGAAAGTGCTAGAAAAAGTAGTCCAAGTGCAGCTTGAAAGATATATGGAAGAGAACTAATTAATTTTGAAAACCCAATCAGGATTCCGTAAAACATATTCTTGTGAGACGGCATTAAATCTAATTATAAGTCGATGGAAGGAAAAAGTAGACAGAAATGGTGGAACCCAA
The DNA here is from genome assembly GCA_963930735.1 of Dioctria linearis. NCBI lineage: Eukaryota > Metazoa > Arthropoda > Insecta > Diptera > Asilidae > Dioctria > Dioctria linearis. The sequence goes on along the minus strand of OZ005742.1, from coordinate 11,613,842 downwards.
TATTTTGTTAAAAGAATTAGATGCATATGGAATCAAAGGTAAGGCGATAAAATGGTTTAAAGATTACTTGAGTGAACGATGCCAAAAAACGAGGATTAATGAGACCCTGTCATCGCTTGACTACAATGAACTTGGAGTACCTCAACCGTAGAAGTGGAGCACCGCAAAATTCATTAGGATATCGAGGATTTCCATTATTCAACGAGCTACCTGAAGAAGCAAAGAGTGAAATTAGATTTAGTCAGTTTAAAAGAAAATGTATTGAATTTATTAGAAGAAGAACTTGAGTGAAACACTTTTTTGGTCTGATAGTCATAGTATTTAATTGTTAACAAAAAGTTTGTTCTATCTAATAAAATTATTATTCATATTATTTAATAGAAGTAGGACACAAAATTCACTTATATACCTATAAAGGATTCCATTAAAAATAAAAAGAGAAAGTAATATTAAGATTTTTAAGAGAAAATGTATGCAATAAAAAAGATAGAGCTGCTGGTTAAGGAATTGATGTGTAACTTAGGAATTATGTTTATAAAAGTATTATTTGTAGATCTAATAAATAATTATCTTATCTTATGTTATCTTTAAAATTTCTACAAGCTTCTGGGTACGTGTATACTTTTACGCAACAATATACTACCTAAATAGGTTTTCCATTTGTGAAGTAGCTGTCGGTGGTAGGTACGCAACAAATTCAATAATTCACGTATGCAACAAAGATCCTATACAAAAATTCAATTTATTGTTCGCGCGCTCATTTCCGTTAGGTGTAAATTTTTGCGAGTATTTTGTTTATTTTATTATTGTTTTTTTTTGCGTTAAAAATTTGTTACTTTTTTTTGTTAACAAGATATCAAAACTTAATGCTCCTCTGAAATATTGCAGTTACCACAGCTTCCTTTCGGATAATTCTGCGTTACCGACATTATTATTTGTCTCACAGATTTTCATTGAGTTTTTCCATCGAGTAGAAAACCTTGATTGCCATAATATGATCGTTTTAAATGCCGAGTTCAAGTAAGTTTGCAGTTTTCAGAAATATAAATATTAAATATTATATTCTAACGGTATAATTACTAGTATTTATTTAAATTGAAAAAAAAAATTCTAAAAAATATATGCTCCAGGTGAGGCTCGAACTCACAACCCCGGCATTGCTCACAAGTTACTGATTATAAGTACCGTGCGCTAACCAATTGCGCCACTGGAGCTTCAAACGACTGTTCCTTAATGAACAATAAAACTATAGTGGGCAACCTATCATTCTTGCTGTTGATTTTACACTACCGGTGGTGTAAATGCACAAGCAGTTGGCTGGAATTTCACTACATTTTTAAATGGATCCATAATTTTTCTAAACTTATCTGTACACTTCATGTTCTTTGAATAAGTCAAAATAACTTTCCATGTACGTGATAGATATTAATTAGGTTTTCCTAATTACTTCCCATTTGTTTACATTTCACAACACTTATCTCAACTCGATAGCCCTTTACTTGCTTCTCTTCGTTTAGTCAGCTTCCTCATTTCATGACATTTTCGTTAAGATTTGAAGCTCATTCTCATGAAAGAATTGAGAGAAGCGAACCACATAGCTAGGAAAGAGAACGTTTGACCCTTTGACGTCTTGAAATTGTTTTCATCCCAGATTTTAGCACCTTTTTAGTGGGAAATTAACGCGAAATTCTTGTAAATTATTTATTAGTGGAATATGTAGTGAATGCAGTTATGTGAAAACGTATGGAAAACGTTACCAGCAGAATTGTTTTTAATATTTTATATGGAAAATTTTCACCAGTGGATCTTATGTTTACATTTGACGTTGCCTATACACAGGAAATTTAATTTTATCAAGAAACTTGTAATTTGTGATTAAGCAAAGCTTTTTTTGGTTTTTCATGGTAGAAACTTAATTAAAGCCATTCTGTGAGTAAAGATTTGGAAATATACGAACGAAATAATTTATTCTAATCTTGTGATTATTTTGTAGAAGAAACGTCACAGTGACAACTGTTATCATCAAATTTGCATCTTCGTTTAGTTGATTACGGACGGGGTGCTTCGCAATTTGCACCTTTTACCACATCTGCATGAAAAAATTATATTCTAATTCCTGTTGTCTAATTCCTTAGAGAAAATCGGCAAGGTAATGCCGTTATATATATTAAGATAGGAAATGAGTTGGTTCGACACATCCGGGCTGGCTAGTCTTGCCAAAAATGCCTTAAAAGAGGCGCAAAAACAAATTGACAAGGCGTTGGATATTCAGGATGATGAGATGTCTACCTCTATAACTCCTGGTCTTAAACATAAAAGTAAAACCGAGCCAACAACACCGATGCAACCTTTGTGGCCAACAACGAATCCTTCTCTATGGGGCTCATTTACAGGTTCATTTTTTGAAAATCCTAAAGCAGATGAAATGGTAACAACACCGCCAAGAAGTGGTTTCACACCGACACCGCTAAATGATCCTTCCAGTGCGAAACGTCAGTCAGTACATTCAAATTCAGATTCAGTAGAGATTCTATCGCCTCCAACAACTCCATGTTCCGGTGTTACTTCTCCATCTGTGACCGTTTATAATTCGGAATCTGTCGATGTGATTACTACACCGAATAGCAGTGAATTGCTTAGTCCAGATTCTGCTAAGTCTCCTGATAGTGTGGAAATTATTACAAACGATGAATTGCTAGAGGAAGACGACGATTCAATGTCATTCAATACCGTTATGGATGATTGTATGGATGATGATGCTGTTGTTACTGCTCCACCCACTAAAGCAATTTCTATACCATCTAGCATGGAGCAACCGTATAATCAATCTATAGAAGAAGATTCATGTGAATCAATTAAAACCTTGGTAGAAAGTACTGCTTCGAATTGCTCAAAATTGAGCTCATCTGCTTTGGGAGATGACACTATGATCGATTCTCAGACACTTCTATCAGATTCGACACAAAGTTTTGAAGATATTCAAATTCCAGATACAACATCCGAGGAAAAAGACTTAGTTAAGGTAAGATCTGGACCACCATCGGAGCAAACATCTGCAGATGAAGTAGATACCACAACTAGTTCGGATATCGAAATTATTTCAAATCCTAATGGAGATTCGAGCAGCACAAATAGTGCTTGCCGCTCTAGCCCGCTGAAAGTAAACGCAGGATTAGGAAAAAAATGTTCAAATTCGAATGATTTTAAGGCGATAAAAAAAGGACACTGTCGTGAACCCTCTGAAGTATCCACTCAATCGGATGATTCACAACAGAGCTCTCATTCAGAAATCGATAAGCTACTACGTCGGATAAGTGAGTTAAGTGAATTACTTGAATCAAGGGAAATGCGACTTTTAGAGATGGGCAGGCAAAATGCAGTGCTTCAGGAAAAAAATACTGAATATCAAGCCATGCTAGAAGCTAAACAAAAACGGACAGATATCCTGGAGACAGAAGAACATACACAACGTTTGTCGGCTCTAGAAAAAAAATTCCAAATGAGCATCAGAGAACGTGATGCGCTAAGGGACCAATTAAAGGTAGCACGTAATGAATTAGCCACAAAAATTCCTAAAGATAATTTAGATAAAATCGTCTCGGAAAAGGATTTCATGATAGAAGAACTCAGATCAGAGGGAGAGAAATTGTCCAAACAGATATTGCAGCACTCAAATATAATTAAGAAATTGCGCTCCAAAGAACGCGATAATGAAAACATCTTGAAAAAGAACAAAGAACAAATTGAGGAGTTCACAGAAGAGGTTGAACGATTGAAGAAATCACTAGCAGCAAAAGAGGAAGTTGAAAGGTCACAAATAGAAGCTGTTCACAAACTTTCTTCAGAAAAACGTAAGTTGGAAAAAGAGAGCCAATCGATGAAGAGTCAAATTGAAGATTTCACTTCGAAACTAGAGACTATTCAGACAAGTCTAGAGGCAGCTAAAAAGGAGCTTCAAGAAAAACAACAAGCACATTCTGAACTTTCACGTAAAGCTCAAGTGCTTTCACTATTGGAATCTGAAAAACAGCAAACACAGAACGAAAATGCTGAAATTTTGGTTCAATTGGCAGATCTGCGAGAAAAATTAAGAAACGCTGAAAGTGGAAATTCCGTACGTGAACAGAAACTTCGACAAGAAAATGCAAGTTTATTGCGGCGATTGGAGATTGCTGAGCTTCGTGCTGAGGAACTGACACAAGAGACAAGCTTAGCGACTATTCCCTTAATGAGGCAATTAGATGCACTTCAAGCTACACTAACTAGTAGAACAAGTAGTTGGGAACAACAAGAGCAGGAGTTGATATTAAAATTAGGTAAGCAATAAAAAGTTACAGGGATAAATGTATGATGAAACAGTTGATTATTTTCAGAGGAAGCTCACACAAAACTTAGGACACTTGAAAATGTTGAGGGATCATCTAAGGAGCAGCAGAGCTTACTTAATTCAAGAATTAAAAGTTTGGAAGATCGGTTGTCAGGGGTATTATTAAAATCTGAACATCTCACAAGCTCACTGCAACAGGCTGAGTTAGATTTTAGTTTAAAGGAGAACGATTATAAGAGGTAAAAAGCGTGAATGGATTGTTTTTTTTTCTTTTTCAAAATTTGCATATTCAGATTGTACGAAATATTACAGACAAATTGAAAAATTACAACTGCGACTAGATGAGTCTCTAAGAGAAGTCGAAGAACTCAAAGAAAAGTGCTCAGCATTAGAAACTAGTATTACAATAGAAAATGATTCATCGCCCAAAACATTTGTAACTGAAGAGCCTTCTTCTGTGAAGGAGACCTGTACACAAGGATCAAATACTTTAGAAGCACCAGAAGAAATTGCCCAAATTCGAACAGGCAATACTTCACCAACTTTAAGTTTAGGCAGAAACTCATCTGTTGGTAGTTCAGCATGGCAAATGGTAATCGAATTCAATAAATTACCTCTTATCATTCATTCTAATATATTCTAGTTTATTCAGGATGATCTTGATTGCATTTCAAATTCTGGTCGTCAAATGGGAATTTGTGGTTCTGTATATGGATTAAATGCTAGTCTCGGGCAAATGGGTCATACAGCGACAATGTTAGAGAATCTACAATCGAGCCTTAAACAAAAGGATGGTGAAGTGAGCCAATTGCAGTGGGAATCGTCCAGACTTCAGGCCGAACGAAATCTTTTAAATAACGAAATATCAAATTTAACTGTTGAATTAGAAAATGTACGAAAATTATTTCTCATATTAGTTGTGGAGAAGTTTTTTTTTATTTTCATCTCACAATTTTTCTTTTCATTTTCAGATTAAGGAAAAATTAATGCGACTGGAAACTGTTGAAAAAGAATTTGTTGAATTGCAACGCCAGTATGATGCACTTCTTCAAATGTATGGAGAAAAAGTCGAAGAAACACAAGAATTAGAGCTGGACTTACAGGATGTGAAGGAAATGTATAAAGCGCAAATAGATGAATTGTTACGACAGAAAAACCTTCCTTAGAATTGTTTACATCATGTTTTAAAGGATTGGAATAGAAGCAGGAGGACACTACTAAATAATCAACATAATAACAATTACTCGCCAATGGGTCTTTTCTTGCATGGCCTTAAATTTTTAAAGTTTACGAAACGTAACAAAAATGTGTGATTGGTCTCTTTGAGCTTCATCAATCAATCTATATGGTTATTATCATTATTATTATGTATGATGTCGGGGCAACGTTTATATATTTCTTTGATGATATGATACATATATTATATTGCTACTACATATATAGTATTGTAAATTATATTAAAAAATGTAGTTGCGAGTTTCTTAAAACACACACTACTCTTAGGATATAATAAAGCGTTCAGGCCTTCAGAGCTGAGCGCGTGTGATGTACCTTTATTTATTTAAAATTGGTTTTTTTGTTGCTAATGGTTACTACTGTTATTCATGCTGATTTTATCAGAAATATTTTTAAAGAAAATAAAAAAAAAGTATCTTCTAGCTTCCGTCTTTTATTTTCTGTTCTTCCTGTTTTAAATGCAGTCCATTGATGCGGATATCTGCCAATGTACTTCCTGCTGATTTGCATTTGAGACTTGTTAGGACACTTTTAGTGTCTCGTTCCGCTTATGGTAGTTTAATTTACATTTAACTTGGTTTGCAATCGAAAGCTTGAGGTTGCCTTCAATAACTGTATACGTTTTGCTTTTGGCTTGCATCGTCCTACTCATATTACACCTAACCAAATCATTGATCTTAGGTTGTACTCTAGATTCGTACTTAAAGGGTTAAACTCTGGTTTTCCTACATAAACTTATTCTTTCAGGTAAGCCAGATTATCTATTTTGTAAAGTTCAATTTGTGCAGTCACTGAGAGGACGTAAAATTCTGATTCCATGTTTCATCTATCATCTATAGTTCAGTCTGTAGGAAGTTAGACTTTGAGAGGGATCCGCAATTGGCGATTTTTTGAGTGATCGTGGGAAATATTGAGATAAGTCTAAAATTAAGATTGCGGGGTGCTGCGACCATGTAATCTTGGAAAAATAAAAACGGGTGAAAGTTTGTTTTTTTTAAATATTTTGCTTCCAATTCTGCTACAACAAAATCACAAAAAGAATTTTATAACTCTTGAAATTTTATGCAATTTATCTTGTATGAACTTGTTTTTTTCAAAAAATAATATTTTGTGTCACCACGCAATAAGAGGAAGGTAAGAATTTCTTTAAAAAACTAGAAATGTCTTAAGTAAAATAAAATGTAATTACTGCGCACGCTGACCTTGCTACATCCATTGATCATGAAATTCCTATGAATTTCATAAGGGGTTTATTGAGGGTAAGCATGTTACTAGCATGACTGCAGTACATGAACATACCTGTCTTATTCGTTTCCTATTGAACTCCCAGAAAAGGTAATATACTTTATTATAGGGTTCATGGAAATACCTTTTTAGAAAGATTAGAGGAATGAAAAATAAACAGAAAATGATCTGAGAGCAATGGTCCAAGAATGGCAAGGTGGCACAGAATTCGTCATTCGAGAGTGCCAGTGAAAGGATAAAGATTTATAAAGTAAAAAAAAAATATAATCAGTTGTTGAACAAAATTAATTGACGTTACTTGAGTTGAATAAAATAATAAGGTGGGTGCAGTATGGGTTCAGTGTGTATGCATGTATGAGATTTTTAAGATTGGATTTATACCGTGAATGTTTGTTCTTTTAGTGTGTTAAATAAATAAAGTTGATTAATATATGATCGTGAGCAATATCCGTGGAACTGTTGTCGATCTTCAGCACAGGTTCGTACGTGCATCAAAAATAGCACAGGTATGTCCGTGCCCTACATTGGTAAGGAACATGTAGGAATATACCCCGGTATGTACGGGTGAATCGACAGCGGATTCGCGAAGGTATTGCATGAGTGATTCGGAGTAGTGGCTAGAGTTAAGTACTCACTGAGTGAAATGTTGATTTTACTCACACCCCAAAAATTTTTTCATTCTTTGCAGAGAAGTACTGAGTCACGCCCAGGAAGACATCCTTGAGCTTATATAGAGGACAGATTTTCACCGAAATATTTAGTGATTCATTTGTGTTTAGTTATTTCGTTCTTCTTTTGTTTGTCTTTTCCCTTTTATTTTTTTTTTAAAAATAAGATAAATACAATAATCAAAAATTTAAAGAGTGTATTATTTGCGAGCTATTGAGCAAAAATAAAAAAAAATTAGAGGATCAATATAATGTTTCGCTTTTTTCTTTCGTAGCGAAAAAATGTCTATTATGAAATTTGTAGAGCAAGGAAAAATATAAAATCCAGTAATCTTTTTTTTCCTTTAAATTTCAACAGGAATGAAACCTTATAATGCTTGTTATGGCTTGGTCGCATGCAAATCGGACCGTAGGAATTCCGACCCGAATCTTCACAGCTGTGTTAAAAGCAAAAAAGCTAAAAAAAAACAACCCCTTGAATTTATCGGTTGAGTAAAACGCTTATATATCTTCGTTTGCTGGCATAGTGAAGAAAGGGTGCCCACACGCAGGATTCAGTTAAGAATAACTTTTGAACATTAAAGTCGGAATGAGTTTAATTCCTTATAAGCGATTAAAATATCACTTGGACACCAGAGAATATATTTTTTTAATTTAATTCTATTTTCGGGTGTAAAATTTGATCTGTTTGGTTGAGTTTTACATGTTTTTTACGGAGTAAAAGTTTTAAAGTGTGTTCTAAGGGTGGTAAACAGAAACAATATTTGTGCCACATGAAATAGCAGATCGCTCAGTCCATTGTTATAAGTCAGTGATGTACACCACACGGTATACTTAATTGCATCACAGCCACTAATATGTATAACATAGTCTGTTCAATGAACTCGAAAAAACTTCAGAGCAGAGCAGCTCAGCTTATTACGTTAACTGTCAAATTGAAAGTAGAGCAGAAAGGAGCAGGCAGTTTAAGAAACACAAATTTTCTGTGATCCGTCACCAAAAAGCACAATTGTTTAAATTAATGCATGATTAATGTAAAGAAACCTTTTTTTTAACACATAAAAACACAATTATTTTTAAATTATTCCACTAGAATAGACCAGAAATTTATTTTTTCCACAAAAAAACAATAATTTGAATTGTATCAGAGCTGTCAACACAATTTATAGTTGTCAAATGCCTGCTCTACTCCTTCGAAAAAGGTCGAGCAGAAAATCTTGCTATAGGTTACTCCAGTTCACTTAAGAGCAGACTCATTAAACATAGTTAAGTTCACTTTAGAGCACCTCAGAGCAGTGCTCTGAATTCATTAAACCGGTTTTTTGCTCTAGAGTAACCTAGAGTAGCTCATTAAATAGACCTAATAAGAAGAACGCTCAGTCCATTATATAATGGGATCACTTTTCTATAGTTGTCTTTTTTTTGGTTTACCAATTGTATTCCGCTGAACTTTAAACAATAACTTCTATACAAAATCCACCATGATCCAGTTTCAGTGCCATGGGCTCTCCATATGAATATATAGAGTAGAAATAGATGGCAATACAACAGTTGCAATCCTTTCTCTATCCCCCATACCTACTTTTAGGGATGGCCCGACAAAAATTGCTTAATTTTATTTCCTTAAAAATCGAGTTTAAAGAATATTTGATGTTATAGAAGATAAGATTCCAATGATAGTAATAATTTCGAATGTATTTGGAATTTGTTCAAATTGAAATATGAATTTTAAGGCGAAAATGAAACTGGACATTAAGATAATTGTTACAGCCCTGCCAACAAAAGTTGACCCAAATGAAATAGAAAATAAGCAGTCTATGTTATACATGTCAGTGGCTATTACGTCACGAGCAAGTCTTGTGTATTCGCATAGTACGTGCTCTTCAGTTTCTACCTCTATTCGTTGCAGAATCGGCAGTTTTCATTTGTGGTCTTGCCCATTTTCTTAAGCATACATTTGTATACGCAATCGGACAATGACCAGTCATTATGCCAGTGAATAGCCAGATCTGGCGGTTATCGACGGCGGAAAAAGGATGCATGTGGCATCGTGCGAAAACCCGTATCTGACTTCTGATGAAAATTGGGTTTAGTTTATGAATGTCGTATGCATACGAGTGGTCACGCACATCTTAATATCTTGGTCAGTTATAAGATTGCAGGCTGTAATCTCTAGCCTCTCCAGACTCAAAGGGGGGATCCTAGCCCCTAATGATCCAAGCTGGAAGGTAGCCTATTTATAGAAATCACCAACAGGATTAAGCCCGCATAGAGCTACCAGTCCCATGTTATTTAAGCATTCTGCGTAGAGAGTCTGCTGGAAGTAACCATGGCCGTAAGGCCTTATCTTATGAAGCTTGACCAACAGTCCAAGAGGTAGACTAAGATGTCTAATTTGGTCTGGTGCCCGTGTAAAACTTAAGCAACCGGGAAAAGAATGGTATGAGATTTTAGATTGGTCTCGCTGCTACCAGTAAGAGCCCCAAGCATGCACTGGTTACTGGTACTCAATCAGATAGCAATGTCTCTTAAAGAAAAGAACTAATCCGTGTGTGAAGACCGCCGTAGAATTAAGGCATACTAGGCAGGTGCCCATGTAAAATCCCCACGGACTTCTAAGGCTTATTACAGGTGAAGACTTTTTAAGTCTTCGTATGGGAAGTTGATGAACTTCTTCGCATGCTTAGCTCTTTTTTTTCCTCCAAACATAATTCACTCCATCTCTCTAATTGTACCATGACTCAACAAATTTACTTATATTATACTTGAACCTCTTCTCAGACAACCGATGATGGTTGTGAATACTTATGTGCATGTTAATTCGTATATATGTTTTGATGAGTCCAGGTGTAATTATATGAATGAATTTAGGTTTCTCAAGGTATATCATTTGATTAATGTCTAGACCTCTCGTTTCTGCTGTAATTCAGTCGAAACTGTTCTCTTGCATAGTACTTTTAAAGCTCCTTTCATCAAACTCTTCACCCTATTTTTTCGGATTGAGTGCACTTATTCTATGCTAGTAATCCTTATCTAATATGCACCTCTATATATGCATTATATAGCAAGTGGTGTATCAGCCTACGGCCTCCTAGCAATGCACCTCATATGGGATTAATTTTGGAAGCTTTTTCGTTGACATGCGTTTTCCAGTTGCTTCACCTCTGTTACTCTTTTGATTTGATTGGAGATAATATTTAATATTGGATAGTACTCAGCCTTGTTTCGTTGTCCAAGCACCATGTATTTTGTTATTTATCTTCATTGAGAGAAAGCTAGTTACCATTTGTCTGTTTCTCATTTGCTGCGTAATAAATTAGATTTGTATCATCCAAAAATATGTGGTGCTTCCTCATGAGACCGGCAGGGGATATTTTCGTTATATTTAACAAATATAGTATGCAGGGTGTTTCCTGCATGGTGGTCCATAGAGGGGGAGGTGATAGTATGTACAAACAAAAATTTGTATGGCAGGAGCGTCATATCGACCGTTTGTGATTAAGAAATTATGCTAGGTTTTCACAAAACACTCTGTATCTTAAAAAGTACGGTAAGTAGGTCACGGTATAATGCTGATTCAGAACTTCAAGGCCTTTCTAGAGGCTGCACAACCAAACCGGTACTCTACTCCTCTCAGGAGTTATTGTGGTCTAAACTAAAAATTTCGGATTTTCTTACCTTTTTTATAATTTAACCTTTATTTATTTTGCAAAAAGGTCATTAACATAACTTTTTTTTTATAAAAAACTGTAAGCTGTGGATTCTCCTCTTTAATTTGACCTATTACGTTCTATGTTTTTTGTGAAAACCTAGCATAATTTCTTAATCACCCTGAAGTTCCGAAAGCCAAGCCAAGCCCATCTCGATTAGGTGATACTGCAAGGAGTGGTGGCCTAAGAAGAGATTTGTGCTTATTTTAAGTTCTGTTCTCCCAAGGAGTAAGAGTTCTTTTAAGGGGTCGATAAGCTTTTTTGCCTAACGTAGTCCTTGCAGCATTTCCCAATAAAAGGATTTTTGTTTGTTCTCCCAGCTACATAGGGTAGCTTTGAGGTAACATGAAATTGGGCGATAGTTGCCTGGGTTTGATGTAGCACCTCATTTGTGTATTGGAATAACAAGAGTCTTCTTTAAATAGTCCGGATACTCACATCTCAAGAAAGCTCCCCTGATAAGAGAGGACAAAAGATCATTTATCACTTCCGCAAGGATATTTAGATTTTTTCACCGATTGCATGGGACCAGATACTGATGTGTTGCATTTATGCATTGTTCGTGGGTTGCAAAAGGAGCTGGTGAGCTTTTTCTGTTTTGGACATTATTTTTTCTGCCTTATTGGTAAGGCCGCAGAAGGGTTTGCGTCTGTTAAATGGAGCTTCTGCTACTTTCTTGGCTAAGTAGTTAGCACAAAAAACGTGGATGCAATAGAAAATGTTTCTATGATGATATAATTTTGCATCTCAAAAGTCACTCTCAAAGTAAATTTTGCAGATGGCAGGAAGCACTGAAAGAATGCTTGGATGTTTAGATTGTTAATGTTGCTAAAGATATGGTCAAAACAAAGTGCCTTAAGACCTACATACATGGGATGCTTAAAGCTTTTAACAATATCAAAATAAGTAAACACTTTTTATGGTTTTAAAATATTTATTTGAAACAAAAAGTAAAGAAAAAATACTAATTAAAAAATTGTAAGCACAGCTATCTTTCTGAATTTTGTATGTAAGGATCAAAACGATTCTGTCCACGTTTCAAACGAAATAAAAAAATCAGCAATTTAGAAGAAAAAAAAATGTAGATATAAAAATTTCGAAGCTAGTCAAGAAGAAGCGTTCTGTATTCATTGATCAACTGCTAGGCTGCAAAGAAACTAATTATTTCGAGTAACTAGTAAATTTGTGTTACAATTTTTCTTTTTGTTTTTTTTTCTATTTCATATTATGCTTTCATATGTTGATGTTTGATGATATGGGACTCCATAACTGTGTACGTAATGAATTCATCTGCTTTTCTGTGATTCGAGAGATAGTTGTTTTGTATTTTTGGCGCATAGAATTCAGATAGAAGAAGTAGGATAGGAAACAAAAGAAAGAAACAGGTCTTCAACGTATTTTGAGAGAAATTGCAACTGCTCTGGAGTACTTCTTTTGGACTTCAACTCTATAAAAACTGTCCCCCATTGAAGGAGTCCTGCTGATACACATGCAAGCTTCAGAACAGTTTTTTTTTTTGTTGTCACATACAATAAACTGCAGTCTCACGGTGCAGTTTTACTTGTTGTTGTTGTTTGTTTTTATTATATGATTTTTTTTTGGATTTGTGATTTTTATTTGTTTGTTTTTAATGCCGCAAATACTTGAGAAATCCATAAAGCTTTGAAGCTTCAAATTCGTTTATACCCTTCAAACCCATGGCGTCCATCCCTCGTATAGAACTGCTAAATTATCTGGATTCATTGCTTCACGGATCATCCAGTCTACTTGTTCGGCTACTGTAAGACGACGATTTGGGTCTGGGTCACGTCCTTCAAGTTTCATACGTATACGACGCCATACAGATACAGCATATGCATTTCGCTTTTGTTCTGGTTGATTTCCTATTAAATGAAAAGATAGAGAGAGGTAGAGAGAAGAAGAGAAAAAGAAATTTATTAGAAGTTTGCCTGATTACAGATTGTAAATATATCAAAAGAAAAGAAGCAAATTTGAATGGAATAGTAGTACTAGTAGTAGTAGGAGTAGTAAATGACTGGACTGTTCAAGTTGTTTCCTAAGAGTTAGTAAGATGCATTTGAATCTCTACCCGAAAGGTGTCACTTTAGAAGGAATCCGATGTTTTTGGATAAAGAATATTTATTAATCTGTTCCGAGCTACTGAAAAACAGAAACCTAGGGGAATCTTAAAGTGGTGGAAAACTCTATCCTTAACAGGTCAGCTCCGAATACCTAAAGGGCTCTCTAGCCAATTAGTTTAGATAACTCATCATCAATAAAAATAAGCGAAAACCCGAAAAATTACGGTTTCACCCAGGATTGAACCAAAAACTAAACCATAAAAATTTAAGAAAATATTGCTGAATTTGTTGATGTAGTTATACTGGCGGAAATATTCTCAAAGGAATTCCTTTTACAGTCCACCAAATGGCGGTCATACATTTGATGATGAAACTTGCCGCTTCTGAATGGAGGAAGATGAAACATTCGAAAAAATCTCTACGAAGTTCTTAGTCGCATAAAGTTAAAACATCTAGGAACGCACTTAATTGAGATGAGATGAGAAGCAGATTTTCTATCTCACGAAGGATGACTACAAGCAGTTTTTGGAAATATTTCTACGAATTCAATAATCTCAACGACTAGAATATCTACAAGACATTTCACGTCAAGGTGGAAGGATGAATCATCAATCCAACAATCCTCTTTTCATAATAATATATGTACAAATAAAAATTGAAAATTACCTTTTCGATTTTCTTTAGTAGGCGTTCCTACTGACTTCCCTTCACTTCGATCTCTCCTCTCTCTGGCATTATCATCTGGTCCGCTCTTATCATTCATTAATCGTAACAGATCATTGTAAATATCTTCCAGCTCTTCACGAATAATTTCAATTACTTCCCGTATTTCTTTGACATTTTCCTCAGTAAAATCTTTACTCAGCACCCTTACATGCAAATCACTCAAGTGACTAAAGAACTGCTTATAATTGTTCTGAAACTGCTTATGTCTTCCGTCAATTTTCAAAATTAATTTCGTCAAGTATCGCATATCCATACGAAGCTCACTGTCCATTAATGCACGAAGTTTATGTGCACTCATCTGTAAATTATCTTGAATTGAGAGTAAGTCCTTTTCAACTCCAGCTATCTTTCTCTGGATACTGTCTGTCATTTCATCGAGAAGACCAGAAATATTGTTAATCCAGAAATGATCGACTGGTCCTTCTGGATCTAGTAATTGAACGCTTGCCTCTTCTACTGGCGTAATTGTAGTAGCAGCAATTTGTCGTGTTTTATAAGCTTTTTTATATTGCGACACCATCAGTAGAAATTGATCATCCTGTTGAGAAATTTCTAAGCGATTACTTTTAAGATTTTCATAATCTACAACTGCGCCAGAATATTTTAATACTACAGAGGCAATTTTACAATTTCCAGAGTATTTATGTTCTTGACTAGTAACGCAATCATCAAAAGACTTCTGTAAGCTAATCAAAGTTGGATTAGCACCAACAGCCCATCTTAATCGTTGCACTACAGCTGTGGTGAATACCGTAAGCTCATCTTTAATTTTTTCAATGGAAATCTTCCATGCACCGAGATTGTGTACAGCACTTTGAAGATTTTGTAAAAATGTCGATTTTGCGATTACGTGTGAAGGTTGCGTTTGACTTGTAAACGCATTTTCATTAAGCCATACATGAACGGTAAGAATTAAGCGAATATGTTGTACAATATCAGTATAGGTTGTTACGGCTCGTTTTAGATGTGCAGTTAAGACAGCTTGTCGTATTGTGGTGGCCAAATTATTGCACATTGCCTCTGCGTAAGTGCAAACGGATTCTGAAAAAACTCCTGCCTGTAGATTATGAGATGACTGAAACATTGTTAGTTCTTCTGAATTGGTTATGTCGTCTGGACGATTTTCGCCTAAATTTATATTCAGAAGTTGCGATTCAAGCAAAGAACCGACAAATGATCCCAACCCAAAAATTGTTGTAGCTTCGTAGTCATCAATGAAAGTCAAAATGGGCTGATGTATAGTCCGTAAATTGTAGATGAGTTCTAAATTACTTTGCTTTACTGAAATAACCATTTTCTTTGCTATTGAGCAAACTTGTGAGAGAGCTTGAAATTTTCTTAGTTCAAATCGTTGTTGAAAAATTTCGGTTGAATAATTTTCGAACACTCTTAGCTGGATGGAAAAAAATATATATATAGACAGGAGAAGGGTTATTGTATACAATTTTCAATTACTTACCGCCATAAAACTGGATCTTGAGATGTGATCCAAAGATTTCATAGTTTTTTCCTTATCAGACAAAACATTTACAGCTGAGTTGACATCCAAAAGGGCAGATTCTATATTCGTGCAAACACCGGTAAACATTTGATCACCCATTTCAAAAAGTGCTTTTATATCTAAGTCTTGTAAATTTTCAACATGTTTTCGGAAATGTTCTTTCAAAATTTGAACCTCTTGGCAGCAGTTCATATGTGTCTGAAGCTTATTAAAAGTTATACCGAAATCAATGACATCTTCAATTCCAATAAGTGATTCAATGAAATCAATAAAATTGGAATTGCCATTCATCATCATGCGCACAATCTTTGGAATTATTTCGATTAAGAAAAATACGTTAAGTTCCTTCATCGAATGAATTAACATGTGTAAATTTGTAAGGGCATCGATAAATGGTCGCAAAGAAGTGTACACTTCCGGTTTAAGAAGAATTTTCGTTGCTTCAGTAAGATATGTCAAGTGTGAGGCTTGTTCATCAAGAATCCAATTTGTGTCAGGCTGATAATGATAGTTTCCGCCCACTAAAGATTTCAAACAAGTTTCTTCAAACGATAGAAAATCTTCAATCGCTTTACAGAGATTCATCGAAAGGGCACATTGAATTGCTTCAGAAGATCCGATTTCCACTTGCTTGAAAATTGAGATCGCCTCCTGTGCCTCTTCAAGAAGTCTTTCCTAAAAATATTTTTTGATGGAAATTTAAAGTTGAATAACTTTTTGCATACTAAGAATAATTTTATACGCCATAATATACTCACATCAGATAAAGGCATATGCTTTTGAAGGATTTCAAAGCCACTGTTCAAAGTGATATTCGTTTCACAGAAAATTTTTTCTAACTCAAAAGCATATGGAACTGCCTGCATACAGATGTCATCGTTGGACTTTTCTTTGGCTAGTAAGTCATTGAATTCGGGTAGGATGTTGTCACAATTATCTGGAGATTCTAATAAAGTCCGAAACCATTCTTGATACTTGACTAGTCGATGATTTTTGAGATCAGTTTTCGGATAGTACCACATAATGTTAATGTACTCTTCAAGTGTATCAAGAGCACACTTAATTATCGCTGACTGCTGTAGAAATGAAGCGTCCAATTCTTTTCTAGCTTGATCCGCTTGAATATACATTGCCCCTTGAGCACTATTATCGAGAAAATCTTTGACTATATCAAATTCATTTTCGATTTTCTGTTGAAAGATTTCTTCTAGTTCAAGCAAAAGATCTTTTATCACGTTTCCATTGAATGCGGACATAGTTTCCGTGTAGATCTCATATTTGGTATGATAATCAGAAAATTTGTTTGAAATAATTTTCTTAATGCTCTCGAAATCTTCTAATGTTTTTCGACATTCAGCGTATCGTTGAGATATCGAATTCAACGGATGGCTACTCATTGCCGTTCCTAAAGTCTCAAGCTCTCGAACCATTGCTAACTGTTTTGAAATGAGATCACGATGAGATTCATCCTGTTGCATTTGTTGGCGTTTTTCATCTAATTCATCAAGGAATTTTACCATTTGCATTAGCTGTTCGTTAATATCATGTCTGAAAAGTATAAGAAAACGGGTTTTAAAGTTTTTTTTCTTATTTAATATATTTGTGGTAGTTAACATGAGAAAACAGTTGAGCAGGACAAGCACAAAACACTACATAACCATTTTCGAAAAATTTTCAGAAAAAGGTAAACTGTATTGTGATTCTGGCTCGTTTTGATGTGAACGCCTAATTTTATCCAGGAATAACTAAGGATTTGTTGCGACGCTGTGGAACTTAGGTTGACATTTACATAGATATTGACCGTTATGACACGATCCAATCGATAACAAGCTTTTTTTTCGAAAGTGGATATGAAGAGTTTTGGGTAAGACCTTCTCAGTTGCTTAAGTAAACATAATTCTGCGAGGGCAGTGATCAGTGGATCAGGACTTTTTATTTTACTTCCCGAAAATGGATTTTTAAAATATCTTGAAAATTTATGGATCCTTTAACTGCAATTTTATTTATTTCGGGATTCGGATTCGAACTAAATTTTCGAAATTGATTATTTAGTCAAGTCGCTTTAGAGGTTTTCACTTCCAATTAAATCCCACCAAGCTACAATTTGGTATACAGAGGTAAAAGTTTCCATCGACTGGTCCCGCGGAAACTTTAAAAATTCTCAACGTAAACGATTCTATATATCTTTTCTTCTTATCATTACCGCCTACAAATTTAGATTAATAAGGAGGCGTCAATCCCAGTGCTAAGACTGCATAACCAGAGCTGGATTAAGCTCTGGAACAAGAGTTCCACGTGAATCCATTTTTGAATTTGTGCTGCCAGTCGTAGCTGACATCAACGGGGACAGCGATCATCTCCTTGAGACTATGTTAAAAGGCAACTTCAAGGCGAAAATCCCATCTAGAAAGGGAAACAGACTATATGCTTCAACCATTGGCATATCCTATTATGTTTTACGGTTAACCAAGCGGCTGCCAAAGCCTTGTCAAAGCCTTTTGCAACCAGCAAATTGGTACTGGAGCTTAAAACCACCCTGAATTCCCTTTCTCGGTGCACTCATCCTATGGGTACCAGGTTACAGTGATATAAGCGGAAATAAAAAGGTGGACACGCTCGATCCTCGTGGTGCAGTTTCGGAGGTATTCACTCCATAATAATCGGTGCAGTGTTGGAGGCTTCCTCCTGCTAACATAGTCGTTTTTGGTTAGATGACCCCTCGGGTAGAACAAGAAAGGAATTGTTGGGTAAACCTAATCCAAATTTAATGAAAAATCTACTGGGACTTAACAAGCTAACCCTGAGAGTCCTCATGTCAATTGCTGTTGGACACTCATTTCTCAGGATCATCCACACAGGATGGGACTTGTTGACAACTCTGTATGCAGAGATGAATCGGAAACGGTGACTCACTTTCTCTACCAGTTTCCCCCTCCACCCGGTGGTTGTTACAACCTTAAATTTTGTGAGATCGTCTGGCTGGGAATTATGAGCAATAGATCATAAATCTGGAGGGTGAAAAATGGGCATTGTTGTGGCCTAAGTTCTGGAGCATCCTTAAGACTTCTCAGCCTCTTTTCAGTCCATCCACCATCCATCCATAACAACACCACTATACACCATGCAAATGGGATGAAACGAAATAGTATAGTGATGACTGTTTCGTTTCATCCTATTTGTTTTCCTATGAGTTCAAAAAATTAAAAATTAATTCGAAACTTAGGCCGCATTCACCATATTTTATCGAAATTCTAATGTTGTTCTAACCGTTTCTTAGGAAAGTACCGTAAAACGGGGTGACTTTGGCACTTAGTGCCGGTGATCGGTTGACCTGATGACAAAGAGGCGTGGAGTACTGAATAGTTCAATGTGTTATACGATTCGGTAGCAGGGGCACGTGTGCCACTTTAAAATGCCTATGGTGGTGGAAAATGTTCATGTTGTAAAATAAAATGGAGGTCTTATAAGGGCATAGACTGGGTACAGTACGTCACTTGCCATGGTTGGTTACGCGAATACTGCCACGAAAACAGCAAGGATCCGTTTTAAGAATTGGCAAAATGCGAAGATGAGGGTTAATTTTTTTTTTGTTCATAAGCTACATTCGATTTTTTGTTGTAATGGGCAGCAAGCATCACAGATTCAGTCGGAACTCTTTGGACAGCGGTTTCTGCTTCGCTCACAACTGATGGTCGATAGACGTCCTTTTTGCTGGCTGGCTTCGTATACATTTAGTCACTTCATGGGCTTCCGATATATGTAGAAAAGCAGTTTTTGCAGCATCATTGTGAACATTTTTGGATTATTATAAATTCTGCGAAATAAGTTTCTCTAACAGAGGCGTGACAGGTCGTTCACCTCAGAAAAAAAAAACCATGTAAGTTGTAGCCTCTTTACATGATTATTCATTTTTATATATTTGTATAATTTTCTGATATTATGGCTCCTCTCTAGTTCCAATTAAATGTATATATGAAATCTTTGTTACGAATGTATCGTTAGCCCTGGGGAAAGTAACATCCAGGCGAGTAAGAAAAAAGGTTAGGGCAATGACAGACATTCACGTAAGAGCAAGATAGGAGGATTTTTGTTTGATTAGGATTTTATTAGTTTCAAATACTTATATACATATGTATATCAGCAAATCTTCCTCATGTATATATCGCTCATCCTTTCTAGAATTAATTAAGAAATTAAATAGGAGAAAGGATTATGAACTGAAAGATTATTAAGAAAAAGAAAATCAAGATAAAATGGTTAGTTAAGAATAAATCCAGATGACCTCGTCATTTTTTTGTAATATGCATTAGGAAATCATAAAATGCCTAATTTTGAGGGGTGGCTTGCCACGCCATTACCACAATGAATTGTTGTAATAAACCACACAATTGTGAAAATTAGTGGATGCAGTCCTAACGAGTTTTGATTTTCCCTGAGTCTCCCGGAGCCCTCTCCGATGAAGGGTTGAACAGGTTCGCTACTCCGCTCGACACTTTTCTTTCAGGTCATCAACAGGGGGACACTGAACAATTATTCCTACCCTCAGTGTCATCGGTAGGATGGGGCACAGCAGTGAAGGCAGTCCGCCTGCGCCTTCATGCAAGTAAAGGTAAGTGGTGTAAGGGTCCGTTCAGGACCTCCTCATGGGTAGCTTGCCACGCTATGACTACAATGAATTGAATTGTTGTAATAAACCACACAATTGTGAAAATTAGTAGATGCAGTCCTAACGAGTTTTGACTTTCCCTCACTCTCCCGGAGCCATCTCCGATGAAGGGTTGAACAGGTTCGCTACTCCGCTCGACACTTTTCTTTCATGTCATCAACAGGGACACTGAAAAAAATTTGCTGCCCTTAGTGTCATTGGGAGGATGGGGCACAAATGTGAAGGCAGCCCGTCTGCGCCTTCATGCAAGTAAGGGTAAGTGGTGTAAGGGTAAGTGGTGTAAGGGTCCTTTCAGGACCTCATTTTGAGGGGTAGCTTGCCACGCCATGACCACAATGAATTGAATTGTTGTAATAAACCACACAATTGTGAAAATTAGTGGGTGCAGTCCTAACGAGTTTTGACTTTCCTTCACTCTCCCAGAGCTCTCTCCGATGAAGGGTTGAGCAGGTTCGCTACTCGGCTCGACACTTTTCTTTCAGGTCATCAACAGGGACACTGAAAAAAATTTACTGCTCTCAGTGTCAGTGGAAAGATGGGGCACAGTAGTGAAGGCAGCCCACCTTCGCCTTTATGCAAGTAGTGGTGCTTTTGTTTTTGTGTCAGGCACGATTTTCTTTTGTATGGACAGTGACTGCGGCAGGATTTCGGGTACCTACCCCACTAACTCTCCCGCAATAGCCGAGGTGCTAACGTGCCGCTCTGTGTCATCGCTGATCACTGAGTGAGCTGTCAGCTCATGCTGACAGAATGGTTTTCACGTCCAATAGTACTCACTCGAAGGTACTTCCATAACATTGCTAATTTATTTTTCTAATAAATCTTCTCAAACTACTAAACTACTTTGATTTATACAATTTTCTCGTAGTTTCACATAAAAGCATGTTTAATAATTCTGGAAACATCTTAAGTTATACACCTGCCAGTCACTCCATACCCGGGGTGATCTTGGCAGGCCCTTTAAAGACATTTACTCTAAAATTTTAAGCGATATGATTTTTTTATTTACTATCTTACATAAACAAGATGTCAAATGCTCTGATGACACCAAAATATATTAAATTTTTCGAAAGCCTGTCCGAAAAAAATTGATGAAACCTTCAAAATCTGCCAATGTCAGCCCGTTTTACGGTACTCACCAAATACCATTTAATTGTGGTACTGGTAAATATGTGCCTAAATTCAAAATAAAAACATTTCCATGCAGACTGTTTCATTCCACGCACTGTGAATCTTTAATAAAAAGATCCTTCACCGAAATACGGATACGTACTTGAAGCTCTTTTACAAAAAAACTATTGTCTTCATTTACCATAAGCCAAACGATTATCTCATCCAAACATGCCATTATAGAGCCCTTGAATTGGAATTATCGAGTCTTTAAAAGACAATTTTGTCATTGACATTTGCTCTTTTCGAACTAGACGAATGCACAAATGTTCAAGGATTCGCCTGAATTTCTGAAAATTTCCAAAGGATGCCATCACGGCTAAATCTAATTATTGTAATTTTCGTGGTTATACTTCCATAGGGGGGATTTTGTAGTCTGATCGATATGGAAAAATAAAAATCCCATTTTAAATTCCAAAAACGTGCTCCGAAGTTGCAATGTTACACCGAACATCTGCCATTCACACTAAACTCCTTTACCCATAGCTCATCAACATCAAATGTAATAAATTTTTTCCCTCGATTTTGTCAACTTTTCTGTTTTCGTATTCCTGTCTAGATGTCATACTTAAGACCTATGATTCGAACATATGTATGAGAATTTCTGCAAGAGTATATCCTTGACCTGAATATTAAGTTTTCAACCCACACAGAAATAGAAAACATAACAGAGCAGAACAGGAGCGAGAAATAAAAGTCACAATGCTTATCTAGATAAAAATGGAAGTCACTGACCTGTACTGAGTCCACTCAGGTTTTATTTCAGCAAAACGTGACGACAAAGTGCTACGCATGACCTCATTTTCCAGCTTCTTTCGAGATGGTCTCCGTTCGGAGGAGTTCGTTGCTGCAAGTGCACTGCCTTCATAAGTGCTGGTAGACGCTTCTAGTGCTGCTATATCGGCGGCTGCAATCAAAGCTTTCGTTGTTCTAGTACTTGCTGTTGTTCCATCGTCACTCATTGCCCAATCAACCAAAGGATCATAAACAAATGCCTCCAAGAGGGTGAGTAAGGTTTCACGTTCTTTTCTTAATGTTTTCAGTACATGTTCACAGGCTAAGCGAAATGTTCCCTGAAAAGAAGAGTGAGATAGAGTTAGAGAGAGAGGGAGAGAAAAATTATATGTGAAATTGACAATAAATTATCATAGAAATGTGTAAAGGAAATTCTATTGCTCCTACTATCCGGAATAGCTGTAAAAGACAGAAATAAAATTTTTCTCGAGTTGACCTAGGTTAAGCAACGTGACATTTTTAATTGCAAGGAAATACTTGTTCTGTGATGACCTTTATACAAACGAGTATAGAAGTTTGAAGTAAATATAACTTTTGTGCTTGTCTATTGCCAAGGTTACTTCATTCCATGGTATAAAACTGAATAAAGTATGGCGTTCCTAGCGTCACATTGTTTTTGTTTTCACTTGGTGGACATTTTTTACTAGTGTAGTGAGTTTGATTTTTAAGTTTTTTTTTGTGTGTTATATTGACTGAAAGAAGACATGGGGTGAATTGTGCAGTGTTAAATTTCAAAAGCAATCAGCACAACAAAATATTTTTTTCCTATTTCCAAAATAAATTCGGCTTGGCAAAATTGATTGAACATTGAAATTGCAAGATTGAAATGTCAACCATGAAGCTGATTAACAGTTCGGCACAGGTCATACCTTTTCAATGTTTATAGATGCCATGGTTTCATTAGATCTACCAATATAGCATTTTAGTTGTCTTCAGTTATTGGTCTCTCCATCGATTATAAGAAAACCCTCATCAGTTATCAATTTTCAAAGCCTAAAGAGATCATCTCAAGGACTACGTCATTTAGTTGTTCATTATAGCAACATGCCGAGGCTTTCAAGGACCACATCATACCGGCGACCACGACCGACCAACTGTTGGATGGACGGATTGAAACGAGGTTGGGATACGAAAAGGGTTCCTGGAAAGTAGGCCACAGCAAGGCCCATTGTTCACCCTTCAGACTTATGAGCAATTGCTCATAAGTCCCAGCCAGACGTTCTAACAAAATTCAAAATTAGCCCCCAACTCTCCTTTCCGGCTTCATGCAGTTCTTCCAGGAGGTGTGAGCCAAGAAATCTGTAAAGTTTTCCTGAGAGGGCTGGACAGTGACAAAGAAAATGAGTCACCGTTTCGGATTCCTGTCCACATCCTCTGCATATCGAATCCTCAACAAGCCCCATCCTATGCAGGTGACCCCTGAGAAGAGAGTGTCCAGTAAGAGTTCTCAGGGTTGGCTTGCTTAGTCCCAGTATAGCTTTCTCGTTTCATTTGGGTTAGGTAAGCCCCATAGTTTCTTTATGGTTCTACCTGAAGGTTCCTCCAACCAAAGGCGAATTTGTTGGCAGTCGGCACAAGCCGAGATAGTAGAGGCAAGATGTTTTGGTGCGATCCCAATTGTGGAGGAGATTTCCTTCGAGGTTGCACCAAGACGAACAATTTCATCCGCCTTTTTATTCCCGTTAATATAGCTGTGATTTGCCACCCAAAGGACCAGTACCCCGTTGTTCCGAGAAAGGGAATTCAGGGTGGTTTTACATTCCAATACAAGTTTGGAGGTTGTAAAAGGTTTTGATAAGGCCTTGACAGCTGCTTGGCTGTCTAAGCAGATTGCAATCTCCTTGTTCTCAGTATCTGAGATGAGGAGAGATACCTTATCGCTTCAAGGATGGCCTTGATTTCCGCCTGGAAAACTTTGCAAGGTGTATGGCATGTGAGGCTCCTCGCAGAAAACACCTGCTCCGGTGTTCTCTTCCGATTTGGAGCCATCTGTATATATGATAGGGTTTGTCAATGGTTTAAGCACGGAATGTGCTTCCCATTTTGCCCTATCTGGAATTTTCGATATAAAGATGCTATTCAGTATAGTTTCGAGGAGGAGGACAAACATTTAAATTCACCTGTCCATATTTTCACAGTGGTAAATGATGGAGGAGATTCACCGGAAATGGCGTTCAACTCGTTTCAAATTTAAAAATTCAATACCGGCAGGATATTCGATCTTTTTTATTCGTACAAAAATTTTGAGATCGGCTGTACAAAACAACTGTCAAACAATAACTGAGCATACAAAATTGGTGAAATTTTTAGAGATGTTCTTCAACAATTGTAGTATCTATTAGGGGCCGGATCCTGCATCGCGGAGAGTTGGGGAGTATGGTGGATGAGAATTTTTAAACTCCCTAACTCTCCATTCACAATTCTCTAAGGTACATATGGGTCATTACCTGCCGACCGACGTCGAGATAAATTGAAATTTTATTTTAGAAGGGTAGTAGGAGGGAGTAGGAGAGTAGGTTTTTCAAGTTTTCCGGAATAATAGGAGAATGGAGGTGAGTAGAGGAATTTATATGGTATAAAATAGGAGCTCGGGACGAATTTGGTTGGGAGGTTGCAGGAATAAAAATGAGATTGGATTAACGGAAATTTAAACGAAATAAATGTTATTTCAGAAGTTGAATAAGTTGTAGGGGTAAGCATGGGTGTTATGGGCTATATTTATTTCGATTAATGGTAATTTGCAGATTTGAGGTGCCTCGGAAGTAATTTTTTTTTTGTATATTTACGGCTGCAAACTCTACGTGGAGATCGTAGAGCAATGGCGATTTTTCAATAGATTTAGGGCGTAGAGTGAAAAAAGAAAGGTGAATAATTTGTGGTTGGGATTCCGGGAGGGGGGTGGGTGTCATATCACCCCTCGTAGGTGTTGTCCAAAATACGTAATGTTGGGTATCAAATGAAAGAGGGACGAGAGAGTAACCAATTGGTATAGTTTCATTTTTGATCCTTTAAACTCCATCACTGACTTTTTACTGCCGAAAATGGGCTTTTTGCTCTTGCGTCATATTCACCGCAGTTCCTTTATTTTGCATATATTCTCTCACATCCATTATTGTAAACATTTTTCATGTACAACGTGAATATCCACGATTTACCAGTTCCTCACGAAAATTCTAACTACCCTAGCGGGAGGGTATCGGGTAGTATGGGGAAACAAAAAAATATCGGTGACCCATTTTGATATTCCCTACAAATTGCGAAAGTTTCATCCAAATCGGAGATGGTCGGTTTGCAAGGTGATCGGTTTTGTGTCGAATGACTGTACGCTATTACGTAACTATCCCTTTCAGCCTGTTCAAAATGGTGCAAGGGAAGCCATCTGATATTATCACAACGAAGCAATGCGAAATCACTACATAGCTCTATACACAAGGGCTAAAGTTAAGGTGGGAGTTTTCTCCGATCGGTCGTCCACCGACTTACTTTAGAATGGGAGATCTCCCCGATCGGTCGTGCACTGACTTACTTTAAAGATCTCTCTGATCGGTCGCAAGCAGTAAAAATTACTGCTTTTGAACAATATATGTAGGTATAACATATACTACATACATATATCAGAAACAAAGAGAAGGGAAAGGGTGGGGGGGGGGGGGGGGTAAATACAACTATTAATAAATGCATTATATCATGTATACAAAGTCTCCAAATTCTAAGAAATTGTATCGTTATAGACATAATTTTGTTTTAAACGAAATTAAAAAGCAATCTAGTGTTAAGGAGATCTCTTCTTACTTCCTAACTTGTTCTTAAGTTAACTTTGCTTCAACTACCATGACATAACAAATGCGTTCCTCTTCCGAATTGGTGATGCCCATGACTAATGGGGGTTCTGTTTATAATAACAACAATGGCACTAAAAAAAAGTATTAACAACTGATGTTTGTTTACACACGTGATTAAGCTTTAAAATCTCAACGTCGATAACGACTGCCGGGGTCAGCACGCATTTTTGTTAAATTAAATACTTATTACAATAATTTTGTGGATTACAACATTGTTATGTAGGTAATTAGTTTTTATTTTTAAATAATTTAGATAGAATTATAAATAATGCCGCCCGGGGCGGACCGCTTCCACTGCCCCACCCGAGATACGCTACTATTACCAGGGCAAGTGGAGTACAATTATGCTAGCAGATTATTGTTGGACTTTAAAGAGGAAGGCCGCAAATGTAATTTATAAAAGAAAATCAACAACACAAAAATATTTTCATTAATTTATATATAATATGAATAAATGTACTTAAAAACACAAACACACCTGAACCAACTTTAACTTTAGACTATGGAGCAAATTCTTCAGAATCATTCAAGTCAATTCGGATATGCAAGAAAAAACTTTAAATTTGTTGACCAGTGTTATCTTTAAGGCATAGTTTTTTTTACATATGTATACGTAGAGATTGTGAAAAAGGAGTGAATCTATGAATCCTAAAAGAACTGTATGAAGCAGGTAGATAGGATTGAGATCCGTTTCAAAAAATTTATTGGATCTGGGGAGTTTATGAATCCAAAACTAGGTCAAACAAAATGTCTACGCTTGAAAGTAATATCCATTGTGCTGCCCCTAAAGTGTAGTAGTGTGCTGTTCTTAAAGTGTAGTAGCACCACTTAATTTACTTAAACTCACAAGAAAAAAAAATAGTAAATATTGCATCTAAAGTCACTTCATTAAAGCGCAATATTCATTTCTGATAAGCACATTCAATTCACTTCTAATGCCGCATATTGACGATGACGACTACGTGGGGGTACCTACCTAGTGTACCTACCCCGCAATTATATCAATATCTCACTATCATGATGCCATTACATTTACGATATTATGTAAAATTTTGCAATCAATAAAAAAAAAATTGAATCGATAAAGAATTGAATAGGGCGGGGGCACCATGGAATATGTAGTGGAGATAGTAATTTATATAATTGCTTCAGTTCGAAACGGAAGTAGAATTTTTACTTCTCCATGTGTTGTCGAAAAATGTTTTATTTAATTATGTGAATATATATTGCCCCCCACCCCCCACAAATCAACTATGTATTATAGAAATTCAGTTGACAGAGGGTGGGGAAAAGGTGTGATACCTTTTGCTGAAAATTCCGTGTTCTATTCAAAACAGATCACAACACTCACGTTCACGTGTTGTGATTTTGTGAAGTGTTGACAACATTTATGAATATATAGTATCAAAGAATACCCCCTCTTCTCTGATAAGAGGACATTAATGAAGATTGTAACAACACGCGTTATCGCGTCATATTTTTAATATTACAAAAAAAAAAATAAAAATTATTGAATTTATAAGTGACAATTAGATGTTCATATAATCAATGTATGTATGTTCATATGAACTTTGAAGTGTAAGCAATAAATAGGGGTAGTTTTGCACATCATTAACCCATTTGCCCGCAAATCGCATAAGTGAGTCATAAAAATTTGTCTCTATATTTATTAATAGAAATGCAAAATAGTAGCTTATTAAAGTCTTGATAGAGCATTACTATATAGCTACCGTTTTTTTATTTAATTTTTTAATTATTATGAAAATATCTTCAAACTTTTAATTAATTTCTTTGGAAACTTATGTACTGCCTCTGACTATAGATTGAAAATGAAAAAAATTGTAATACATTTGGTGAGACAGAAGTATATCGATAATTACACTGTGTTACAAAAAAAGATAAACTCGATATACTTTTGATGAGACATAGTATAGGTTGTAGGTCTAGTGAAACTAAAAGTAGTGGCATACTAGAAATTTCTCATACCCCCTCAAAATCTCATTTTAGACCAAAAAAACCGTTATTCGGTAGGTCCATGTATATAATAATTTATAACTTCGCCATTTTTTATTCGATGTCGAATTTTCTTCTGGCATTTGAAAAGTCTCGAAGTTACAGTCGAAAACATTTCGAAATTTACCAGTTTTGACACAATTTTTCAACTTTGACAACAATTTGATGGCTTATTTTACTCTACAATATTTTTTTCTGTTCATGTCACTAATAGCGAATTTGTTGTAGTTGTTGTATTTGTTAGTGTTGTTTTAGTTGTTGTTATTTGTTGAATTTTTTCACGTTTTCACAGTTTTCGCGGTTAAAGCTCAGTGCTTCTTCAACTTTCTCTGTAGTTCAATATTATACGGAAATATAGCTGCTTAATGAGCAAAAATTCGATAGCTCAGTCAAATTTCAACCGAATTTAGTTAACAAATACTCATTAGACGTGGAATCGAGTTCGCTATTAGTGACATGAACAGAAAAAAAAAAATATTGTAGAGTAAAATAAGCCATGAAATTGTTGTCAAAGTTGAAAAATTGTGTCAAAACTGGTAAATTTCGAAAGGTTTTCGACTGTAACTTCGAGACTTTTCAACGCAACGAAATAAGGAACATATGGTTAGAAAGGTCTATCTCTCTTCTTTCAAATGCCACAAAAAAAAATCGAAATCGAATAAAAAATGGCGAAGTTATAAATTATTATATACATGGACCTACCGAATAACGGTTTTTTTTGCTCTAAAATGAGATTTTGAGGGTGTATGAGAAATTTCTAGTATGTCACTAATTTTAGTTCCACTAGACCTACAACCTATACTATGTATCGTCAAAAGTATATTTTCGCTGTAACACAGTGTTATTATTCATAAAATCTTCTTATGACTGTCTCTTCTTTATTTAGGCTTTAGAAGTATTTAAGACTTCCTCGCAAACAAAATTTAAAATTATACGACTTCAAAAAATCAAAATAATCTGGATGAGAAACACAAATAACAATAAATAAAAGTTTGAAATTCCATTCTACAGTATCCATGTAGGTATCTACCTACTCCTTTTCATCCCTACAAAAACAAACAAGGTATGCTCAGAGAATTGAAAAGTTGAATTGGTGACGTATTAATGTGAAGCAATGTGAAAAATTGAGGAAGTCTTGCGGTTAAAGAATTGAGACAAACTTTATTACTTTTCTTTCTACGAATTTTTTTTGTAAAAGTTTAATTGTTTTTAATGGAAATTTTCGCTTCATTGCATCACCGAAAGTTGGAAGAGGGAGGGGGGGGGCAAAGAAGGAAATCTTACACTTTTTTGCTCGAATTTCCTTTATAACTAGAAATAAAAACAGAGATTACTCTTTAAGATTTTTTACCGGGGTAAACTTATATTTGTTCAAGAAGGAATGAATTTCTTTGGATTCTCCGATAGATAGCAAAAGCTAAAATTTTTTTTAATTTGTTATTTCATCAGACAACCATTATATTTTTGGTTTTGACTCATCAACAGGTCCCAAATAGCGAAATTGAGTGACTTGAAAAACAAATGAAAAAATAGAACAAAGAAAACAAATGAAAAAATGATAAAATCAAAAAATTGAGAAAAATAGAAAAAAAAACTTTAAAAATTATAAAAAACCAAATTCATTTGAAACGAATCGAACCTGTATACGCCCGCGCTGGGCTGAAAAAAGAAAAAAGGGAAAGGAAGAAGAAGGTTCGATTCGATTCAAATGAATCTGGTTTTTTAAATTTTTTTCTTCTATTTTTATCAATTTTTTGATTTTTTTCATTTTTTCATTTGTTTTTCAAGTCACTCAATTTCGCTATTTGGGACCTGTTGATGAGTCAAAACCAAGACTTGAAACTTGTCACCAAAATTATAATGGTTGTGTGATGAAATAACAAATTAAAAAAAAATTTTAGCTTTTGCTATCTACGGGAGAATCCAAATAAATTACTTCTTGAACATTTATAACTAGAGTAATTATGAAATCGGATGCCAAGGGGAGGGTACAAGCAAGGAAAAGGCTGTATGCATGCTTCGTGCTGCAAGAACACAGCTATTTTGAACGCTGATAATTATGCGTGTCATATTGAAGCCTGCACGTATACAACCTAGTAGTTAGTAGTCTTGTCTTGGAATTAGTATGCTATAAGATTACTGGCTTTAGTCTGAAGCCTCTCCTAATTCGAAGGGCGGATCATAATCTTCTCGTGGTCCACTGCCATCACTTTATGTGCTAATATGATTAAGCCCGAACAGAGTAACCAGTATCGTTTAAGGATCTGCATGAAGATGTACTCGGAGTACCCGTCTTCTCACAGTCATTAGACTACGAAGTCATACCAACTGGGTAGCCGCCGATATTGCTAACTTGGTACCACGGGATTGAGGAGCCATGGATAGTTCTACTTTAGTAGAGCTATTCACCTCAACATGGAGAAGGCCCCTTGATTGGGAGCATCGTGGTGGTTATGGTATGCGGGCAGAGAGAGAGAATATCTGAGTCTGCATGACTTAGGCGGACATTCTTCTTTGAACAGAGGAGTATGTCCTTTGTATAATTCCATACTGCGTCCGAGGATCTGAAGGATGGTCGCTTATTAATGTATGCTTGAATATTTGGCTTTCAGCGTGGAGTTGCGCTATATCAACCGAATGTCGTGCTTTAGATGGATCTATCTAGCTTCGACCAGTAAGTTCAATGTCAAGCATGCACTGACATAAACTGGTACTCATTGGGACAGGATATACTCTGTCTCAAGAGGACGCTGATTGTCGCATTGATACTAATCCGTGCATTAAGATTGCCGTGGAATCAAAGCTTCGAGCTAGGTGTTCATGTTAGACCCCCCGACAGAATCTGTTTACTACCTAATAAGCAAAAATTCCAGATGTGAAAATTTTCGCACAGAATTTCAGTTAGTTTTTTATTTGAATGGAAACACGAGATACGACAGTAGAATTGCGATAATAGCTGTACTTTTTATATTTAAAACGTGCATTTCAAACATTTGACCGAGAGGTATTGCTAAAGAAGCTATGGATATAGGGGATTAGAGATGTGAAATTGAATTGTTTTTGTTCATATTTATCCGCAAGGACTGAAAGAACGAAGATAAATGGCCTGCTATCAGAATTATTGGACGTTTCAATGGGTGGGCCTCAGGGATCTGTTTTAGGAGTAACCTTCTTCATTCTATGTATATACAGGATGTTTCCTCCATGATGGTCCATAGAGCGGAGGTGACAGTACTAACCTAGAAAAACAAAAAAATTGTACGGCATAGAGGGCCATTATTAACCGATTCAAAGTTACAGGGTGATTAAGAAAATATGCTAGGTTTTCACAAAATATCCTGTATATCTTAAAAGGTACAGAATGTACGGGTCACCGTCAAGAGCTCATTGTATGCTCTGAAGGCTAAGGTGATTGCCTGTTCACAGGTACAACCAATCGAGCTCATTAGCGTTGAGATAGGCTCTAGAAATGAGAAGTGCGCTGTGTCGTCGGTATACTGTCCTCCCAACAGCTTTGTTTGTACTAATGCTTCTGAGTTTGAGAATGCGATGTCACATATAGGGCAACGTTATGAGAACGTGATTGTGGGAGGTGATTTCAATGTCAATTTGAGGCGGCATGATTATTTAGTCAACCAATTCTCTCATCTTCTATTTTCTGTACACCTGAATATAGTGAACTCATTTCCCACGTACTTTAATGCCACCAATCCCTCGATTCTCAATTTGCTTCTCGTAGCCAACTGTGGCAAGATTTTATCGCAGGATCAAATTGATCCGCCTAGCACTTTGGATCATGATCTTTTATTTATGAGCTATGAATTCTCTCTAGATTCGAGTATCCAGCATAGCTCTTATTCCTACCGCGATTACAATAACATCGACGCTAATGCTCTAATTGATGAATGTACATACTTGTGTTGGGACACGATATTTGACTCTGTCTCAGTAAACCACCAAGTGTCTACATTTAACTTACTAGTTTCCAATTTGTTCGAAAAGTATGTTCCTGTCAAAACGAAATGTGTAACAGCCAATGGCTGCCCGTGGTTTTCCGAACGAATTAGATCTCTTATCTCTAAACGTGAGTATTTGTATCATCGTTATAGGCGCCTTAGGACCGTTAAAGCGCACCGGCTATACAAGATTGCTCGCAATAATACTAACCTGGCTATTATATGTGCTAAACGTCAATATTATATCTCTAAGTTCAAGTCTTCCTCCCCGAACATTATGGCGCAATTTAAAACTGACGGGGGTGTATATGATAAAGACTTGAGCAATGACTGTGGTCTAAATCCCGATGAATTAAATGAATTTTGCATTGCTGCTGGTAACATAGCTACGATAACTAGTCAACCCAGCTCTCTTGACGATGTATTAGAAGAATATGTTACGCTTGATACCCCTAACGCATTCTCTTTCCGTGGGACTGACTTAAATGAACTTATCGTGGCCATCAGTACCATTGAGTCTGACGCAATCGCTCCAGATAGCATATCACCCAGGTTCATAAAAATTATTTTACCGTACATTGGTTAAATATGTTCTACATATCATTAACACTTGCTTAATGTCATCTACGTTCCCTTATGAGTGGAAAGTTGCAACTGTTCTGCCGCTGTCCAAGAAGTCCTCTCCACAATCATACGCTGACTATAGACCAATAAGTTTGTTGTGTTTTTTATCGAAAGTACTAGAAAAGCTCATCTACAGACAATTACATAGCTGTGAAACTGCAGTGTTAAAAGTATCTTCAGACATAAAACTGGCTTTGGACCGTGACAAGTTCACAGCCTTGGTTCTGTTGGATTTTTCGAAAGCCTTTGATTGCGTGGACCATCGCATTCTTCTTCAGAAACTGTCATCTTCCTTTAATTTCAGTTCCCCAGCAGTTTCCCTGATCAGGAGCTTTCTATCTCACCGTCATCAACAAGTCAAAGTGAACGATTCTCTCTCCCCTGAGCTTCCGCTTGTTCGACGGGATCCTCAAGGATCAATTCTGGGTCCTCTGCTCTTCTGCTTATTTATCAACGATCTGCTGAAAGCTGTGCGTGATGTGAAAATTCATCTATCTGCTGACGATGTACAGCTATATCTAAGTAGGCCTGTTGGTCTCCTCGAAGATTGTATTGCACGAATTAACTCTGATTTGGACCGAATCTGTGCCTGAACCAATTATAATCGCTTGCTGCTAAATCCCGCGAAGTCACATTGCACTACATTCTATAATACCTCACCCAATGAAATTGATATCCCACCTATACTTTTGAACGCAGTTACACTGCCCATGTTAAATAAGCTCACTAACCTTGGGATCGTCTTGAACCCAATTATGAAGTGCTGTGATAACATTAACAATACGATCGGGAAAATTTATGGGGGCTTACGCAGACTGTGGCTTGCAGCGAATATATTATCTAGTCGCTCTCCTCTAAAGCTACACTAATCTTGCCTTATTTCTCTTTTGGATGTTTGGTCTTTCCAAAACTGGACAGTATCTGCACCCGGAAGATGGATGTTGCCCTAAACGACTGTGTGAGGTTCATTTACGGGTTGCGCAGATTTGACCATGTCTCACATATCTGGTCTTGTTTGTTTGGTTGTTCTTTTGCCTCTTGCCTTAAATGAAGAAACTTGGTTTCTTTGTTTAATTTGTTAAAAGTTCATAAGCCAGAGTACCTTAGAGATTTTTTCCACTTCACTACCTCCCAACGAAATAGAAATCTGGTATTGCCTCGTTTTCATAAGACTGTAATGGAAAGCTCTTACCTTGTCCAAAGCATCCGTCTGTGGAATGATCTCCCTGTCAGCATACAGGCGGCTGGTACCATTTATTCATTTAAAAAAAATCGTTAACACGCACATAATCTAGCTCTTCTATATCCATTCTTTTCTTCTCCTGCGCAAAGGAACGCTAGTTAGTTGTTTTTATAGTATATACATAGTGAATTTTATATTTTCATATTTTTGTTTTTGTTGCTTTTTCTTTCTTCTGAGTTGTAATTCTTATCTAAATTTCGTTTTTTTCCTATTATTTTGAATTTTGATGATTGTGATTCTAGCACTACTACTAAAGTTGTACTCTATAAGATTTTGTAATGGATATTTATTTTGGGGATAAAATTATTAAAACAAACCACCGAAATAATGTAAAAACCACTACTTTATTTACTCTATATGTTTACTTTATAAAATTACGCCGCGTTCTTAACCTATCGAAGGTTTACTCAAAATTCGACATTTCCTCAAGCTCAGGCTGTCGCGAAACCTTCCCAATCATTTCGCGATACTGGCACTCACCTACTTTCATGGCATTGCTTAATTAATTTTTGTTGATTTGTGATTTCAACAATTAGGCATCGATACATTACAAGTCGCTTCCTAGTGGCAACATAATTGTGTGACCATTATTTATCTAGGTTGCGTGTACTTGTTTTGTAATATTCGATCGACCTCTTAAACTGATTTACATCACACATTAATTTCGTACTTATTTCTTATACATTGTTTACATCACAATTTCAATCTTGTGTACATTGCCGAAATAAAGTTTATTCTTATTCTTCTTATGCCGAACTTCATGGCCTTTCCAACCGACTGCACAACCAGCCACATACTGCTCTTCTCCCAGGAGTTATTGTGGTCTAAACTAAAATTTTCTAAGTTTTTTTTTGACATGAATTTAAATCGTCATTATGTTGAATTTTTTATACCTCTTCTTTTTGATACTGCACTGCTCTTTAGTGGCCCCTAGAAGGTTATTTGGGTTGTAGATACGCTTTTGAGAATCGAGCAATTTAGTTGAATGGAAATTCATTAAAAAGAATAAACTAAATATTTATCACACCAGTTTTATAAATTTGACTTATGAAATTTATACTTTTAGTGTATACAACGCAACTATAACTTTGCGTATTATTTTAATTCAAGGTTTTTTTTTTTTACTAGTTTAATAATATAAATTTAAGGAAAAATTCTTATATTTTGGGATTTTAATAATATTTTAGTATAAATGTTTACCTTAAGTGTTCTAAAAGCTACGAATATAGTGGCTATTTATTACTTTTATAATATATTTCGTTTCCAGAGACTGTATAACCTGAAATTTATCGAATTTTTTTATTTTTTATACCTTTGGTTCATATTTACACCGCTCATTTTTACCAAATTAATTCGCAATCAAAATTCGAAATTTGTCTATTTTATCACGGAAGAAACGGTATTTTTACAATTAAAAAAGTATCATTTTACTAAAATGCAATTATTTCTTACTAAACTTTCTGTCGTGTCGGAAAACTAAAAAAAAAGAAGACATGCTTCATTTTCGTCGATATAATACTAAAAAAGTTATAGGCATAAAAAAACCCCGGATAATGACCAAGTTGTTGCCAGAAGTTTCCCATTTTTATTAAAAAAAAAAAAACACGAAATATCATCAGGAGGAGTGATGGGAGGGTTCTTATTTTTTACAGTGTCATTTAATTTTACCACGGCTTCAAGCAAAACTTTTATTTTCACAA
Organism: Dioctria linearis; assembly: GCA_963930735.1. Classification (NCBI taxonomy): domain Eukaryota; kingdom Metazoa; phylum Arthropoda; class Insecta; order Diptera; family Asilidae; genus Dioctria; species Dioctria linearis. The sequence continues at coordinate 11,578,339 of OZ005742.1, read as the reverse complement.
TTTTGTTAAAATAATTGATGAGGAGATTTATTTTATATATTTAGCGCATTAAAAGTGGATTCATATTTACACGTTACCCAATAATCACCGCCAAATCTGTACGCAGCTTACACAACGTGAACCTAGCGGCAATAAATGGCATTAACTTTTTTCGCGTTTTAATTTTTAAACCCAAATGTCCAGTTATTTTCAAATATACATACATAATTATATAGGTCGTTCGGTAAATGAGTATAATGAAGTATGCCAATGAGTTCCTTTGAGTGTTGTCCTGTTCACACATTTGTTTTAACCCTGCCCACTCCCAACCCGCCTAAATTCAAACCTTCCCCACAAATTTACGTTAGAAAATCCTTCGGTTTTCAAAAAAAAACTGCCGTAGTCACTCCAATGCTCGTAAGTCCTTTCAAGAACGTGAAAGGAAAGATTTTAGGGGGTCTAGAGTAAAAGTGAGTGTCCTAAGAAATCCATCAGACATGAAATACCTGTGCTCACGTTAGGACTCTTCTCGAAAAGTCTACACAATTAGAAAAATTTGTCTTGCTCGGTATTTAAGAGTTTGCTCAGCAGATAAATAATGTATTGTGTAAGAGATAGTGAAGAGCTTCAGTGTCGATGAAACCACCGAACTAAACGATATCTACAAACATCATATTTTGTATTTTTTTCGTGTTAGCTGAAGATTAGGTCGTGTAATAACGTTGCTCTTGCCGCCATTATTTAAAATGATTCAAGCGTAACGACTTCGAAAGTGGAGGAACTACATCAATTAAGCGAAGCAAACAAACAACAGGGAATCCATATCTGCAGTATCTTGGTTTTAAGACACACTAGAGAGCCATTATTGGATCGAATAGTTACGTTATGGGATAAAAAGTGGATTCTGTATTAAAATATTGTTTGCAAAAGGCGCACTGGTGTGACAAATATGCAGCACCAAGTGCAACAGTGAAACCAGGTCTCTAGCCTCTTAAGGTGTTTTTGTCAATATATGATGGATTAAGATAGTGTGATATTCTTTGAAATGCTGACCATTAACCATTACTGCAGATGTGTACAGAGAACAACTGAATCCGATTAAACTCAGACCCAATATAGAACGCCGGCCGGGAAATTATTTCTCATCCATTGTATTCAATGGGCCTTGTGTGCAAACCTTTGTAAATGGAAAAACCTTAAAAGAAAGGAAGATGTCAAAACTATCATTGGAGAAGTTTTTAAATCAAAACCATCGTTATTTTATTCAGATGGAATTCATAATTTGCCAGAAAGATAGAGAACAGTTGTAGCTAATGATGGTCAATATATTTATAGACTAAAAAAAAAAATCAGCAACCGGAACAGGAGCAAAAACAGTATGTGTATAATAGCAATTAAAACATTATACCATAATGAGCCCAATTATGCCAGCAATATTTTCCCCCAACAGCAATAAGAATACAAAAAACAACATATTTTTAGTCTAGTCTATGCATACCTATATAAGTACCAATCAGCATCAATCCCTCGCATATAATGAACAGATTACTGACTAAAAGCAGGCGTGGGAGCAGACGTAACCAAGGTAGTCAGTCGTTCGTGAGGATATGCAGAAATGTAGCCTTGAAAACAAATATTCAGCTTTTGTGTATAAATCAGTTTGCGCAGAAAAATTATGATATTATATTTAATATATGTATGTAGGCAAGGAGCAGCCAATCAAAGTATGTGCATAGGACGAAATGTGATCATTATCATAGAAATTTGCAAATTTAGTATAAAAAAAACATCCACCTCCGTTCAAAAGAAGACGTTTTTCTTTTGTTAAAATTATTCAAAATAACTTTGAACAATTGCACGGGAACTAGAAATAGAAATAAGCCGACTTGTATTGAATATGTCGCACCATTTCATTAAACTCTCCTTTGTCCTTTTCAGTTCTGAATTCTATTCTATGGATATCAAGGACATTACAGAAAAAGCTACATCTATTTGCGGTTCAAACAAATGAGGAACAGAAAAAAAAAACAGAACGTAATTCAAACGGAAATTTCCACTACATCTCGATTACAATTGGAGGGTTTCATTTATCTACGGAAAATTTGCTAGATATCTCCTTTGACTTTTGGTTTTATTTTTATGTTGATTCGATATTATATGAAGCATTGCAAAATTACTTTATTGGGGACTAGCAGCTTAGAATTTGGTTGGTGCTGACGGTTAATCCGTTCCATATGCTTGCTACATAATCTTCATATATCCTGCTTTCTAAGACCTAAAGGAATATGGATGAAATTTCTGGTTTTTTGTTTGTCAACATAAAAAGGATTACTTGAAAACTTTCAATTTATTTTATCTTCTATTGATACAAATTGACTTACTTTTAAATATAAATAAATATTCAAAATAAATTAATAGCAAGAAAAATGATTTATATCAAGAGAAAATATAAATGAATGTGTAAAATATGTCGGTGTTCACAAATGCATGTTTATTTGCTTTTTAATTGCCACCAACTTGCAGGAAAATGATCGTCATTGAATTCAGTTGCTTCATTTGTGAAGAGGATCCACAATTAAAATGGTGACAAAAATCAGCTGTGAGTATCAACCGTAAATAAGCTGTGTTTAAATTTAGTTAATTTTTTTTTTAATTTAAATGAACAGGTCACTTTTAAAAAAAACTTATTGAGATGAAATATTACCCATATCTGCCACTAACTGTTAAATGGATCTTTAAAAGTCTTCTTCTTCTTTCCAAATGACGAAAAGTACAACTGTTCGTAAACATATAACATGAATAGACTTCACCTGGCCAGCCTTAAGGCGGATTACCATCGCTACGACATTTCTATTTTGCAGAGATTTAGAGCGAGATAGGGATATGTAAAACTATTCCAAGAGTGAAAGAATACGTTTTTATAGCAGAAACCTTATCCTCCACAAAAATATGGCGATATGTCACTTTAACATCTTAAAAAAAATTTTGTTTGATTAATGTATACTCCGACAAAATTTTTTCTACATAAGGTCTGTTCGCGTACTCAGTTTTGGGACAATGCATTGCAATGAATTGGCACGAACTTACACATTTTCCGTTCGTTTACTTTCTCGTGCACACAAAATTACACGAGTTTTGCATACGTCACAGATACCCCTCTCGCATGAATTTACCCGAAGATTTTAGTTACTGCACAATTCTTGCAAGGAAAATTGACAGCTGCCATAGGATAGTTCATTTTTGTAATTTTCTGAAAAGTTTTTAAACCGCGAACAAAATGTCGAATGAAGATAGTTTAAGTATTCAATGTTCTCATGGGACTTTTCAAGACTGCAACAAGTTAAAACAAAGTAAAACAATACTCATTCGCAAATGTTATTCCACACTTCTTCTTCTTGTTTTTCACGAAGTTGCATGAAAAGCGTTCGTGTACTTTTTCATACATTTTACATTCTTCCCCCACCACACGAGTAAGTTTTTACCCAGAAAGCTTTTGCACGAGAAGTACGCGAACAGACCTATACTTGCCATACTCCTCTTACTCACTAGTTATTTCATAAGCCGTTGTTAAAAGTTGTCGCAGTAATGGAAATCCGCCTTTAGAATTAACTACAGACTTCAATACATTGACTGATGCCATGATACAAAGATAACAAGAAATGGCCGATTCGAGAGAAATTTTTTGTGTTGTTACGTCATGAGGTGACAATAATGTCATTTACAGCGAATTTAATAATTTTTTTTTTTATTTATATAGGCTCTTTATTTTTGGGTCTTTTTTTTGTGGCTCTTTTAAATATTCCTTAAAACTAATTGGAAAAAGGCACAAAATTGTAAAAGAAAAAAAGACACTACTAAACTAACTTACATATAAGCAGTCAAAAGGGACAATTAAAAACAAAGACACAAAAAGGAAAACAAACAAGAAAAAATTCTCAAAAGACACTAGAAACGGATACAAGAATTTTGAAAAAGATTTAAAAATTTAACCAAAAATTTAGAACCAGTCCCAATTTTGACAATTAGGTAAGTGGCAGTTCCAAGGATTTCCAAATATCCAATACAAACTAATAAAAATGTCCCTAAACGAGCGAATTTCAACATAAAATTTTGTAATTTAGAACCGAAACCGAAACCGAATTAAAAATAAATGATCGAACGAACGAAAAATTTCGCCGGTACCGTTATAGAGTCCCGCGAGTGCAGCCTGTAGTATCGTAGACCTCTACAAACTGCCCTCATCATCCCTCCAGCTTAGCATCTCTAACAGAGTGCTTGTCCTTCCCACAGCACGTGCAACGATTCCTAAGCGGGGAGAAGCCCCGTGGACTAGTGTTGCAAATGCTGTGGCCTGCTATCACCAGCGAAAGACAAGAGCTCCGTCCTGCACCGACGATAGTGGTTGCCATGTGCAGTTGAATGTGTCTGCGTTCGTTGCCAGATATTCAAGACGTAAACGTCTCTTCAATCTGTCAACGAAGTGGCGCTTAAGTGCGTGTGCGTGGTGTTGTGGATCAGTGTTCTGATTCCCATCTTAGACTCTCATGTAGTACAAGTGAATTGTAGATTTGGCCAGTGTCAACACAAAGCTAATCAGACAATTCACCCGACTACAAATCTTTGGCCCCCATAGAAACGATGTTCTAGTAATGCTGAAATTCGGGTGGATCAACTGACACATATCGCGCACGAATTCCATTAGATCCTGCAAAGCTGGGCAAGTAAAGAACCTGTGAAATAGGGTGCCTTCACCACCACAAACTATGCAAATTCTCTGAACTCGGCGGTCAATATGTGACAACTGCAGTGTTAGTGTTTATTCGACAGTTTCCAGAGATATCAATAATATACCCGAGAACCGTCAGTGTATGCGTGTCAGCTTCAAAACACCGAGCATTACTGAACACTGAATCTATTAATTCAGGATTAAACCTGATTGGAATCGACGCGAATTGCGTGTACCGTAGAGCATTCCACTTAAGGTGAAATGCTGGCCTGTTTCTGCCCCAGGTCTGAATCGTTGAGATTAGATCCTGTGGCCAGTCACGAGGATAAGGTGGTCGAACAGAGAGTAGGTAGTAATACTCCCCTATGCCGATCCCTCCGAGTACATTCACCCACAGTTGAGAAATCAAGCTGTCTCTCTGGCAAAACGCTCTTTGGAATGCACGCACTTGGAGACACCTTGAATTCACAACCAAGTTAGTGAGACCTAATCCACCTATCTTGACTGGCAGACAGAGCGTGCTTTCAGCAGCCCATCGTCTTCCGCACAAAAAGGCGTCTATCGCTTTTGCTTGAAGAAGACCTACGGAGCCTTCATCAAACGTCTCAGACTTTAGCAGATGAACGATGGACGAGGTAATCAAATAGTTTATCACGACTGACCTACCCATTAAGGATAGTGGAAACAGTCTACTACGCCATGAGTTTACAGCTCTAGAGAGTTTCTCAAGAGCGATGCGGCTATTATTTGATTTACTCTCGCGTCCGATATACACACCTAAATACTTCAGGCAAGTATATTAGTCCATTGGATGTTCAGTGGAGTATCTGTACGATCTCTCCACCTTCCACACCACAAGCCTTGACTCTTACTAAGGTTGATTTTAGCGCCCGCTATACGTTCGAACTGTTCGAAAACAGCACGAGCGACCGAAAAAGCTTCATTTCCTGTCACGAAAATAGACAGATCATCCGCATACGCCAACATAAGAGGCCTCACATTGGTATATGGTAGACGAACCGCATACCGTCCGAGCATTCGACGAAGATTCACCAGTAGCGGCTCCAACGAAAGATCATAAAGCATACCTGACAATGGACAGCCCTGTCTGATACCTCGATGAAACGAGATAGGAGCCAGAACTTGTCCTTGATGCTTAATCAAAATCGCTGAATCTCTATACAGTTTCCCGACGATATCGAGCCACCAAAAACCCAAATGCCTCGAGAGCAGTCAAGAGATACTCGTGCGAGACGCTATCAAAAGCCTTTTGCTGGTCAAGTGAAATCATGGCCATTTCTGTACCTGTCTGTTTATGGTAGGCAAACAAATGTTTGGCTACCGCGATGTTGTCGTAGATACTACGACCAGGTATACAATAGGACTGTTCCGGGTGTATTACCGAAGCAATCACTGAGCGGAGTATCGCCCCTAATGCTTTGCAGACGATTTTGTATTCTACATTACATAGGGTTACTGGCCTCCAGTTCCCCATCCTCTGCAAATCTCCCTTCTTTGGAATCAAGCGCATAACAAATCTGCTCCAACTAGAAGGAAAGTCTGAATGTGTCTCAACCGCCGAATTGAACTAACAGTACAGTATGCACTGGTGAGATTTTCGCAATCATGTTATTATGAACACAGTCTACTTCTGTGGACACACTATGCGTTCAGTCCGTAAGCTTCTCGGAAGCTTGGAAAAAACTCCTAAGTGTACCACCGAAAGAAGGAAGCAAAACAAAATTGACATTCAATTTACAAACTAGCATTTTGGTGGATAGACCACTGATTCTGTGTCTGAGCAGAGCACGTACTGCACGAAGGATACTTTCTCCCTTATACGTTCATATTATTGAATTAATTGACTCAAATGATCTTAGTTTTCAATAATCAGTTGCTAAGATGTTTTCTGAATTTTTCAAAGGAAGTGTAGTCACTCAAATGATCACAAGTCCTTCCAAGGATATAACAGGATTAAACTTGAGCGAAAGCACTGTTCCAAAGAGGACCTTTAATGATATCCGATTTGTTACGGGTTATGGTTAAATGATTCAATTATTCAGACTTAAAATTGAATTCTTCGCAAAAAAAAAAATTTTTTTTACACCAAGGACATACTTTTGTTTTATTTATAAAATGTGACCCGTTAGTGGTTAGTTCTTAATATTTTTTGGAAGGGCATGAAAATTCCAAAATTTCAAGTGACTTTTTTTGTAACTTATTTTGACAAGAGAAGGGTCAACCGATGCGGAATAATTAGAAAATAATAATTCTGAAGGAATTTTCAGAAAAGTAATAATGTTTCACAGGTGATCTTTAGTTCAGTCCTGTTTTTTTTTTTTTTATTTATTCACTACGTTTCGAATTGTCTGCTTCGTCGGACGATTGAATTGATCGAACAAATCATGCGAAATCTGTGTAAACAGATGAGCTTCTTCAAAACCTAAGCAATGAAAATAGAAATCTATATGTATGCGTGCTAGTCTGATTCTCGAAAATGTTTTACAGAAAAGTGACTAGACATTGATTTTATATATGCCATAAAGCCTAATATACTATCCACACAGGAAAATAGTCTTCCAGTAATTTTAAGTTTGGCTCCTTAGCTGCCCAAAGGCTACACTTACTTAACAAAATAATAAAAAAGTTTTGATTAAAAACTAACCTTAAAATCTTGTGCTCAATAGCTCTCAGCTGAGTAATAGTTGCAATAGTGTATGTGCGGCCGTAGTCCGAATCTGTAGCGAAATTGATTCGAATTCATCGGACCACAGCACAGTTACATATGCAATTGTTATTCAGTTAACAATAACAATAATTATTTCTTTCCGTACAAAGATTACAAAATTTTATTGTACAAAGTGAATTAGAAAAAAAAAGTATAAAATGAAAAATAAAACGAAAATTAAAAATAAGATAAAAAGCAAAAGCAAAAAATTTATTATTTAAAACAAAAACAAAAACTAAGGAACAAGCAAGAACAAAATAAAATAAACTAAATTACACTAAACTAATACAATATGAAAAAGAAGAGAGATTAAATAGAGGACAGATAAAAGAGATATAGACTAAAAACTGAGAGACACTCAAACTGCCAATGATTTTTAACAAATATCCGCTGATTTAATAAGCTCTGCAAAAGTTCTGCCGACAGTCGTGCATTGAACATCACATGATAAAATATTCCACATGCGCATGCTTTGGAAAAAAGTAAGAACGCTGTCCTTACCGCGACCTGCAACGAGGGATCAAGAGTTTCTTATGTCTAGTCGATTGCAAGAAATTCAGTTTCTCGAAAAGATACGATGACTTCCGATTGTATATCAGTTTATGTAGAACTTTTAATCTGCGTTGGGTTAAGTAACTCTCTAGAGGGCAACCAAGCAAGGTCGATATATAAGGCGATATGTGACTGGTCCGAGGAAGCCTGAATACGTAGCGTAACGCGTCGTTGTAGACAACCAGGAGTCTTCTACGACACACTGAGTCCAGAGATGAGAAAATTACGCTACCATAGGTAAAATGGGGTATTACCAGGGCTTTAACCAATTTTTTCGCATATGAAGCGAAAGTAAGTTAGAAGTCAGCCACAGCTGCCGTAGACACCCATATATTTTTCCAATTGTAGCACTGATATGGTTGCAACAGGAGAACTACGAATTAAGCCCAAAACCCAGGCTCTTTGCAGAATCCACATAGGGAAGTCTGGTGTTATTTATAATTACTGGTGGTAAATTATCAGTATCAATGCCTTTTCTATATAGATCGCCAGACAATTTGATTTAACATGATATTTAGTTCTAAGCTATTTTTTTGTACAGACCAATCATCCACACGCTGGAGATCTTCATTCAGTCGGCATACGCAATCCTCTGTTATGCCAATTGACCTGCTGAGATACATCTGCACGTCGTCGTCAGCATACAGATGTATTACAGCGTTATGGATTACGTCGGTCAGGTCATTTATAAAAAAGACTGAACAAGAGTGGGCCAAGTATTAATCCCTGGGGGACATCACTATATAAATTCGCCGCGTCAGACAGGGAGCTCTGTACTTTTACAAGTTGGCTACGTTCGCTTATGAAGTTCTTGAAGAGCTGATTAGCAGATGAAGAGGAAAAGAATCCTTGAGATAGCCTTTTCAGCAGCTTATCATGATCAATAGAGTCAAATGCTTTGCTGAAATCGAGCAATACGACAATTGTAAGATGGTCATTATCTATAGCTTCGTGAACATCCGACGAAATTTTAAGCATAGCAGTTTCACAGCTATGATTTGGACGAAATCCAGACTGCCATGTAGTCAAGTAGCCGTTTTTATTTATATAGTCGATTGTCTGAATATACATTATCTTCTCCAATACCTTAGCAAAGAAGACTAATTGGGCGATAATCACTTGGAGTAGAAGCAGAAGACTTTTTGGGGATAGGTATTGTAAGCACTTGCTTCCACTTGGTGGGAAACTTAGATGGCGTTAAACAGTGGTTATATATATGGGTTAAAACTTTGATTATTTCCCGTGCAATTGCTCTAATGAAACGAGGAGGCAGCTCATCTGACCCTGTTGTATCAGATTTAATTGCACACATTGCCAGCAATACCTCCCTTTCGTCAACATTCCGCAAGGCAAAGCCATCAACTGAAAAGTTTTCCGTAGCAGCGCTGCAATCAGATGCCACAGCCGCTGACATGGAATTTGTGACAAAAAAATCATTAAAAATATTGGGATCTCCACTTACCTTTGGAGGATCACTTCCATATATACCCATATTGCGTATATTTCGCCACACGTCCAGCTTACCGCCAAAGTAGGTACGCTTAGAAGACCTGATCATGCAATTGGTCCTAATACGAACGAGTTTATATCGTCTGTATATCTCAGCTGATTGTGTGACTCTATATCGCCTATATAAGTAAACGTGTTCAGCCATTATGGTATGTATTTCTCGTGTTAGCCACGGACACCCCTTAGCCCTTGTACGTCGCGTCAGGAGTGGTAATTCCTGTCATACAGATCAGCCAGCACACCTGTAAAAACATCAACCTTATCATCCAAAGAGTTAGATGCATAGACATCACTCCAAGATATCTGTCGACACTCAGTCAGAAGTTGGTCATAGCTAATATTCTTAAAATCTCTGTATGTAAATAACTTCGTTGGGAAACGATTCCAGCTTAAGGTCATAAGACAGAAACAAAAAGTCGTGGTCAAAGTCACTTGGTGGAGTAATCTGATTTTGACATAACACCTTATCGATATTTGTCGTAAGAACGTGATCAATTTGAGATGGATTATTGCTATTAAAATAAGTCGGTAAGTTATTAACCATATCAAAGCTCAAGGTTTTGTATAAATAATGCAATGTCTCCACATTGAAACCGGAACTGAGGTTGTTGACATTCATATCACCGCACATGACTACGTTATGATTTTTAGATACTTGTGGCAGCACTGATTCCTTAAATTGTAAGGCCGTATCGTTACTGAAAGTACTCGGTGGGCAATAAGTGCTTATCAAAATACATCTGTCAATTCCAAAGTCAACTCCAACACTGAGAAATTCTAGTTTATCACCTGGGGCAGAGGAATTTATCACGTTGAGAGTTTTTATTTGGCGAATCGTATTCATTTGCTTAAAATAAATATTTTTAAATAATTTTGTTAAAAAAGAAATAAAAATTTGATTACGGTTGGGAAGATAAGAAAACAATCTTAAGATTATCAGAAGACAATTTTTCTGTATGAATAGTAGTTCAGGACGCAGGTGCTATTCAAATTACACATTTGTCAGTTTTATATAAGAAATTTGCATATATTTTAGAATGTTAGGACTATTTAGGGATCTGGATGTAGTAGTGAGGGAGTCTATTTCATGGCTTGGGCAGTATTTCTCGAGGGTTTTGGAAAATAAGTGTGCTAAGAGAGACATTTCAATTTTCATCCAAAATCGCATAACCCGATATTGCTAGTGTAATAAAAAAAAAATTCAAGTATACACAACTTCTTATAAAAAGCAGGGAACAGAATTGGCACTATAATATACAAGCAATATTTATCCGTTTATTTTGAAAGTCATAATTCACTTTTTGATGTTATTGCTCAGCTTACTTACTTAACCTTTCAATTATATTTTTATTTACAGTTACCTATCTAGGGAAATCAATGGTTATAACCATAACAAACAACTTAACCTTAACCTTTATCCTTAATTCCTTCGATAAAAACGTGAACTGTCACTCAAATATTAACTAGGGTAGATAAATCGATGAAGTGAGAATCGGAGACAAGAAAAAAAAACGACATTCCTTTTAAAAAATGTCTTCTTCACGACAATTACACACAATTTCGATTCGTAACACACAGAGAATAAAATTAAAAATTAATCGTGAAGGTAAAATGTCACGTGTGAAATGGCTTTTATTGAAAAAAAAAAAAACAACACAAAATTTCTTAACATCACAGTAATGCCCTAATACCATTTTCTAGGTGAATGTAGTTGTTCTTATTAATATTTAAAAAAAAAAAATCTCAGCTGTTAACTATATGACGGCATTTTCAGTTTTTCACTGACGTAATGGTAATTTTGAAAAAAAAGCTCGCGTTAAGAATGATGCCATCTTTGATTTTTTATACGTAATAGGAAAAAACACGTAATCAATCGTATAAACAACAAATAGCAGCCGCCTTCGATGATTTGCGTTTATTTACTAATCAATCAAAAAATTAATTTATTTACAAGAAAAAACATTTAGAGGCGTATGGCATCATTTCTATGTATCAAAACAGCGAAGTTGATAACAGATAAAAACCTGCAACACATCATCAGAAAAAATTTCTCAGAAATCAATAATAATTCTAGATGAAAGTACATAGCAGCTCTATCTAATTTGTCTCTAATTAACGTTACATTTGCACGTACACATATATGCATGAAAGTAAATTATGTATGCATACCGCAAACTTTTTGGCCTTAATTTATATAAAAAAAAAAAAAAAAACTAGAACCCTACAGCTTTGAAATTAACTCTAATGCAATCCAACAAGGACGCTCACTGTATTTTAACCTTGTTGTCTTTGATACTCCTGTCCTGTTAGGTAGGTACTACTACTCTTCTAATATATCTTTACTCAAGACCTAAAGCTAATTACACCGCAGCAGGATATTCTGTAATTCAAATATAAAAATAAAATCCGGCAGCACAAATTTATGCTAATTTATTTCGTTTCTCTTCTCTTATGAGGACAGAACATATTTGGTGGGGAGTTCATCAAAGAATTTCAGAAACGGATTGGTAATTTTTGTACGTGGGATTTGCTAAAAATGGTTCATATTATAGCTGTGTTTGACTCTCTGTTCTTCCTACATACCACAGGTAATGGGTTGGTGTCAAGGGATCTAAACCTAATATCCGAAAAAAGTTACAAACACTTGTTTAACTCGGAGAAGTTTGGGAGAATTACGGAGGTTAGCATTAGGGAAAGTTTATCTAATTTCTGAATAAATAAAAATTGATTATACAGAGTGTCTCGTATGTGGTGTTGTTACGCCCGATGGTTATGGAGTTATGGATAGGTCATGTTTAGACAGACAAGGAAAAATTGAATGGGGGGGGGGGGCGGTGGCGGCAATTTGTTAGAGATAATCGTAAGTTTTCCCGTTTTAAAGTTATGTATGACTCAATAAAGATTAAATTTCGAAATTTTAAGTGTTTATTTTTAATTAACTACTAGTTTTAATAAAAAAAAAACTGTCATCGATGAGATTTAATAAGCTTGAAAAAATTTTCCTTTAAAACGACCTATCACACTCTGCACACAAAATGTAACCCTTTTTGCGTTTTCTGCACTTTTTCTTAAGTAACCCAATAATCAAAAATTCCAGATGTGGAATTTTCTGGTGGAAAAAGTGACGGCATCCTCTCACACATAGCTGTTTTTACACGCTACAGCGAACGCCATTTTCAGCTTTACAGATGTGTTAATAATAATAATAATAATAAATTTATTAAAGGCCAATGTACAAAGATTACAATATCTTAAACGTACTTCTAATTTTATGAAATGGTTCTTGGCTCAAAATAAAAACTAACTAAAACAGATTAAGGTAACGAAAGAAGTATTAATGGAAAGTAAGAAAAAGTCATAAACAAATAAATAAAATAATAAAATAATGTAAAACAAGTTGTAAAAAAAAAAATATATACGAATATCTATAAAAAACAAACCGAAACATACCACCATAATAGAAAAAGAAAAATAAATAAAAGCGAAACAAAAAATTAACTTAAAGTTAATGGAAATAAAAAAAGAATAAACAATTAATCTAACCTGACAAGAAATAAATAATAAAATAAATAAGTAAAACAAGCACTAACTATAAAATGTAAAAAGTACGTGCCATTTACGCTCCTAAAAACTTAAATCTTTCAACAATGATGAAAAATGCTTGATAGAGCCCGTTCGCTGCATATTGGTAGGAAGAAAGTTCCACTTCCGTATTGCCTGAACAAAGTAAGAGCGCTAACCGTATTGAGAGGAACACCTAGGGGCTAGAAGCTGACGACTCCTTCCCGAATGCAAGAAGTGCAATCTCTAATACAAATACTCCGGAAGCTTGCTATATATCAGTTTGTGCAGAAGAATGAGTTCACAGCGGCCTAAATAAGTTTTTAGAGGAGTGCCCAGCAGTGACAATACATACAGAGACACATGAGCATTCCGAGGAAGTCTATATATATAGTGTATTGCATCATTGAAAGCAACATCTAACACTCCCTGGCACCGAGCATCAGGTTTGCTAAAGATGGTACTACAATAAGCAAAGATTGGAATGAGTATTTGAAATGTGACTGCAGCACTTGAAATCAGCACTGAAATAAACTCCAAGATTCCTGACGCAGTCAACATACTCGAGAACGGAATTATTTAATAAAACCGGAGGGAGTTCCGATTTATCAATCCAGCTCCTATATACATATATCTAGGCAGTGCGACTTAGTTGGATTTAACGAAAGCTGATTCAGCAGTGATCAGTCATATATGATACGAAGATCTTCATTAATGCGACAAATACAATCCTCCATCAAACCTATTGGTCTACTAAAATAGATCTGGACGTCATCCGCGTAAAGGTGAATAGAGGAATTAGTAACAACATTCGATAAATCATTTAAATATAAGGTGAAAAGTAGAGGGCCAATAATGGAACCTTGTGGAACACCAGAGCGAAGATATATAAGATCAGAACAAAGATCTTTTACTTTTATCATCTGTGATCGATTGCGTAAGTAATCAGCAACTAGCTGAATGGCGGAGGATGAAAACCCCAATTGATTTTGTTTTGGAGGTATACGAAAAATTGGTAATGTCTTATCCCAATAGGAATTCGTTTCCCTCCTTTCCTGGTAATTGATGGTTTCGCTCCTGAAAATAATCCGATTTGTAAGTGTTTACCAAAGTAAGGTTTGGTAAGTGAATTGATAATAGCTCACATGTTCCAGGTTCAATTGTTCTAGAAAAAACATTGAAAAATGTAACAAATTACAAAAGTAATTTTTAGTAAGTGAATGGGTAATAGCTGACGTGTTCAGATTTAAGCCAATTCGTAGAAGGCCATGTCGAGTCATGATTAATAACATTTATATTTGCATTAATTACAAAAATATTTGGTTCAGTAAAGGACAAGACATGAGTGTATATATGAATTCTAACGAGAACTAAATCTATTATTTCATTTCAAAACCAGGACTATGAAATTTATCTTCCTCTCCTTTTATTTAAGCTGATCATAAATAATGTAAAGATTGGTCTTAATTTACAATTGTTACAAAGTGTTTGTGTATTCAACCAATATGATCAAAGACTTCAAAGCTTCAATTATATACAAGGTGTTTAATATTATTATACATTAATTTCACAGGATGATAGGTCTCCGTGAGAGAGGCAAAACACTGTATGGGACGGGAGTGATTTTGTGTAATTTTGGGTAGTTTTTCCCCTAACACCCTGTAATTTTCCCTGGAAAATTAATGTATGTATAATAATATCAAAAATCTTGTATAATTGAAGCTTTGAAGTCTCCAATTATGTAAGAGCTTACTGGTAAATAGTTGATTCAAGCATTACTTGTAATGAATAAAATAAAGTATTACTTGTAATGAACGAAGTAAGAGGTTTCCGGCAACTGCCTCACTCAGGTATTACTTGTAATGAACAAAGTAAGATGTTTCCGGCAAGTGCTGCAAATAGGCATTACTTGTAGTGATTAAAATAAGATATTACTTGTAATGAGCAAAGTAGCACGTTACCGGTATGGAGACGAGTAAGAACTTAACTCTGCTATGACATCAAAATGTAAAAGTAATTAATTCGGTAATTTGGATAGTAAGGGGTAGACCTTACAAATTCTCATTCCACTCCACTACCGAATTAACGCCGGTGTAGGTAATTCCAGTCCGGATGGTGTTCACATGGCGACTTATCTCACTCCGAAGTACGCAAATCCACTCCAGTCCGCTTTATGTGAACGGGGTATATGATACTATGTTAAATTTTGAAATAAAATAAATAAATATAACGTCAATACGTGTACTTAATTTCACGTGCTTACAACACGACTTTGTTAAATTCACGTATTCACCTGTAGTCGTGATCACGTGAAATAACAGTAGGTACATAATTGCGTAGAATCATTTGAAAGGTAACATTGCGAGGTTTCTAAATTTTGTAAGAAAATAGATAAAATATGTATTTTGGCATAGAAATCGTTAAAATTAAAAAAAAAAAAAACTGTAACGTCTGAAGTAACAATGCCCCTGGTAGACATATCATTTTCAGCTCATCAATGAGCTTCTCATGAGTATTCAGATGAACGTCCTGATGAAATTTATTTGCGTTTGATTCAAAACCGGCAAAAAATTATTTATTTACTTGTTCACAGTAATGTGCATGAGATATTCCATCTCTTTCACTTATTTAGAAATGTATATATTGCTTCTCTTGCATTTTATAATATTAGATGAGCACTTCGATGAGTATATAATGAGTTTCACGATGGGCTTGTATGTCATGGCAATGAGTGTCACGATGAGCTTATTAATGAGCATAGCAATGAGTGTTACGATGAACTTATTAATGAGCATAGCAATGAGTGTCATGATGAATTCATAAATGAGAATCTGATTTTACGATTGATTTCATATATTTTTCCGAATTCAAACTCCGGTTGCAAATCAAACTTTGAGACGCTGAGGCGTAAGGATTTTGGCATGACGTCTTGTTCAGCATATGGGCGACAGTCTTTCCGCGGAAAAACAAATCAAAAAATTAATTTAAAATAAATAATTAAAAAATTTAAATAAAAAAATCACAAAAATCAATTCAAATTTTTCTAAGTAGAAATGTCATCTGACACGGTGATGACAAGAATAAATATTTATTTATTGCTGGTGTAGTATATATTAAGCAGTTTCATGATATCCAATGAGCCCTTCGATGAGATTTAATAAATGATCATCAGAACGCTCATCGGGACTTAATTTTCTATTAGTGAAATCTTTTCTGCGACTCGGTGTTAACCTCCGAATTTGCTACTCTCATGCTCTTTTCTTCCCTACTGGTATGGTGGGAAGAAAAGAGCCGGGCAATGACAGATTCGGTGGCGGTGGTTACATCGAGTAGCAGAAAACAATTCACTATATGTTTCTTCATGAATTGGAAACACCTTGAAGTTTTTCAGTCAAATTAGTATTGGTTTACATAATAATCTATCCCTTGCGGTGCAAGATAAAACTGTGAACAATTTCTACCAGGGGCATTACCTCCACCCCTCCACTGTTTTTCTTGTATATTTTTTTTTGTATGTCTCGACTCGTACTAGCAACCCCAGCAAACAAAAAATTTCTCATTTATTCTGAAACAGCTTATATAATTGATTTGTGCTAAGCCCGTGGTTTTTTATTTCCAAACTAATTACAAAGAACTTCAATTAGATACCTCTCATAAGATAAAGGTTGTCATGAAAATTACCCATTTTCGATTAGCTGAAATTTGAGTATCACATACGTCTCTCAGCAGTTTCTAGCTATTGAAAATGAAACTCTGTCGAAAAGGTTTCATAATATCGTAACTAAGTACTTCAGTCCAATGATATAATTAAATACTTTTACAAATGCATAAATGTCTTACTACATCAGTTTATTTGAACATTAACCCTTTTCAATCTCTATTATCATTCTTGCAGAAATTCCTACTAGACAATGTAAGATGTGACTTGAATGGAGACCTCCAGAGTCTCAAGTATTCAGATAAAAAAAGGTTCTAATTCAATTAATTTATTTAAAAATAAAAAAAGACATCCACAACATCAATTCTAACTCTAAAGGCTATGTAGAACCTTTCTAACTCCCTCAAGTGAAAGTTATGTTATCATGGTCAGTGTGATACGAAATTACCGCAGGACCGAACCCATACACCTACCCAAAATTCCAGAAAACAAAAGTAATTATGTACATCTCCTACAAAAGGGATTACGTTTGCTACATATACATGAGTATATAGTACAGGAAAAAAGTGACAGATAGTATCTTTGGATTTTTGTTCAATGCCATTTGCTCACCTCATCACAGGCACAGGCAGTCTATGTACATTATTTACTCAATTTAGAGCATATACATAAAATCTCTGCTTGCTACCCTATAGAGAGATAGTCTATAAATCCCTTCAAGGAAACTCATTCCGTTTAAGGCCAATATCCTATCTTGAGGGGGAACTAGGTATAGGTATGTATGTAGTAGGTACATTATAACAAAATATTGAAAATCTCACAAGTCCCCATATAATAGATACTACCGTGAGAAAGTAGGACACCAATCAATAGATACGATATTAAGTGCAGGCCAAGGAAATTTCCCTTTCACTATATTAAATTATAATAAACTCCCTCGGGAGGTAGGGGATAAAAATTCAGGAACTCATCGCAGATTTCGTATGATCGACCATAGTTCATGTTTGGAATGTGAAATTTTCATAATTATCTCTTCTAATTTCACGACTCCTTTTCTTTCTAATTTTATGCTGTGAATGGAGTTGATTTGCATTAAAAAGGAATTTTTAAAGGATATGAAAAAAAAATATCTTTTTTTTTTTCGTTTGTGAGATGGCTGAAAGCCTTGGAAGTTATAAATAATAATTTTCGATTTTTTTCGTATTTTAATGTTTACCTTGTAAACGAATGTTGGAACGCGACGAGTGTAAAAATATTATACAAAAAGCGGGGCGTGCGAGGGCAGACAATAATTTAAATATCTGAAATTTGTCAATTTGTTGTCTGTTTTTGTCCGAAAAATTGATTTCCGTAAATATTTTCCAAAATTATATTATGAATTTCTCCAGCTGGTAAAGACTTTTCTGGTATAATTGTGAAAAATCTTAGTTACTGTATGATAAGAAAATTAAAAAAAAAAACTCAGAATGACTGGGTGGATTAAATCTAAAATATTTTTTTAAATGACTCAAACTCATGTCCAAAAGGTATACTTGGGTTGCCTGGCCAAAGCAGTCGTTTTTGGGTTAGAATAACAACAGGATTGTGGGCCAACAGCACTGAAAACCTTCGTTCGTTGGGACAGTCTTCTTTTAGGTGTCACATATACAGGATATATAGATATTAAAGTACTCCTGACAGACATATTTGACATTTCAATTCAGTTGACAGATTTTCATTGAGCGTAAAGCTTGAAAAAAAAATGTTTTCACGGGCTACCCTATGTGCGGTAAAATTTTCACTTCTCATTGCTACGTTCATAAAAACGTTTCGAGGCACAAGCACCCGTTGTCGTCTCCAATAATGAATAAAAATACTAAGAAAAATTTTTCCAGCAAATTTGCTAAGAAAAATTGAGGCCGTTCCTACATCAGATCGAGGCATTATCGATTTTATATTGGAGCGAGGGATTGCTGGTTTACCCTTGACGTCATTAAGTCGAGGCATTGTCGATTTTATATTTGAGCGAGGCGATACATGTTTTTGTTCTACTTGTCCACTATTGTTTGTATGTTATTAGTTTGTATAGGGCTCTACTCTAAAGCGCGGGTGCGGCACATGCTTTGACAGTTGTTTACGTGCTTGAAAACTCAACAAAAAAGAAAGAGCTGCGCAAGAGATTGTGTTTGCGTTTCTACAAAGAGTTAGATATTTTTTTTTTATATGTAGGAATAGACTCAGAAATCTTGGTACCTAAGCACAATACTATAGAAGCAAGTAGGTTCAAGAACCTACTAAGTAGCAGGGACTGAAAATAACAATTATTTTCATTTTTTGAGGCCAGCCCGGCCCTTTAACTCGTACACGAATTTGTCTGTCTGTATATTTCTTTTTTACTATTTTCGACACTCTCGTAGACCCACTTTTCGTCATCACAGTGAGCTGAAATTTGGCAAAAAAGTTCATGTCGCGTGACAATTGAATATATCAATTTGAACCGGAAATTTCCATGGAAAACCCGGAAAAATCATTTGAAAATTTGGTAAAAAATTGATTAGTGATAAATCCGTTTCAGGAAAAATGCAGAGTTTTCCGGAATTTTCCGACTTTTCCGGTAAATTTTTTTTTCTAAATTATGCAGGATCAACTTCCCTATCAATTGGCATCATTATTTTCTCTCCGACAATGAGGAAACTTGCAGAAAAAAAACGGGGAAAATTCATGTGAAACGCTTTTCCGACCAAGGAAGCGTTTGGGCGTTTAGCAACCTAAGACAAAGTTGTAGAGCGAAATGAGTTGCATAAAGTTTCTTTTGTGGAAAATTCCATGGAAAACCCGGAAAAGCGGAAAAATATTCCGACAAAAAAGTTTTATAAGCTATGCGGAATCATTGTTTTTCCGTCCTACTGGCATCAATCCTTTCTCTTCAACAATCATGAAAACTTGCATGAAAAATCGAGGAAAATTCATATAAATTTAAAAAAAAATTCATAGTAATAGGAAAAGTCTGTGGAAAACATGGAAAATCGGGAAAATTCAGTAAATCAGTGTCTTTTCAGCCGTCATAAAATTGTTTTAAAATATCTCCATGCAGCACATAATAACAATTTAGTTAACGTGAAAAAGACGGAAAATAAAATAAGTAAAAAACGAGTTTTCAAACAAAACTGAGGCCAAGCCGCATGAAAAAGAAAATAAACTTTTCTTTACACACAGAGGTGGGCTCAGATTTTATTCGCTGACAATCACCGATATAGTTCAGTATGATCAATCAGAGGTAATAAGTGATTTGATTCATGAAGAGAAAGAATATTCAAGAGAAATGTCATAATCAAAAAATCTGAGTCCACCTCTGTGCGTGAAGAAAAGTTTATTTTCTACTTTTTCATGTGGCTTCGCCTCAGTTTTGTTTGAAAACTCGTTTTACACTTATTTAATTCTAACCAAAAAATCATTTAGAAAGAGTTGTAGGGAGGATTGATTGGAATGTAGAATTATGATTCTAATTACCGACTCTTCACAAATTTCCTACACTTTTTCAAATTATGAATTTTATTCGAAATTATAAAAAATAACTTGTTTTTTTATTTCTATTTTAAAAATCAAATATAAGAATCGACAAAAAATGTAGACCAATTGTTATATCTGAGATGAAAGCATGTATGTAATTTCCATCCAATCCCAACTGTCGTACAATCTTCGGCGTATTTCGATATTTGTTTAAGGTTTTTTTCACCCTAAAAGCAATTCTGACATGGAAATCATTTTTTGGTTTTTATTTTTGATTTTTAAAATAAAATTTGTTTTCCGATTTTTATTTTTGATTCTTTAAATAAAACTCAGTTTTTGATTTTGATTTTTAGAAAGAAAATCAGAAATAATTTTTTACATATGATTTTTTTTAAAACATTCATAACCGTTATGGTCTCTGTAAGTAGGGCATTTCAAAATTATTAAGTAGTAAGTTTTAAGTAGCGAAAATGTACTTTAAGTAGTACTAAATTTTTTTTTACTTAAGTATTGCCCTGCTCTGGCCGATCGAAATATTAAAATTAAAAATTTTTTAACCAAAACACTTATTTCTCTAAGTGAACATAATTTTATAATAAATAATTGTAAATAAATTAATACAACAAATTAATATAATAACTAATACGACGAGTTGAGGCGGTTTGCATTGCCTATTATTATTTTAATATCAGGTTCTATACTTGTAATAGCTATTCTTAACACAGCCTAATGTAATTCATTCAATCTTGATTTTGTTGTACTTTTACTTAGATTCATTAAAGAAAAGCTTTATTCACAAATATAAGTTGAGCTAAAGACTACTAAATACGTCTTGGCAAGTTTTTTTAAATCTCCATATTTTTCATTATTCAATTGCTTATAAAAAAATTACACAAATTTTCTTGCTCTCCTCGATATTTCTCATGAAATAATTGTAAATAAATGAAAAATTCACAATCCTGGTTGAGGTGCACAAAGTAATCGGCGGATGTGGCGAATCAATTCACAATTTTGTGTCAAACGAAGAAGAGTGTGGTCGAAGGTTTGTTTAAAAATAACATGGAATAATTTTCTTCTTAAAGTTCAAAATTCACAGTTTTGGGAAAAGGAAGTACCGCGGATCGATGAGGATAAATTCAATACATATTTTCGCGTTAAGAGGAGTCAGTACCAAGATTTGCAAGTTTCATACATCTTTCAATGCGAATTTGTGACAAACTATTTGTAGCAGAATAATGATTTATACCTTAAATCAAAAATAACGACGAGGTCTAGTGAATAACGTCGGGAAATATAAAAAAATGTATTGGAATGGGGATATTAGCTCGGAAACTTCTAAAATATCGTAAAAGCTGAAATTTTTTAAAATGAAATTCCTGTTAGTAGGTATTCTCATTTCATTAGATTGTGACTATTTTAGAAAGATAAAGCCTAGATCTAGTGAATAACGTCGAGTTTTTTCATTTTTAATTGCGATTGTTTTTAAATAATATAATTTGGCTCTAATAGTACTTGTTTTTTTCTTCCGATATTTTACCGATGAGAACTTGTAATATTTCGTTGAAAGTTGTTTAAATACAAAGTAAAATAGGAAATTTAATAAATTTGTGGAAAAAAATTTAAGGGAGTTAATTTTCGTTAAAAATTTTATTTTCAATTTATTTGAACTGCATCTACTCATTTTTCGTCATAAATTGTGTAGTTTTGTCGCATTTTCGGTTTCTGTCTTTTACGCTAGATGTCTCTAATGTGGTCTGTGGTCTAGGTCTAGGCTAGTTTCATATGAATTCTCTCACTTTCAGGACACAAACGAACGTATAGTAAATTTTACTGCCTACAGGTTCGCTGGTCCTGGTATCTAAATTGAAATTTTTGTTGAGTACTGACTCCTCTTATATACATTTCAATTCCTCGGTTCCAAAGTGAAAAAATTGACATTGACGGGCAATTCCTCTTGCTAAAAGCATACCAAATGCCCGATATGCTTTCCCGTGTTTATTCATTTTTTTCTTGTTTGTTTTTCCGCGCAGTGAATATTTTGTTCCTTTCGGCTCGATGTTGACAAAAAAATGTTTGGTTTTCTTGGGGTAGCAGAGACAGAGCTTATTTCGCTTAATTTCACACATTATTATTATTAGCAACTAGATGGCGCTGCGCAAACTAAAAAGTACCGATGATCAGGCTATATCTAGTAATTTTTGAGGGTATTGATATCTAGTCTACATCCATTAGTTTTCTGGGTATATTGGGAGTATAAACAAGGTATTCCTAAAATCTTGAAATTGATCCCTAATGTGTGTAATAAGCATAACAGTGACTTAATTTCTCTGTCACTGTCAGGATCTGTTGTAAGCAATACAGATTCGGTGGCTCAAATCTCCCAAATGAAATGCAAAGGAGGGTTGACGCCAATAAAAAAATTCGTTAGAGCATCGAGCTGAGATTTATGAGCAATAAATATCTCGTTGTTGAAATGTGGACTTTGTAGTGGTCCAACAGGTCTGGACAGGAACTATTGAATAGGTAAGCCTTATTGAAAAATCAAAATATTTTGATTTTAGATAATATCCAAAACTGTTTACTGGATCGAACTGAAATAGTTTTGGTTATGATCTAAAATTAAATTATTTTTAGCCTATTATCAAAGATGAAATACGACTTTACTTATGCGCAACTCCACTCCAAAGAAATTTTCAAAGATGTTTACTTACGTGTTAAAAAATGAATAAAACTAAATTATATATTAACACTTGCAACGAATAGAATGATAGAGATGATTTAATGGTTATTTATCAATTCTTATCAAGCGGTGGATCTGGGGTTCGAATCTGCGATGGAATGAAACAATAGTTAAATTTTGTGCTATAATAATTTTTATTTGGGAAAATTACGCAACGTATTTTTTCATGTCATTACAACATAAACAAAACTCAAAAGTTTCCTTATTTTTAACAAATGATAAGTCTTTCAAAATAACATTTTCCGTTATTTCTATAGAGAAAGTTTGAAAAAATTAGTAAATTCAATCGTTTTACAAACATGTCACGTGAAGGGTAAAAACCGCAAATTTCTGTAAGGTGATTTACAAGCAAATTTACCATTCGTTTTCTAGACCGATCTGATAAGGTATTTGTGCTATTATATTCTGCTAGTAATGCACTACTATGATATTTTAAGTAGTTATTAAGAGCCTGAAAATGTTGAGTTGTTTATGAAATATCACACATTAAAATCAACTTCGGCTTGCATTTTTAATCGGGTAAAAGTCAAATTTGTTTTTTTTTTTTGTAATTCACCGATGAACGCGCTACATCGCTTCACGGCTCCTTGGACGGCTCCATCTTCATTCACAAATTCTTCCGTTTGACATCCCACGGATATTAATTTAGTTTTTTCAGTTTCACAGGCAACTGATTTAAATGCTTCTGTGCACAAACAATACAACTCAATTTACATATTTTAATTATTATAGAGAGCATAAAAGTACCTTCGTCGTTAGGAATAATCTTTAAGGTTAAAACCACGCTTAAATAAATAGAATTTTCAATGAAATATTTAAAAGATTCTTCGTCTATTTCCGTGTCTCTGTCATATAAACACACAAAAGAGTTGACCACTGAAATGTTAAACTTAACAATACTTGTCAACGAAGCACTTAATAATATCAATTTTTTCAGCTTGATTTAATATACTAACAGTCACCCAAAAATTCTAGGAAGTTTACATTTTTACTTTCACTTTCCACAGTCACAAATTTCTGCACTTCATTATACTTCACTTTAAATAAATACTTCATATTTGCGTACTTGCTTCTATAAATTCAAATCACGACTGACACTATTTCATAATTTTTTCTAAGCACGATAGAACCTGTAGTATTTTACACCGAACGGAGTTTAGATACAGATTTGTTTGGGAGGCTACGGTTAAATTACACCTAACGGAGTTTTAAAACAAATATTTTCGAAGTTTTTCGCTAGATAGAACTTCGCTCCGTGTTTTTTTATCCGGATGGATAATATTTGAGAGTTTTTCTTACAAAACAAGTCTATTCGGATATAAAGGGTTTTCCAATAAGAGGTGTTATTTTGATATTCAAAGAAAAATGCCATTTTTTTGAGATAAATGATCGGATCTTTATTTCATTATAAAGAAGAAGGTATGCCGTTAATAATGGAAAATAACATCAGCCAAATGACCACCACGACCACGCCTACAGGACCATATCCTTTTCATGAAATTTTCCATAGCCAAATCGCAAAGTGGCTGCCCTATGTCCTCGATAGCCTCACGAATTCCATCTTTGAGGTCTTGAATCGACGCACGCTGGGCTGTTGGCGTAGACCTTCTCTATCACGTGGCCCCAAAGGAAGAAGTCGCAAGGTGTTAAGTCACCAGATCTCGGTGATCACCTCTTCGAGAGATAACACGGTCCGGAAACTTTTCCCGTAAAAGATCAATGGTTTCGTTGCTTGTATGGCAAGTAGCGCCGTCTTGTTGAAAGTAAACGTTGTCCAGATCAATACCATCCAATTCCGGCCATAAAAAATCATTAATCATCTGTCGATAGCGCAATCCATTCACCGTAACTGTTGCTCCAGCCTCATTTTCGAAAAAGTAAGGTCCAATGACCCCGCGGGACCATAAACCGCACCCACCAAACAGTCACACGTTGAGGATAGAGAGGCTTTTCAACAATAACTCTTGGGTTTTCCGAGCCCCAGATGCGACAATTTTGCTTGTTGACGAAGCCATCGAGGTGGAAATGGGCCTCATCACTCAAGATGAGTTTTCGATGGAATTCCGGATCATTTTCATGCATTTCAAGGACCCAATCAGGAAAGACTCGACGTTGTTGATGATCGGCCGGCTTGAGTTTTTGTGTTAACTGAACTTTATAAGCCTTAAGACCCAAATCTTTATGCAAAATACGGTGTAATGACGTTTGTGGAATGCCTAAATCCAAAGAACGACGAGGAATGGATAAACCTGGGTTTTCTTCAACACTTTCGGCTACAGCAGCAATATTCTCGGCTGTTCTTGAGTGACGTGCACGGGTTTTATTCTTCACATCACTAACTTGTCCCGACAGCTCGAATTTTTCTACCAATTTCTGTATTGCGGTCCGACAAGCTGCTTCACGACGACCCAAAACTGTTCGAGTTTTACGAACCGTCTCTGCCACATTTTCACCATTTTTATAGTGAATTTTAATAATTTCAATGCGTTGTTGAATCGTGTATCGTTCCATTTTTATTAATGGCGTAGTTTCTACTTGTCAAATGTCAAAAATGACAGCTCCAAAAGTGACATCTACCGAAATAGCGGGCTAATTAAAATAACACCTCTTATTGGAAAACCCTTTAGAGGGGAATTTTTACACCATTCGGTGTACAAAATTTAAAACACCGTGACCATGGGGTATAAATTATTTAAAATTATCCGAAATGGATTCAAAATTCATGTTATCCAGCAATCGGGGTAAGTTTACACCGATTTTTTTTTTACTGTATACACTTGTAGTTTTGTGGAAATTTTGAAAATGCCATAACTTGCGAAATACGCATTGTATGGGAAAAATTTTTTAATTTGTATTTTTGTTTTGACAAAATCTCCAAGTATATAAAAATTCAACAAAATTGTCACACTTTTTGTGATTTTCGGTCGATTTGTTATGGAATGACCAAGCAATTTCATTCGTTTTCGTTACTTTTTAATTCCAATTATCTTCCACAAAAGCAAATAAAAGAACACAAAAAATAAAAACTCACCTAAAATTTAGTACAAAAGTACTACGCTAAAAAAAAATTCCTACCCTTCTTACATATAGTGACAATTAAAATGCACAGCACGTGCTCTTACTAAATACATACATACAAACAGCCATACAATGGAACATTGTGCATAATTGGAAGCTTATTCCACAACATTTCAAATGAATTCAACCCGAGCTGCTAACCAACGAAACGTTCGTAATTCGATTGCATGCTGATGCCAATTAAATTGTGGCCCTGACTGTGTCAATGTTTCGACGATTAAATTCCGCTCGGTCGAAGTCAACCACACAGAGAGGAAGAAAATTTTCTTCGTTAGTGACATGTTGCATTTAGGAAAAAACTAGAATTATCTACCCAGTTCTCGTGCTGCTGTGAGACAGAATGTTGCTAAACTTGCATTACATACATGTTTTTGTTGCGTATAAGTGATATGGACAATTTGATGCCAATGGGATTCTCCTTACGCGTCGTCGTCGGTCGATCGCCGTCAGCAGGTGTTTTTTGGGGGTTTTTGCTAGTGTTTATAACGGCAGCAGCAGCACCAGCAGCAGCAGCAACTTGTTTGTATTTTCCGTAGCATGAAAAAGCTAAAGCGTGTGAAAATTTTAGTCTGGCGCAAAAGCTATTCTGCTGTTGATGTTTTTCAATTCTATGTATATGGACTGAACTGACTTCCATTTCCATGCAACACAGTTAGTCTCAGTTGATCGGAAGCGGTTGGCTAAACAAGACTTAAAAAGTGAACTGTTCCCTCCTTGAAGGAGGCTACCAGACCGCGTTTAACACCTGTTGGTTGGTGAAGAAATCGTGTAGTGGTACCGAATGGCTTTTGCTGTCTTTTTAATGGTTGGTTTTTTTTTTCTGTCTATAATTGAGGTATACATCAAAAGTTCATAAAATAAAGGGAAATCGGGAGTTATTATATTGCAAAAAAAAAAAAAAAGGAAATTTATGTGCGGTTTTTGTGCTATTGAAAAAAAAGGGGGAAGAAAAAAAATTGTTTTTTTTTTATTTTTTTATTTTTTAATTGAAGTGGTGCTGTGCGGTTTGTCTCAATAA
Source organism: Dioctria linearis (assembly GCA_963930735.1). Lineage (NCBI taxonomy): Eukaryota > Metazoa > Arthropoda > Insecta > Diptera > Asilidae > Dioctria > Dioctria linearis. The sequence goes on along the minus strand of OZ005742.1, from coordinate 11,551,301 downwards.
TTATAATTATTGCCCTCGAGAAACTAAATTAATGGGTGGCACGCTGGAGAGTTCTAGTTTAGACGAGAACGAAGACCAAGACTATAGTTTGTTGCTGCTCCATCCGCATACCGTTAAATCCATGTAATTACACGTCACAATGACTGACAGGCTTTTCCATAGAAAATCTTAAGTGGATCAACAGGAATTGACTGTGCAGGGACTAGTTTGACCTAGTTTTCACTTCATCGTCCTTAGGGAATATGCAACAGGATCAAAAGCTCTGAGCTGAGCGATTACTATACTTTTATATACGCATCTCTCAGAGTGTTCCAATTTCAAAAATAGCTCTCGAATTGCAGGTGTTTTACTGGTGGTGATGGTTGATGTAAATTGGATTAGAAGGATAAGAATTAGGACATGCATTACATATGTGTCCTGTATATATATGTTGCCACTTTCAGTCTAATTAAGAAAATTGAAATTTTAAAATTAAATCACCTTTTTTTCTAATTATGGGAGGAATAAGGAGTTGTGTGGTGGTAATACATTTTCTTGAGTATACTTAATGCGATTTATAAACGTGTTCCATGTGACTTCCTACTTTTCCCATTATCGCACATCGAACTCTGTTGTTATTGAAATAATTGCTCTCTTGCTATTTGTTGGTATTTTTATTTATTTTTTTTCGATCTCTCTGAATTTCGTTGGTAACCCATGAAGGTCTGAAGCTGGAGGGGGGGGGGGGTGTATGGGGCTATTGTGAAAACAATATGCGGGGTTACAGGTGTTTAAATATATAACAATAACAAAAACGTGTTGCGCTTTTAAATTGATTTTTCATTTTGAATGAATTTTTTATTTAGTTCAACAATAATATTCATGAGAAAGAAAAACTTCCGGCGGCGGGCGGGCGCATTTTCATTTTTCAATTATCTTTTTTTTTCTCGATTTTCCTTTTTTTTTTTTTTTTGCTTTCTTTATTTTACACTTGACAGAGTAAAGAGACTTTATGAATTTGATGTCGTTCATCACCCGGTCTCTGACGTTTTTCTCATCTTGAATTCTGCTACCATAATTGGTATGGTGTCAATTTTATTTAATTTAAATTGAAAATTTTTTATTTCAAAAGTATTTTGAATAAAAAATTAATTTTTATAGTCGATAGTTACTGTAAGTCGAAGCGACGAGTGTGTATTAGTTGTCGGACGTAAGAATTTCAATTTTTTTTCTGTGTGTGGATATATTGATCGGATAAAGAAAATTACTAGATGAAAAATCGATGGTTAAATGAATAATTGAATGTGTATATGGGTCGTGGGTTCGAGTCTCTTTAGGATGATATGATATATTGTGACTTATGAGATTACATTAAGGAATTTAGAATAGGTTTGTGTCGTTATAGGTAGGTAGGTATTGGTTTGTTAAGAAAGCTGTTATGTATGGGCTCTAGACTTAAATTTGGACAATTTTCTTTCAAGACCTGGATCCTATTGAGCACCAACAACTTATCGGTTTTCAATTAGCAATTTATCAAAATTTCTGATTAATTTCGGTTGCATCAAAGAGAAATTTGAAAAGAACTCATTTGAATGTTGAAAAGTGAGAAGTTCTCAGCTTTTCAAGGTACTGTTGTACAAAAAAGAAAATGAGTAAGTGAGAAGTGTTCTAATTGAAAAGTGATTAAGTTCGCAAATTAGATGCTTTTTTTCCGTTGCACTGAATTATTGCGCTTATCGTTTTTCAATAGAGATTTTGATAATTTAGGCAACTTAACGCTAATATAAAATTCACTTTTAGACAATATATATAATATAATAATAATAAATAAAAAATGAAATAAAGAAATGTTTCATTTCGAACATTATTTGAGGAAGAATATGAGTCTCTAGAGATCGTGTAGTGAAAGTCAACAAAAATTACATGTGAACTTGGACACATTGGAAAATTTTCATTTAACACGTAAGCAAATAGAATAGGTTTTACTAAAGATTGAAGGAAATTTCCAGCATAGCAGTCCTTTGTAACAACTATTGACAACTACATATTGGTTGAGAAATGGAGCCCAATACCGTAGAATTGCCAATATGCATGCTATCAATAAATCGAATGTTCATCCATCCGGTAACAAATACAATAAACAATGTGATGATGGATGTAACAATTCGTTGGGCAGAAAACAATCAAAAATTGTCGCTACAATTTCTTGATGATAATGGAAGCTCTCGTCAAGTAGCTGGATGCATCGATGAAACTTTGATTTATATAGATGCCCCTGTAAATTTCAATTAGCCAAGTAGTGTAGATGATTCCAGAGTACCGTTCCCTGGTGCAGTAATTTTCGGGGACAGTGCTTACCCACTAAGAGAATGGCTCATCTCCCCCACTGCGATGCAAAGAAATCCTTGTGACGTCGCTTGCTCGGTCGGTCGGGATTGCTCGGGCGCCAATAGTTCGGTAAGTAGTAAAACGTCGAAATTTGACCCTGGGTAGCTTCAGTGGAGTGAGGGGTCCCAATGACAACAGTTGGGTTGAGTTCAAGTTAATTCTTTATTCTCTTGCGTCTCTATTACAAATGTAAAATGATCTATATTAGTAAAATTCTTGTCAATGTTTTCCTAAATCTAATTTGAGTGTGTGACAGGAGAGATTTTCGTTCTACACGTACTAACTAATGGTTTCCGTTGTTCACGTACTACCACTAGTCCTCCGTTGTTCACGTACTGGTGACAGGCTAGCTTTTTCGTTGTACACGTACTGACTATTGGATTCCGTTTGTTCACGTACTACCAATAGCTTTCCGTTCTTCACGTAATGACTCACAGGCAGGGTTTGGAGGTGGAGGAGGATTTTCTAGGTCTGCCGGACAAGCTAGTTCAACTTGCTAGAAATGTTATGCAGGAAATTCTGGTAGGCGGATGAAGGTGTCTAGTGAATCTATACTGTATAACATCAATTCAAAAAGCTATTGTGAATTACATGAAGGAAAATTTTCTATATGTATAATACTTCACTCATACATTTCTAAATATCTATCTATGTACAGGTTCGTTACATCCTGATTATCTTATCAGAGCAAAGATTAACAAAAAACACAAGGAGTATTGTGGAAAACAACTTTGGTGTTCATGAATTTTTATCATGATAAATTGTATAAAAACTAGGGAAAAAGCAAATGAAATTTTTGCCTTGCAAATTTAACCCACATTTTTTCCTTCACCAATTGGAAAACAGCTTGTTCTCAGTTCTAGCCATAATGAACTACTCACTATCATCAACTCGCAATAATAATAATAATATGAATAATAATTATTGAATTTTTTGCAATCGGTTTGTTCTCGTTATTGCCATTGTTCAACATACATCAATTCATTAAGCTTATGATAATTATTTTAAATTTTAATGCAACACTTATCAACTTTACTTATAAGTTTTCTTGATTCATAAGTGAGTGAAATTTTAAATGTTTTTCGTACAACTCTTACTATTAACAGTTATCAAGAAACAAATAAACTGATAATTTGCTAGCTAGTAAGTAAAAAATGGTTGGGGCAATAGGTCCCTGAATTCACCAAAGTTGTTTTAAGTAAAAATAAAAAAGTAAAATTTGTTGACTATTACTTGCTCTCTTTGCTCCTTAAACTTTTATCTTCTTCAATTCATCTCTATCTTCTGAATAGGTTCTTAACGGAACAATGGAAAATTTCTTTTATTACAACATCTATTTTCAAAAGTGGCTCTAAGCATATGAAAAACAATTATCACCCTATTTCAAAACTTCATCCAATTCCTAAGTTGTTAGAGTCTTTAGTTACTGAAAAAAATGTACAGCATCACAAAACTCATTATTTGCGATGAACTACATGGTTTTGTTAAGAGGAAATCTACAGGTACTAATTTAATAACTTTTTCTAATAGTTAGCGTGATCAATGCTATTGAATCAGGTAAACAGGTAGATGTAATCTATATGGATTTCACGAAATCCTTTGATAAGATTAATCATACACTTTTGATTAACAAACTGAGATCACTTGGCTTTCATTTTTTCTTGTTGAGGATATGGCTTTTGGTTCATACTTAGTTAGCCATATATAGTTCATGAAAATTGGTAACTGTGAGTTTCAGGCCATTCATCCTAAAGTGCCCGGGACTCTCACTTGGCTAAAGACGGCTATGCGACGGAACAGAATCCCCATAATACAATTTTTTGCTTGTTTTTCTTCAACTTTCTCAATGAGTTTTCCACGCAATAAATAGTGCTTTATTATACGGAATTCACTTCTTCTCAGGATCGTATACTTATCTACATTTGGATGCTGTAAAAAATTTTCTATTTGACAGATCTATACTGAACTTTGTTGTGTGTATTAGATGGTAAGTGTAAAAAAAATATATAATCGCTCTTGTCATTTTAACGCCATCTATTATAAAAAAAGGTAAATAATAATTAGAGTACAAAATTTTGAGTAATGTAGGGAAAATGTAGTATTTCTCCCAAAATTGACAGATATATTCCTGTATACTTATACAGTTTTTGAATGTCTTCGAAATTTAATTGCGAAATTTTTCGAATTTTTAAACAAATTAGTAACAGGAAGAGTTTTATCTAGTATTTTCGAAGAAATTTTCGGCGTGCCCTATTTTCTATGTAATTTGTCCAACTTTTGTACTTTTTGTAGTAGGATAATGATGGAAAAGGGAGAGAGAGGGGCTGGATTACTTTACGATAAATTTCAGTCAATGGGGCTATAAAAACAAATTAAAATGAGATTTTGTGTATGCGGCAATTTAAAATTATATATATTATGCTGTAAAAATATTTTCGAATTTATTTCGAAACAAAAAGATGGTACGGTTAGTTTTCCCATCTCAAAGGATGGAATCGAATTTCCATTTTGTAAGAGATGCGATGGGAAGTGACAATATCAACAAAGACTATTTTGACATATCGGAAGTCGTCAAAATTAATTTCTTTATTCAAACACAGGCACCTAATTTTGAAGATTTTTATTTTTTAAGATTTTCTTAGACGTTGAATTATGTGGAAAGTATATATGATTTACAGAAACTCTCCAACAGGCTAATGGTCTTCCTAGAAAACGACACTCTACTATTCAATTAAGAATCGAGAAAAACTGAAGTGCTAAATTTTTAATTATTTTGCTTTGTGGTGTTTTTTTCATCAGACCTTTGGATAAAATATAATCCTCTTTTCAGGGAATGCACTTTGAAATGTTGATCAGATTGAATTGGATTGGTTTGCATGCTTTGCCCGTGGATTGTCAGACTTCCCTAATTACAAGAAACTCACTGAAAAAGTATTGAAGTTTTCTGATATAATAACACGAGTATACATAAGTGATATTTTTTACTTAGTTGTGTTTTGCCAATATAGATTTGTAGGTCACTGTTAGTGGCTACATCTACCTATTTATGTCAGGTCTTAAGTATTTATCGTGCATTTAGGACGGGATTAATTTTGGAGTCAGTCATAGCCTCTACCTTATAAAAGCAGGATTTGTAGAATTTTTATCATTACAGCAACTTGGGTTCGATTTTAGACAAGGGTAGATACGGTAAACCATTTATCTTTAATAGATGGGACTAGATTAGTTGCAACTGAGCATAACATTAATTCGTCTTTTCGATTTCGAAATAATGAAAATCAATCGACTTTGAGTTTCACTTGCTCTGATTGGTTCCTACCATCATTCGAAATTGATAAAGTAAGAGATAATACTTAATAGGTTTCGACCTGAAATACTGTGCTGTGTGATCGAATCGAATTTTGATTAAAAGAAAAGTTTTTTAAATACAAAATTCTTATGATCTTATTGCTGGTAGAGCTGGGATAGAAAAAAATGTTTCTCCATCAATTTTTTTTTGTCAATTACTCGAACAACTTGGGTTGTTTTTTAACCGATTGGGATAAAATTTTATTTGGTAGATGCGATTTTCGAATATCTACATATAATACTGTTTCCATAGGAAATCTCAAATTTCGAAAACTCAAGTTTTTTTTTGCAATAAACAAAGTTAATTTCATCATGGGTCGTATCGCATTGAGTTGTGTATGCATATATGATGCCTATTTGATTCTGTACCACATGTACGAAATTTGTTCGCTAGATTGCTGCAGGGAAGGGAAGGCGGCAAGAAGTCGAATTTTCATAAATCCATTTAAAATTAAATTCTCAATTCAGGCAGTTCAAGTTGAGGTGAAATTTTTGAGACACGGAGATTACTTATTTAGAAAAATTTAATTTTGTGAAAATATTTCTATTTTATATTTTTTGATCTTCGAAAAATTAAGCTATGAACTATAATTCTTATAATGTTCTCACTAATCACAAATAAAAATTCCCTTATTGGGAAAGGCTACAACGACTTGGTGAAAGAAAGTTTATCGACACCTCTGATGGAAAAACAAAAGAACTCCTACTCCTTAGGATTACAAAGCTCTTCTCAGGCCTATTCCAGATGGGTTTGGCAGTGAGACTTCATCCTGCCGCTTCTGTCAGCATGCTCATGAAACCTCGAAGAACCTGCTCTGCAACTACGAAGCATTGGCCAGGCTGAGATCACTCCATCTTGAAAATGCTTTTCCCCTCCATCAAACTATCTTGGAAAGAAGTAAAATTTCTATGGGAAAAACTAAATTTGAAAACTGAACTAATTATTTCGAAGACCAGAATTCTGTAGAAGTCTTCTTGGAAAAACTAGAGAGAGATTACATACTGGAACTGAACACGGCAAGTTTTTGTTCCATCTTCACTCCTCTTTGGAGTATAGGGGCTTCTATACATCCTCTCTCTCTGTCCAACTGTTTCTGTTAGTCGAAGCTCTGCTTCAGTTTCTTGAAATGTTATTTTGCTCATTATAACTCAGTATAGACGGGTCTATATGCTGCCTTGCCACAAAAAAACTTGTAAGTAGAATAATAGTTCACTCCTGATTCCAACCATATCATCCTATACCTATAAATTTTCACCATACTGACCGTCTAAATTGGATATTATATGCTACGTGATTAAGTCTGTAGTAGCAAAGAACATCTAACAGAAAGAATACGCATCTCGTATATTGAAAAGTTTTATATGGTCGTTCTATTAGGACTCGCTCTCACAAATTGTATGAAAACTCTCTGCTTGTTAACGACCCGTCACTCATCGGTGGTGATATTACGACCCGCTCTCACAAATTTTACGAAAACTCGATGCTTTGACGACCCACTGCCACTCACCTCACCAGTTGGTGAGTACCAGACGGCGGGTCGTCAAAGCATCAGCACTCAGCACAACACGAGAGCAAGAGCCTGAACTCTGGATCATGTCCATGCATTGCATTGCGTGTTCTCTTTTTCTTCTTTTACCTCTTTCCTAAGAAACCGGTTTCATCAAGAATATTTTGTTTGTGAGAATTTTCATTTACATTGCTTGCATTGGAGTTGAACAAAGGGAGAATAATAAGATGAGCGGACGGGATAAGAATTGGTGATCGACAAACAATTCAGGGAGGAAAGTGACACATGAAACTATGTGCATGGCTGCCACGGCGTGTGTACATATACAGCTATGGGGTAGCGAAGAAAGAGAGAAAGAGAGAACGGAGCCATATTCTCTCAGTCTCAAATCTTTGCTTCTTCCCGTCTGTTACATCCCGACCGCATCAACAAATAAGCATCGACTTGTGCATTTTTAGAGGCCAGATGAAGCTTGTTGTTAAGTTCATTGGGATGGGATGGGACTACAATCTGTCGCTTATTAGAACTAGGACACATGTTAAAACATTTTTTTTTATTGTCATAGATATAAGTCGTTTTGGATGGAAACCTCTATTCACGTTTAAAGCTTTACAGACACACAGGCAGAATTTATAAAAGTCAAAATGAAGCTAGATAGGAGGAAAAGAGCAGAAATGTGTCAAGCACCTGAGCCAAAGTTAACTTAATGACAAGTTAGGACATAAAAGAAAGAAAGAAAAAAAAATCAAACTTTCTTTAAAACTTTTATGAATAAAGATAAAAAATGTTAAAGCGCAAATTGCATGCACCGAAACAGAATGGCAAATGATTCATTTCCGTAAATAAATGAGAAGGGGCAGAGTTTTCAGGTTTTACTCTCATAAAATGTTCCCGCGCTTTTGTGAAAACCAGACTTCTCTGAAATGTTGTGAGAAATAGCCAATGTTTGTTAGTGTAATTCCTGTGCAATTTGAACAGCTCGTGTTTCTGTTTACATTCGTTTTGCTCTGAAGAGATTAAGTGGAAGAAACTCAGGCTGGATTATCTGATATTTTCAGGAAAAATGAGAATTTCGTTTGAGAGGAATTTTACATCTCCTTTCAGCACCTTGGCAAAATCGAAATTTTAACTTTTCTTAAAAATTAGAGGTAGTGTGACCTGATGTACATTATTATGAATAGTTTGAAAGGATTTTGAAGGTATTCAGAAGATTTTTATCATTATGGTAATCCTATGTTCTCTCGATTTTTGTGTTTTATACCCAATCTACAATGCATGGTAAAACCACGTCGTCAAAACGATATGGATTTTTGTGTTTGCTTCCCACTCTTGCATTTGAAAATTTATGCTTGCAAAAATGTCCCTTCTCTCTCATTCATTTGACGACATGAGCACGAGCTTATGTATAGTAGTTAATCAGCAAAAACGATATAGTAATACCTTAGGTGCATTCAGCATAATTTAGAACAATGTAGGGGAATTTAGAACAAAACAGCTGTAAACTGGAACTTGTACTTTCAGTCTTGAACGCAATATTTTATATTATTCGACTTGTCCCAAGCAATTTCTTAGTTTACTAAGTTTACTATATCATAGAATAAATTATTGAGACCAAATACTTCCTTTGATGTAATTCTGCATTGAAATCGAGGAAGCAATTACATTTATGATAATTGACAGGTCAACAGCTGTTTAATTTGGTAGCTTACCACTACTTACATATTTCGTGTATTTATATGCATTTTTCAGCAAACGATATCGTTTTGACGACGTGGTTTAACCATGCATTGTAGATTGGGCATAACTCGCGTTCTCAGTCGCATTACAATAGTGCATAACCAACTTCTTTTCACCAATTCATGCAAAAGACGAAAGTATATTTGACATTACCTGTTTCGGTCTAAAAAACACGAAAATTTTCCAATTTTGTTCGACTGTGTCCTATCTTCTTAATATTAGGTTATCTTTGCCTGAGCCCTGGGATGCTAGTCGGTACGCTTATGGATGGAGGTATCAAGGCCAAATGAACACAACAATAGGCAGAGCAATTATCATTGATATTTCGTCTATGATCAGATCTGCTTTTCTATGATTCATGAATCAAACAGATGTACATCCATGCTGATATAAGATTGTTTGCAATTGCTGAAAAAAAAACTGATGCAATCAAATATGATCAGCCTGATCTGGATGCCGGCGCATAGAAAAATTTCAGGAAATGAAAGAGCAAACAAACTAGTTAGGAAAGGGTTTGAAAAAAAAAAAGTTATTCTTAGAAAAACAGTTCAAGAAAAGAACTTTGAAACTTGAATAAAAATTAAGTCGGGTGCTGCTGACAGGACACAGACAATCTTCAGAATATAATTAAGCTTTCTAGGGATAATATGTGTAGATGCCGACCATATGAAGAAGAAGAAGAAGAAGAAAGGTGGAGGACAAACAAACAAACAAACACAAAGAATAAGAAAACGAGACTAATGAACATATTTTCTATGCAATTGCAAAGAACTGGCACACATAAAAGTTATGATACTTTTTTACTCCACGTGTTCGACAAATTCTAGGACCCCGCCTGGGGCGTCAACCTCTTTTCAATCCATTCATACTCCCCCTAAAGTAATGTCTATAGATAACAAAAAAAAAAAAAAAACTTAAGCTTTACAGACATAAATACCTTAATTAATTGATCTATAAAGGATAAGAAAATCGCGTAAATTTTTATCTTCTAGAATTTCATGCGAAATACACGTAAATTCCATGAATGGACTTTGATTGACAGGAATTGGCGCGATAGACCACCACCGTCACCGGTGTACTACGTACAGCCATAAACCGATTTATGTATAATGAGAACTTACGAGTGTTTCATCATATTTATAGTCAAATCACTATAAAGAACATCGTTTGCGTTTTCATCCTACGCCCGCTAGCTATCCTAAGTGCACTCTTCATCACATATCCAGGCGTAAAATAAAATTGATTTTTTTTTTTTATCAATGAAAAAATCCCGATGAGGGCTGTTATCAGTATGCATATAGAATACTCTATGCGCACTCATATTATACGATGATTACAGTCATCGCGAATATAATAAAATGTCGACTAGCTAGCTATAGTAGTAGCCAGTACAAGTTAAGTACAAGATCAACCCTGTGATGGGGGGGGGGGGGTGGTATTTATTTGAAATAATTTTCCGCACCTGAAATACACAAGTTGACATCATTTTTGACGAATAGCTTTTCGCACATTGTTTTAGATTTTGCTGGAAAGTTTTTGTCTTTCCTAAAATAACACATTCGTCGTCTAAGTCTATTATTCTACGTTGTTTGTTTGCAAAAATAAATCCCCAATGTGAATGTCCCCTTAGCCATGAGAAGAATTTTGGTCGTATAGCCGGCTCTGACCCTGACAAGGTAATACAGTTAACCAGCAACTATATAACAAACCAACAACCAACCCCATATATACCTACAATAGCGCAATTTCCACATTTGAACGGTGGCCAGTGGAGCTATTTGGTCATAATGAAATCGGTTTGTTGGCCCAAGGGAAGCATATTCCAAAGTAATTTATCGATTATTGTGCTCGTGGTCAGGGTGTTTTTTTTTTGTTCTCATGCTCATTTCGTACATTTCGTATGAGACTTTAATTAAAGGATTCTGAAAGTGATGATCGCCTCTGTTTCTTTTTTTAACTTTTTCTGAGAGCTATCAAATTAAAAGAAAAAAAAGGAAAACCTAAAAAAAACTCTATTTCTGTAGCATGAGAAATTAGGAGGTAGTAGGGGGAAGCTTTTGGTGGGGGAGGGGGTATTATTGCCTCTTTTTCGGAATATAAAAATGTTTATCTGCATGGCATCATAAAATCATAACGACCTGAACTTGCCTTAGATTTTGAGGTTAAAATTGTTGTTTTCAGGACAACAGCTCCAAGTTTACTGAAGCAATGAGATTACAAGTCAAATAGGTAGTCGAATTGATCTTTTTCATCTCAAGCGGTTTTCAATTATATTAAACTTAAATACATATAAGGAAAAGGCTTGAAAAACAAGAAAAAACTCAAAATTTTCGAAAATACGAATATACATGTGATAAAGAAAATTTCGAAAATTCGAATCTCTTTGGCAATATATATAAAGCTGTCTAACAGTTAATACCACATTTGTGTGTTGTGTTAATGAAAAATTTGCTTACTTATTCAACGACTACCTGTTTAATTTTCGAAAATAAGCTATACAAAAAACAGCTATTAAAGGTGCAAGTGCTATCGACGGGTCACAGACCTTTGACCTTTGTAATTATTCTGTTAATTAGCTTTTCACCTTTTATCTATTTACACTTCTTAGACATATATCATCAATTTCGAAAAAAAAAATTGTTTCTACCCTTCTACCATTCAATTTCGAATATAAATTTTAACCACCTTTTTATAGTCCAGATTTATCTTAATATATAAAAATCCCATGTCACTGTGTTTGTACACTATAATCTCCGAAACCGCCGTACAGATTTCAATGAAATTTTGTATATGTGTTTAGTTGGTTCCAGTTTTAGAGATAGCATAGCTTTGGGCAGGATATATGGCGCTGTTGTCCAGATCTAAAAAACTGCCTGAGAACGGGTCGACGTGGAAAGCTGAAATTTTGTACACGGCGTTTTCATAAAAATTGTAAATACAAATTCAAAAATGGACTAAATCGGGCATTTCCTTCTTAGGGTTACCATACAAATATTTCGTTTTTTAGTATATATTTGGACACTGCCTGACAACGAATACACGTAGAAAGCTGACATTTGGTATGTGGGGTTTACATAGCAATAGTAAATAAATTTTAAAAATGGGGTAAATAGTCTGAAGTTGCCATACAAAATTTTGGCTTTTCACTATATACAGGGTGTTCCAGAAATGTCTTTAATCCTTTAAGGGGATGAAAGTAGAGGTTATTTGGGTCAAAAAAGTCCATATACTTTTATATCGAACTTCGCTTGGTTTTCGAGTAAATCGATAATATCGTGTTTCGAGGTTTTGCATACATCTTCAGAGTAATTTCGTTATAAGTTCTATTGTAATTAATGGATTGTGACGTTCAAACCTTTCTTTAAAAGAACACATATTGGCCTTTCTAAGAATGCATAATAAACTATAATTCTGACTTCAATTATTAAAAAAAAAAAACAGTTTTCTATATGATTTTTCATTTCACCATCATTTTTGTCGCGCTTCAGTGTACATTTATTCGAAATATCACCATTGCACGAACTTGCCAAAACTATGAAAAAATTTGCGCATTATGTCCCCTTTCCAAAATGACCTCCGTAAGTGCTATCAACAATAACAATCAAAAGCTATAAGCAAACATTTGGAAGATGTGCTCATCGAGGTAATCTTCAGTTTTCTCGTAGGATTCTATCTCCTCCTACAATTTTTAACCTACGACAACCGTTTATATGTCATTGTACGGGAATCTTAACTGGCTATTAGATAGGGTACTTTTCGATTTCGAATTTCGAAAATGGAGGGGGTAATTTCGAAAAAAAAACACTTTTTTACCAAACTTGATATTTACGTAGATTTCGTTATTCCGCATCTTTTAGTGCTATTCATTTTTGCGGGGGGCAAGCTCTGGGAGGGACGGGGGTTCAAAGTTTCAACTTAAGCGGCTATATTTTCTCAACCAAGCATTGTTCTAGCAAGTAAGTCCTAAATTCATAAATGGAAAAGACATTTTTGGTGTACATTGTTTTTATTAAAATATAGCCGCTTAAAGTTGAAACTTTGAGCCCCCCCCCCCGCAAAAAATGATACACGCCTGCTTCAACATTGTAATGCTGTGAATCACCCAACTGACGTATGTACATAGCTTCGTTATATGTGTAGACTGCTACAAAATTACCAATGCGTTTAATATCCATCGCTGACTTAAAAATCTTATGAATTTTAGCTGTTAAACTTTTATGCAAAAAGATTTCGCATTTCGGATAGCACCAATAAATCGAAACTTGTCAGAGGTACTCCGGAATTTTATCGCTATAGCTGATAGATGGCGATTGTTTATTTTTTATCCTAAATATTGTATTAGGTGCTGGAAAACCATAAACAGTAGTGAGTCTGTGGATAATTTCATTGACGTTTCCCTGAGGCAAAACTGGAATACCCAAAAGAAATGAACCTTGTTGATTTTATTGATGTGAGTCTCGAGTGATAGAATTCCGGTTGGAAATGAGGAAAATTCAGCATTCAATTCCTTTAAATTGTTAGAAAAACTGAGCTTTAATTCATTGATTTCACCAAAAAAAATTCTGCTCTATCTCTGTAAATTTGTTATCCAAATGCTGCTTCATGGATTCAACGCACTTGTCCAATTCTTTACAGGTAACAGAGGATTATCAGATGCAGAATTACGTGTTGCTCGACGCATAATCTCAACTTAATTTAGTTAATAGCGTTTATGTAAATGGAAAAACAACAATTTTGCAATAAAACTGCCATAACAAGTTATGTACTATAAAAACAAAGCAAATTACAGCGCGTTTAGGAAAACAAGAACTGTTCTTCTTCTTCTAATAAGAATTTCGCGAAGCTAAATGATACACGTGTCTACTCGACTGAAAGACTCATACTCGAGATATTCGTTAGAAAGGTATCAAAAACAAAGCGATCCCTACAGCAATTTCGAAATTCAAATATTTTCAAAAATGCACACCCAAAATTAAAAAGAGTTTGCGAATATTCAAATCTTTATTGACACTGATAAGCGTGCTCTATTGGGTTGAACTGAAAATTTTATATGGTCAATGGACCCACACCCATGCTCTAAATTGCTTTATCATAGATTCTTATTTTCGAATATGTGAACTTTTTTGTTTTTTATATTAACATCTTCAATATTTTCAATATCGCATTTCTTGCTTTCGTTTATTGGCTTTAAAATAAAAAATGTGATTTTCGAAAATTTTTCTGAAAATCCGAACCTCATCGGTTTGAAATTACTCAACCTCTATAAATAGAAGAGAAAATCTTGAATATAAAAAAGCAGATAAAATTTTAAAATAATTCGAAAAAACTTACGAATAAATTTAGTATGAAAATTTTCGAAAATGAAAAATTTCGAGAGCTTAAAAAATTTTAAAATTCGAATATCAAACTAAATTGCATTTATAAATAAGTCTGTGAAACACAATGGCCAGTGTATAAGGGACTCTGATTGCTGTTAATTCCTAGTGCATTCTAATAATGTCTGTATGAATATACTAGTAGCTTATACAATTTAGTACCCTGGTCAGCTACAAGATTACAGGCTGTAATTTCTATCCTCTACAGAGACTCAAAGGGAGATTTCCAAGTGCTATTGGTCCCCCGCTGGAAGGTTATCTATTTATGTACATATAGCACTAACGGGCTTAAGTGCGAATTCATAAATGATTCTGCATGCAGAACCTGGGAGTAACTATGGCCTGATGGCCTTGGTTTACGAAACCCGACCAAGAGGTAGGTTAATTGCCTAACTTGGTATCATGAGGTCGGGTGCCCGTGGAAAACTTATATTTTTCACTCCGACAAGGTGAGTCCCCTTTATGGGAGCAACGTGATTGCTGATAATGGCACATATCGCGGGCAGAGTGAGATATTGGAGTCGAGTATAAGACAGTGGCGCCTAAGCAACCAGCAAACGAGACCCAAAGAACGGTCAGAGATTTAGATAGGTCTCGCTTCTATCAGTAAGAACGGCAAACAAAAACTGGCCTGACTTGTATAGGTACTCAACGACTGAGGATGATTAGTGTTGCGTTTAAAATCAAATACGTGCGTAAAGATCGCTGTGGGTTTAAGCTATACTTGTCAGGTAACCATGTCAATCCAACACAAGGTAAAGGTTACAAGTAGAATTCCAGATTGCGATATATCATAACCTGATATTTCCAGAAATATCACCCATAAAGTCTATTTAAAGTATACATAAGTACAGTAGATTGGTATGGTGAGGCTATAGTTTTTTTATTCGAAATTCGAAAATAATTGTACACCATTGTAGGACTTTAGATTGAATTTAAGCGTTGTATTGATTTATAGTGAAGTAAACACCCTCCACCCACACTCAAAATCTCAATATCTAACACTACAGAAAGAGCGAAATTTCGAACAAATTATATAGACCAGAATTCAGAATAGGCCATACCGAAAACTTTTCGAAAATACCTTTTAAAATTCTCCTGGTACTAATACATAATGGTAAAAATATCTCTAGTTGTTTTGACATTCGAAAGAATTACGATTTTCGTAAAAATTTCGAAATTAAACTTCGAAAGTCTTCAAAAACTGCTCGATTGTGCTCCCAGAACTTTGGTTTTGGAATAGATGTAAATTTCTGGATTGTGCAGATTCTCTAATTCCTTTCCTTTTTAATTTATAAAGAAGAAAAGTGAGCTCAATAAAAGCATTTAAAACTATTTAAAACAAAAAAAAAACTTTTCATTGTAGAAAACAAAAAGAAATTCTTTTGACTACAACTCGCTCCCCACATCATTTTTTTTATCTATATACATTTCTCCTATTCTAATCCTTAAAGAAGTATATTACTTATCTACTTATTACATTTACTACTTACTACTTTTACTACTTACTAAATTTCAGTTTATTCAACTAAAATCTCTTCTGATGATAAAAGTAAGTGAAAAATACAATCAAGTGACAGTAAGAGATTTCTTATAAGTCCGGAATAAAAGTATCCCTAAAATAATCCTTCTAGTATATACTTTTATTAAAGGATATCATGAAAAAGTCTTGTGTGAACATTTTCCCACAATTTTCAGACATTAATGTTGACTTTGAAAAGTTTCAAACAAAGAAAAATAACTTCCGAGTTAATCCAGTGAAAGCTTGAAAGTTTTTGCTTCACAAAAGAAATGATTCAATGATTTTGAAACTCTCTTCTTAAGTTGAGCACTTAAGCTACTTTTTAAGATCTTGAGAGATTTTGTCCAAGAGCATGAATTTGAATACAATTAAGACTAGAAGGATTTTATGATTCAATTAAACTGATATCCATTCATTCATTCATTCATCCTTCCATCCATCCAACCAGGATTTTATATCCTTGCAATATTTTCATTGTGAAATCCATTGAAATGAAGGAATGTCATAAACATAAAGGAATGCCAGAGGAAAAGATGTCTAGATTTGTGTGGCGGGTGACAGAGAGACTTAGGTATAATAGAGAGCCATGTACTTACCCCCAAAGTCGAACGAAGTATAAATCGAACCAAGCGCTTTTGTGTATTCTTTCAAAATTGCTGACACGTGAAATTCAAAAAAAAAAAAATGCTCTTACAGGCGACGACACACTGGAAGATGACTGAACAAGTGAAACGAGTGAAGTACACCATTTCTACTCACTTTCCCCCCACAGTGAACTTTTCTTTTCAATAGAGGTGTAGTGTCTGAGTATAATAATCATTAAAATCTCGATGCTTTCTACAGACGTGTGGAGTTATCTCATCCGAACTTTATTTTATATATGTGAGCCATTATAAGGAGTTGAGTACTTTGCTTTAATGCGGATACAGAGAAAAAACAAGCGTATATTTTTTTATAATAAATCCAACATGGCGTATACTTCCTGGTTTCTTACTGGAAAGTCTTATCATCCTAATAATGAACCTTGTGGCATGCGATTTATGTGCGGTGACTAAGTCGTAGTAAGCTGATGTAAAGCCGTATACTATAAATTTTATGAAATTCATATCAAAACAGGGGCGCAAGAATTTGATGAAGTTAATTTTGTGTGCATAATGTAGCAAGCAGGATTATAATTAAAGGCCCCTTCTTACTCCATTAACAATTTTTACTCAGAATTCTTTCGTTCGCAATATTAATATATGTCCAATACATGCGATTTATATTTGCAGCCATTTTTAGTTCCTTTTTAATTATCTGTCATCATCAGGTGAATTGTGACGTTAAGAAAGGGAAAATTTGAGATATGTAGATATGCCAAGGTGAAGGCATTTTAATACCAATCACTTTCGATAATTTCTACTGACTGTCTTATATCTTTCCTAAACTTTTCATAACTTTCTGTTGATTTTCTCCCTAATTTTCTTCGTTCATGGCATTTGATGTTTCATCATTACTTCTTTTTTTTCTATACAGACTTTTGATTTTCTTCGAATGTCTCATAGTGAAATCTTCAATAGTCCAAATAAATAAATAAATAATTTAATATTTTCCGTATATAAAAGAATGTAACCACTCTGAATGGTGGCAACAAATTAATTCATAACAAGTAAAAAAAGGCACAATTGGTGTAAGACCAATTCTTATGATACCCTAGATGGGGCATTCATCAAATTTCGTATGGTCACCGATCTATGCAAGTTTGATTTTTGAAGTGGTTTTTCGCATATACTTCTAGAACAGTTCGTCGGACAGAAAAAAATGATTATAACCAATTTGATAAGATTTCGTATTCTGAAGAAGTTTTTAGTACAATAAAAATGGGTCGCTATTTATATCAGAGATTTCCTCAGTTCCAAGGTAGTTAAATCTTCCCGCATTGAAGGTATTAATTTTATCTGCGTCGAAATCTCAAACGGCGAAACTAAATGTTTGATTGTATACGTGTACTGCCCTCCGAATCACTTCTCTGCAACCAATGGCGCAGATTTCGAAAATGCATTATCCGATCTGTCGCATCGGTATGAGGACATCATCGTCTGTGGAGATTTTAATGTTAATTTGAATGAGCAGGCTCCTACCAGAGGCATATTTCTAGATTTACTGCTGTCACTGGACTTAAGCGTTATAAATAACTTACCCACTTACTATAATGCTAGGTATCCTTCACTCTTGGATCTCCTTTTGACTATAAACACCGAAAGAGTTTTATTTTATAATCAACTTAGTCCACCCAGGCCACAGGATCAGACGATATACCTCCAAAATTTATAAAGATTCTTTTATCATCAATTTTGTATATCATAACACACATCTTTAACACCTGCCTGACGACGTCCGTATTTCCACGTGCCTGGAAACATGCTGTAGTATTACCTGTTGCAAAATCCTCCTCTCCCAGTACTCCTTCAGATTTCCGGCTATCTCTCTAAGGCACTAGAAAGGCTAATGTGTGATCAATTAGAACATTACTTCATAAGCCATTCGCCTCTCACGCAAAGGCAATCCGGATATCGGAAAGACCACCGTTGTGAGCCCGTTCTCTTAAGGATTACAACGGACCTTCGGCAGGCACTTGATAGACACGAAATTTGCTACTTGTCTCTGTTGGATTTTTCGAAGGCTTTCGATAGCCTTAAGCAAAAACTACTTTTGGATAAACTCTCTGACAGATTCAAACTCAGTAGGGTTGCCATTACATTCATGTACAGTTTCCTATCGGAACGCACGCAACAGGTTAAAGTGCTGAGCTCTTTACCAACAACTACTACTGTAAATTCTGGTGTTCCTCAGGGCTCTATATTGGGACCACTCTTATTTTGTGCATTTGTCAATGACTTGCCGGAAGTTATCCAGGGCTCGAGCATTCAGATGTATGCAGACGACGTACAATTGTATATATCTAGGCCTGTCGGTCTCGTTGAAGACTGCGCTTCTAGACTAAATGACGACTTATACCGCGTTCACCATTGGGCTATAAGTAACCATCTTGACTTAAATGCGACCAAATCAAATTACATGATTGTTGCACGAACTGGAGTCGATATATCTGACCTTACCAAAATCGCTATCAACAAAAACCCTCTGGTTCGAGTATATAAAACTAAAAATTTGGGAATTATGCTTAACAGTGGGATGTCTTGTTGCGATCATACGAACGCTGTCTTACAAAAAGTTTATGGTACGCTTAGAAGGCTTTGGCTATTTGCTGCAATCCTCCCGATCTCGACTAGGCTTAGACTAATAAAAGCCCTCATCCTTCCATTTTTCATATTCGGTAACCTTATATACCCTTCCATGGATTCTTATTGTTCCAACAAAATTAATGTGGCGTTCAATGACTGTACAAGGTCTGTTTACGGCTTGAGACGGTATGATCATATCACTCCGTATCGCTGTTTATTACTAGGTTGTCCCCTAGAGCTTTATCTTAGATATAGATCAATATGCTTCCTTCATAAATTAATTCGGATTAAGGAGCCTACCTACTTAGCACATTTCACTTGTTCCTTGCACTCAACAAGACGTCTTGACTTACTAATTCCGCGATTCACTAGTCTAATTGGCAAACGTTCCTTCTTTGTTCAAGCCTTTCGTCTATGGAATTCATTGCCCGCTGATTTACAGCGTGTGATCTTGGTTGGCGTGTTCAGGAGGCGTTTATTTCAATATTTAACCTGTAATGACTCTTCGTAGGTATGTGTGCGCTCACTTGACTTTTTTTTTTATCTCTTCTGCTTTCTTTTTTTATTTTTATGTAGGTTCTGCAGAATTTTATTTCTTATCATTATTATTGTTTTTTTTTTGTTTTATTTACTTGTAGCTATGTTTTTTTTTTATTCTATTTCATTATAGTTATTATTTTTTATTTTAATTTTAAGTTTATTAATTAATATTTAGTTGTATTTATTTGCCAAATTTTGTAATTTGTTATTATTGTACAAACTGAAAAGATCCTTTTTCAAGGTCTTGTTGTACTCTGCCATAATAAAGTATTGTATTATTATTGTATTGTCTAGGACTGATCGTTTTCACAGTACAATTTAAGAAAACCTAAATTTGTATATGGCTACACCAAGGGGTCGCCCGATTTAGTTCATTTTTTGAAATTTTATTTGCTATTACAATAAAAACAGTATGTACAAAATTTCAGATCTATATGTTGACGCGTTCTCAGGCAGTGTCCAAATATATAGTGGAAACCGACATTTTTGGATGGCAACCCCACGAAGGAGTTGCCTGATTTGTCCCATTTAATTTTACTTTTTTCTTAATATCCGTGTACAAAATTTCAGCTTTCTAAGTGAACGCATACATATGAATTAGATCCATCAATGACGGCATCAGTCATTTATGAAAAGACTAAATAATACGGGTCCTAATATAGATCCGTGAGGAACACCGCGTTGTAGGAATGCTATATCTGAGAGCTGGTTATGTATTCTTGCAATTTGGCTACACTTATTTAGAAGGCTACGAATGAGGTTTACTGTTATAGTAGTTAATTTTTATAGATGATGGTCATTACATTATCTAAAGTAAAGCCTCGTGAATGTCAGATGTTAGTTTAAGCATTGTAGTTTCCCAGCTATGATTACAGGGGAATGCCGATTGACAGTGTGTTAAGAAACCCTTGTATTCTATATATTCAGTGATTTTCAAATAAAGCACCTTTTCAAAAACTTTGCCTCAGAAACAGAGAAGACTAATTGGACGGTAATTACTAGGAAGAAAACCATTAAGACTTTTTTGGAATGGGTACAACTAGAGATTTTTTCCATTTGCCAACTTTTCCAGTTTTTTTCTATTTTCAACGTAAAACCACGGTAAACTATTGGCTAATAAGTTTAATGACCATCCGATTTTTGACATTTATATATGACGTAATTTGCACCGATTATGTCTAAATGGGGGAAAAAAATAAAGATTTCAGTAATTTTATTCTACTGAATCCAATTAAAATATTGAAATACGTGCAATATTTAAAATTCTTAATATAAATATAAATTGAATTTTATAATTTAAATCAGTTCAGATATTAGAACGGAGTGTTGGGGTTGTCAGAAAAAACTTTGATCAGAACACCCAAGGAATCTCGATTAGAATACTTGATTCTACAAATTTTTCGAACAACCAAGAACAAACACTTTTTTAAACTCTGGATGAAATTTTTCTTGCTTCCTAAAATTTTTGCTAAAGGTATCCAAGAGTTTTTAAATCTACTTACACCTACCGAATTCTCTAGAGTGATTGCAACTCGAGCGGAAATTTAAACTTTTCAAGTGAAATTAGTTGTCCCGCGCCCAACTGGATTGCTCGTATTGACAAAATAATTGATAGCTATCTTCTTGGGAGTCTTCAACTATTTATAGTAGGTACAATAAAATACGAGCATGTCTGAATTTTTCCACTCAGGAAGTTCAAAGTAATCATAAATAAATAGTAAAAAAAAAAAAAAAATTACGTGGAAATTTCCCAGTATGGGACAAAAGAGAAGAAGCCTAAAGGGCGGACAACAAGAGATTCAGGACTTAAGAGTCGTTCAATCGAAAGGCACAAAAAAAAACTTTCCATGCGGTTTCATAAAAAAAAAATAAGAAAAAAAAACATTGAATTGTCTTCGTCTTATCGTCTTGTAAAATTTGGTAAACTCCAATTTGTCCTGCTTTTTTATTTTCTTTACTGGAAGCATATCGATTTTTCATAAAAACTTCGTTGTTTTTCTACCACGATGCGACAACGTTGGAGTAAAATTACATGGGTGGGAAAAAAGCTTTTTTTTTAACACCTTATTTAGACGTAATTTTTACAGATAAAAAAAGTTGAGTGGAATTAATTTGAAAAATTAAGGCAATCAATTAAGTGTGAAATGGCTAAGATGTTTCATTTTTGAATCCTTTTTACAAGAAAAGCAATTTTCTTGTCAAGGGTTGTAGTAGGTATACCATTTTCTTTCTTTCACCTTTTCTCATTATTTTTTTTTATTGGGTAATTAGATGTTTTTGGAATGGTTTTGTTGCCTCTATATATTATTCTGTGTATACATAAATGAATGCTGGCAATTTTCATACTAAATGGCAGTACATTTGTAGGGCAGTGTCCTCAGGGTTGGACACCCCTCTTTTGACTTTTGACCATAACTTCCGTTTAAGGAAGAATTTGGTCAATCCATCACACGTCTTTGGAAAGGAAAAAGGGAAAACCCTTTGCTGAATATTGCAGATTGATTTGGTGAGTTGTCCAGTCGACGAAAAATGTGCTGAAAGGATTGAAAATGACCTGAAAATATTAATTGAATGAAATAAAAAGCTGAATTTGTTGCATTTTTCTGTTTTTTAGCATAATTTTAATGGCACATTATTCGCAATCGCATTTCTTTCAAATGTTGTATTGACGCCGTTCAAATGCACTTCTCGCTTGCATTGTCTTGAGAGGGCTTTTTCTGCCCTTTTTTGGCGTGCATCTTCCTTTAGCTAGTGTTTTATTGGCGGACTTCGTTGATATTGGTGCTGGACGTTTTTAGGACGTCTTCCAAGCACACAATCACAGTGGGCCAACCATGACTACACAAAGTGGCCAACCTTGACGAAAAGCGCTATTGATTTTTCTGTTGGTTTGTTTTCAAGCATGAGCTAACTTGATGATTGCATATTTTCTCCTCACTTTCTGCCCGTATTCACTGCTGTTAAAAAAGAACTTTTTTTTTTAATTTCAAACCACTGAGTGCACAGCACATACCTACTTTGCGTTTACGCTCCAAATCTGCAATGTCACGAAAAGTTTGCTATTACTGAGAGATTTTTTTCCGCGCTCCAACATTGGTGGCGCTAGTGGTCAAAACTAAAGAAAATGCAGATGGCCGACCTAGACGACAGGTCAACCCTGAAGACATTCCCCTATATACGTATTTTGCCTACAAAATTGTTATAATTTTCCGTGTTATTTCTATACATTGTTATAAAAGTTTAAGTAAATTTCGCGGAACTATCTCAGCCCAACTAAGTAATAATTACAAAAAAAAAAAAAAAAAAAAAAAATGTAAATTTTACCTATGGCGCCATCTGATAACCAAGTTGAAAAGTAATCCTCCTTCTTCGCTTTAGGGAAATATGGTTATTTTTAGAATAATTGTGCACAGTTATGCTCTAAGTAAAACACACAAAAAAAGAAATCGCACAGTTCGTACTTTTACCTTGAGAGTAAAGTTATTGGAATCACTCTGACAAAATAAATATGACATACAAAACAAAGGGGCTTATACTACCAATGAGAGCGCATGATTTTTTGTTTTACAATTTTTCCGTCCATAATAGAAGTATAAGAATCATCAAATCGAAAAAAAGTGACTTTTTGGGTGTTTTGGACTGTTTCAACATTTTCCGTCATATCTTTTTAATTTGACAATTTTTTTCTTGAATTTTTTTTTTAAATTTAAATTTAAAGGAACTTTGTTCCGAAAAGCGGCATGTGGGCAGACTTTTTTTATTATAACGTATCTACAATCGATTATCTTTCTAACAATTATAACTCAAGGGGGCTATGTAGTGTACGAACTGTTCTCATAATGCGATTTTCGAAGATGAAGCATTTTCAAAAATTACAAAAATGTGCCGACCCATAAAAGTAATGACTTTGTATCAAATTGAGAAAATTAGGAACCGCCCCGGGTGTCAAAAGTTCTAAGTACGCCACTGTGTTACCGATGTTGATTTTGTCTATTTTGCATACATTTTTAATACAAACATCTTAAATCATCAGGGCTACTGCATTAGCAATTCTTTTAATCTTTTTAGATTTTATAGGATCACCATTTCGAGTATAAGATGTGTTGCCAACGTCTCCGATAGATGTATCGAGTACAGTAATATAAGTAGGGAAGCCCAGGACATAGTGACGAATGAATATTATCTCTAATCTAAAGATCGCCCTATGATACCCAGAATGCAGGGTTAAGTATTGCCAACATATGGTCAGCATATTTATTACAATAAGTCTATGTTTGTTGTACGAAAAGATTAGACCAACTTAGCAGTTAGAACACCCAAAAGTTTTAGGTTTGCCAATGATTGACTGTTTGAGGAAATATTTTAAGCGTTTTGATTTGAATGGTGAGTAAGTCTAGTATATTTATGGTGTATAGTTTGTCGGGATAATGATAGATTTTATATTACTTTTCGATAAATTTTGCATAACAAAGCCATAGACAAAGACTAATGTATGGTGGGGCATAATGACTAACTTTTTACGGGGCGTAACCATTTTTCCATTATCACATTCTGGAAGGTTCAACGAAGAGCGGATTCAGAAGACATTAGAACAAAACTATTATTTGTAAAGGAAAATAGCTCCAACAATCACTCTGCTTATAGCATTTCGAAAACTGTGAATTTTTCGGTGCTCAAAAACCGAGAAGTCGGCATTTTGTAAAAACAAAATTTTTTCAACTTATATGAATATAAAAGATAGTTTGGAATGCCAACCTTTATGTATATCGTAAGACTTCCGAAATATAGAAATTGTTTTAAAGGTAAAATATCAGATGCTTTCAATGTGCATTTTTCGAATTCGAAACTCAAGGTGCTTCTCATTTTAGAATATATAATTTTATTGTAAATACCATATTCCTGCATAGGCTCATTATGGTCATTAATTAATAACAATAAAATAAATATAATTCATTATTATGCCCCGAGCCCTTCGTCATTATGCCCTGTATGTGGGGCATGTCAACAGTCCACTTAGGTCAACAGCGCACTTCATAAGGATGCTAGACGGTAATTATATCTATATCAAATTGTGTCCCTGATGGACCCTACTTGGTATTGGTGTATTTAAAGCTTCAAGAAATCGATTCAGGAATATAAAAAAATCTAGAGAAAAATCGTTCGTCACTATGCTCCGGGCTCCCCTACTTCCTTATTTGCTTTTTTAAGGCCAGCCCGTCCCTTTAACTCGTACACGAATTTGTCTGTCTGTATATTTAGATATTTCATTTTTACTATTTTCGACACTCTCGTAGACCCACTTTTCGTTATCACAGCGAGCTGAAATTTGGCACACAGGTTCAAGTCGCGTGACAATTGAATCTATCAAAATTTGAACCGGAAATTTCCATGGAAAACCCGTAAAATAGGGAACAATCATTTGAAAATTTGGTACAAATTTGATTTGTGATAATCCGTTTCAGGAAAAATGCAGTTTTCCGATTTTTCCGAAAAAAAATTCCGGAATTTCCCGACTTTTCCGGAAAATTTTCCAGTAAAAAAGTTTTCTAAATTATGCAGGATCAAGTTGCCTATCAACTGGCATCATTACTTTCTCTCCGACAATGGTGAAAACTTGCAGAAAAAAATCGAGGAAAATTCATGTAAAACGCTTTTCCGGAGTTTATCCGACCAAGGAAACGTTTGAGCGTTTTGCAACCTAAGACAAAGTTGTAAAGCGAAATGAGTTGCATAAAGTTGCTTTTGTGGAAAACTCCATGGAAAACCCGGAAAAGCGGGAAAATCATCGATATGATTAGTAATAAATCTGTTTCAGGAAAAATGCAGAATTTTCCAATTTTTCTGGAAAATTTTCCGGAATTTCCCGACTTTTCCGGAAAATTTTCCGGAATTTCCCGACTTTTCCGGAAAATTTTCCGACAAAAAAGTTTTATAGCTATGCGGAATCATTTTTTTTCCAGCCTACTGGCATCAATACTTTCTCTTCAACAATAATGAAACTTGCATGAAAAATCGAGGAAAATTCATGTAAATTTTTAAAAAAAAATTCATAGTAATAGGAAAAGTCTGTGGAAAACATGGAAAATCGGGAAAATTAATGTTATATGGGATCAAGTTGGAATACAGCTAAAAAGCGCTGTTTAAAACATAATTTGAAGTTTAGAAAACCGTTGCAGTACTTCAACGATTTGATACTCGAGAAATTTTTGTTTTGGATCGGCACCAAACATGACTTAAAAATTGTTTTAAAATATCTCCATGCAGCACGTAATAACAATTTAGTTAACGTGAAAAAGGCAGAAAATAAAATAAGTAAAAAACGAGTTTTCAAACAAAACTGAGGCCAAGTCGCATGAAAAAGTAGAAAATAAACTTTACTTCACACACAGAGGTGGACTCAGATTTTATTCGCTGACAATCACCAATATATTTCAGTATGATCAATCAGAGGTAATAAATGATTTGATTCATGAAGAGAAAGAATATTCAAGAGAAATGTCCCAATCAAAAAATCTGAGTCCACCTCTGTATGTGAAGAAAAGTTTATTTTCTACTTTTTCATGCGGCTTGGCCTCAGTTTTGTTTGAAAACTCGTTTTTTACATATTTTATTTTATTGAATATGTGTATATGAAGACCGGTAGAAAAAAAAAACAATAAAAATTCTTATTACCCATTTAAAAATCGAATGAAATTTGAAACCAGAAGATGCTTCTTTCATTCAACCACGACTCTTACACCTACGATGAGTCAATTAATGAATATAAAACAAGAGAAAGTTACTATTTAAAGCATAATAACTAATATACTCCAAAAAAAAAACTCTCTCAAAATATGCTTAGAATTTTTCATTGCAATAAGCAATAACTATAAACAACAACTTTTTACGTATTGATCTACGTGATTGATGTTAAAGGCATGCACGAACGTGATATTGTCTTTCAACATTAACGAACGGATATTTCAGTCTTTTTACGTAAACAAAGTTCCTCGTCTAGTTATGACTTTTCTGGAGTGAGATTCCTGAACAACGTATGCAATAACGTACCTAAATATACATACATCTCTACCCTACCCTACCAGCACTATCCTGTTTGTGCTAAAAGCTTCTTCACATTATCACTTTGAGAGGTGTTTAAAATGGAATCCGTGGGCAAAAGTGTGTGCATTTTTAAAAACTAATTTTCTTGAAAAACAATAAGAACGACAATAACAACCCGCACGTTAGATACTTTCTAAGTATATATAGAGGTGTTAATGCCAGTGGTGTAATATAAAATTTTGTACTACACCATAGTCACGTCAGATAAACTTTAAAGGGCCACACTATTATAATAATGATCTCATCCAAAGTTAGATCAAGGCTCATCCAAACAACACACGTATTCTAGAAACTATAATTCATGCTCTTATTATTCATTCATATATATGTATAAGATATGCGCATATAGAAACTATGAAGTAGGATTTCTGGTATTATGATAGTGCGTCTCCTCCTCAAGACGACTCTTGGAATATGAGCCCCCTTCCCTGTATGAACATGATGCATGTATAAGAATAAAGCTTCGTCGAACATGATATGAAATTTACGTGATAAGAATTGAATATCTTTTCGTTTCAGTATGACTATGAATTCATAGGAAAGTCAGCGATTTGTATTCGTTTCCCTGGATTTCGTATGATTTATATTGTACTAATCTTGTAGGTCACAAACATACATGCATACATACATAAGCTATTAAGTCGATTGTCTAGTAGGTCTTTGACATACAAACAAACAAAAATATCGAAAGGAGTTTCTCGTTTGTGCAGAGTTTTTTAATTGTGACTATGGATTGAGTGTTTTTTTTTTTGGTTTTTTTTGGGCTAAGTACTTTCATAATGAAAAGTATATTTATGGAATAGAAGTAACATCAAACGGAAAGTATGTCATGATATGCTTAAGGGATAGTCGAGATTTTATTATCGATTGAATTTTGTCCGACTACTAGAATGGAATTGACGTCACAAATTAAAAACGAAGGTCTACATAATTGTGACAGCCAAGCTGCAATCCTCTGGGCTCGAGCACCCTTAGATCGCACCTAGTGCAACGGTGTGGAGCTGTGAGCTCGGGAAGCTGGATGCTAACCACAGTTATTCTCTGCTGGGTGCTTGCTTGGTCACAGTCACATATCTGCAAACGAGGCAGCTGATGCTCTGGACAGAAAGGGCTCCGCTATGAATACATGTGTAGTGGGGGAATCCATTGGTCGGTCCTCCCAGAATCAGTGAAGAGGCTTCTAGATATACAAGCTAGTAAGTTGGAAAATCGCAGATGGGAAGAACTGACTACATGCACGAATTCAAAACAGCTTTGACCCGAGATCTGTTCTGGTAAGACTGAATCTCTACTGTAGAGAAAGCGAAATGATGTGCGTATTCTTATTGTAGTTAACACGGGAGATTGCCTCTTTGGCTAAATAAATGACTACGGCAGAAGCTATATGGACGAAGAAGAGGATGAGAGCGTTCAGCACCTGTTGTGCGAATGCCTCAACCTTGCTTGCCGTTGGTGGAATACGCTTAGTAGCTAGTTTTTTTGCGAGCGCACAAAGAGTTAGAGGACCTGATAAGGTTTATTATTAACTCGTCTGGCTGGTTTCAGCGCACCCCCTAAATCTGACGTATCTTTTCCAGGTAAGGTGGCATCACAATGGACCTTAGATGAGCTATGATGGCCGCCGCTCTAGCCTAACCTAACCTAACCTACATAATAATAAAAATAATAATTTGAAGGAATAAAAGTCAAATTTCAAAGGACATAATTGGCACGTCCGCAAATAAAGTTGATATGTAAAGTTTTTTTTTTTTAATGGTAAAGTCTAATACTTATACTGAGATTCGCGCTAAACTTAATTTCAGCGAGTCCCCATTATCCAGAGAAGTAAAAAGAATTATTTTGCTCATGTTGATGTTTTCAAAAATTTTTTTTTTTTTTTTTTTTAGATTGAAACTTCTCAGAATCCTGGCGACAATTTTTTTTAGCATGCTAAAGAACGACCTGGTCCAATAAATTCAATCTAAATTGGTTGGAGACTTGCTGATGTTGCTACCTTTAATCAAGAGCCACAAGCCAAATTTAGCTTGTTTGACGGACCTTATAGTACTGATCTCTCGCTAAAATTCAAGATATATTTTCGAGAATAGCTTTTAGCCTACCTACTAAAATTTATATGAAAGTTTAGTTTAGCGGGCACGTCATGTACTAGGCTAGAAACTGAGTATCGTGTATTACACACAAGCTTTATTTTAAAGGTTTAACGTTTACCGAAATCTGACTCTTGTTGTAAACAATAACAAAAATTATTGCTGAATTAAAGTGCCTCATTTTGGTAGGCTAAAAAGGAATAGTTACATACACTACTAAAGATGGGCTACAGTCGATTATGTTTAAAAAAAAAATGAAAGCTCCTCATAGTATGACTGGTGCCGTTATATAGGGTATTCCGTAAATAGTTAATCATACTTAAGGCGACCTACCACAATATAAAAATTTGACCTTGTAAAAGTGTCACGGTTTTTTTTAATGTCGGAAAATCACTAAATTTAGTAGTTTTTTTTTTGTTTTTGTTTTTAATACTCAATATTGTCCTGTTGCAACGCACACAAGACTTAATGGGGATGTTTCAGATTTTTTTTTCTCAAATAGAGTAAAAACTAAAATGTCATTACTCAAGTTTGATCATCTGTGGTGACAAAAAATAAAAAAAAAACACATCCGGACCTTCCTCTGGCTGAAAGTGAAGGTAGTTTTCATATCATCCAAGAGAAACGAAAGATCTTATTGCAAAGACACTTTTATGCGAAAAGCACTAAAGAGGCTGTTTGATGTTTATTTAAAATGCACTAACAAGAAAAAAATAAGCTTTTTGCTCTTAGCTCTCAGAGAGTGTCTTCCAGACTTCAATTCTTTGGTCGACTTTGTTTAATCCAAGATTAGTGGAGGAGTTCAAGAAGACTTTAATGTTTGTCTAATTCGGGTGGGTGGACAGTTTTTGCATTCTCTCTATCTCTCAACTATAACGCATCACTGTTGCACACGGTGCTTTTTTCTGTTAGCTTGGGGAGGCGCAATTCTTCAATATGGAGGCCATTGTAGCTAATCAATTGGTGAAGAGTCGTGACTCTAAGCATATACCACTGCGGAATCTACAGTACAATCTTATTACATCCTATTTATTAATTTTGACCAAATATTCGTAATTTGCTAACCCGATCATCTCTAAATATCGACTTTGAGTCGAATCAGACAATAAATAACAAAATTTCTCTGTCAACTCAGAGCTGCCATTTTGTATTTCGAAATTATTATCAAAAATTCGTAATCCGCGACCCCAAGGACCCAAAATAATATCGGATTTGAATCGAACTGGACTATAAATATGACAAAAATTCATCCGTGAAGTAAAAGGCATTATCTAAATACTTGATTTTCTCATATAAAATCATCAACTTCCATTGTTTTTCCGTACAATAATTTTCCTACCAATTTTTATTGGGAAAATAATTCGAAACAATTTTTTTACACAAACGTGCTCTATTATACCCTTTGCACCAATTCCCAATGATTATCCGGTCAAAATATTGTGGATTTAGTGTGAGATTTAATGAAAGCCAGCACTTTTTTTAGCGGACGCTTCCGAAAATAAATTAGTACGTTTATAAGCACATAAACTCCCGAAGTAAAAGTTCCATCCGGACTCAAAATGTTCTTCTATAAACAGGGAGTGAAGATGTAACTTCAATTTGAATTCAGATGTGAATTGAAACATCACTCCGGGAATTTAAAGTGCCTATACGCGCGAACTTAGGAAGAAGAAGAAAAAAGAAGAAGAAGGATCGAACTGTCACTTTTGTTGAGGATTTGTAGTGAATTCGGTAAAATTTATGTACATATCTTTTTTTAATTACTTTGCAAATAACTAAGTTGACAGGTCTCGCTCCAGATTCCATGTGTTCACGCATTCGAAATTACCTTTAAACCGAATTATCAATGCGCATTGAAAATCTTCCGTATAAGCGTACTGAAATTGACCATTTATTGTACCTTAATAAATAAAAAAAAAGGGTTCTGCTCTGCCACACTGCGCATATTGCCTGCTAATAATTATTTTAACTTTTTTTGCCAAATTTTTCACGAGGAATAAGTTTTTCTGAAGCCGAGAATTAATTGTTTTATCCACAAAATTATAAAATTAAACAGCAGGAAAAGTTTCGAGATCGTATTTAAAATTGGATTCGTCATCCATAAAACCAAAGACTCATTTCAAGCAGGTAAAAAACGATTATGCAATTTTCTTGTTATTTTAATTGATATTTTCTTGTCCATTTTTCTTTTTTATATGTTTTTTTTTTTTAATTCTTTTGCAGTATTTTGTTTTTACTATTTTTTTGCTATAGTCCGCACTGAGTTACACTTGTTTTTATTTTTAGAAGTTTTGTTCCTCTTCCTGATTTCTGTTCAACATTTTAGCCATTTTACCATATATCCAAGTAGCAGAGTAGTACTGTTGCTTTGGATAACGGGCCACTTCAAAAATCCAATATATCGAAAACGAAGGCGAGCACCACCACAATGTTTGGTACATAAAAAAAATTCAATAAATTTTCAAAAAAAAAAAAATGCTATTATTAACATCAACAAATTTTCTCGGTGTATTTTTTAAAGAAAAAGATAAAGCATTTAGCTTCATTTGGCATTTGTATCAGAAAAATCGATTGCCCCTTTCGTGAGATATGAACATTTTTGAAAATGACGTTTCATCATAAAATCACGAAATTTCTAACCCTCCTAGCGATAGGGTGGGGCCTTTTTTGTATTCCTTACAAACTCTGAAAGTAACATAAGTTTTTCAGCTCATTCAAAAATAGGAGGACAGACCCTAGGTTATCCAGCCTGCTCCGGGTAAAGGCCGGACAAGCACACAGAAAGTGTCCGGTTGTGTCAGACTCACCTTCCAGGCAGGACAGACTGTCAGGGCTGTCAACAACTCCCATTCTTGTTAGATGAGCGTGAAGCGAGCTGTGGCCGGTGATAATGCCAATCATAGTTCTACATTGTTTCCTTCGAGCCCCAAGAGAAAATCAGAGAATTTCCTATTGGCCCCATCAAGAAAAAGTTTTGTGCACCTGCAAGTACTCAGATTCGTTCATCTCTGCTGATGCTTCATACGAACATAAGCTTTGATGAGAGATCTGATAACCGAAATGGCAGCGCCTACGGGGTGTTCCGGTCCGACGAATGAAGAACAGAAACCAGACCTGGCTAGAAGGTCAGCCCTTTCATTCCCCATATTCCCCATGATCCCCGCTGAAGAGATACCTTGTTGTGGATATACAGCTCTACCACGGCCGACCTGCAGTCGTTATCCAACGGCCTCTCAGACCCGTCAAGACTGCCTAACTATCCGAAAGCATAGCGATGTCCTTTCCATTGATCTCCATATCAAGGCCTATCTTCGTTGCCATTGGGATGGCGAAGACTTCAGCGGTGGTGTGCCTTCTAAGGGAGTACTCTAACCTAACGCAATTTCAGATTCAACAAAGTAAACACTCGCATCGCCTCCCTCATTCGTGAGAGAGCCGTCGGGGAAAATTGTTAGAATGGATGGCTCGATAAAGCATTTCCCTTAGGATTTTCTTTCAGTAAAACTCACCAAAACGAAGCTTTGGAACCATCGCTGCGGGTTGGAGGGTTTTCCCGTTGCAGCCCACACGTTAATGAGCATGGGAAGAAGCAGTCCAGCAGTAGTTCTCCCAACATCTCAATGAGGGCAATCTACACACAGTCCTTTTGGCATCTTCTTTAAAAGTATACCACGATATCATTAAAGTCGGTTAGTTACTTCTGAAGTTACAGAAATTTAAAGTTTACTACACACAACGACATTTCACGAAACTTTGAGTTCGTATATCTCGCGAAGTGCGCCGGGGAAGACTCTGAATATTAAGATATTACATATACATAACCTATAAGACCTTCAAACATGTTAACTTAAAAAGAAAAAAACTGTGATGGTCGAACCGAAAGTGCTGGATGATTTTGCGTGAGAAATGACCACACAGAAAAAAGTTATCTTACATATCTACGGTTCCCAAAAATCATATCCCTTTATAAAAATTCATAGAAGGTATTGATTTGGTGATGAACTTTACGGTTACGGTATCTACTAGATGGCATTGGCATAAAATTACCAACGAAAAATATATGCCATTGTTACATTTTCGGCAGAAAATATATATAAAACAAAAAAATAAAACACAAAAAAAAAAAGGTAACACGAGGCAAAAAACTGGATTACAAACTTTTTTGTAATTTACGCATAATTTTCAAAAGTTTTATAAGTTGTCACACACACGCAAATACCTTTAAATGACAGTTGAAAAATTTGCAACTTCAAAACAGCAGTGCTTCTCAAATATTTTTGCTTAATTTTAATTTTATGTTGAGAAGGATGTAGGAAAAATTTCTACACAGATGTCGCTCAAATCACATAAGGAGAACTGTATAAATAAATTATATATTTCCATAAACCTAGCTTAGATGGGTCAGTATGACCCTGTTTAGACGGGTCAGTATATTACTTCTGCCTCACGAAAACTTGTCGGTAAGATAATAGTGGGGGGGGGGGGGGCGCACGAACGTAGCATCACTGTATACCTGCAGATTTCGTGCGGCAGAGGCAGCATACTGATCGATCTAAACTGGGTCATACTTTTATTATTTATGTCAGTGGATAAAACCTTTTTTAATTGGTTATAAAGGAAAAAAAAACAATAAAAAAACTTCTGACAGATCTATCCCCAAAGAATATTTTCACAAGAATATTCATTTGGAAAACACTCAAGTTCTTAAACGATTCCATGGAAATTTATAATTTATTCTCCAGTCTCAAGAGTTTTCATAATTGCGTCTTTGTAAAATATTTCCATATAAAAGTTTCAAAAAACTTCCAACTTTACGCGCAAGCATAACAAAGATTTGTGTACGCCATAAAATATCCACTCTTGCCTACACGGTGTAAAAGATAAAAGATACATGACGGACGACATGATACTATCTATCTGCGTCGTAATAAGTTTTATTACATACAAAATTAATTAACTTTTGGTTTTGTACTTATATACAAATTTGTACAATTATTTATTTATTTTTTCTTGTAATATAAACCACCCTGCTTAGGTGGGTGGTCATGGATACAGAATGTATCTCACAACAAAAAATAAGACAAAATTGTACACGGCGGCAACGAGATAATGGGGAACAGGAACACTCTTACTTCCTGTATTGTAGCGTTTTATCAATGATGAAAAGTCAACGCAGCAGCTATAAGGAACACGTGTCCTGACGACGAGCTACGCTATGCTTAGGTATATAAATCTTTAATGATGTGATGATGATGACCATCAATGTTGATTGTACAAAGAATTAATAATTTACAACAAGTCTGCAATTGTGGAAGACACAATTTCTGTGCTAAATATAACTTTTTTCCGTCAATAGTCCTTTACTTATGCACTAGAACAGTTCAACAATTTTTCCTTATTTCATGGGGTCCTAAAACTAATGTCCTTTTTCTTACTACTAGAGGATGGGAGGACGGCACTACATACCTACAAATATATAGAGATATTGGAAGAAGCCTTTATTTGCTTCTAATTATTTTCTTTCTTAATTGCTTCGATCATGTATGTACAGTACACATATGTCGGTAGGTAGTTAGTAGTTATTTCTCTCTTATAGAACACAGGGAATATGTGCGAAGTCGTATTGATTTTGTCCTATATTTTCTACAGTATGTTTACGGCACACAGAACTCTCTAGGTCACAGGAGATAGGTGGAAATGAAGTTTTACATGCAAAAGTTGACAGAAATGTTTTTAAAATAGTTTCGTTGATTTTCTTTTTTTATTTTATTTTCTCTATTACGTAGATAAAAAAAAACTCTGTTGCTGCTGGCTGTATAGAAACAGAATGAATATAAAAATAGAAATCCTTCAACAGTTATTTCCTTTGCTTTCAATAACCAGTTTTTCTCCTACAGGATTATTAGGTAAGCCCATAGTCAGATGTGATGTTGTCTATTTGAAAACAGCTTACACAACAAGGACAAGAGTTCGAATAATAATCGCCCTCCTAAAAACGTATACACTTAGAATGCGGCATGTTCTGCTTTTTTTTTCATCGGTTTGAAGTATTTCCTGACGTAAAAAATAATGATAGGATTTAGTGCGATTTCTTATTCTGGAATAAATTTAGCCTTGTTTCCCTGCCGTACATAAATTCGAGAGTATACGCGCGATTTAAAATGTACATATGTGTATATGTGTACGTAGTTGGCATGCATTAAAAATTAACAATTTTAGCACGTGCGTTGACTATTCGTATTGATTTTGTTAAACGCGAGTCTTTAGTTATAAAAACCTTAAAAAAAGAAAAAGAATTTATTGTCTGGTCTACAACTTAGAAATATTGTGTAGATCCAAGGAAGAACATGAGAAACGTCATAACTGTAAAATAGAGAGTGACACTCTTGTTAAAGTGGCTTCTTGTAAAAACTTGTAAAATGTCAAAGGAACTGTGACAGTGAAATAAAGTGGATCAATGTGTAGCAATTTGAAATATTTAGCAGACTTGTGTCAACCTTAGTTATATGTCATTCACGAGGAGCAGGAAGTATGCCCAACAAATAGCCTAACAGTCTTTTCTCCCTGAGTAATTGGGAACTGCCGGCTGATCAATTAATATAAAATCTATTAGACATTGAAGGGGGTTTACCAAGTGCAAAGATTCTAGGCCATAATGGATTATTGCATAGGAAATCAACTAGACTCCTTAGAACAAGAATACGAGTATCGTATAAAATTCGTGTACATGACTCTGAAGCCGGAAAGCCCTAATAATATCTGGAAGGGATGAAGAGCAAAATTAGATTTAAGCAAAAAGAGATACAAAACGTAACAGCTGGAAGATTGGGTGATGAATGAAGAGATGGATGAATTAAAACGAGTTTGGGATCCGAAATGGGTCCCTGGCATGTAGGCCACACAACAAGGTCCATTGTTCACGTTCCAAACTTATGAGCAACTGCTCATAAGACTCAAACGGGCGCTCTAATAAAATTCAATATTGGCTCTCAACCCTCAATTCCGGCTTCATGCAGTTCTTCCAGGAGGTGTAAACCAAGGAATCTGTAACGTTTTCCTGAGAAGGGATCCGGATCCCCTGCATACCGGATCTACAACAAGCCCCATCCTAAGCAGTAATAAATGAAAGGCATTATGTAAAAATGTAACAAATTCGCACTTTTATTAGAACAACTTGGCTGCTCTTTCATGAATTTCACTAGCTGTTTACACTTAAAATGTGCTCTCACACTAGAAAACTTGAGGTCAACATAAATATTGGTCCGGCTTCATCTAATTTAGTTTTTAGCTGCATTCCTGTTTGTTCGGCATTATAAGATTCTACCTGACCATAAGCAATTCAGAAGTCTTCTATTGTAAGGTTGCGCCGGAGGATAGGAAGTCTGTGACGCACAATGCTGCCATGACGAAAGATATGTAAGAGAAAATCATGTATGCATAACGACAAAATTATTGAAAAAAATTAAGCAACCGAGGAGCGTTTTGGATCTCCTAATGTGAGGACTGTAGTATCTATGCTGTGGATTGACAGTATAGTTATGTGCTCATAAACGCGATCCACCGTGAGAAAATTTTTAAAACTGAGATCCTTGACTTAGTGGGCACTGGAGATGCAGAAACAATATCGAAAAATTTTTTTTCTCCAATGAATTTCAGTCTAATAAAGACGAAAAATTTCCACAATAAAATTAAGCCCGGACGGAGCAACCAGTCTCGTCATATAAGGACTCTGTATGGAGAATCCACTGGGGTTCGGGTGCCTGTGGAAAACTTAAGTTTTACACCCCAATATGGTGAGGCCCCTTAATGGGAGCACGGTGGTGACTGCTGGTGGCCCATATCGCGGGCAGAGAAAGATAGAGTTTATCTTTGAGTATAGCATATCAACTGATGCATGCTCAGATATTCAGCTTTCGGTGTAGTCTCGTCCCTACACCAGTAATAAAGGCAAACATTCACTGCTCAACTGGGACTCATTGTGACAGAAATTTTCTGTCTCATGAAGGCGCTGATTGTCGAATTGTAACTAATCCGTGCACGAAGAAGTATTTTTGGAAAACATCAGAAATGGTAAAACAGCGACACTATAGCTGCATAACAAAAATCGTCAAAATCGAGAGATATGATCGAAATTCAAAAAAATTAATCGAAAGGTCTGTTAAGTTTCAAAATGGGATTTTTTTTCTATTATGATGTTGCCAAAGCTCAACCCTATGATGCCGTAGCACACAGCCTTGGCAGGAAAGAAAGAAGGGGTAGGGTATTGAGGATTATTGAGTTTAGCCAAGGAAATGACGGTGTGCATTACGCTTGAATGTTTGCGGCTCATAATTAAGGGGAAAAGCAGAGGATGGCAAACTGTTCCACATTCGTACTGTTTTGCTTATGAAGGATTCGTGGAATTTCACAGTATACGACCGAATTTGACTTCAAGGATGTAAGGATGAGCTCGGGTTACAGCTCGTGTTGTGCGCATAAGTAGAATTCTACAAGGAGTCAGGCTAGATATATCGTCTCTAATGAATATTAAGAAAAGCATGCGGGTGAGAACAGAGCCTTGAGGTACACCGGAATTTATATTGTGAGAACTGAATGTGACTACAAGAATACAAAAATAGGGCAATTGAAAGTTTCAATCAAGATCAAAAGCTTTGTGTTCGTTTAAAATACGACCATACTCATGACCTATTACCGATATGCCACAATTATTAAGGCAACGATCCCGCGATCGGTGAGTTATGAAAATAGGTCACCTTCATGAATGATCAGAA
This sequence comes from Dioctria linearis, assembly GCA_963930735.1. NCBI lineage: Eukaryota > Metazoa > Arthropoda > Insecta > Diptera > Asilidae > Dioctria > Dioctria linearis. The sequence continues at coordinate 11,513,721 of OZ005742.1, read as the reverse complement.
CAGAAACCATATTGGACGATGATATGTGATTGAAATCAAGAGATTCTAAACAGTGATTTGAGAAATCCTGCATGATGCCATCTAGAAACTAGGAAAACTTAGATGACTTTAATACATTGGCAAGATAAACTATACGACATTATGCCCAGAGTAGTACTGAAGGTACCCAAAAAATGCATATAGTCCGCATATATATCAAACTTTACTGACTAAATGAGAATGTGTCGGAAATTGTAATAAAGTGATAACAAAAAATATAGTAAAATAATGAATGAACCCAGCCAGTAATAATGGTATAAAAATCATCAGCAGCAGCTACTTAAAGAGTGTTTCGTTTTGTTTTAAATTTTTAATATTTTTACTTCCTCAAAAATTCTTCTGTCTGTGTCTGATCTGATTCTGAATCAATCTCATTTCAGTTGTTTATTTTTAGTTGCATTTCATTCAAGCGTCAATTCGTAATACTTGAACTGCCCACAAATTCCGTTTTTCCTCAAAATTTCAATAAAACGAAACAAATGGCCTCTGATAATAGAACTGCAGACGACGACAACGAGGGATGACGACAACAGGCACAATTCTGATGCAGAAATAATCAAAACTAAATGAAAAAAAAACAAAATCATTGAACTTGCGCTTAAAGATAAATTTCGATTTTTTTTAATTTTTATCTTTATCGACATCGACTTTGACTCTTGGTATCCGTAATGAGTTCTTTCAAATTGTAATTAAATTGAAAATCTTTCTTATATGTAACTCCTCGGTAAAATTGTGAGATTGCAGGGATACACGGAAAATTGAGATGAAATTGTTACCGACGGCGACGCAATGATTTCAATTTTATCGGTCATAAGAAAATTCCAAGTTGTTGGCATTTTACGACTTATACCAGAGTCTCGCCCTCATTAAAATTTTATGGAAATATGCGAAAGCTTATTTCGAAAATTCAAACATATTTCGGTACTGCCTAAGTAACCATGGATATTAATGATTCGCAATGAAATGGTGTTTCCATTACAGCCCGCCGCTCATTAGGCAAGCCTTAATGAACACAATTTTTTTTAAATATCTTTTTACATGCTAGATTTACTGTTGTGGTATAGTATATATTACCCAATGCAATGTACGAAGATAACCAGTAAGACGACCGGTGTAGGAAATCATGAGAGAAGAGAATGATTATAATTTTCTAGAAAAATATTGAGATAAAGATGAGAGTCGGCACTCTCCACCCCCCCCCCCCCCCTCCACCATTAACATCCTGAAAACAGCAGTTGGGATAGGCTAATACTAGTTTCAATTATTTAATTATCTGTTGACAAATCCATACTTAGGGCCTTCTGGAAATTAGCCCCAGTACAAGTTATCCTATCGGAGATTTGAACCCAGAACTTCTTGGTTAAGATAGATTTAATGAATAACTAACTGGTGGTAAAAAAAAAACAAATCTAAAAAGCTGCAAAATTCTGCTTTTCGCTCTTTTTCAATATAGTTATTTCCGTCCTTCGATTAGTTCTTCCCCTTTAAGGGTTTATCTACGACTTTGCTGATAGTGACGGACTAATCGCATTAAAAGGCTCGAGAAAATTTTATACGCTATATTTCTCCAAAGCTATCGACATTTAGTTTCGACCATTAGTTTTCAGTAAAACTAAAAACTCTATTTGGTTTTCCTTTCTCTCATACATATATATATCTCATTTCTTGACAGATAGATGGCGCTAGATCAGGATTGAAAATAACATATGCAGCCTTTCTCTTGGACCTTCGTGATTTTCGACAAAGTTCTTTTCTTGTGTCCTGGGTTAAGTACAAATCGTATCCTTGAAAGTCAAAAAGCTTTACGAACACTATTTTGTCGTTAAGATAAAAGCAGTTTACTTCAGCTTTTCAAAGTTTTTATTGCCGAAAATATCGACTGAACATTACAAAATTATTGATTATGATTCCCACAGTAGCTGTGATAATTGGGGGGGGGGGGGGTCGTCGGATAAAGATATTTAAGCTCTTAGCGCATGCAAAAAATCTGTATTGAATATCCCGTAAGTCTAAGATGTACAAGTTAAACAATATAGGTTCTTTAACTGAGCCCTGTGGTATTCCATTGTTCAGATATTTGGGACTACTTTTTATTTCTACATGTAACTAACGGCTTTCCGTTCAAATAGTGTCGCACCCAGTAGTCAGGTTAACAAATACTGCTGATGGTTATTGCTGTGCATTCGATTTGACCTGAGCTCCGTCTGATAATAAGGTATAGTCTTCTTGTACAACAGACGTTCAATCCGGCCATCTCGACATCTCCAATTCTTTTTGGAATTTTCTTTTGTTTGCTATCGTGAGGACAACTCCAATTTCATAGTTTATAGCTTCCGATATGAAGATAATTTTCAATTATTAAAACTCTCTTGATAATAGACTCTAAGCGGCATATTGTGTAGGCGATTGATTAAATTCGTAGCATCATTCATTGTGATCCATAAATGCTTAGATCAAACATTTATTGAAATTAACTGTCACCTGACACTAAAAAAAAGAAATTGCACCAGAAGCCAATTCACCCACATAGGATTTTAAAAACAAGAAAGAGTTTAGTTAACACAATTCCTTTAATACTCAACAAAGAAAAGCATTTCTAATTCATAAGAAATAAGCACTTGCAGTAAAAAATCAAACAAAATTAATTGATTCATTGCTAAAAATAAAATACCGACACGAGCCCATTACACATTTACTAAATCAGGATAAGCCCATAAAATTTATGAGAGTATTTGAACACGATATCATGGCACCACGCCTGTATTTGTCCATTGATAAAATTACTAAATTCAAAAAACATTCGATTTAAGTGAATTTTTTTCTTTTCTCTTCTTTTACAGAGTTGTGAACTTCATTTTGGAAATTAATCCGAGACGGACAGATAGTTTCACCAAAAAGACTTCAAAAGCATTATTATTACTAAAACGGGGGATTAAGTAATTTGAAAAAAAAAGCGTACTGACGATTACTCGCCGAATTGTATAAGTGAATTTATCCAGAAAAACTCACAGTTATCTTTTTTTTTTCATTTGCGCAAAAGTTACTTACTATACGCTTGAAGTGCTGTGACTTGTGAAACCAGTTTTAAAGTGCAGAACTTTGACCACAATAAGTTCGACTTACGGCAGTAATACGTTAACGTAATTAAGCGTGCCGGTGCGTTTCAGCGTCATTCCAACATCGATCGTCATTGTTAGAGCACAACAAAGTTTTTCCTCAAATGGAATCGTCTTGTATTAATATAATATTAGTAAAGTACGAAAATAAAATCCGAACACTAAACGTGCGCGAAATACTCTGTGATCATGATCATGCAATGTGCTGCAACATAAATTCAATAAAAATGAAATCAGTGCCAAATTGAGGAAATAAAATACAAAGAAAAATAAAATAAAAATAAATAAAAATAAATATTCAAGTTATAGTACAAAACATAAAAAAAAAAGCATGGAAACTGAATCAGCTGAGTATTATGAAATTTTAGAGGACGGTGTAGAAGAAGTTCCAATGATCTTAGATGAACCACCGATCCATCAAATACCAAGGCGTGTAGTTGAATCGAATTTGGCATTTTGGGCAGTAATCGATGGAGTTTTATTGGTTTTTATTCTTGGTGGAAATATTTTAACGATTTTGGCTGTGAGATTTAGTCGACGGTTACGATCAGTAATTTCGAATATGTTTGTACTGTCATTGGCTATATCGGATATGGTTGTTGGATTTACATTGCCATATCATTTGGCATTCTATATGAGATCCGGTCTAGGACAATCTCATGGATGGTGTTTACTGAGATTTTTTCTAATCATCTTAGCATGCTGCGTATCAATATGGAATTTAATAGCTATAGCTGTGGATCGATATATTGCAATCGTTTATCCATTGCATTATAGTAGGTAAGTTACTGTTGTTGTTTTATATATTTTATATAAAAAATTTCAAATATTTATGTATGCGTATAGTGCATTGAACCATGCAAAATAATAGATTGGTAAATCAAGAGAGAAAAAAAAACAATGGCTCTTTTACGGAACCTTGAGGCATTTGCACAGGTTTTCTGATCATTAATTAATTATTTAAATTTCGTGATACTTGAAAATTTGCAATTATATTTGAGAGTGATGTTTTGTAATTTTAAAAGTTTGGTAGATAAGAAAAAATCTTTGGATTAGATTCGGTGGAACTGTTTTTGTTTTTATAGAAAAAATTAACTATGAACAGCCAATAATAAAATATTACATTATATAAAATCGGCAATGAAGAGTTAAGTACAAAAAAAATCTTTTTACATCGAATAAGTTTGGCTATTCACCACTTTGGCGTATACGGCAGGCAGGAACCAAACCGTACTGATGAGTATACGGTTCCTGCCGATACGAAACGCACTCTTTTGCAAAGAAATTTCTTTTTCAACGATTTTTCGATGTTTTTTTTTCGAGCTGTGGATTTAGCAGCAAATTCGGTCAATTTCATATTGACCAAATTCGCTATGAATTTATTTCATAGCAAAACTCTCTAATCAAGAGTTAAACAACGATGTACAAGTAGTAACCAACACATGCGGCATACTTGTGGAGGAGTGAATAGACAAAATTTATATTGATTTCCTTTGTTACATGCTGGTTGGGTCTTGTTCAGTTTCTAAGTCGCCTCCTCTCAAAGTTAAAATTCTTAATTTTTATAGTACCTAGGTACTTAGTGTCGAATGTTAGTAAACATAGTAAATTAAACTTATGATTTTGTTCTTTCTTTAATTTTTTTTTTAATACATTAGAATAATTCCAATCTTTTGCCAAACATTGGTTCTCCTTACAAAAATAGTACAAAAAAAAAAAAATAAAGGAGTACAAAACTAAAACTTTTTAAACGAAACGAATTCATTTATCATTTGCGCCATCTACCGTTGTCTAGTAAAACTATAAACACAATTTGCATTATGCTGAAAATGTTTTTACATTGTTTTATTTCGTTCAGAAACTTTCTCTGCCTACGTCAATTTATTGAAATAAAATTTTAGCCGATTTCTATGGAACCAATTTTTTTTATATTCGGCATATATACGTAGTTCCGATGATAATACAACATTTTCAGGTTAAAACAAAACCCATCTGCAAAATTTGCACCACTTCACTGTACTTTATACCATTCGATCTTTAACGCAAATAAATCATTTATAAACTTCTTTAGTTTCTATCTAGATATACCAAATTTGGTGATTTATATAAACGTCCTAAAGAAATTTTGAGAGTATACTGTGTGTTTCGATCAGCAGTACAGGGTGATATCATCAGAACAGCAATGAAACTCTGAACTGCCATTATATCTTCTTCATGAAATTTTGATTTTCGGGTTTAAGCCAACAAGCTGACAGTACTTCGGTACTTGTCTTTTAATTCTCTGCTTATTGCAGTGGGTTGAAAATTGCCTGTAGACTCTATATGGATCTCGAAAGAGTAAGAATAAAGCTCCTAATTTCGAATTTCGAAAATCGTCACCTGTTAAGCGAATATCTTTCTTTGTTACCATCCTCTTCTCCCATTCAATCCAAATTCAATAATATTTATTATATAATAAAGAAAAATACATGTGTTTCGATAATCGCACAGGGTGCTCTATACCACGATCCATTTCTTTATACTATTCGATATTGACCACGATTGAAGTAAATTTAGAGCATCATCCGCGTATAAGAGTCTGTCAATGGCGGAGATTCGGATTAAGCAAATCTAATCTCATTAATATATATAAATAAGCACATATATGGTAAATAGAAGTGGTCCTAGAAGTGAACTTTTACGGATCCCATATGATGAGGGTACCATCGCAGATCTGTTTACTCAAGAGCTTTCGAGTATTTGAGGTATAATTAATTTAAACACGTTTTGGGTTTAACAACGAATGACTTTATTCTGTGAAGTCCAACGACGAAGAGAGAACAAGAATTTTTTATGATAGCAAGATTTAATTCTGATTAACAGTACTAGCGATAACAATAATGCCAACAGGTGTATGCATGCATATGTATGTATAAAATTCGATAACCAATGATAATTTTATAGTCAAAAGCAAAAGTACAAGATATTTTGGGCAAATTATAAAACCAAACATTTACGTTAATTTTAAATTGTAAACTGAGCAATATTTTAAATTTCTACACTATTTGTCAAAATAAGACCGAACAGATCTTTTGTTATTTATGATGACTTGTAGGAATCTGACCGAAACAAACAAATGACAACAGTTTTCGTTAAGAATGCGAATTTAAAAAATGAGTCGGACTCGTACACCATCGTACAAAATTTAACACTATGTATACGCCAAAAAATACGTTCCTTATATGGGGGCCCCTTTAATTTTTAATTTAATTTTATTTTTATTTTTGTTTCTTGTTATATCGGCAATAGAAATACACACTCTGTGAAAATTTCTATTGTCTACGTATTACGGTTCATGAGATATAGCCCGGTGACGGACGGAACGAAATCGGAGCCTTAGTAATAGGATTCCCGTTTTTACCCTTTGGGTACAGAGCTCTAAAAATATACAGATCCTGAAAATAATTCAATTTTTGTTCAACGCTTTGTGGATATCAAGGCGGTGTCCTTTAGAATTGCAGTTTCATAATTATTAATGAACGTAAAATCCAAATTGGAATTTTATAGGGATTCTGTCTGTCACGAACTCTTTTCGATTTGAATGTACAAAAAAGGTTTTCATGTGCTTTTCACTGGAAACAAGGTCATCCTTAGAAAATTTCTTTTTCAAAATAGCCTTGATATTTCCTGGTTGAAGAAGATGCACAGTCCTCAGTCATGCAACAAAATTAGTTTCGATTTTTTTTTTTTGGTCTATACTAAAAGTAACAGTGAACGTTTCTATTTTATTGTAGAAAAATGAAAATGTAATTATTTTACCATAATCGACAAAAGAGAATATTTCCCAAGACAGATAGCTCGACAAAGTTTAATGAGTTAAGTTTTATGTAAATAGTAATTTTATCTAAACTCGGTGTAAAATTGCATTTATAATGGGTGTAAAATTACTTTCGTTCTTATAAATTATTATATTTTTAGAAAATAAAAGTTTTAAAAGATTACGTAATCGCAGAATAATTTTACACACGTCACTTAAGAATCATTAGAAAAAAAACCATGGGAAATTTTGTGTAAATAATTAACGTAGTAAAATTACATCGATTTTCCTTTTCATAGTTTAGGAAACTTCTGATGAGCTCTGTGGCTGGAGTGAAACATGTCAAGTAAAGTCACTTTTAATAAATCTGTAAAATATTTTTTTGTTCAACTATACTTAATTCGAAAGTAGTGCAAAATCTTATGAAGCCCCGACGTACTGTCCTGCTACGTATGATTTTCAAAAAATTCATTGCCTTTAGATAACTTTAGTTTGCATGGAGTCAAATAAATTGTTGTTGTTTTTTTCAAATTATTATTCAGCTACAAATTTGAAATTCACATTTACACCATTTTTTTTGCTTCTACACCCTCATTTCAGATATATGACGAAAAAAGTAGCACTCATTCTACTCGGATTTGGTTGGTTCGTTGGTGCCACATTTGCACTGATACCAATGTTCTGGAATAATTGGGAAACAGCTACACAATGTGAATTCGATGAAATTCTTCCACCATGGTACATGGCGGGTGTAATAACCCCAGGATTTTCAATGGTTTGGGTTTGCATGTTGATAGTCTACTGGAGAATATGGCGTGAAGCTTCTAAACATGCTAAGCAAATACGATCATCATTTACGGGACTCCATGAAAGTCCATCCGATTGGAAATCAGTTCAGGTAAATTTTACTTAATGAGTTTAATAAGTTTTTTAGTTTTTTTTTTGTTTTTTTGTCATAGGAAATTTTTAGTCTATACATACAAAAGAACAAAAACTGAGGGGCAATTACCTTTTTTCTATTGTTTATACACCACATGCCCAGCTTCGGTGGTGTTGTTGTTTGTTTGTTTGTTATTAAAACTTATAAGGGCGCTGCTACTTTACATGATTTAAATAAGTCAGTAACCATCAATGGAAAACATTTATGTAAATTTACCACCTAGGTATGCACGAGTACACGATTGTGTTGGCGTGGCATGTCAGCAGGCTCATTATTTTGACTTATAACGCTTTTACCTATACCTACCTGAACTGTATATGATTTTTGTATGTGTGAATTTTGTCGGGGTGCCTTTGGTTTGAACTGTAACGATAAGGACACTATTTTAGAGCTGTTACTTGATAATATGTGTCGCAAAGCTCAATACAAACTTCAACACCACCCTTTACTTCAGGCAGGGTAGGGTAGTGGCAAATTTTGAGCGCGCAAGTGTTTAATTTTTGGTGCACAAATTACGATACTTTATTAAGGAGGGTGTCAATGTTCAGAAAATTTATTCATTCACTCCCCTTCCCTCCTCTACCGATAACCTAGGTGTAAATGTCATTGTCTCGAATTTTCGCATAGAAACTAAATTATGAGAATTTATCTCGTTGACCTTTTGTACATCTTATGTATTGACTCGACAATGTCTTAGTGTTAAGAGACCCTTCACAAGATTTGCATGAACTTGTTGAGATGAAATTAAGCAAACTAATTTAAATGCAATTTTCCAGATGGCAACAACTGTGCTTTTGTGGAAAATGCAGTTTCCACAAGATCAACATGTTCAATAAGGAGTTTCGATTGTGTAAACTGCGATGCCAATTCTTAAGTCACAAACAAATCTAACAACGCCTAGGTACTTGGGGTAATAGGTTGTGTGACGTCTTTTGTTTAGGCGCCAATATGGCAAAAAAAAACGGGATAATTTGAGTGGAGTAAGGTGGGCCTAAGGCCTAAGGGCAATAGCTTGATGTTTTATGTAAAATAAAAACTTTTAATAATTAATTCTAATAGAGACGTGTACAGGTTAGAGTTGGATAGCTTTCCGTTGTACACGTACCAAACCAAGTAATGACTTCCATTTCATCGTACGCGTATTGATGAGAGCACGGTAACTGTTTATAGCGTTCGCATTAACTGGAGGTTTCCGTTTTATTGCACGTATACCAACCAATCCACCACTAGTATTCCATTTTTTATGTATTAATTTATTATTCTTCGTTTGTCTTCAACTGAGGATTTTAGGTTCGAATGGTACGATGGAAGGTTTGAAAGATTTTTTTTTTTGAAGTAATTTGTTACCTTATTTATTATTATTAAAATGTAAATAAAGATTCTGCCTCTCATCTATAGTCACTGCGACCTATAAAATCAAATCAAAATAAATTGTGACAAGTCGAAGTTGTGTCACTGAAATGTTCTTCTACGATGAATAAGTTCTTTACGTTCGTGTCGTCTAAGTTTTTGGAGCTTTTCTTTGGTCCTCCTCAGCTCGATTTTGTTGTTGCTTTATCTCTAGTTGATTCTTGTCCTTTGAATTGTCAACTTTTCATTGCTTTGTCTTTTATTATACGTCAGGTATAGCTTTTAGCCTTACTCAGTTAGTTGTACCTACTTTGTGACAGCAATTTGGTGTCTTAGGGTACGTGTGCATAACGAGTTGAGGCAGTTGAGCGAGGCGAGTTGAAGATATATCTCGAGGTGTAATATCCACAACAAGGCGATCTGTTTTTTGGTAAATCGCGAAGTGAGAGCATAAAGGCCGATTCACACCTCCGCGATAGCGATAATCATAGCGATAAACAAGCGACACAATTCCTTTCACACCAACGCGATGGATCACAGCGATACTTACATGCGCATATTCCTGAACCAAATAAAGACATTTAGGAAAAATCTGAAAATGGGACAAATTAGAGTTTCCTAATTTTATTGGCTTAGTATCGATGGTGAACATGCTACGATTCTGTGTCAATTCAATGTGTACTACATAGCTCAACACTTATACTGGCTCGACTTATTTTTTCAATTTGAAAAAGTTTGTCTTATTGACCATCGTGTTGATATCGAATATAAATTTTTATATATCGACGTTGAAAGATATGGAAAAAGTATTGAGTGCAGGTGCTTTAAATGTTTCAGCTATAGAGATGAAATTTGAATACGGTTTGTTCAAAAAATACCACCAAATGTTTGCTGATCAATATTTTAAAAAATTTCATATCTCGATTGTCGATTCCCTTTAAAATTTTACTTGATGCGTCCTTTCGCAGCAAAGTATGCTCGTCAAGAGCCTCAGAAAGATCAGTACAATACTTAAAATTCCACAGTGGATAATTGAAAACGTGATTGAAATTTTGGCGCAAAATGAAGAATTTTTGTCAATCCTACTGCAACACAGCTTGAAACAACTATTAAAACTGGTCAAGCCGCCCCAATACGGTCTTCCTATTTTTTTACAAACCTTGAATGTGAACGATAATTATTATACTCAACATTTAGAGCCCTGTTAATCAAAAATGGGGGGTTTGATAAATTTTGAAGTTAATGGAAGAAGAAGAAGAAGAAATTTTCCAAATCCAACAACGTTTTTATACTTGCACAATAACCTACGTACGTAAAGTTAGAACGGCGGAGCTTCACCTGATTTTATCTCATATTTTGTCGTTAATTTGTCGTGAATAACATGTCTTTGTCGTGTCCTTTTATCTAAAGGAAACTGGATGCGGTGCTAACTTGACGTCAACTTAGTACCACATCCAGTTTCCTGTAGAAAAAAGGACACGACAAACTTATGGTTTTTACGACAAATTAACGATAAATTAACGACAAATTCTGAGATAGTTCCGAGTTAAATCGGGTGCGGTACTAACTTTACGTACATCTGTAACCTCACTTTTTTAACACTTCGCACTTGTATTCTAGATTAGATTTAGCCACTAGGGGAGGACAAAATAAATCAATTCTGGTCGTGGTGTCCACAGGGTCGCAGTGGCCTAGTCACCAATACTGTTAAGCTAACCCAACATGTATGCAACTCTTTGGCAATATTAACCCGCACAGATCATATAAAATTGGGTATTCTTTTATATAATTTTAATTAATTTTTCAACACCCACTTGAGTTTGCATTATCAACTTTGATCTCATAGCTCGCGATAGATGACTAAAATTGTGCATGCTGCGATAGACATTTAAATCGCTGGCCAAACGCTGCAGAAATTCTTTGTATCGCTGTGATCTATCGGGTTGGTGTGAGCGTTTAGATTGAAAACTATGTGTAGCGATCTATCGCTACGTTATCACAATCGCTATCGCGGCGGTATGAATCGGCCTTAAATTTTGTCATCAGATGCTGAAGAAGAAATTTTGCGTTTGTCAAGTAGTGAAAATATATAGTATTTTTCACATAAGTGTACATTCCCCTGTTTGGCTTGTGTGACCCAATAAATAACAAGCGATTAGAATTTGGCCATTCCATCATCCACATATATGAAGATTTACATACTGATCCTCATAGATTCTTCCAGTATATGAAAATTAGTAAAGAACACTTCGATTATATCAAAGAAAAAACCTATAAGAATATGCCAACTATCAAAGTTAGTAGGCTGCATCTCGCGAAAAAAGTAAAAATTTTATTCTCGAGCGAGATACCTCGAGGTGTGTCAGTATATCACGCGCTGCCACAACGTTGTAATGAACACACTACGATGAAGTGCAGCTGCATTATTACAACTTTCAGGATAAAGAAGTGCCAGAATTTAATTCATGCTATATAAATCCCTACTGCACATTTCTATACCTTTCTAGAATATATGTAACAAGAAATTTTTGCTACCTAACTTCAGTCAAAAGTAACACGCCATCAGTTGTAACTTTTCAGTCTGCCGCCTTCATAACCTTTAAGCCGCATACGAAATCTGTCCAATAAATACATGAACTGGGGTCACAAAAACTTTATTTTACAAAATTTAGGATACATCAATCTTATCTCTCTCAAAATACTCCAAATTTGTAGCAATGCACTTGTTCTTCTATCTCCGTGTTTCTATTGTACAAAGCATCCCTGAAAGTCTTCAGAAGTCAGGCTTTTCAGCTGCTTCGTCTTTTCATCTTTTATCGTTTCCAAATCGTACAAGTTCCACCACCGTATGACATTTTTGCATTTTTATCGGCGTCGTACTCGAAGAACCATGATTCGTCCCCAGTTTCAAGGAAACCGGAAGTTTGAGCGGCGCTTTTCCAGCATGTGCAGCAGTCGACGTTTCTCTCGGTATTTTTGGTAAGGTGTCAGCAAATGTGGGACGATTTTTGCACACAATTTTCTCAATCCCAAGAATGTTCTGCTAGAATGACGTGTATACAGAAAATTTTTCCAAATTCAGTTCTTCATCAATCATTCGGATAATAAATCGGTTATCGGAAAGCAGAAGAGACTTCACCCTTTCGATGTTTTCATCGGTACTGCTGGGCTGGTCGACTGTCATCCTGCTCTGGCATCAGCCTTACAGTTTTCACGGTCCATTGCGTTCTCTCCATAAGCACTAAAAATTTATATTGACTCGTTGTTCCATCTGCACATCAATTTCCATCGTCGACAAGAAAGAAAAAAGCACAAAAAAAAAAAACTATATTGACTTGTACACTTTTCTCGACCGACACAGTCTGACGGTCGCTTTAGTGGGTCCTTCACCAACAGATTAGCCATTGTCCATGGCCAAGCATCATCTCAGAGCCACCATAGCAGCTCAGTTTGCATAATTATCTCGAATAGACTACGAATCAGTTCGTAAAACTCAAAAAATCCATACTATCTTTTCAGAGGTCTTTACATGTCGACTCTATGATTTTTATACGGACAAGTGTGTTGCGTGGATTTCTGGAGAGAGGTACATACATGGTTTGAAAGGTTCTTATTCGTTAAATTCGGTAAGAGCTAGAATGCTGTACCCAAGATTTTTATACCAATGACAAATTCTGGTGTTCCACAAGAATTTGTTCTATCCACGTCCCTTATCTGATTAAAATTGATACCCTTCCCTACACTTCGTGTAAAGCACAGGACACATCGATATTAAAAGATAAGTGGAAGTTAATAACTAACCAGCGAAATACTGAGTCAAATATGCATCCTTCAACTAATTCAATAACTGTAATCTACGGTATACCTATAGACCACAAGGTGTGCTTAATTATTTTTTTATATTTAAGTCGTAATCTCACATCGGTTAACTTTATATGGATATAAGCCACCAGAGGCAGAAGAGAAGTTAAAGTTGAAAAAAAAACAAGTGAAAAAGCTAGAATTGGTCTAAGACCAATTCTTATGATACCCTAGATGAATGCCCGTATTAAATTTCGTATGGTCACCGATCTATTCAAGTTTGATTTTTGAAGTTGTTTTTCGCATATATTTCTAGAACGGTTTGTCGCACAGAAAAAATGATTATAACCAATTTTATAAGATTTCGTATTCTGAAGAAGTTTTTAGTACAATAAAAATGTCTTGGACTGATCGTTTTCAAAGTATACGTAAAAAACTTAAATTTTTATATGGCAACACTAAGAAGGAGTTGCCCGATTTAGTCCATTTTTAACTTTAATGTAGTAAAAACACCATGTACGAAATTTCAGCTCTCTACGTCGACGCGTTCTCAGGCAGTGTCCAAATATATAGCGGAAAACGAAATTTTATATGGCAACCCCACGAAGGAGTTGCCCGATTTGTCTCATTTTCGAACTTAATTTTACTTTTTTTTTAAAGTCCGTGTACAAAATTTCAGCCCCCTAAGTATACGCGTTCTCGAGTATCGTGCGCACGGACGGACGGACGGACGGACGGACATGCAAAAATCAAAATAACTTTTAATATTATGCGTGGGTGTCCAATCCATTTTGCTCTACCATCATTATTTCGAGGTGTTACAAACGGAATGACAAACTTAGTATACCCCTATGATTTCATCTAGGGTATAAAAACTGCAGGAACCTCATACTACTACATAGGTACTACCCGGGTATATGTATGTATATATATTTTTATTCCTAGCAGGGGACGAAAGATCCCAAGCACGGTGACCAAGGCGGCTCAATGTGCTAACGTGCTAAGTAGGAGAAGCTATAAAGCAATAAATGTCGAAAGCGAAGGACCTATCAAACCCAGTCAGCGCCTGGCCAACTGAGCTACCGAGGCCACTTTGCATTATAATAGGCATGTTTTGTATACTGTGGGTATAGTCGATGTATGTGTACATATTACAACACATGGTTTAACGAATTCTTCCAAGGTTCAGTAAATCAGATAGAGGTCCGATGTATTTGTAGCTGGTCTAATCATATTTTTAGAAATACTTAACTCTATTTGAGATAATGCAAATCAACAGGTCCTGACACTTGATGAGAATACAATTCCTGCATTTCCCATGAATTCTTTGTACGTACCTAATGTGCAGATGTGAAACAATTTACCATCTTCTATCGCAAATGTTCAAGAAAGGCGTGCAACTTCACCTCACCCTAGATTCAACCCAGTAATTTAAAAGTCTCGACTACATTTTCATACCCTGTCAAGGCTGAAATCGTAGAAGCATAACAAATTATGGCAAGGTGGAGCTATTCAAGTGTAATTTATGCCAACTTTGAGGTGCAATTACAGTTAAAAATAAATTTTATAGCCCACAATAAAATTCTGTCATATATTTTTTACAAAATTATGTATTTAGCTTCAGTGGTATAAATATGATGAAATAATAATTTTTTTTTCATGTTACATAAATTGTGCCACTTTTTTTTTTTTTTTTACGAAAACTATAACCACTTTGTAATTGGCATCACAAAGAATTCACAACTTTTAATACAAGGTTCATTGTAATTGGCATATTCCATAAGTGAACGGCTCTTAGAGAAAGTCCTTTGTGTTGCAAAAGAGGCTTGTAACTCAATTGTGTGGTTTTATTCCATAGGACGAACACAAGGACTAAAGTATAAATTGATTAAAATATTTGAAATTCATAGTAAAGAAAAAAAAAAGAGATTTTAAGCCAATTTGAATATTTTTAGAGATGAATCTTAATTGAATATATACGGTGGCTTGTGGTAATGGTAACGAACTAAAATAGACGACATAAAAATATTTCAGAAAATTATTTAAGAGAAAATTAAGTAGCTCAAAAAACGATCATAAATTATTGCAGTAAATAATCATAAATTATTGCAAGATTTTGAATATTTTGCAGGAGTAATACGTAAAATTTCATTTTAGATGCAGATAATATCTATTTGTTTGTTAGTGGTATCTTTTGTAGATACATATGTAAATCAATTAGCATTTTTGAAGTTTAGTATGTGAATTTGTGGGGTGGTGTAGAAATAATTCCATGGTGACGGTGTATATCCACGGATGTCTGCTATAATTGATGTTGACAATTCATCGAACGAAATTCGTTAAGATAATTTTCATTTAATATTTAATACGGTCCTCTTTCCACCATCATCGATCTTATTTAACGCAATTTAAGCGAACTAATTATGAAAATGAGTTTAATTAAAAGTAATTGATTTTTTTTTTTAATTAGAACAAGTAAGTAGTTATAATTGAAAATTCAAGTTAATTCTAATTTTATTACTTCAAAAAAAAAATTGAACTAAAAAAGAATAAAGTGTAGACTAAGCAGTAATGAATCAGTTTTGTTAATAATCATTACCCAAAAATAGAATTAATTAATATTACTTTACTTCTCAAAATATATAAAATCATAAAAGTCAGAGCGTGTGTGTCCCAGCACACCCAATATAATCCGGCACGACATAGGGAATGTCAAGACAAGAGTCAAGACTCAAGAGGAGTTTTCGGAGTTCAATATTTTATGAATTATTCTTTAACTCTTGAATGATGATGACGACTTGAAATTTTTTAGTAAATGTGTTGTTTTGGAGTTGGGTGAAGGCTAAGAATTGGATTTTATTTGGTCTGAAACATCCCCACACCCCTCCGTCCATTTGTTATCTCTTTTTCCTTACTTAAGTAGTATTTGTATCAAAACACGTCATCACCGTTTCTGCACTTTTTCTTTTAAACATATCCAGGAAGAAATTTCAGTAAATGCCTAAAGGGTAGGAGGCATATTCTTCTGAAAATGTTAAACAAATTTCTCTAGAATTTTCTGAGCCATAACTTCTCGAAACAAAGGAGAGGAGGAGAAAAAGCTGTAGATCATTTATGTATGTATGTATTAAAGTCACGACCAAGATATCCTGGTCTAGCGGTCAGGTCCACCGTGCTCAGTAAAAGGGAAAGAACACTGGAGAACATAGGTGGCGGTCAACTAGCACGGCTATAAAATCGTATACTGAGACCTAGGAGAATCTAGGAGAAACGTTTTTTTAATTATAATTAATATACAGGGTGTCTCGTGTGTGGACTGGCACTCTGACACCCGAAGGCTATGGATAGATCATGCTTAGATAAGTAAAAAATTGTCTGGGCGGTTTCCGAGATAACGGGACTCAAGGATATTTGAGTATGTTTTTATCGATCAGCCTGTAACTTCTGAACGTTACACCCTATGATGATAATTTAAAATTTGTTAGATTGATAATCGTTTTTCCAGAGTGGTCTATAAATCCTTGCTTCTATTTTCTTGTTTTGCAGTTATGGCTAAACAATTTCTTTTTTTTTTTTAATAATCATAGGGTAGAACGTTCAGAAGTTACAGGGTGATCTATAAAACCAAAGTCAAATATATTTAAGTCCCGTTATGTCGTAAACCGTTAGGATTCTCACCCTCAACATACAACTTTTCGCTAGTCTAAGTATGCCCTATCCATAGCCGTCGGGTGCCAGACCTCATACGGGACACCCTGTATATAAATTTATTTGGTATATAATTCATACATAAAGATAGGCGTAAATCCAGTTAAAAAATCCTCATTTTACGATTCGGCTGCAGAGATATCCTAGCTAATACTTGATTTGTGACCAGGTTATGTCAATGCCAAACACCTTATCTGACACTTGCCAAATAAGGTTACAGGTGAATGATTCATACATCATGAATCAGAAGTTTTGAGAAACACATTCACACACACACACAATATATGTAATATAAATCATTTGCAAAAGCCACAAGAACGAAGGCAAACCAAAGACATCATAAAATTTCTTTGCTGAAAAATATTTTAGCACCTGAAATCACAAATTTTGATTGATATAATTAAAATGTCCACCCTGTATCCAATAAAATTTATCTATCAAAAATCTTTTTTCTCTTCACATGAAAACACCAAAACCATATGACCAAAAACGTATCTTCACTCCAGTAAAATAAAATGTTCACTTTGAAATAAAAAAAAAAAACTCCTGACTCAGGAGGAAAAGTTATAGATCCAATAAAGGCATATTGTTAACCCCTTCCTTACTTCGAAACGACACATTATTCCTATATGTATCCTTATCCTTATAGTGTGACATAGTGCTGGGTCGACTATGCGAGTATTTTGATACACCCGGATTAAATACAATCTTAGGTTATTAAATCTGTACTTATAATAATCATTACCAGTCACTTTCTCTACAACTACTTTCAGTTGATTTAATTTTCTTAATAGCTCTACAATTAAAAAAAAAAAAAGTAATTGTAATTGTACAAATTTCAATCACAATTTACTTCAAATTAAGTTTTTGTGTACCCAATTACAGTTATATGTAATTAATCTAATTACCTAGGTAATTAATTGTGAATTGTGTTTATGGAAAAAAGAAGTATTTTAAGAACTTTTATTTTTAACGATTCTAAATCAAATCATAAATACAAGAGGAAAAAACAACCGCCTCGTCCGGGGCTTGAAACCGAGACCTTCCGCTTTCCAGGCGACTGCTCGTAGCACTGAGCTAACGAGACATATGATTTTCCATCTTGTATTGCTTAATTTGTAACTAGCCTATTACGCCGTTGTGCTGGCACACTTGGTACTGAATTTTAACTTTTTAGAGACCGATCTGTGTGTGGAGACTTAGGGACACACCCCCAAACGATTGCTGGAATCGTTAAAAATAAAACTTCTTAAAATTCTTCTATTCTCCATTTTTGACCGATTCTAACAAGTATGGGTTCGATTCCCGTCCGGGAAAAAATTAATAAAAATTGTATGTAATTGAGTGATTCTCAACTCTGGTTATAATTATTGCAATATGAATGTTTTTTTTCTCCAAATATGTTGGTATTTCTCAACAGACAATAATGTTTTCTATGAAAACTGGATCATATTTTGGAATGGTCACTTTTAAGAGATTTTTGATTGTCAAACAGATGGTTTTCGATGAAAAAAAAAATGTTTCGGCAATAAAATCGCCAATTTTTCCATTATGTGTGAGCTTTTCCAAAAGCTCCCGCCTCGACGGTACACCCACTATTTGTTAACTAACTACAGCATGCGATTTATTTATGGATTGATAAACGAAAACTGTTCTGGAGTGGCCTTGAGATATAAACTTGGATTTGAAATGAGTCTGAAGAAGAGGATTAATTAAATATTAACAAAGAGTACCTACCACATCTCCCCCTTAAAGCTTTCCAAACTACAAATATGTAACTCCTAAATTTGAGGCCAAACTCGAAGAAACGGGAGTAAAAAGTGAGTTATGCAGTATTCTGTATCGAAAAAAAACACTCCCAATTTCTATGGGGTCTGCGTGCCTTTAATTTGATACTAAACATTCCATCCGGTACACTGTAAAAATATTACGACTATTCCCTAAATTTTAGACACGTTTTCCCCTAAAAATAAATGTAATTTTTTCTGATAGAAAGGGAAAATCAGTTTAATTTTCCCAAATCAATAGAACATTCAATGAATTTAGGTATTTGGCACTAGACTAAACCTATAAAGTACGTAAAATTCCCGAAATGTTAGCTCTTTTGGATATGAGGAAGAGAACGTTCAACAAATTAGGTATTATGCTGCATTTTTAATCGAAACATATTTTCGTTTATATAATTCACATATTGTTTTTGAAAAGAAGTCATATATTGCTTTTCAATATTTTGTTTGAGCGTGCCCAGTGGACCATAAGAAATCAGCTATTCAGCTTATTCTTATGTTCTTATGTCTTCTATCACCTTCACCTATGGTGGAGAGTGGTGCGGTGCCATCACCTATTCCCTACATTTTAGGGAATATTCTCTAAATTTTAGGGAATATTCCCCAAAATGTAGAGAAAAACGAAAAAAATATGAAAATTCCCTACATTTTCGGGAATATTCCCTAAATTTTAGGGGGAAAAACCAAAATTCCCTACATTTTAGGGATAACAACCTAATATTAGTTTTCCAAGATGGAGCTTTTCCTAATCTTATCGACAAATGGCTAACCTGTGTGGCACAAATTGTTGCCACTCACTTTAGAGAATTATTTCTTTACTGTGTAGGTACAATGTACATTACGTTTATTGCGAAAGAATGCTAGACCTCAATGATGATAAAGAGGAGTTGGAGACAACAGTTCCACATTAAAAAAAAATATTTTTCCAGTTTTTGTTCAGTATGCATTGTGCTGAAACAAATCCGAGAACAGCTTACCTTGTAAGCCGGTTTCCCCTTGCTGTAACCAACTGAGTGACTTTTTTTTCCCGTATTTTAGTTTTCAGTGGGTATTTTGCATAATTCTTTGTAATAATTTTTTTATTTGTAGAATTCGTAAAATTCAGATTACAAATAAAAATAACACAGAATTCCGTTAGCTTCCTTCGTTACTAGCAAAATGATAGTAAAAAATGGCTTAATATAGGTTTAAAATGCGAAAGAAAAAAGCCATTCTCAGCAAACAAAAGATCCCAAGTTCGGAACTTTCGATTATGCGTGGTTATAATTTAGAATCATCGTAACAATGTGGTAGAAAAACAGGATAGAATTTGTTAAGGATTTCTTCATTCATTCTACCTTCTACCCGAAAAAAAAAGAAAATCAAAACATATTCACGTTTCGTTACTATTTAGAACAATTTTTCTGCGAAAAGTTCATGCTCCTTGGAGCTCTTTTTCGAGTTTATAACAGTTTTCCAAAAATTTAACACTATCCCAATCCCCAATCCCCAGATCCATATACCAGATTATTGTAAACACTATCCCTGTCGGTAGATACATAATATATCAAAGCTACTTCGTTATACGACACAAAACTACGAATTCATTCTCTTCTATTTCGAAAACTGTCAAGGAAGGGAAATTAATACTGATCCGGATATTTCAATTCTTATTATTTTATAGACAGTCCAAAAGTCATCCAACCAATGATTATCAATATGAGTGAAATAGTCCGGTAAGACAACGCCAAATTATCGAAAATCGTAAACTTTTCGAAATTCGAAATTTTCAGCATCGATGTATATATAAATCTTTCCAAAAACATTTTCGATGATTAATATCTTAGGACGATATCATAAAACCATTCGTTCCCACTACATTCGAAATTCGCATTACTCGAAGATTTTGGGCTCGGTTCAAAACCTTTCAAACCTTAATCAATTCTTGAGCTTTAGTTCTTTAAAGATGATGACACTATGATAACTTCCATAACACTTTAACTGTCGTGGTTAAAGTAAATCGCATGAACTGAAATTTCGAACTTCAGTTATAGCCGCATGAAAAAAGCGGGACTATAGTTTCCCCACCACACCCATTACATATGTATATAACCTAAAATTAAAAAATCGTTCTTCTGGCGACAAAATTATTTATCCTTCCATTAAGGCACTACCCTAACGAGAAATGAATAATCGCACGCCCACTTATTGTAAATGTACATTGTACCTATATAATTTAACTTTTTTGTGTGTGTGTATGTTTTTTTTTTCTTATTAATATTATACTTTCCGTCTATCAATCAAATCTGTTTCCTGTTCAAACCCCCGTTCGATAATAACATGCCCAGACACAAATTAGTAATAGTCTGTCGTGCCGGTCGGTGGTTATTGATTTAGGTAATTGCAACGAGCAATAAACAAAATTTTTGTCATTCCATAAAATGATGAAATTTCGTTATCGATCTCGGAAGTAATTATAATTGCAGCAAAAATTGAGGAGCGCATTATTTAGTTTTTTTTAGATACGATAAAATTCTCTAGATATTTTATACATGTTTGATGAAATAATTGATAAAAAAAAATAAGGCTATTTATAGAGTTGCGCCTCCCCTCGCAGTTGATACAATTTTATGCATTGTTAAGGGAGGTTTTTATGACCTTCTAACGTGTACAGTTCACAAGCGACTCTACCAAGTCGGAAATGTTTGCATATGAGAGAGACCTAAGAAGTTTTTCTTTTTGTTAACGAAAATCATAAACTTTTTACACAATATTATAAAATTTCGAAATTCTTATTAAATGCTCGAAAAATTTTCGGGCAAAAGGTTATATGCATACGTCTGCAATCCACCCCCCCCCGCCCGCAACTCAAGCGAATCCGTAATAAAAAAAACCATGCTAAGGTCCACATAGCAGATGAAAATATTAATAATTATGTGAATACTAGGAGAAAAAGAGACAAATGCATGATTTTCGAATACATATCCGAAATGTTACTAAAAACGAGAGATATCTCCATGTTTTGGCCGAATGCTAATATACATACAAAGCTTTCTCTCAAATTGGGTGTTTTTAATAGGGCATCTTCCACAAGTGTATCTCTTCTCATTATAGGTGTACCACAGAGATCAGTCCTCGGGCCGTTGTTGTTCAAGGTGGGTATATCAATGATATGCATAAAGCTTTACGCCCTTACTCTGAGAAGCCAGATCAAATGCAAATGATTTTCAAATTTATCTGAGTAATAGAATCGTGTCTCGCATGGAAAATTCCATCCAAATTATTATGTCTAATTTGTATATCCTAGTTTGAATTATTTGATCATCTGGTTTCTTTGAGCCTGTCTGAATAGGTCAGTAAGATGCCGCTTTTCGTAGGATGATAATTGGGGGCAGGAATGGAATGGAACTTAAAATTTGAGGGTTGTGCAACTCTTATTTTTATTGGCTATTATGAATATGAGAGTCACGTAATCATTCCGATTTCAAGTATTGGAAGTGTGAAATTGTTCGATCTTCACAATTTTATTTCATCGACTGTAAGGCAGCAAGGGCAGTAAGTTAACTGATGTAATTATGAAGGGAATTTTGAGGCACATTAAAGAGCACTTCATGCTAGCCCATCTAATCAGAGTCTTCCATAGAATAGAAGAATTTTTGTCGAAGCCCTTTAACTTTTTCAGAATAGAAGATTTTTTTACAAAGCCCTTTAACTTTTTTAAGTACCTACATACTACCTACCTACCTCTTGCACCTTCATTTTAGGTCGCCTTGAATCCGAAACAAGAAACATACTGCTTCAAACTGATTTAGTCGCCACTTATCAACTATGTATTCAAAACAAATTCAGCAAACTGAATTTTTGCAAATAAAATAATACACATACCTAAATGAAAACCATATTTGTATGCATGTTCGGGGGCCTAACAATTTTGTTTTCCCCATATTCTTCCTTAGTAGACATACTGTCTAATTTGTATTATTTGAGAAACATAGCCCGCTTTATACGAAAATATTATTGATAATTTGGTCATCGGAATGTATTCCATAAAACGAACTCATGGGGGATATCTCCATCTATGAACGCACATCTTATAATATACTTTTTGTTGTGTTTGATTTGTAAAAAGTGTGACACACAAAAAATTAAACATAATAAAATAAGTAAAAAACGAGTTTTCAAACAAAACTGAGGCCAAGCCGCATGAAAAAGTAGAAAATAAACTTTTCTTCACACCCAGAGGTGGACTCAGATTTTTTGATTGGGACATTTCTCTTGAATATTCTTTCTCTTCATGAATCAAATCACTTATTACCTCTGATTGATCATACTGAAATATATCAGTGATTGTCAGCGAATAAAATCTGAGTCCACCTCTATGTGTGAAGAAAAGTTTATTTTCTTTACATGCGGCTTGGCCTCAGTTTTGTTTGAAAACTTGTTTTTTACATATTTTATTTTCTGCCTTTTTCACGTTAACTAAATTGTTATTACGTGCTGCATGGAGATATTTTAAAACAATTTTTAAGTCAGTCGGATCGGCACCGAAAACAAAGTTTTTTCGAGTATCAAATCGTTGAAGTACTGCAACTGTTTTCTGAAATTCAAATTATGTTTTAAACAGCGCTTTTTAGCTGTATTCCAACTTGATCCCATATAACATGAATTTTCCCGATTTTCTAAGTTTTCCACAGACTTTTCCTAATACTATGAATTTTTTTTAAAAATTTATATGAATTTTCCTCGATTTTTGATGCAAGTTTTCATGATTGTTGAAGAGAAAATATTGATGCCAGTAGGACGGAAAAAAAATGATTCCGCATAGCTTATAAAACTTTTTTGTCGGAAAATTTTCCGGAAAAGTCGGAAAATTCCGGAAATTTTCCAGAAAAATTGGAAAATTCTGCATTTTTCTTGAAACAGATTTATCACTAATCATATCGATAAAAATTTGTCCGATGGTTTTCCCGCTTTTCCGGGTTTTCCACAAAAGCAACTTTATGCAACTCATTTCGCTCTACAACTTTGTCTTAGGTTGCAAAACGCTCAAACGCTTCCTTGGTCTGAAAAACTCCGGAAAAGCGTTTTACATGAATTTTCCTCGATTTTTTCTGCAAGTTTTCACCATTGTCGGAGAAAAAGTAATGATGCCAGTTGATATGGAACTTGATCCTGCATAATTTATAAAACTTTTTTACCGGAAAATTTTCCGGAAAAGTCGGGAAATTCCGGAAATTTTTTTCGGAAAAATCAGAAAACTCTGCATTTTTTCTGAAACGGATTTATCACTAATCAAATTTTTACCAAATTTTCAAATGATTTCTCCCGAATTTCCGGGTTTTCCATGGAAATTTCTGGTTCAATTGTCACGCGACATGAACCTGTGTGTCAAATTTCAGCTCGCTGTGATGACGAAAAGTGGGTCTACGAGAGTGTCGAAAATAGTAAAAAAGAAATATATAGACAGACAAATTCGTGTATGATTTAAAGGGAATGACCTCAAAAAATAGATTGGTTAAGAGCGAGTTGGGGTCGCCTAATCAGACTACCAGAACTTTATGAACGAATCGAGGAGACTTGTCTTATATATAATTTATTAACAGAAAAAACATTTTTTTCAGCAACTATGAAAAAAGGGGCAGTTTTCCTGTTTAGCTGTGGCTCAATACCTAGTAACCCTAAAAATAAAAAAAAAATGTTTGCTTTAGAAACCTAGAAGATCAGGGTGGGTGGGTATTTTTCTCACATTTTGGGGTACACCTTTATAACATTTTCATCAAAAATTTTGAAGGTTTTATTCTTGGATTTCTTAAAAGTAGGTTTTTAAAACTTTACCACACATGATACAAAAAAATATATCTATTTTTAGGGCGTCCAACCACTCCAAATTAAAAAAAAAATTCTTTATAATCATTGACTTCCGAAATATGTGCGCATCATAAAGATCTAACATTTTGCTAAATTTCAAATTTATACGTCACGTCGTTTTCAAGAAAAACGCCTGTAACAGACAGACGGACGCAAGGTTCCGTTTTTCTATTTTGTTGCATGCAGCACCTAATGTTGCGAATGAAAACAAAAATAACACCGACCAGGGCTCTCTAAGTTAATTTAGTTTACTGAATTCCAAAACTCCCATCCATTATTCAAAATATAAAAAAAAAAAGTCGGTTATTCATTTCCAAAATATTTTTTGTGATTTTTTTTTTAATCAAAAATGTGCAAATTGTGTGCTTTTGCTAAAAGTATCATCTATAAAAATGTGCATAGCTTTAACCTTGAGAAAATACCTATAAGTACGGACGGAATAAAGCGGGAATAAAATTTTAAAAATTTTATTAAGATGAATCATTCTGAGGGTGATACCTAACCAACCCTGCCACCCTGCCCCTTTAGGCTCACCACTTAAAATCATAAAATAACATTTACAAAAATTATATATTTAAATCAATACGTTCTCAATATTAATCAATATTTTCTCTTCCTCTCTCTCTCCCAACAGGTCGTACTTTTCATCCTTGGATGCTTTTCAATTTGTTGGCTACCATATTTTATAATTGCTTGTGCGCAAATTTTCAAATTTCTTGAAAAAAGCTCACCAATGCTATACAAAGGTGCATTCTCACTAGCAATGGCTAACTCTGGAATGAATCCAATTATTTATGCATGGAAAAATTCAAGTTTTCGTAGAGCATTTGCCCGATTACTACGATGTAAAAGTCCAGACCACATCGATGTTAGCCAACATAGTACAAGATCAAATATGCATAGAAAAAGTTCATCGCTACATCCACAAGATACTATGAATGCTACAATTACATGTACGCCCCCAGCAAGTGCAGTTAATGGAAGTTTTAATGAGTTTGATAATAATAAAACGATGGGATCACATGATGGTTACAATAATGGAAATGATGATGTTGGAAGATTACATAGTAGAAGAGTATCATTGGCCCTTATACATTCAACTCCACCTGAATCAGTAAAATTTGGACCATCAGCAACTACAAAATTAACTATTGCAACAACAACAACAAATACAACAACAACAGCAGCAGCAGTGGCAGTACCAATTATCCCAACAACTGTTGTCCTTACAAATACAACAGCAGTAGCAGGTGTAACAAAATTGAAGCAACAAAATTTAGAAATGAAAATTATTCCTGACATTCAGAAACTTGGTAACTGTGGTGAGCTTATTGCAAATGGCGGCTTAATTAATGGTTTTAAGGGTAAAAATGTGGTAATTAAACAAATTGAATGTGATGGAAATGGCAACACTCAAATTCGTATTATGAAAAATGGTGGTGTGGTGGATGGTATTAAAATAGGAGAACATAATTTACAGAAAATACAAGCCACAAATAAGTTCATTGAAGTTCAGAGTAGTAAAATTATTGAAACTAATACTATGAAAGAGAATGCATCATGTAGTAAACATGTACTTAACGGACGATATCCAATTGTAGAACAATTATCTAATGGAAATCATATAATTAGTAGCTTTAAAAGTTATGGCAGTCAAATTGTTTAGACTAAGTACTACACTACTACTACAGCCTACTACTGCTACTACTACTACTACTACCACAACTGAAACTGCACTATACGCTGTACTTCTTATAGTTTTAATTTTAAGTCGTAAAACTGTGATATTCGATATTTAAGAGTTAAAAGTATGCTGAATATGACAATTAGCATTATTAAGTATCCATCCTGTTATAATTATGTACAACTATGTAGTCTATATATGTATATATATATATATATAAGATTAAAATGTATGTTCGTCTTCATATTATGTAAATATCTGTGTAATGTATGTGTGTGTATATAACACAAAAATCAATTTCTAAACAGAATTATTGCTAAAAGAAGACTTAAAAACAAAACTTTCCTCCTTTAGTTTTATATTAAATATAAATTTTAGGAACAAACGTAGTTAGAGGCTAGTGTGAGTGTGTCAACCAAACCAAACTAAAGAGCTTTGCAATCTTATCATGAGCAGCTATCCATATCTCGTCTACTAAGTGTTAGAAGAATTAAGTATTGTGAAAAATAAAAAAAAACAGAAAAAAAAACAAAAAGACAAATTTTCAAAATAATGTAAAAATTATAGTTAGTGGAAAATTTTAATTTAATTTTTCCTTTTTCGAATATTGATTTTGTAAAAAAACAAGAAACTTATCCCCATTCCGAAAATATATCTCACCTCAGATGTTGAAGTCGTTTTCTTTAATTGATATGGTGGTTGTCATCATCATTGTTGTCATGTTTTCTTAAGCTAAATAAACATAAATTGAAAGGGATATTCTTGGTGTTGGTTTTACCTCTTAAATAAGTATCAATCATCATCTGGGGACAGATTTGCAAAGTTATTGTAACTATAAATAGTATTCTGGGTAAAATATGAATTTCTTTAACTTTTCTTAATGGAAGGAAAGAACAACAGAAAAACGCTTTATTCACTTTATTTCGATAGACACAGAAAAGCAGGAAAGAAAATATGTAATATAGAAGTAATCACGCCTATAGGGACTTGAAAAGAAAGTTGGATTCCATGATGATGATGATGATGATGATGAAAAATTTATATAATTCGTCTATGTCATCCTAAGGGGATTATATATATTATAGAGAACAATATTTTCTCACGAAAGTTGCGCTTTCACACAAAATTCGAAGAACTTCTAATACAAAATTAATATACTTAATGAAGGAAGAATAGAACAAAAATATAATTTGATTGCTGCTGAGTTCGCTAGGGGAAGCGTGAGTGCCAAACTTTGGAAAATATATGTATAATGGTCATACATGTGTATAATCATTATAACACACAATGATAACACACGCTTCACTCGTTTGATGGCAACAAAAAAACAACAAAAAACTAACAAAAAAAAGAGACAGCTCAAGCTAATTTATAACATGTCTAAGACCAATTCTTATCATACCCTAGATGAATGCCCTTATGAAATTTCGTATTGTAACCCATCTGTGCAAGTTTGATTTTTGAAGTGGTTTCTCGCATATATTTCTCGAACGGTTTGTCGGACAGAAAAAATGATTATAACCAATTTTATAGGATTTCGTATTCTGAAGAAGTTTTTAGTACAATAAAAATTTCTTGGACTGATCGTTTTCACAGTATACGTAAAAAACCTAAATTTTTATATTTCAACACCAAGAAGGAGTTGCCCGATTTAGTCCATCTTTTAAAATTTTATTTGCTAGTACAATGAAAACACCACGTACCAAATTTCAGCTCTCTACGTCGGGGCGTTCTCAGGCAGTGTTCAAATATATAGTGGAAAACGAAGGTGTTGCCCGATTTATCTCATTTTTGAACTTAATTTTACTTTTTTTTTTACAAAATTTCAGCTCTCTAAGTATACGCGGACAGACGGACGGACGAACATGCAAAAATCAAAATAACTTTTAATATTATGCGTGGGCGTCCAATCCAATTTGCTCTACCATTATTATTTCGAGGTGTTACAAACGGTATGACAAACTGAGTATATCCCTATAGATTTCATCTAGGGTATAAAAACTAAAACGTCTTGCATGTCTAGTTATAGGAGTAATCAACGGCATTCGTACCTGCCCGACTGAAGCCTTAGAGACTATACAAGGCATGCTCCGTCTGTATGTGCATGTTAAAAAGGAGACCGTTTTCAGCGTGCAATAAAACTGCAGATGTCAAATCTCCTCGACACAGGCAAACTGGTTGGCAGAAACCTTGATGAATTCCTAGAGGACCCAAAGTTCATCACAGACTATGCGGAAACATTATTATAACTTTGAAACGCCGTTCAAGGTGATTTTATAGGGGATGCAAAATGGAAGGTAGACCAGGCGTGAGCACATATGGTCCGAATTACCGACTATAATACCCTAGGCAGACTGTGCCCATAATGACTTAAAATGAAATTCAGTCATTTCAAGGAAATGAAGAGGTGACAGACTATGGTCGATAACTATTTCATTTGGAATGTCATTGACAGTTCCTCAATGTGAGTAAAGATCATGACAGAGTTTAATAATTTAATTAAATGCTATCTAGAAAATTTGCTAGTATTTACTGTCGTTGCAAGGCATTTAGTAGAACACAATTTTTGTTGTTGAAAGAGACTGAAAAGAGAGGAAGTAGCAAAGAAATTTCTTTCATGATCAGCTGATGGCTGTTACTGCTAACTTTATTGGAAGAACTTTCCACTCTCCAATAAATTCAGCTCATTTTTTTTATGATTTACCAAAGCTCAGGGGATACCCTACGATGCCGTAGCACAGCCTTGGTAGGAATGGAATAAGGGGTAGGGAATTGAAGATTATTGGGATGAGTCAAGTAGGTGACAGTGCGCATTACGCTTGAATGTTTGTGGCTCATAGTGGGGGGGGGGGGGGGCGGGGCAGATGATGGCAAACTGTTCCACATTCATACTGTTCTGCTTGAATGATTCACGGAATTTAACGGTACGGCCGAATTTGACTTCAAGGGGGTGAGAATGATCTCGGGTCACAGCTCGTATGGTGCGCATGGGAAGAATTCTACAACGGATCAGGCTAGAAATTTCATCAGACCAATGACCATAGAAGTAACGATAAAAGAGAGACATACATCCGACACTACGTCGGTGCTCTAGGGAATCAATAGTTGCTATTGATATGTCATCGTTAATAAGCCGGAAGGCATTCTTTTGGACTTTGTCTAACGCGAACAATTCAGTGCATCCAGCCATTGCCCAAATATGGGAATTATATTCTAATTTAGGCCTGATATGAGACATGTAGATTTGTGCCAAATCTGACTGAGTAAAATATTTCTTGCATCTTTGCAAGAAGCCCAGGCATTTCAACGCGTTTTTGGCAATACCAAAAATGTGATCAGACCAACTAAGATTGTTGGATATTTCAATGCCTAAGATGTTAAGAGATGGTGAGTTCGAGATATCTTCTCCATCGACGGAAATGGGTTGAACGGGTGTTGGAGTACGTTTAAGTGATAACAGACAACATTC
This sequence comes from Dioctria linearis, assembly GCA_963930735.1. NCBI lineage: Eukaryota > Metazoa > Arthropoda > Insecta > Diptera > Asilidae > Dioctria > Dioctria linearis. The sequence continues at coordinate 11,484,184 of OZ005742.1, read as the reverse complement.
CCTTTTTAAGCATCAAACAAGACTCGATTCACTCTGCCCCAAGCGAGTATTTTTGTGAGGTCATAGTTTGGTGAACTGAACATGTGACTTCTTTTGTCAGCTATAAGATTCGCACGTGAATCAGCTGAAGAGTTGAACGAGTACGCGACATCAAGGGTGATGTCGTCTGCAAAACTATGAATAGGATGAGAGCTTGCAGATCATTAATAAAAATGAGGAAGAGAGTAGGAGAGAGCACAGAGCCTTGCGGTACACCGGCATGGATTATAAAACGGTTAGAAGTAACTCCGTCCAATATAACTTAAATTGAACGGCGAGAAAGAAAACTTTCAATCCATTTTCAGAATAGAGGGTCTAGACCTAATGCCTGAATTTTGGCTAAAAGAGCATGATGTCAGATTCTACCGAAGGCCTTCGAGATATCTAATGCGATGATCTCAGATTCGCCAAAATTATGGAGACATTGATTCCAATTCTCGGTAAGGAATGTTAGTAAATCTACAGTAGAGCGGCCAAAACGAAAGCCGTATTGGCGATCATTAACTAGGTGAGTAGTTTCTACATATTTCATCAATAGGGTGTTGATGAGTGTTTCGAAGACTTTCGAAAGAATCGAAGTAATGGCAATTGGTCTATAATTTGAGGGATCGCTTGCCCCTCCTTTTTTGGGTATTGGCTGAACATGTGCAAGGTTCCATGTGGAAGGAAAGACTACAGTCGAATAGGACAGGTGAAATACGTTGCGTAGGGGTTTAGCTAAAGAAGACGCGCAGCACTTGAGTAGCAGGAGCGAAATACCATCAGGCCCAGCAGCCTTAGACACATTGAGATCTACGAGCACTTTTAATGACGGTAGGTGGCAATTCTACTGCAATTTCACAAAATGGAGTAAAATTTGGTCCATTTGAAAATGAAGTGAAATGTTGCAAACGGGTTCTTGATGGACTTCATTTGTGTGACACATTGCACATTTGTCACCATTTAATTAAAAATTAAGTCAATATGGAGACAGTTCGTCTAGGGTATAAGGCACAATTCTTCAAACAGACACCCACACCATAGAGTGGAGATGGCCGTCTTGTAATTATGTGCCAATTATTGATCTAATAAAAAACATTTTTAATTTATCTAAGGAAATTGGCGTATTATGAGGTGGGATTCATGAATTAAAAAATTGTTTATCGCATAGCCAGATTTCAGCTATGAATTTAACTAATACAACTGCAATGGATAAACGTACAATTCTAAAGCATATGGTGCAACAAGTACAGAGTCTGCTATAACGGCTTGTTTTGTATCGTCTAGAATTAATGCTAAGTCTTCTACTGAATGAGAAGTGCTTCATGATCACGTTTCAGCATCGACACCTCTTGTAATCATTGATCCGCCTTCACCAAATGTGAATGGTGGGGCCTCATCTTCTGCCTGGACCACGGTCCGACACAAGAAAAGTAAAAAGCGAGAGTTGAAAATAGTAGGTATTGCCGAACGAGAAAGTAATATAGCTGTTGTTAATAATTATAAATGGTTGCACTTATCATTCCTTCATCCTAATACTCAGGAAGACCAATTAACAAATTAAGCATCCTCAAAAACAGGTATTGATCAGGACCTATTTATCTGTAAACATCCTATAAAACAAGTAAAAAAGCTAGAATTGGTCTAACAATAAGACCAATTCTTATGATACCCTAGATGAATGCCCGTATGAAATTTCGTATTGTCACCCTTCTGTGCAAGTTTGATTTTTGAAGTGGTTTTTCGCATATGTTTCTAGAATGGTTTGTCGGGCAGAAAAATGATTATAACAAATTTTATAGGATTTCGTATTCTGAAGAAATTTTTAGAACAATAAAAATGCCTTGGACTGATCATTCTCACAGTATACGTAAAAAACCTAAATTTTTATATGGCAGCACCAAGATGGAGTTGCCCGATTTAGTCCATTTGTGAAATTTTATTTGCTAGTACAATGAAAACACCATGTACCAAATTTCAGCTCTCTATATCGATGCGTTCTCAGGCAGTGTCCAAATATATAGTGGAAAACGAAAGTTTTGTATGGCAACCCCACGAAGGAGTTGCCCGATTTGTCTCATTTTAGAACTTAATTTTACTTTTTTTTTAAAAGTCCGTGTACAAAATTTCAGTTCTCTAAGTATACTCGTTCTCAAGTTATCGTGCGCACAGACGGACGGACGGACGGACGGACGGACGGACGGACATGCAAAAATCAAAATAACTGTTAATATTATGCGTGGGTGTCCAATCTATTTTGCTCTACCATCATTATTTCGAGGTGTTACAAACGGAATGACAAACTTAGTATACCCCATAGATTTCATCTAGGGTATAAAAAGATGCAGATCTTTCAACAATGAAATTCATTAAATTTAAATTGGGCGTTCCAGAACACTTGTTTCATAAATTGCTATCTGCTGACTTTTGGCCAACTGGTCTTATTATCAGAAATTTTCGCCATTTGCCAAAAAACTTGAGGTCACCAAACCCGCCAGCTCAACAATAAGCAACGAGAACATCGTGTTATCGAGCATAGATCCGCAAATTAATGCCATATCTTGAACTAAGGATTTAAACTTCTCTATATTCTACTGCAATATGAATGGGCTTCGCTCTAAGTTGAAACTGTTTTAGCTTTCTGTGCTTGAACATGCCTATGAAATTATAGTGTTAACTGAAACATGGCTTTGCATCGGAATTTATACGAGTGAATTATTTGAGGAGTCTGTGTACATAGTCTATAGAAGAGACAGGTATGATGCCCCTACTAATCGCGCGAAGGGTGGTGGGGTATCATAATTGCTGTAAAGTCTACTTTTCATATCCAGCTGATTTCATCATATTTATCAGTTGAACAGTTACAGGTAGGGTTTCCAATCCGGATATCCGGATATCAAATTATCCGGATTATCCGACCAATTTTCATTATTCGGTAATCCGGATATTTTTCTTTAATTATCCGATAATCCGGATATTTTTTGGCATTTATTTTCAGGAAAATACTGTTTTCTTTCGAGTTGTTGGGCTATTACTAAGCCAAGCTCAGGGGATACCCTGAGGAGATAGGGAATCATGCAATCTCGTTTAACACATGCGGCATTCCCCCTGGAGTCCGCGCAAGAGTGTCAAAAGAGTAAGCGAAATCAAGGCTATTGTCATCAGCGAAACTATGGATGGGATTGGAAGTAAGGGAAAGCAGATCATTAATGAAAATTAAAAAAGTAAGTTGGAGAGATAACATAGCCTTGAGGCATACCGGCATTCATTAATGAAAATTAAAAAAGTAAGTTGGAGAGATAACATAGCCTTGAGGCACACCGACATTTATGGAATGAGGTTCAGATGTAATGCCATCTAATACAACAAGTATTTTGCGACTAGATATGTAGCTTTTAATCCATAATATCAGAGGAAGGAAGAGATCAAGTGCTTTAAGTTTTACCAAAAGCGTTGGATGCCAGACTCTATCAAAGGCCTTCGAAATATCTACGGCAACGATTTTGTACTCATCAAAATTGTGAAGACTACCGTTCCAATGTTCCGTAAGAAAGGCTCCAGATGAGCGTCCAGCCCGGAAGCCATATTGGCAATCGTTTATGAGATTCTTAGTTTCTAGATACTTCATTAATTTTGAGTTAATGATAGATTCAAAAACTTTTGAAAGAATCGAATTGATCGATAATTTTTCTAATGAAAAATTACTTTCTTAAGTGGCAGTTACCTCACGAAAACTTGTTGGTAAGATGATGGTTGGGGGCAGGAATCAAGCATTACCCTACCTACAGATTTCGTGCGGTAGAGGCAGCATACTGAGACTGACCTGTCTAAACAGAGTCTATGTAATATCGTATGGTCACCCATCCGTGCAAGTTTGATTATCGAATTGGTTTTTCGCATATAATTTTAGAATGGTTTGTCGGACAGTAAAAATTATTACAACTAGTTTCATAGCATTTCATATTCTTAAGAACTTTTGAGAACACAAAAAATGTACGTACAAAACCAACATTTTTATATGGCCAGAAAAGAAAAGGGTTGCCCAATGTAGCTCATTTATGAAGTTATTTATAAATTTTTATTGAAAACGTCGTGTAAAAAATTCAACTCTCTACGTTAACGTGTTCTCACGCAGTGTCCAAGTGATACATGTAATTTTTGTATGGCAAAACCACGAAAGAGTTATCTGATTTTGTAACAGTAGCTCAGAAGAGAAAAAAAAATGTGCTTACGGTAAGCGTGGTTAGGAGATCGCCTTAATAATTTCAGTTTAAATGGATTACATGCCGTCGCTTATACAGTATGTATGCACCCTCTGGGGGGATATTAGCTCGACATTTCTATGTAGCATATTCTTAGCATAAAACCCTATCAGATTTGACACATTAAGGTAAAAGTTTAAGATAAGTCAAAATATACACCTGTCGGGGAAGATTCAAGAGTACTTGGCATCACCATTAGCTATAATTCAAACCCGTATTCGTCGCAGCCAAGACAACGTAGGTGGTAGGAGATGACAATTTAATAAGAACTGCATAATCACCAAATTGGGACTTGATAGCCGACTGGTGCAAAAGTACGAAGCCATCTAGTGATCCCTAGCTGGGAATTAATCTCCTGGGTAGTACTGTGTCGACGCCTTGCAACAAGTTCTGTCAAGTCAACGAAAACGGCACCGAACATGCTATTATACTACCTAAAGGGAGGACTGGTTGGAATTTTAAGTCCCGCAATCAATGCTTTGGAGAAGACTTGATCCCCAGTGGCGCATAAAAGTAAGAGCACGCAGGCCTATAAGTACTAAGCCATATATCATATAACGAATAACGTGCCTGTGAATATATCTAAGAATTAAGTGTGGCGGTGTCCGCAGAAATAAAAAAAAAGCAAAAAGGAAAAAGAGGACGCAGCTTTAAGGTTGGTGAACGTGCAATCTCCGAGCACAAGGAATGCGAGGCAAAACCGGGGCTGTATGTAATCCCGAAAAATAGGAGGAAAGGTGTTGGAGGCGTAGACCTAGTCAGCAAGGCGCGCCTCCAAACTTAGTCCTCGTGAGTGGAGTGAAGAAGAGGCCCCCGAGGGGCCCATGACGAGTCAACATAACCAAGTATTATCTAGCGATTAGCGGCAGAGCCCGGGAACAAGTTGCATACACACGATACATATAGGTACCTCCAGACATTGACGGTTCGTCGATCATATCGCGGAAATCATAGCCTATGTACCTATCACCAGGAGCAGTGTCACCAGTTCTAACCTTGATCATAAGAGCCAGCCAGCTGGCAACATTTATATATATATGTAGCTAACATAGATGCATAAGAAATTTATCAAGTTTCAGCAAACCCACAGGCACAACAAATGCGCATTTGGATTGCCGGTGAGTACATAGCACGTAGATTTTTTTTTTCTAAATATTTTTATTGTAAGATTTATCGGCTGCTAATTAGACAAGTAAGGTGTTGTTACTACTGGTGCATATATACATTCTCGACCTTCGGTAACTTATCATGAAATTTACAACTAACTTTGGCTAGCTTACTCATTTGCCCCAAAGCACGCTCCATGTCATTCAAACCATAAAGTCATATAAGTGCTGGATGTAAATATTTGATGAGATCCGGTGACAAGAAAGCAATTACAATTTTTAAATTTTGGCCGTTGGAATTATGTATGGATATATGTGCTGTGTGCCCTCAAGGGGTCTAGCCGACCCCACATCCTTACTGTGAGCGACAGTCAACAATGGTTGTGGTTTCTTTTTTGAGAATCATAAGTAATAGTAGTTGGACGTTGAATTGTTGCGTTTAAGAGGCCCTGAACTAACGAAAGGGGTTCCCATTTAAATGTGGAATTAGTGAATAGTGGAAATAGGATGTAGTTAAGATTGTTTAGAGAGTTTTTTTTGTGCCAAAGTGTTAAGTAGAATCATTTAAGAATTATGCTGAGAAATAAAGAGATATTTGGAATGGAATAAAGTGTGTTGTAGGTAGTATGTGCACCGTCCTAGGTCCTCGCTGAGAAATGCGGTCCATGTGCAGAACCCCATTTCACCCAGTTTTTTTTTGGGGTGTTTTTCCAGCCGGAGCCGAACAGCTGCTAGTCCCATTCCAACCTAAGGGTTGTTCGGGTACTAGACTAGTTACGTTGAATTGATACAATCCCTGTGATGAATGGCGATGCAATGAAATGGTGCTATCCGCTTGTCTTCCGGTCAATTCAGGTACAGAATCATATACCTACGCCGTCCGACGAGGAGGTCAAAAGACTTGAGTACCCCGCCGACGTCGTTGTGAATAAAGGTGGTCTCTCCGGTGCAGTGCCCTCAGTACTTAGGTCAATTAGTAATTGGTAGCGGTATTTGCTTTAATTAACAAAACAGGATAGAATAATTAGGCGGGTACAGAGCATAAGAGATAGTCGGAGTATTAATCACCGTGGGACTTGGCGCCCAGTGCGCCTTGGAAAACTAATTTTTGCTGAGTTATCCTTGATCCTCATAGTTTCTCCGACCTCCGACTAATGGACGCTAGGGCGCTTCGCGCGAAGCCCCTTAGTGTTACAATTTGTCTCAATTTTGAACTTGAATTTAGTTTTTTTTTTTTTTTTTAAAAACTCGTGTGCACAATTTCAGTTCCCTAAGTACACGCGTTCTTGAGTTATCCTACAGACAGGCAGATAGACAGACGAACCAGACGGACATTCAAAAAGCAAAATAACTTTTGATATTATGCATGGGTGGCAGCATAACCAAATCTAAAATGACATTGCCCTTAATTTAGTTTTTCTTATAAACAACATTTCTATGTGCATACATAAATGAAAACTTTTACAAGGAATAGTGAAAATTTCCCTAGGGTGGAAACAATTTATTCTGTATGATATCCAAAGGGAACTATCTTAGCTGTTTCGTTGTGGTTTGTTTGTACCTCAAATGTGAGCCAAAATTCGTCCAATATACAAATATATGCCAACTATATGTATGCCTGCCTAACTATATCTATTGTTGAATTTTCGCTTATAGTATAGCATTGACAAGGGACAATTCTCATGTTGAATACAATACAGGAAGAACATCAACCTCCATTTTTTGCAGAATCTGGAACATATTTGACTTTTGTGGTCTCTTTTTGATTGTTATGCACCTTCGCCCAATCCCAAAGGAAATATAATTTTGATTATATTCGAGAAATGTTAAACATGGATTTTTCTTTTCTTCTTTTTCCTAATTGTTACTCCTCTGCCCGTCCTTCTCTCAAGTAAAGTAAACACATCTATTGAAGACAGTCCACTTCTCTTTATGGATAAGACGGCAAATTTTAATTGTACAATAAAATGAAGAAAACGTTGTTTTTTACGTTTTCCATTATTGTTTGCCATAACAGTTACTGGTAGCAGGGGAATATTTATGTACGCAAAGAAGGATTTCCAGCTTTTACTGAGGTAATAAAAATTTAATTTGAAAGAGCTTTCGCAAGAAATTTAATTCGTTGACTTTCATATCATAACAAATTTAGATGATTAAATTGATGAAATTTGTGGGAATTTGATCAAAATTGTAGGAACTTTGCAGCGTTTTTCTTTTTGAAAACAACTTTATGGAATATAAGTGGAAATCGCAAAATTTTCAATCACTCAATAGGGAGTGGGAATTTTAATGCCTCTCAGTGTTTGGCATGTTTGTTGGAGTAACCTAGATATACTGAAATATTTTAAGGTGAAAGAAGGGGCGAGGATTAAGATTTGTGATTACGCATCTGTGCCGGGTCATACATTTCCTAACACTTGACCAACTAATTTGTAAATCTAGCAAAATTAATTTCTAATTTACGTCTAGTAGTAACACTTTACTGAACGTAAAAAGGCTTATCTTAGTAGGCTTTTGCTTAAAAAAAAAAAAAAAAAAAAAAAAAAAATTAAATAGTGTGATGTCAACCATTCAACAACACCGAAAAGGAAATAAACAGATCCAATATAAATAAAAGAGAATAAAGAATGATTTCCCAAAAGAACCTCACAACTGATGGGCTGATGCTTCTTTTAATACCTTTCAGATAAGCTTATTTCCCTGTCGTAAACGAACTGGATGCTCTTACGGCCGTCAAATCGATATAAGATCAACTTGGTACAGTAGGTACTCCAGTTGCCTCCCCACAATAGCACCCGTTCATGCTGTCGTAGGGACAGTCTGTGCTGGTAAGAGGTGCACTCGTCCACCAGATCGATTTTACGGCAACTTTCAAAATCTCAATCCTAATCTGGCTGCTTATTGAGCAAGTGATTAATCATTATCTAGGCATTCAAGCCTTCACTGTTTCCTGCGTCAAGCAGCATTCAAACAGCCACACCTGCTTCAGGCAGACCTGTTATTTACACAGGGCAGTTCCTTCCAATAGAAGAAACTTGGCAACCGCCAAAAATTCACTGAAAAAGCAGTAATCATGAAATTCTAGTGTACATAATTCGAATGCCACTAAAACTGAATTTCTCAGTTTCGTTGATTCTCTCGTCTCAATCCGATAGGAAGATAGTCACTGCTATCTCGTAAGTGTCACAAAAAAAAAAAAACAAAAAAACTAGGTTGGCTGTTCGATCAAAAATGTCGCAATGTTACATGTTTTACGCATGTCATTTTTGTTGGCCGCCTGCCTGACCACGATCTCTTGGTGGCCTAGTAGCCCCTACTTTTACATTATTATTTAGTCACGCTCAAATTTAGATCGTGACGCATGCGACAAGTAAATGAGTCAAGTAATGATGCCTCTGCTTTCATGCTTTCAGGCATGGCTGTAGTGCCTTAAATGCTTGTAAATTTATTATCTATTTTGAGTTAGTTTGTCGTACGTATGGGCATCTTCTAACATAATCTCTGTCAGCTAAAATAATGCAGTACATTTAATTTATGCTTGATACAGGGTGTCTCGGAAAGTACAGGTTCATATACATATCTATCAATAAAATATTAGCCCACCCCAACCAATGCACACGGTTGAAATGTTATAATACACATTTCCTCCTTCACAACCTTTCTATATTTAAAGCAATGAAACAAGTTTTAAAACGATACGAAGAAGAGTCGAGTTGAACCTATCTAATCGTAACTAGAAAGAAATATACCCTGAAACCATTAACAGAAGAAGAATGGAACGTAATTTTCGAAATATTGAACCAAATAAAAGTGGAACTTGACGTGGTTTTCCTACCCATAGCAGAAACCTTCCAAATCAAATTTTTTACTAACTATGTAATTGCTTGCGATATACCTACACAAATTTTTACAGAATCGATAACGTAAAGCTATACAAAATGTCAAAAATCTTCCGATCTGTACAAATACATACAAATTTTTTTTCCAAAAATTCTTTTACCTATCCACTTCCTTGCAACCAGCTTCAATAATTGCTCTAACTATTGCTACAACTATAAATCTCATGAATCTTCCGCGAAAAGCTCGTCAAAAGACATCAAAGACCATTTCATTAAGATTAAAATTTTCTAAAAAATCATCTAACAACAATATGAAGAGAACACAGTCGAGCAGAAGTCTCAATTCGCCTTCCCCAGCTAAAACACTAATGGCCGGTTTCCCAGTCCAGGCTTAAGCCACAGCTTAGCTAAGCCACAGGTGTGACTTAAGGCCAGAACTTAAGCCTACTCGGTTTCATAGTACTGAGTAAGCTGAGGCTTAGTTAAGCCGCGGATGATAATTTTTAAGTTGTCAGCACTGCTGTAATTGTGTGTTTCACAGCAAAATCTGAGACTTAATCCTTCGAGATGACGGGCTTAAATTAAGCTCGTCTTAAGCCAGTGATTTCACGTAAGCCTTGACTGTGAAACCGAAATATTTATTAAGCCCTGGCTTAAGCCATCGCTGTGGCGTACATTTCTCCCATTTTTGAAATCGCCGAAAAAACGAATTCAATGAGGCCGCCCGTAACATCTAGAAAGTTCTATGTTGAACTTGCGAATCACAAATCATCATACAAGGCAATTGAAGCTTGTGCAATGGTAAAAGACATCACTCTCATGCAAATTGCTTTTTGGGTCATCTTCATCTTGTAGCTTGGGGCAACCGAATCGCGACGAATTCAATTCATCTAAGACCCAAAGACCTCATTAAAACAAGACCAATCCTTCACCACTCCCGTTTCTTTTGATGGAGCATTAATTTCTGATTCACCCACCGTCACTAAGTATTCTTGGCATTAATATTTCCAGTAAGTTAAACTGGACTGGGGCTGGTCGCACACCCTTAGCTTCATTGGATACTGTTCAAGAGAGGGCCTTCAAACTCATTGGCGATATGGCAATAACTTATCATATCGACTCACTCGAGAACCACCGCAATGTTGGATGCCTTTCGCTCTTTTATCGCTACATGCATGGTCAATGTTCTGATGAAATATCTAGTCTAATCCCTTGTAGAGTGATTTCTGCACGCAATACTCGCGCTTCAAACCGCGCACATCCTTTTACCCTTCAAATTACTTTCGGCCGTACAGTAAAATTCCGTGATGGTTTTTTATTCCGAACAGTGCGAATGTGGAACAGTTTACCATCTTTTGTTTTTCCTCCGGCATACAGTCTGCGGAAGTTTAAGGGCGACATACATCTACATCTCCGCCACTCTCCTCATATCCCCTAATCCTTACCCTATCTCCTACCTGCAATGCTGTGCTTTGCATCATAGGGTATCCACTGACTTTGGCTTAATAAAAAACAAGAAAAGAAAATTGCGTCATTATATCAATGTTGTTGTTTTGTTTTTCAGAATACAACTGGACAAAACATGGATCCCTATACTCCTCAAGAACGCGGAATTATTGTGACAATGTTTTCGATAAACAATCAGTGATTTTGGGTTAGCGCAAATTTTACCGTCAATTCTTTAGTCGTGTGTGTGTGTCACGAACTGAGCAAACACTGCTGCGTGGAGACTTGCTCAACTCGGGACAGTAGCAGACGTTGCTAACCCCGGAGAACACTTGCGGTTGAGAATATTGCTTATGTGCGTGCAGTCCATAATGCCTAATCTACAATGTATGGTAAAACCACGTCGTCAAAACGATATCGTTTGCTGAAGAACGCGTATAAATACACGAAATATGTAAGCGGTGATAAGCTGCAAAATTAAACAGCTGTTGACCTGTCAATTATCATAAATGTAATTGCTTTCTCGATTTCATTGCAGAATTACATCAAAGAAAGTATTTAGTCTCCATAATTTATACTATAAGATTATAGCAACCTTAAAAGTTATGTAGATTGCAGTCTGACAAGACAATTAATATAAAACTTTGTTTTTAAGACTGAAAGTACAAGTTTCAGTTACAGCTGTTTTGTTCTAAGTTCCCCTACATGGTTCTAAATTTTGCTGAATACACCTGAGGTATTACTACAGGGTTTTTACTGATTAACTACTTCACTTAAGCTCGTGCTCATGTCATCAAATGAATGAAAGAGAAGAAACATTTTTGCAAGCATGAATTTTCAAATGCAAGAGTGGGAAGCAAACACAAAAATCCAAGTCGTTTTGACGACGTGGTCTTACCATGCATTGTAGATTAGGCACAAGGATCCTCAAAGATCAACCAGACGACGGGCCACGCAATTGGGCATCTATAGACGGTTTTTATAGCGAATATTGGAGGAAAACTTAAAGATGCTCCTGTCCAAAGTGCAAACAGTGCATCAGCTATTGCCTGCCAAGCCCTCCTATAGTTTGACCGCGATGGGCATGATTTTCCATTGAAAATCATTATGAGCGATGAGGTGTATTTCTTCCAATGCGGACACGTGAATAAGTAAAATTATCGCTTTTGGGGCCATGAAAATTCGCGTGTAATGTACGAATAACCATTACATCTTCTCAAAGTCACTGTTTAGTGCGAAGTTTACGGAGGAAAGGTGATTCGCCCATATTTCTTTGAAGGAGGCATCGGAAATAATGTTACTGTAACTGGTGAACGCAACGACTTTTTGCTACCGCAAATTACCGACTTGTGTTTGGAGCGCATGTGGTTCCAGCAGGACGGTGCAACCACACACACAGCCCAAGCGACAGTTGACATTCTGAAGCAAGCATTTCCCGGCCGCTTAATCTCTCGTTATGGCAATTTTCACTGGCCCGCAAGATCGCATGATTTGACCGCTCCTGACTTCTTTCTTTGAGGATTTTTGAAGTCACGGATGTATATGAATAATCCAACTTCGTGGATTTAAATGCGACCACGCAACAAGAAATAGAGAATTTATCGCCATCATTTTTAAGAAAAGTCATGGAAAATGGTTTGAAACGATCCCGAATATGCATTACTTCTAGCGTTAGCCGCTGGAACGGTGACTCACTTTCTTTATCACTGTCCGGCTCTATCAGGAAAGCGTTACAGATTCCTTGGCGTACTCCTCATAGACGAGCTGCATGAAGCCGGCAAGGAGGGTTGGGGGCCAATACTTAGCTTTATGTGACAGCGTTCGGTTGGAACCTATGAGCAATTGCTAATGAGCTGGAGGGTGAGCAATGGGCCTTGTTCTGTCCTACGTTCCAGGGATCCTTCGGGTCCGCAACCTCTATCCAATCCATTCATCAATCCATGCATCAAGACTCTTACTACAAAAGTGAAAGATGGAAATAAATTTCCATGCGAAAGTACAATATATGTAAAAAAAAGGATTCACTGGCGAAAAAAAGCAATTTACAAGTATTTAATGATTTTTCTGGCAAAGCCAAGATAAAATCTACAAATCTAAAGTTCACAATTCCCTAAAATCAGCCTTATCAATGAGATATCCTTTCTATTCGCCTCATATTAAGTACAAGCAGATTATCCTATTCTATGTATATTCTACCACCCCTCCTCCGTTATCTTACAGGGGTTATTAATACTCTCCGTAAGTAATGGATACTATTTCACAAAACAAAACAAAAAAAAGACGTTTTTACCTTTTAATCTGAAAACATTGTATCAAGTTTCCAAGTTATTTCGTCTTAATTCCTTGCTTTCGCTATATTACCTTCATTAACTGACGCTATGCAAATAAGCAAACAAGAAAGGCAATGCCCCAGTAATTAAGAAAACTTGTGATCCACTCTTTTACATTTTCTTTAATTAATTTCTAAAAAAGATTTGTAAAAGTGGCGTGTGTAGTAGGTATAAGAATATTCCTGGGTACTTAGAAAAGTCGTGAATGACGTTTTCCTTCTCCAGCCGCCTGATCTTGTTTTCTTATAGAATTATTAAATAGTTTCTTGACATCATGGTAGAATTATTTATGAATCGCTTCCGCATGGAAATGCATATTTACCACAAAATAGAACTCTTTGTCTATAGCAAGTCTAGAAAAAGGAAAAGAAAAAACTTGAAAGACTTTCTTATCGCTATTGGGTTAGAAGAGGTTAGACTTATCCTATAAAACCAAATCGCCCGCCTCCACAGTAGCTTTAAGTGTCACTTAAGATTTGCAGTAAATTAACCGCGCGTGTAGCAAGCCTTGGGATATTATTCAGATGACATTTATTTAAGGAGGTACACCAATCCTTGCTTGTTCTTCTAAAATAACACTATAGAAGATTGAAAAAAATGTTACAAAGCATTTACACACACACAGACACAACATAGAGTACGTCGATGAATAATTTTAAATGAATTGCTGCCATTGCTTAACAACGGAGTCTGCAACCTGATTTATTTTGCTTCGATGATTTCTAATAGCTCCTTATTCTACGGAGGATGCTGGGTGTATTTGCTTGTAATTATAAAAGCCATAAGAAAACTTCCTTGAAGGTTGATTTTTTTTAAGAAAGGCGACGAGGCGACTACGTGTCCTTTTCGTTGTTGTTCAGGAATTTTTCTTATTGTTGCTGGGCTTTAAAATAAATTCGGTGGAAGAAAATTCAACTGTTGATTTTTGAACAAGTCAAGGCGTAAACTAATACAATGTAGGCCATTACAAAAATCTCTTTCATATGAGTATGCGTAATTTAATATATAGTTGTAATTGATTTTTAGAAAAAATTAATACAATTCATAAAATGCCACGAGTTTTCATTGTATAAAATACGACAAGAGGAAGAAAATTTTGATTCTACCCTTCTGGATCAACTTTGTATGGTCCCTCAACTCAGCTCTGCTAATGTATTTCCTTATTGCGGGTATGGAACTTTTCATAACTTTCCTTATGAATAACTCAATTTGGAAAAACCTTAAAAGTTTCGAATGAGCCCTAAAAACTAAACTGAAACATCATTTTGCAACTCTAGGCATATAATACCATTTCGCAGCCTTAGAAGAGGATTGAGGGCACTTTAATTATGTTGGGCGCCATTACAACGTTAAGGACTTCATGCTCCACCACAATTTCTCTTTGTTATGATCTCGTGCAAATTTATGCCAATTAAAAATTTTCATTATTTAAAGGTCTCTCATTTAACCTTTCTGTAGTACTTGATTTTTTTTTTTACTAATTGACTCAATATCGGATCATGTTTTGGGCAATTGCTCTTAGAATGATCCATGATCTCACAATCCATCTGGCTCTTCTGAAAATGGTTAGCTTTTTTAATGTATTCTAGAAGATTCTATAGGGTGGTTTTGGTATTATTACCTGTTTCTGGAATAGAAGAGAGGGAGGAAATAAAAGAGACAGAATTGAATGGGTTCAAAGGTAATAGGGAAATTTAAATGAAAGAATTCCTAATTGGATGGTTTTGTTGAGAAACAATTTTTTAAATTGTGAAGTTTACTTGGAATTACCCTCGGTCGGTTACTAATCCCTCATCATCCCTTATTCTCTCATCATGATGGTAGATATTTTTTTCTTTTTTAGCAGCATGTATGGTAGATATTTAAAATCTTCAGGGATTAGAAAGTCCTCCGGCTAGTTATTTATATGTAAGTAGATTGGAATGAAAGAGGGCTTTTTGTAACCTTGATTATTTGTAAGTTGGTATGTGGCGACGCGACTGTCTCTGGCCGCACTTTTCTGAACGCATGACCAACCACCGTGTAAATCGGGCAATTTATTTTTTCGGAGTTCCCAACTAGCAAGGCCGTATATATGGGGTGGGTTTGAGGGGTTCAAACCCCTCCATCGGTGTAGCCTACACTTTTGTTAATCTGATAAGCATAATTTTTACCCACAATTCTATATAATGTAGCGGCTCACAACAATTGGTTTTGTCAGTTTTTATCTTTTCTCCGTGGCCCTTGCAGATAAAGCAACTTTAGGAAAAACGTGTGCTAAATAGAGAAAGAAAATAAGCAGTCCAGTATGTATGTATGTACATATATATACATCAGTAGATGGTACCCTGGTAGAAATTGCTCATAGTTTTACCTTAGTTCTTCCCTGGTAGACAATACTCATCAGTTTACAAAATTTTAGTACCGGAGCTAGAACAAAATTCAGCATTACATTCATCAGTGCGCTCATAATGATTGGGCTACCAGGATTGTTCTGCAAGTGGCGGTGATTATATAAACCAATACTAATTTGACTGAAGAGCATCAAGGTGTTTGCAATTCATGACGAAACATATAGAAAATAAGTCCTGATGAGCCTTCCGATGAGCGTTCATTAAAACTCATCGAAGAGCTAATTGGATATCATGAAACTGCTCCCCATGTACTAAACCAACAATAAATAAATATTTATTTTTGTCATCACCGTGTCAGATGACATTTCTAGTAGATAAATTTAAATTGATTTTTGTGATTTATCGGATTTCAAATTAAATTTTTATTATTAATTTTGAATGAATTATTTGATTTGCTCTACTGCGGAAAAACTGTCGCCCATATACTGAATAAGACGTTATGCCCAAATCCTTACAATTCAGTGTCTCAGAGTTTGGTTTGCAGACAGAGTTCGAATTTGGAAAAATATATTAAACCAATCTTAAAAACATATTCTGATTTATGAACTCATCATGACACTCATTGACATGCTCATTAATAATCACATCGAGACACTTATTGATATGCTCATTATAATAAGCTCATCGTAACACTAATAATGTACTCATCGAAGTGCTCATAGAATATTGTAAAATGCACAAAAGAGAAGCACAGCATACATTTCTAAATAAGTAAAAGAGATGCAATATCTCATGCACACTATCTGTGAAAAATTTAATAAATGATTTTTAACCCGGTTTTGATTCAAACGCGAATAAATTCCATCAGGGCGTTAATCTTATTTCTCATGAGCAGCTCATTGATGAGCTCTTCGTGATTTGTCTACCAAGGTAACTTACTTTGATACATCGTAGCTTAATCGCAGTTTTATTATAAATTTCGTTCACATTTTATTGGAAATTTTAATTCCAAGTTTAATTTGTTTTCCGTCCTTAAAACACAAACTTTATTAAAATATGGTAACGTAACTGCAATTTTCCATGATTTTATTTAAATAGCGTAAAAAATTATTTGTTTACTTTTTAGGGCATTTTAGATAATTCCATCTAAAATGCCCTAAAACCTAAAATTTGCTATCTTATTAATTTTTTTAAATTGCTTTTTGGCCCCGCCAATAAAATCGCTCTACTAAGGGCCGGTTTCACAGTTCGAGCTTAAACTCAGTATTAGTTAAACTCCGTTCGTAGTTTAAACTGAGTTTAAACCAAAATGAATTTCACAGTGTCCGACCTTTTTTAATATGGCAGCACTATCGAATTGTGAACTAACAAGCTATCTTCTGTACAATTGTGAACTAACAAACTATTATGAGTCATTTACTGTCAAAATATTACCGGCCAAATCGTTGTGACAAAAAAATTAATTAATTAAACCTACGAAAGTGAAAAAAATAAAATAAAAAATAAAATATATTAATTAAACCTACGAAAATGAGTAAAGACTCTTTGAAACGCACAAAATGTCACTTCATTCACATTTAAAGATAAACTGAGTTTAAATGCTCAATTTTGGTGGTTTAAACTAAGTTTAAACGAGGTTTAACTTACCACTGTGAAACTGTGTTGAAGAGATAAACTGAGTTTAAACCACATCTTAAGTTTAAACTTGAACTGTGAAACCGGCCCTAAATGTTCATCGAAATGTTAAAATTGAATTGAATGAAGTACTTTCTCCCTTTATAGATGAATAGAATTTGTCGATTCATTTGAAATGTCATTATAAATTAAATTCTTAATAAATTAATATATTAAGTTTACATAAAATTCCAAGTAGTGAGTTCAGCTTAATTCGGAGATATTATTTTGTTTCTAGAGGATATTAATTACTGGCCTAAACCCGTCCCATTCGTGATCTATATATACGGCCTTGCCAACTAGTAATACCTTGCTGAACGTAAAAAGTCATAGATAGGTGGGCTGAAATTTGTATTTGGTATTAAAAAAAAAAACAGATAAGTTCAGTCAGAATTGAAGAGTTAAGGCTGGAACAGAATGTGGTGCTGGCTCTGGTGCTGGCGCTTGGAGCTGGCGCTGGCGCATAGTCTGCCGCTTACCTTGTAGCTGAGTATGAACACAATGCTGCAACATAGTTCTGTGAAAACTAGTTTGATATTTTATATTTCATTCCATATTTCCGCTTTTCTTTTTAAATTTTTATATAAGGGATCCCACAATATATCTTTCCTTTTCATTATTTCGATGATTTTTTCTGTATCAAAATTTTCCAATTTGTTTCACTCGAACAAACCGCTTTGAAATCACAAATGTCAATCTTGGCGCGCACCAAAAGTTAAAATTTGGCAAATGTGCGCTACAGCGCCAGCTACGCATTGTGTGCTTTTATATTTTGACAGTTTGCGCTACAGCGCCAGCTACGAGCGCCAGCGCCACATTCTGTTTCCTACTTTAAGCCTAGTATCGAGTTCGGGCAAAGTAAAATTTAACGCGGTCTCCAAATTTTTCATATTAAAATCGCTGGTAAAATTTTGACGTCTATTATTTTAGAGAAAACAAATTGACAGATATCCGAATTGCCAATTTTTCACGGAACAAACCTGCAAGCTGTAATTGTGTATATTTTTCCACTTTATTGGAGCCGGAACAGAATTCGTCTTCTGATAATTTTAAATTACCAACTTTTTACACTGCTACAACTCAGAATAGTCTTAAATTTAAAAGGTTTAAATTGTTCAATGAATCGCCCTTAGACATAAAAAAGGTTAATTTTAAATCAAGAAACAGATTACATATTAGTACTAATAGATATCTAGATAAGTAAGCCAATAAATAAGTCAATGAATGAATGAATTGAATGAATGAATAAAACATTTTAATCCTTCAATCAATTAAAAAACAATCCGAAATGTGTTATAGAAATTAAATCCTTCAATTAATAAAAAAAAAACAATCTGAAAATTGTCATAGAAACAGGCAATGTCAAAATTTTACCAGCATTTTAATGCTATAAGCTTAGTATCGAGTTCGAGTAAAATGTGATATTTCCATACAAATTTTAGCGTTGGTAAAACCGCAAGCAAAAATTTTACTGATGATTTTACTAGTGCAGTACGGAGTTCACTGCTAAAAAGTGAATATTTCTCTATTTTAAAATAGAGGGCGCTTTGTATGTCTCCACTTATTTTACTGAACATTTTAATGCGCGGACCATTAAAATGCTGTTAAAATTATGACATTTCCTGTTTCTATGACAATATTCAAATTATTATTTGAATTTATTGAAAGATTTAATATTAATTGAAAATTTACGGATTGCTTTGTTAATTTATTGATGGATTTAATTTCTCTTAATAATTTTCAGATTAATTAAGTCCACTTTTAATTGTAACTTGTAAAAATGGTTATCTATCTTTATAAACAATTTGAAGTTTTTCAGTGATAAAGTTTTTAAACATTTGTCACTTTGTTTCTACAAATTTACATACGTCAAAATTTTACCAGCGATTTTAAAGTGAAAAATTTGGAGACTGTTATGGTCGTAGCATATTTCATATAGCAATATGCTGCACTGAGAAATACTGTAGCATGTATGCCGGCCTTTGGTTAAACTGACTGCTGAACACATCCCAAACTCGACGATCGAGCTCGGTATGGCATACTGATTGTGACAAGGAAGAAGAAGAGTTTTGTCTTCCTTCTGTTTGCGAAAGGCAAAGTGCAAAGCAAAAAAGACACTATTGTGATCCACAAATATCGGAAGTGATTTAACCAATAAAGGACAAACTATCACTATCACGATAAAGAGTTTAATCGTTCAGGTAAAGTTTTGGAAATTTTTACAATTGTATATTCCAGGAAGTATAAAGATCGATTAAGAGTATAACAATTTTTAGTGATTGACACTTGATTGCGAGCCAGCTGAACCTTTATAAGACGCCGAAAATACCCCCTTGAATGTCCTCAAGCAATTGCTGCATTGGAAACAAGAGAACAGGCGGATGAACATTTTCCCATCAATTTCTACCCGTCCGGCAACCGCAAATAGCTTAAAGTTGGCGAGAATCTCGCTGTATAGGAGGCAGAATTGGCCCCCAAAAAGTTTAGTCCTAAATGACCACTTTTGACGCGCAATACAAACATACAGATTTTCCAATGATAAGAGGGCCATTGCAAAGGCCATTAGGATCGGGCACGTTTTCTGGAATATGAAACGTCCTCAAAAGCGACACGGAATTTTCAACATTGGACCTGCGGGGGATAACTGTTTTTGATAAGTACCACACTTTATTATTAGTACATTTTACCTGATAGAGTTTTTCTTTTTGTAAGTTCCTAGACGAACTAATCCAATTTAAATTAAATAGATATCGATTGAAATTATTCAATTGAACATAATTAAAGATTTTGCGAAATTTATCACATGGAATTTACTTAGATCGCTTTTGGAGTATTCATAACCTAAGTTTTTTGCAATTTCATGAAATTAAATATTCATTTGAACATAACTAGAGATTATGTGAAATTAGTCACACGTAATTTACATTAATTATAACATAAGTTTTTTTTGTAATTGCCTACGGGAAGATATTCAGTGCTAACTTAACTAAGTATTATGTGAAAGACTCTCATAAGGCTAATTCAGTATGGGAACATGGGAAATTGTGAGTCACACTTTTTCCAAGCTCGATAACTGCCACAAAAATCAAAATTTTTTTAAATTTCAAAATGGTTTATGTGACTAGGAAGGAAACCATAACTTTTAGTTTAAGCAGTATCTTGAAATTATTATATCATATATGCATATCATAACATGCATTTTTGAGATTTTTAAAAATGTTGGGGAATTGTGAGTCACCGTCTGAATTAAGTGGAAAATCAAAAATATCGCTGTAAAATATTTATTTTATGGTTGGAAATTACATAACAATTAGTTTAAAAAAATATATAAAAAGGAAGGTATTAAAATTATTCGGATTCGCAATGTGATTCGTGATTCGTGATTCGTGATTCGTGATGTGATTCGGCATGTGAAATAGGCTCCAGTACTGACGCATTTCAAATGAACAGCTCGATCGCATAAATCGCAGCGAATGGAATTGTTTCGGTTCAATTTCTTCGGCATATCCTCCATACAAAGTATGCAGAAGTCAACTTCTTCGTCTTCAGAAAAAACACGCGTTAAAAATGCGATATTGGCTTGAAAAATGCCAAAGATGTTGTGGCTCACAATTCCCCAAAAAAAGTGACTCACAATTCCCCAAACGTTTTGATTGACAAGAGGGCCGTGTATGATTCGCTCATTGCATGTTTATGCGAAATTCCTTTTAAAAGTTGAAATGTCGTTGCCATAAGATAATTATGAATATATTTACCTATCGATTCTCCGAAAATCGTTGTCACATCAATGCAAACAGAAACGCTCGGAATAAATATTTTGAGAAAATGAGAAAATTTTCCAAGTGGTTGCCGCACGGAACGAACGAGTACGTGTACACGCATCGATTGCTAATGGAAAATGAGTTTGGTCAAATATAAGACAATGACAGCCATTTGCATGAGTCAGACTTTCCAATTATGGTGAAATATTGACGTGACTCACAATTCCCCATGACTCACAATTCCCCAATGTCCCCTACTAGATTACAACCTTCAGAAAGATAGCAAGACTATATTCCAGTGCACTATAATAGCGATTTAGATTTATTCCAGTACTTTCATATTTGAAAACGAAAAGAAAGAATCCAATAATACTAAAAAATAAACAAGTCGCCACCTCGCACATACGCCATGTTCCTTCAAATTCGAATTTTAAGGAACATCCCTTAGCTCTGTACACGAGCGACGTTCAAAGAGCAATAAAACTCAAGAAAAAGAAGACGTAATAGTGAAACCAAAAAGAAAGCACTTGTCAGCGGAACATCCTAAATTTTCTTATATTGGAATCACCATTTGATTCACTTGTACAACAAATGAATGACACGATAAATAATAACAAACAAACAACATATCTGAAGTAAACACTGTAAGAGTAATAATTTATTGTATTCTACTTAAAATCTAGATGGCGCTAGGCTCTTAAAAACAAGATTTATTTTTGTATCGTAAAGTACACTGTTAGAGAAGTACAACTTAGCAGTCGTGTTAAAGTAATAAAGAGACGTAGACCTGGTGAACTGTCAGTGAACAATGTACATTGTTAGGCGAAGAAATGTAATATAGTTGACACTACTAAAGTTATTTTGGCATTTTCTTTGACTCACCATTAAATTGGCCCTTACAACACAGACGTTTATTGAGCTGATAATAGGTTTTTTAATTACGATATTGAAAAACAAACTTGCTTTTAATGAAAAAGGGTATGAACCTTGAAAAGAAAGGACTTTTAATCCGCTTGAAATGCTATTTTCTTAATTTATTTTTTCTCGTAATTTTGGCTTTACCTAAATTCCGTTAAGATACTTTTATATTCAAATAATAAATTTTCTGAGTTAGATACACAATTTTTTTACGACTTCTGTTGTCTATGTAAATTATTAATAATTTTAGGTACGAATTAAGATGAAGCGCTTTCATTATACTATTAATTTTCTTTTGATTTAATATATGTAGAAGAAAAAAAAGGGAAAAAGATATAATAAACGCAGAAATAAATTGAACACAGAAAGATTATAACAAAAAGGAAAAATGTTATAAATTTGTAGACTTATAATTGAATTGAAAAATTGAAAAAAAAAAAAAAGGGGAAACAAAGGGTCCAGAAGTACCATTCAGCTGAGATCAATCCCGCATACCTATAATATGAAAGTAGTAGTACTCGCTCTATTAGAAAAAAATTATATTGTATTGTAGAATTAGGTAAGGGGGAAATTAGCGATGGTATTATAAAAATGTGGTACTCCCAACAGAAATATAAGCCTCATTATAACGTAGTCATGACTTAGAGACTTTTCATTTCCTCCTTCACTTTCCTGGAGCCCTCTCACATGAAGGTCGTCTAGGTCCGCTCTGGTCTCTTTACAGGTCAATAAGGGACTCTGAAAAATCTTGCCCTCAGAGTCAGATGGGTGGCTGGGGCATGCAAGGAAGGCATAACATCTGCGCCTTCGGTGTGGATATAGGTAAGTGACGTAAGGACTGAATGTGTGCCGGCGTTTTTCTTTTGGTGAATAGGCCCTGCAGTCAACGCTGTCCGTCGAGTGATCTGTCAGCTCATGCTGGCAGTCGGGACTTTACATGTGATGTTCATCACTCAACATAGTTACATAACAAGACCACGTTAAATTGTACTTTGCCCGAACTCGATACTAGGCTATACGCGATTAAAATGGTCAGTAAAATGAGTGGAGATTTACAAAGCGCTATCTATGTGATAATAGTGAAATTTAACTTTTTAAGCCTAGTATGGAGTTCGAAGTTCGAGTAAAAAGTGACATTTTCATATAAATTTTACCGCTGGTAAAATCCCAAACAAAAATTTTCTCCACTCATTTTACTGAACATTTTAATGTGCAGTGCATTAAATTGCAGGTAAAACTTTGACATTTATTTGATTGTTGACAAAGCGTGTTTATTTAGTTTTTCCCGTGGATTTCCTTGACGACGGTGCACACTTAAATCTGCTGCAGCAACAATTTCGTCGTTGATTTGATGACTAATAATCATTTAACATTCTTAAAAATACTTCCAATTAATTGTGATTTTAACAGCAATCACTTCGATTTCTCCACAAAAAACTTACGTCAACTTTTACAGCATTAAAATGCAATCTTTTGGAGACCGCGTTAAATTTTACCAATACCTGAACTCCATACTAGGCTTTACCAGTTAACTCTGTACTGCACTAGTAAAATCATCAGTAAAATTTTTGCTTGGGATTGTGTGTTCTCATATTAAAGGAAATTACTTGGAAGTATCAACAAAAAAATATTACTGTCCTACCAAATAGAATGAAATTTTTTGTTAAGCCTCAAAGTAGTAATAACTTCGTACAAGCATAAATAACAATGGTTAAAGGACTTAAAGAGTTTCTACAAATTATAACGTTCGGACTATTCAAGCCGAACTAGTTTACAGATCAAAGCCTGAAACATTTTGGAGAATTCCCTACAACCAGAACCAGGAATTTTCAAGAATGAAAGCACAATAAATCTAGCCAAGACAGAGATCCAAAAGCTTTTACAATCATTATTAACAAAAAACTCACAATGAAGACTGTATTTAATATTAATAGGCTTTTAAATCACCATTCAATTTGGCTGACTGTGGCTACTTTAATCATAGACTCACAAATTGGTTTTAAATAATTTGCGGGTGTTGACGGAATTTAATTAATGTTCCAACAAATTAATCACTAGCCCACACTAACGAAGGCCTTAATCAGTATTTATTAAAACAACAATATATAATAAAATAAATAAACAATAAGGAAAACATTGTACTCACTTCGATTCCTGTAATTCCAAGAGCATCTTCTAAATTCGGTGTCATCCGAAAAGGCACCTTCTCTGGAACACGAAGAGTTTTTCCCTTCTCAAAGCAAACATTATAATCAATATGGACGATATCACCAGTCGATAATTTCACTAAAACATTGTCTAAATGTCGATCACCTAATCCGATCACATAACCAATAACCGACATAACCGCAACCGAAAGTGAATACGTTCGAACCGCACGTCTCCATTCAGCTGGATTATTACTGTGACACCATAACTCTTTAGCTAAAAGATCTCGGGGTGTTTCCTTTGTTAATTCTTCTAAGACTTTACGTAAAGTCGAAACAGGCCAAGTTTTTCGACTGTCAGTAGTTTTTAAATTTTGCTCCTCTAATAATGGCGCTAACTTCTTGTAAAACATTTCAGATGGTCGCATAACAGTGAATTGCTTATCTTTTTTTGTGATTGCTGCCTCACGATGTTGCCACTTTTTGTACAGAGCAAATATTGCAGTCATACCGTCTACCCAACTTATAAGTCCTGATCTCGGCCCTAAGGGAATTACGGAATAGTGATGTGCTCGATAAACAGTGGCGTTTCCATTGCAATCAATTGATTTCGACATCATCGAGTTCGAAATTGAGAGGAATTGCATAATTCTCTCGTCTAAATGTAAATCTTCGAGACCCTTGAAGAGATAAGTATAGCGCTTACCATCACTACCGAAAAATGCTAATTTTTTTGGTTTAGTTTTTGTAGGTAGTATGTAAACGGTATTGTCCACTGCCATAATATAAATTGGCTTACTTTCGCCAGTCTCTACTCCAGGCATAGATATAGCAGTATTTTTCATATTAGCTAATATAGGACTAATGTCGGCCATCTTTAATGAAGCTTGCTTCTGTAATTTCTGTTGGAAAACACCATACAATTGCTTGATTTTTTGCCACGATTCATTGGGCTTTTCACAGTTCAGAGGCTTTTTCAGTTCTCCAATTGTGTTCTCAATCAATTTGGAATATTTCTCCTGGAATGTATTTTCATAATTGGTTTCAGCAGTACGGGATGTCACCGCATTTAACCGTTGCATATCTTCAATAACATGCCCCATCAACAAACGATGTTTTTCTGTTAGTAAACTTAATTTCTCCTCAGGGCTCTTCCGGACTTCTGCTTCAATTGAACTAAATAATTCTGAGTATTCACTATATAACTGAGCTAGAGAGTGCAACCAAAATTCATCCCATAGCAGTGTTACACGTTTCAATTCACCAACAAGTAATTGAACTTGCTCTACAGTTTCCGGCGCTTGTTTAGATAATGTGTCCAACAGAGAATTAAAACAAAGTGTCAATGGATTTACAGTTGAAGTTCTATCATCATCTTGTAAAGTAAGTCCTGATGAATTTAGAGGATTATCATTTTTCTCTTCTTGAACCGCCCCAACAACAGCTGGAAATATAATTAAATGTGGTGAATCCTTTGCTACACGACATAGAAGTTCTGAAACACGCTTTCTAACGTATGGCTCATGATGATTTAATCTACTAAAAAGTTGAGGTATAATAACTTTCCATGGACGCGTCGGTGTTGTAGTTAAACCATCTTCAATAACTTCTTGCAATCCTAATGCATGCTTAACAACCAAACGTAAAAGTCTCAGGGTTGCAGTGACCAGAGAACAATCTCCACTATTTTCATCTTCTCCATTTAGATTTTCCACCGTTTCTGAGGAAGACAGATTTAGATATTTGAAATATGCGTCTGCAGCCATCTCATAATAGCCATAGACGCTTTTATGTGCTTGCCGCCAGATTTGAATAATGGATGCAATAACACTTCCATTTACATCCGATAAGATTTCTATGCTCCGCAGTTGATTCTCAATTAATTCCGTAGAACTTATATCATTAGGACCAATTTCTTCATCATCTGCTGTTACCTGATGTTTATTAAGAATCGTAACGATTTTCTCAATATCTTCTTCAGTGCCATTAGGAATGAAATTTTGTATAGTCTCGATGTCACTAACTCTAAGTCCAGCTTTATCGGCACTCGTTTCATTACGTGCTTCAACAATTTTACGACCCCAACGATAACACCAATTTCCAAATGCAGACCAAGCTTTTGCCAAGTGTGGACACTGTATAGCGCTAGATTGCATACATTTTCCTACAGCAGCATCAATAGATGGTATTACAACATGAATATTCTCATCAGAATATCCTTGAATGTCAGGAAGAATAGATAGCAAATTCGCCACGGGAGTATTTTCTTGCATACATTTTTCACTACCTTGAGGTAGCCAATCGGATAATGTTAGAAGTGTCCGTGAAATTCTCTCTGAAATATCCTCGGATGGAGCTTCTTTTTTCGACACAACAGTTATACAACTTGAGGCCGCAAGTTGAAGAGCTTCATCGTATCTATTTTGACTGTTTAACCATTTTGCAGTCTCACAAGCTCCACGCAATAAATACTTGCTCAATTCTATATCACTGAAATTTTCTTCAATCGCTGCAGAACACACTTCCGGTAGCTCAAATTTGTCAACACATTTTAAAATTTTGAAAAACTTTTGTAATTCTCGTATACAAAATTTCAAATTTCCATCCTTTCTAGCCATAGACGCTACATCTAAATGCAAATCGAAATTCGGATTTTTCGAGTCATTTCTGCATGTGCTAATCAAATCTGCCCAACGAACAATTCTTGTAAGATTAACAGATCCATGAATCTTATCAACACTAAACGAGGATAAATCAATATCGGCAGATTTTTTATCTTCTCTCTGCCATATTTTGGGTATTACATGATTCAAAACAATTAAATTCGTTAAATGCTCTTTCGATCCTGTCCTTAAACATTCCTGTATTCCAGAGTGTACAATATCTGCACATGCGTTTAGTGTAATACTTTCTGACATATCATTCTGGACAATTTGCTCAATTAAAGTGTTTTCTGTTAGTGACAAAATTTTATGATATGAGAAATTATTGGGAATATCTTCTACCCGATCTATTACTTTCCAATCACTTAAATCAATCATGGGTAAACTTGAGCTGTTTTCCAGTTTCATAATGCTACTAACTTCAGATTCAGTTAGAGTCATGAGAGGAATTGTAACACGTTCATCGATATTTTCTTTACCCAAGAGTTCCTTTAAAGCATCCCATTGGCTTGTGAAATAGAGGCAATCGATTAGTTGGTCAGCAATAAAATCTCTGATGTGTTTGTCTAGCTTTTCATCGTTTGTGTTGAGTATAGACACATAACCTTCGGCTGCCCTTTCTCTGTGACCAGCTGCATGTTCTGCTGCATGCTTTATCCATGGAATTCGTTTGCCTGGAATTTATTTATAAGAATAATTAATAAACAATAATTGCATAATGGGCAGTTTACGGCTGCTACAAGCAGATTTATATAATAAGATAAGGTTGTCGTGCTCTTAGACTTTATGGAACGTGACGATAGCGGGTAGAGCACCCCAAAAATTTTAAGAGAAAAAACCTTTGTAAGGTGTATTACTAAGTGAATGATTCGCACAGTGATAGTAGTTATCGTTCTCAGGTGGTATGTAATGTCTGACTTAAAAGAATTTTAATGTGAGTCGTGTGAATCCGAATACTCAGGTCTATTTTTGGTGGGCGAAATTTGAATAGAGTAGCACTTCTGCCATGATGACAGGACTAATTTGCTCACTGAATTATTTTACTTTTGATTGGAATTATGTTCGCGTGTTCTGTAGTTGGGCCTTGCATTTTCAATTCTCTTATGATTCTCAACTTCATTCATCCTTCCTTCCTTCATTTTGAGAGTGTCCATATATTATTCTAAACGTCAGTTCTATGTGCTGCTGCATGGTCTTCTGAACATTATTGGGATAGACTTTTCTATCACTAAGCAGATGACTTTCCATCTAAGAGCTAATGAGACTCGGAGTCTAAACACTTTTTTTCAGCACACACAATGAATTCGATCAAAAATAACCCTGCTGTGCCTAATTGCTCATAATCGTATCTTATTAATAAAATATTCTGCTCCTGCTCAAGCGGGAACGAGAATAGAAATGTTTGACGCCTCCTATTTACCAGCTGGTCCATGTCCGATCCGACAAAGAAGCACAAGCTGTAAACTAAGAGGTCACAATTACTCAACAACAGTAAAGAAATGCCTCGAAATTATTTTCGCATTTGAAAAGCTCAAACCGTATATGAATTGAGAAAATTAATCGTGTAACTCTACATAGACGATTCCAAGCCTTTTTGAAAAATATTAGTGTCCTATTTCTTGTAAAATATCAAAATCCAAGAGTGTAACTGGAACACACTGAGTTTGGTGTCAAAAATATAGAACTTGGTCTTACAAGTTGGAGAGGTTGCATAAGGTCTTAGTAACCTCTTTGTGGAAAACAATAAATGTTTGGAGACTAGAAAATGTGCTTTGGTTGTGGACCGAACTAATGTTATATCGTTATTTGAAATTTACAAAATAAACATCCTGGGAAAGTTGCTTGCAAAATGAGAAAAACTTAAGCTTTAAGTCATAGATGATGAGGCAGTATGGCGTATGCTAGGTAAAGATTTGTAACAATAATTAAAATTCAACGTAAGGGCTTAAGAGCTAAACGTTGAGGAAGATAAAGGCTTCGGTTCCTTGAGAATTATGTAATAGACAACCGGGTATTTGAAAACTACGCTAAAAATATACATTATGAATGGATGGGTTGGAAACCCTAAAGATTAAGCTGCACGGCGCTAAGCTTTGGCCTACAGAGACAATGTCTTCGAAAACACAGAGACACATGTAGTATACACTTTGGAAAGAGACCACATTTGGAGAGAATTTTTTGATCTCCGGTCTCCCATTGTATTTTTCAAACAAAACAGGTCTCCATGTTCGGTATACGGTCTCAGAAATTTGTTCATTTTTCGTATCCAGATCTCCGCAGACTATTTGTGTCTTCTGCTATGTCAGTTAACTGTACTCGAAAAGAAATAAAGTGGAATGAGTTTAACAAATAATTACAAAGAAAGTTTTTTTTATTAATTTTTATTTAATTTATTATAGTCAATGGAGTTGACATCAGCAGCATGAGAGCAACGACTTCAAAAACCGAAACTAGAGGGCTGCCGTCATTTCTGCATTATGGAGAATGGACACCAATTTTATTAGCGAAACTAACACTGCACCAAAATATCAGCACTCCGATAGGTAACAATTAACGAAAATCTCGGGAGATCTATTATGGAGACATTTCGTGTATACACTTTGGAGTCATGTCTCTACAGACTTTCTTCTTATAGTCTTCAGAGGTGTTTCAACATTTTAGAGATTTTAGTCTCTGTAAACCGGAGACTAGAGGATAAAGGTCTCTCATCGTGTAAGATCTCTAAGTTAAGTTTAAATAAAATGAAAATACATTATACTAAAGATATGACACACCGGCACAGTTGTTAAAAGCGACATTTAAATTTCCTTGAATAGTGCAAGTCGAGCTTGGGAAAGAGAAAGAGAGGCGTGAGGGATATTATGCAGAATGAGAGACCTCACAAGATGACAACGGAGCTTAGGCGAAAGTACACTAGCAGACAGCCAAAGACGGCGGAGAATGCCTTATATTTTTGTTATGTTTGAGTTGACGACGAGGTCACAACATCCTATGTTCGAGTTGAAGATCCCGCCAAGATTACGAACTCGATCCACATAAGGTAAGGGACAACCGCCCAATGAAATGGTAGGAAGAGTTGTAGGGTAAATAGATCAACGATAAAAAGCAATACACTGCGACTTATTCGGATTAAGCCTGAGCTTGTTTTCCAAGGACCAAATGGGAATGTTTTGCAAGTCTCTGTTCAGGAGAGTAGCACATTCCTCGATCAAAACTATAGTACGACTTAGATATATTTGCACGTCATATGTGAATATGTGAATTTTAAAATCGCGAATATGTAAAGACTGAACAGTGGAACTCCGCAAGTTAGAGGGAGCAAAGTGAAGGAATAATTTTATCTCAAAGTAACCCTCTGCGCCCGAGCGTGTAGGTATTCTTTCATTAAAAGGATGTCTCGGTTCGAAAAATCGAAATTGCAGGAAAATTTTCTCAAAAGGTTACTATGGCAGACACACTACCAAATGCTTTGGAGAAGTCCAGAAACGTCATAATAGACACTTCCCGCATAGCAACAGCTAAGCGGATCTCCGCTGTAACCTTCACGAGAGCACCTACGAAACTATGTTTAGGTCGTAATCCAGACTACCATCGACTAAGAAGATCGCTTTGGAGTGTGTACTGTTGAACTTGCCCATATAACAGCTTCTCGAGTACTTTAGACAGGAAACAAAGTAGACTGATAGGCCTGCGGTCGGCAGGAATGTCTGCTGTGGCTTTCTTTGGGACAAGGATCACATGCGCAATTTTCCAGGTGTTGGAAAACATAATTCTAGTGATGCAGGAATTAAAATGATACAAACGTGGTTCGACAATAAACGAAGAGATTAACTTCACTGAATTAGAAGACATGTTGTCAGAACCAATGGCATGCGATTTTTAGAGCATATATCTGACCAAGGCGAGATATTTAAACTTTCTAAGAGGGACTGATTACACGCTTGGAAATTATGATTAACTGCGAAAAACTTATTTATTTATTTATTATTCAGCGAAAACAGAGAGAAATACGCGGTGACCTCTCGACTTTTATCACTTGCTTTTTCTTGTCGACAATTCTTAATCAATTCTCAGAATTTTTCAGGTAAAATCTGTCTATTCTTTTTTGTTTCCTGTTGTTCCTATTACCAAAGATCAGTAATCAATGTACATGAAAATATAACTAAGGTTAGAAGGTGCAACAACTGGACAGTGAAAGGAAAAAAAACTTTCAACTAGGATGAATTCAATAAGCGTCTCGAAATAGTTGAGAATGCAGCGACTAGTCTACGGCCTTACTTCGTAAAAAAATCGGGGAAAAAATCATCTTTAGAGAACTAAGGCCACTATCACTCCCTAAGACATCGCCGAGATGTTACACTCATTGAATATAAATTGTAAAAGAACATTATGACAATAACGCTCAGCTCAAAAGGAATACTGTTGCTGGAACGAAAATACATAGATTTGGTAGAATAGTCATGCCCGTAAAAAGATATCAGCCCAGCACATAAGAGACGAACGGAAATTTTCATTGAACTTAGGAAAGACAAAGGAAGTCTTTTAAAAAGTTTTAAAATAGACAGTCGAACTTGAACTTAAGAGTTATTTTCCTTGCAACTTCTCAAATACCTAAATGTTTTATAGTTATTAGCGAACTAGCACTATACGAAACGACACTAGTGTGCTCTTTAAAAAAAAAAAGAGTTTTAAATAAACAATTAAAACAAAAATAAAACCCACCTGAAATCATTTTTGTCCATGCATATAATCCAAACAATGCTTCTGACTCTCCATTTTTAAGCAACGCCCAAACATATGACATCAATGTATGCTCAAATAATGCTTCACCTGCACGTCCTGTAGACACTAAACCATGTAACATCACTTCTGACCAACGTATCACCATTTCCGGTTCCATACTATGAAGAGCAACAAGATCAACAGCTGTTCGAATTCTATTAAACCATTCATTACAAGTTGGAGTATTCACTCTGAAAAATGTTCGGACCGGCTTTTCTGGAGCGGGCATAGCAAAAGCAGTACCTTCAGCAGCATTATAAATTGCTTTTTCAAGACATTCTAGAAATCCAAGAAGAATTCTAGTATTTTTTTGATTTGCAATCAATGAAGATACATTTTTTATACTGGATACTTCTCTTAGAGCAAGAATACGTGCTGCTTCTTTAACAGCAGCTTCAATTTTCAGAAAAGTATCTTGTGGTTTACCCAATGAAGTTCTTAATTTATTGTTAACACAATGTTGAGCAGATTCCCATTGGGCCCAATTTGTTAAACAAATCAAATCAGATAATGCGTTCGTATAAAATTCAGATACTCGTCCTCGATACATTGTCCAACATTTAGGAAATATATCTTTCAGAAAAATGTCTACAAATTCTGATTCATCTTTAAATGAAATATTTTCTATGAAATTCTTGAAATATGTTTCTCTTAAATGTGCTGCTGACGTTGAAGACATATAGAAATGTTGTAAATCTGCTATCTTTGTTGTTCTAGTTTTATAGATGCCGGTGCTATAATGCACCTGCCGTAGAGAAACTTCAAGTGGAAGTTTACCAAAAATTCGTGAGTAACTTTTTCTGACGCATGCATTCGTCGAGCACATATTAATACAGCAAACTTCTGATATAGAATAAAGAACCGCTGAATTGACTTCGTTCAGCTCTAGTATAGCATTTATGCAATTTACACAATGTAAACTTATCTCAATAGATGCATTAACCGCTATCGAACAAATTCCTCTGCCAATATCGATAAACGGTTGATAATCTTTCAAGGCTTTTGTATGCTGGACACACTGCTGATACAAAAGATGTAGCCAATCTAAAATACGAAGTAAAGACTTTTCTGGTGGTAAACGCGTACCGCTGAGGATTTCTACATGGAATCTCAAAATATATCCGAAATTCTCCGAAGTTGGACTTATATCATCTAGTGATAGCTTACTGAAAACGTTACTCATAAGAAGATTACTCGATAAAATGTAATTATGATTTTTAATACAGTGAACCGAGAGTAATGTGATTATAGAATCATGCAATGCAGGATTTCCTGACCACAATTTCAAATTCGATGCCGACAATTCTTTGATGAGAAGCTCTAGTATTGTTGGTTGTAGAGCATACATTCCGATAATCGATGAAGTTTGTGTGGCTAAAGCAGATATCGTAGATAGATAAAAATTTAAAACACACTCAGCCTGAGGAAGTGTATAGAAAACTTCAGTTTTTCCTCCATATATTTCTTCATCTGCTTCTACAACTCCTCCTTGATATTTTACAATAGTTTTCATGGCACGTTTAATATCAATCAAGATATGTTTGTATGCTTCCTGCAATAATGGCACATTTTTAATTGTTAAAATTTCCTGGTAAAGTTTTAAAAGGCTACTGAAATGTCGTTTATTCTTGCTCAATTTCAATTGGCACAACTCTTTATGATTTACATCCAACACAATGCGATAAGTCTAAGCGGAGTGTTTGCATTCATTTGATGAATAAAAGTTAAAAGCAACAGAAGTAAACTTGATATTTGAACATCATCAAAATTTTGTATATTATCCACTTCAATTCGGATTATTTCAATAACTTGATTTGCTTCAAGTGTTATTTCCTTAAGAGCGTAATTTTGGATGATTATAAAAAATTCGTTTATGTTCTGAACCGTTTCAAGACATGAGGTTACTTTAAGACTTTTACATGCAACATGAGTTATAGTAGAAATTGCTTCTTCAAACAAAGATCTACCAAGCTTAAATGCTATAATTTCAGTGTCATTGCTTAAGCATTTCATAACTGAATTGAAAGCTCCGACAAAAGATCCAACACTCACTTCTGGAAGTGGTGATTGAGATTTTACATCTTTTTCCTCCTCCTCCTCCTTCCTGATTAGGATTTATATCATCACCGAAAGTTCCAATATCTTCTAAGAATTGTCCTAGTAGACTTAAAGTGAAGTCCAATTTTTTAAGAAAAAATTCCGAAAATCTTTGCAATACATTAGAGCAGTGCTGTTTCAATCTGGACGATTGTTCCGTCTCCAGATGCCATCCAACAACAATATCTACGATATCAGTAAAATGTTTTTCAAACGCCTTCTTATAATTGTTAGCAAACTCTGCAATTACATCACTAACTGCAATAAAATGATCTACAACATCAGCATCGTCTAGCATATCCTTCAGCATTATAATCAATCTATCACTGGAGTTAGTTAAATCTAAAGTAACAGCATCAAACTTCAATGTAACTTTTAAGGCTCGCATCAAACTAACACGAATATTTTTCATCGTTTCATAATTCTTAACAATCCAATTTTTATAAACGAGAAAATCATGTCGCATTACATAGCCGACCATACCAAAAACCTTGGCAACATGATCTAAACATTCAACTGGACCGTGCTCCAACACAGAAATAATGGATTCAGCTAGAAAAACAAATGCTCTACGGATATAAGCTGCATTCGATGAATCCATTACAACTACTTGCAATTTTTCACAGAGTTCAATAGCTGCTGTTGGATTATTTTCCGAGCATAATCGACGTAGCATTTTCGAAATTCGCATATCTTCGGAGAAAAGATGATATAGGGCGGTCATTTCAGGTTTCTTATCTAGAAATAAAAGATTAAAGAAGAA
The DNA here is from genome assembly GCA_963930735.1 of Dioctria linearis. Taxonomy (NCBI): domain Eukaryota; kingdom Metazoa; phylum Arthropoda; class Insecta; order Diptera; family Asilidae; genus Dioctria; species Dioctria linearis. The sequence continues at coordinate 11,450,045 of OZ005742.1, read as the reverse complement.
ATTGTTTAGTTATTTTTTGTGTACAAATTAATATTAAAAAGAAAAGTTATTAAGTAAAAAAAAAATTCGCCAATGCTTAAGTATGCAAATTTAATGAATTAATGACTCTAAACCTACAATTTTAGCCATGTTTATTATTTTTAGTGCTAGTATTACTCTAAGATGGGTACGCTAATAACAGTTGACTCTGAATTGAGTCAAGCGGGTAAGCTAACACCACATTGTTTACAGCATTCAGGCGCTTCGAAGCAAATCACAACTTGTCATGAAGGAAACTGTAGATTTTGTAAATTATTAGCACAGTTCGTCCAGCATAAGAAATTAATTCGGAATTTCACTGTAAATATTTTCAACTTTGATTTCTTTTGCATGGTAGGAAAAATATTTGTAGGCGTTAAGAATAAATCCGTTAGACGGAAGTATTGGTGGAAGGAATCAATAGTAACGCTAATATCATAAATAAAAGAGTCAACTAACTGTGACAATTATCGGTCGGTAAATGCGCTGCCAACATATGAAGATGTTTTGTAAAGGATAGTGTATAAGCAGCTTATAAAATATTTAGGAGAAAATACACTTATAATCTCTAATCAGTCGGGCTTCAGATAGCGACCTTCCTGTGAATCAACACTTTATATGACGATAGTAGATTGAAAAGAACAGATAGGGTCAAAAATATATAAATAGCGTAGATTTCAAAGAAGCGTTCAACACCAACTACAACTAGAAAAAACGGAAAAAGAGGGAAAGAATTAAATTGGTTTAAAGAATTTCTGACTGGAAGAACACAGAGGATGAAGGTGAAACATTTAATAAAATAATCTAACAATATTACAACCTCGATTCTGTTCATGCTGGTCCTATTTTAATTCTAACTCACAAAAATATTCCAGTTTTCTTATTCGCCCTGATTTTTATGTTAACCTCCTACGGTAGACTAGATGGATGGTAGACTAAAGGCAACCGATGATGACTTTCAATTTCTATTCGAGTTCCCACACTCTCAAAACTTTCAAGCTACATTTTATCGCAGTGATTCGGAAGCGATACTATTCCAGAATGAAATCACCTCTCCTATTTGTTCGACTATGAGATTCTTTTGTTCACATATAATCCGAGGATGCTAGGACTTATTTGTATAGGAATTATAATAACCTAATCATGTAACGTTGAAGGAGAAATGTGAGCTAATTCTTCGGTTCCTCATAGGTCCATTTCTTTGTGTCAATATCCAATTAGAGTCTTAAATTTATTTAGTAATTATCTCTTCAATAAATCACGTCTCCCTTCAGTCCCGGGGGATGATTTTCATCAATCTGGAAAATCGAGTTGTATATAGAGTCACAGAACAGAAAAAAAACTACCGAAGCAACGTTATTTCGAGAGCTACGAATAGCTGCAAGTGAGTATGTTTCAATTCAGCTTAAAGCTTCTTAATTAAAATTTTAATCATTTCTGTGAACAAAATTAATGCGGTTGATACCAGCACTATAAACAGAAATGAATGCACGGTCGGCTACATTCGCATGCGTATAGACAGAAGGCTTTTCTTCAAAGTTAACAAAATCCTGTTTCCCTCTTAACAGATTAATCAAAAATTTTCCAACATTTAGAAAATTATATGTGTAACTAAAAAACTCGAAAAATACACACCCTGTGTAAATTTCAACTGTTTACCTATTACGGTTCATGTAAAACAGCCCGCTGATAGACAGCCGACGGATAGCAGAGGCTTAGTATTACGATCCCGTTGGCACCCTTTGGGTACGAAACCCCAAAAACCACAGATCTTCCCTCCAAGCAATAGTGTCTATGTATATCACGCCCCAAGTCAAATACTATTAAATCTCTATTTTCCAAACCAACCTCTCAGTCTACATTTATCTGTCAGTAAAATCAATCTACATTTAAGAAAGCGCAACGAACATACTTCTATTAGAAATTTCTTCAGCCATAGCTGTCTTGAAATCATGTATATAGTCTGTTCTCCCAATTTGTGATTAACAGGCTTAGGGGTGTAAATTTAGAATCCTCTTCGTTGATCCTAGGGGCCTACCAATGGATTCTTCCACACTCACACAGCAGAGGAAATATTAAGGTTCCAATTTCATCCTACGCAGGTTAATAATTGTCATAATAATTTTATTTATTATCACACAACTCATTTGATTTTGGGTGGCTGACAAGATTCAAGCTTTGGATTTGAGTCATCACCTGGCCCCAAATACCGAAATTGAATGACTCGAAAAAACAAATGAAAAATTGAGAAAAATAATTTTTTTTCTATTTTTCATTTGTTTTTTTCGAATCACTCAATTTCCCTATTTGGGACCTGGTCAACAACAAAACTTGAAACTTGTCTGCCACCCAAAATCAAATGGGTTGTGTGATAATAAATAAAAATTTGTTTAAGTGTAAGTTACGCCTCCTAAGCAGTTGCCATATTAATGTCACATTATCTCATTAGATTCATCCTACGTCAAAAACTTTGGTCTACTCATGGACACGCGTCTTAACTGGCAAGCACATGTCAATCTGTTGTGCTCAAGGGTCTATTTCGGGCTATGCTCCTTGTATGCAGTTTCACACCACTTGCTCCCGCGGGTTAGAACTCGTCTGGTGTCCGCGCTGGTTCTACCCTTGTTTTTTTATGCGGATGTCGCAATGTATTCGCTGAATTCTACAGCCTTAGCAAAGCTAGAACGTACGTTCAAGGCTTGCCTGCGTTATGCTTTTAGACTAAGACGACAGTCTCACATATCTTCACTCACTAATTTGTTACTGCCGGGACCAATGGACAAGGTTTACGAGCTCAATGCTCTGACCATCATTTTCAGGAGCAGGCAAGGCTTATTGCCCAAGTATATTCAAGAGAAAATGACCTGGAGTGATCATGATAATTTCAGTGTGGTCCTGCCCAGCTTCAGGGCACACTTTGGAGTTAGACATATATACCAAGTTGGAGCGAGCCTCTGGAATTTGCTGCCTAGACAGGTCAGATCAGCTGGCTCGACTGAGAGGTTCCAAGAGCTAGCGGTACAACACATTACTAATTAATTAAATATAAGTAATTAACCAGATTATCAAAAAAAAATTAATTCATGGGTGGAAATAAAAATTTAAAATGTATTTTTTCTCTTCTTATTAATTGTGTATCGAGACAATGATATTGACTGCTGTGATGCTGGCTTGCATATCTCGGAGTCTTGGAGTCTATCTGAGCCATCCAACCAGCCCAATTTGCTTTCCATTACTTTTTATTTTATTCCAAAAGACACATTAAGCAGAATTAGATTTTTTGTTCCACATGTTTGCTGTTTGTTTGTTCTTTGTTGTAATCCATTTTTGGTTTCTTTTATTATCTAGTTATCAATGTCATCCAGCTATCTTGATGTAACACGCTTGATCCGTAGTTACTGCCAGTCTAACATACCTGATATTTCATTTTTGCATATATTGTTTGGATTAATTACGCTTAATGTATCAGGGCATCTTTCCAGTTGCAAATGTTTTGTTGTGTTACATATATCTCATATATTTTATATTTTATTCCAACATTAATATTCTAGTCTATTTCTTTAGTCTATATTCAATGTAGCTTTGACACAAATAAAATCTTATTCTATATGCTATCGTTTAATCATATTTGTTTTGTATTCAGTATAATCAAGAATCGTTAAATGTAAATCTTTTGTAACATCGTAATACCCAACGTCTTAGGACGTGGCTATGTGGCCGGGTTGGAAAATAAACAACTTTTCTATTCTATTCTATTATTTCAAGAAAGCATTTTTGTATTTGCATTTAAAGTATAATGAATTTTCAGTATCCAAAGGCTTAACCGATAAGGGTTCAGGTAACTATTGCACAACCCGTGGCTAGACGTACATTAACATGTTAAGACAGAGATTCATTTGCCACTATTCGCATAGAGAAATACGTTGTAAAAGTATACAAGATTCTTCTCCAATAGACAATTAGTATCGTTGTACATTTATACTATCCATCGATATTATCCTTCATTGACAATATAAAAAGCAAATTACAAGTTTAAAAATTATACTTTCCCCCCGAAGGACTAAGATATATTTTTCCTAACCAAAATACTACAAACCTGAATTTGAGGTTATAGTTCCAACCGCATCATTGTTTCCATGATTTTTGTTCAAATCTTTATAGCTCGAATCCATTCCAAATTCTTGAGAGCTTCCTTCTCCTGCTGCACCATCACCTTGAGAGTTTCCAAATTGCACAAAGCCTCGGCCGAGCTGCTTTTTCTTTCGATCCATTTCAAAATTGCCAAACAACTGAATGTTAGGAAGCGAACGAAAATCACGACTTTTAAAATCTTCCGTAATTTCCAAGCTAGGACGAACAATGTTATTATCGTTCTGGACTTCAAGAAAAGTAGCCAATAATCCAGCTTGACTTTCTCTATTATTATTATAAGAAACACGCCTTCTTTCACAAGGATCATCAACATTCTGCAATATTTTTTCTTCGTTAGCCATTTCTTTTGTGCCGCTAAGCATTACTTGGTTGTGTCATAGCGACACATTTAGTTGTTAAGAATTTTTGTTAGATATCTCCTTTTTTTTCTAATTATGTTTTTATTTTTTTATAAATTTGTTGAAATGGAAAAATACCGAAACGAAACTGTTCCCAGTAACAAAGATTGACGATTACTGCAAAAATTGTAAGTTTTTGAAGTTTTGAAATGTCAAACAAACAGACAGCGAACAGCTGTTAATTAGCAGGGTATGCAACTGAAAAAGCTGTTTATAAATAAATTTAGTACTGCCATTACTGAAAGTAAATTTGAATTCAAAATATTTAAAATGCTTTAATTATTTATTATGATATTTATTAATTAAATATATATTAGGCGTCAAGATCTAAATCCGTATTATATATATATGACTTTAGAAGTACATTGAGAATGAGTTAGTTGATAAGAACTGGAGTCCCTGAGAGGATCAATTTTGATGTCGGCTCATCTATTCTTTATGTATTCAAAATATACTAGAAGCTGGTTCATCTGTGGATTATTATATATATGCTGACGATATCCTGCTCCTGTTCGCTGGGAAGAGTGGTGACGATGGCGATTTTGAAATAAACTTGCAATGAATGTGAATTTTCAATAGAGAGGTAAACAAGAATTGGACATTAATCTGCAAGTGAAAGAGATTTTATTAAAGGAGTTGATTCAATAAAATATCTGGGAATGAAATAGATGATAAACTGGTCACAATGCAGCAGTAACTTACCACACTGCATGCACAGAGTATTAAACAAAGGAATTTAATCCATATTTAATATACATATATAACAAACAGAAAACTAAAAAGTTTAAAACTTGTACCCAACAAGTGAAACCGGAGATTGATTTGGTGTCTCTTGTGTGTTCGTCAGACCTTGGTTAAATGGACCAGGCGCAGAAGAAACAGCGTCATTGTTCAGACTTCAGTTAGATGATCCATGCTCAGCAGAGCCAGCGTCATTGTTCAGACCCTGGTTAGATGGACCTAGGAGAGAAAATGTCATTGTTCAATCCCTGATTAGATGGACACAGGCTAAGAAGATTTAGTACTATTGTGCAGACCCTGTTTGCACAGCCATCTTTACGCATGGGACAGCTGGGTCCCACGATCCATGGCGCCCTCTGACCGCTGTTTCTTCTTCTTTTTTTTTTATATTATTAAGACAAACTCAGGGGATACCCTATGATGCAAAGCACAGCATGACAGGAAGGAGAAACGGAAAGGATTAGGGGATATGAGAAGAGCGCCGGAGATGCCGATGTATGTCGCCCTTAAAATTTCGAAGATTGTATGCCGGACGAAAAACAGAAGATGGTAAACTGTTCCACATTCGCACTGTTCGGGATAAAAAAGCATCAAGGAATTTTACTGTACGGCCGAAAGTAATTTGAAGGGTAAACGGATGTGCGCGGTTTGCAGTGCGAGTATTGCGTTCAGGAATCACTCTACAAGGGATTAGACTAGATATTTCATCAGAGCATTGACCATGCATGTACCGATAAAGCAGCGAAAAGTGTCAAAGGAGTAAGCGAAATCAAGGGTACTGTCAATTTTCTCAATTCTGACCAATTCCTCAATCAGTAAGGTTGTCCTATTACAAGTTCGTTTAGCTGTTAGAATTTGGCTCCTGAAAGTAGACCGTCGAAATTATTCGTACTTCTATACATGGCAACAAATTTGCATAAAAAGTACTTTTTAAATTTCCGGCATTTTTTATGGTATGCTTTCAATAGCCAAACTCAATGTAGGTATATGGTAATCAGTAAAAATTTGTGTACTGTTGTTTCTTGTTAACCTTAACGCCCACTGGAGACTTTGTCATGCAATTTTTTGGTCACCTTCGCCGTCCTGTCGCCGTAGGCTAGTTTAGTGTGCACACAGTGAGTACCTATCTTCCTGACTTCCTGTAACTCTAAGGTCTATAAACATTTTAATGGATATTTCTTCCCACAGTTTTATCCTAAAATTAGTATCAGAGTATTACTTCAAAGTTTTGTTGTATAGGGGTGGCCTCATTACGTTACGGCAGATATTTTTCAAAAAAAGATGCTTAAGTTTCTTGCTTGCATCTCTCAAAACAGTGCCAGTCAAGGGGCGACAAAAATGTTACCAGTACGTGTACATTCATATCATCGTGAAGACGAGGTGATAATTTCGTCACCCAAACGTTGCTAGCCAGAGCTGCCACGTCACTTGATGCGCGCATTTAAATTAGAGCCTTGGATTTGACTGTGACAAAATAGTTACGTGACCAAAAATTCTCCAGTGTGCTATAGACCTTAACATATTTTACGTTATTATTACTGTTGATAACCCAAAGTATCTTAGAAAATAATTTCTGTTAGGGGTCCCCCATATCCTAAAGTGCCCAGGGCCCCCACTTGGCTAAAGACGGCCATAACTGTTTGTATGGACCTGGTGCAGAAAGAGCTACGTCATTGTCATTCTCCATAACATTTACAGATTAACTTATATCTTCTTGTCTTCTTCCGGAATATCCGACCATCAATGAATCTGCCAAGAAATCTTGAAGATATTCGAATTTATCGAATAAATGCCTGTTGCTCGAAGCCCGAGCTGATATTTACTTATGATAGCGATCTGTGCATAAGCTCTGTTAAATAAAAAGGCCACATCAAAGGGGGTTATTTTTCCATCATATCCGATTTCATTTGCAATCTATACTTGTTTCTATGGGTAATTTTTAAAGGACACGCGAAGCGGTTGTAGCCTATGTGAGCTGCATGGTGGAATGGACAACATCACAATGTAGTTTTTCTTGCAATGTTTGGAACCTGCCAGAGAAATGCGACTCGCATGATTATCAATTATTGAAAGTTCGGGGACTCATCAGTTGGCTTGAAATTGGTTGTGAAATGTTTGAGCCAATCAGCAAATAAGTCTTCATTTATTCGGCCATTCTTAGAGTTTTTGTAGACAACCCCTTGTGGTGCACCTCGTTTCAAAAAAGGTGTTATCATTTCCCTGAGGGAAATGATCATTGGCAGTTACCTGCAGCATTCATAGTACAAATAACTGAAATATTTCCTCCTCGTTCTCCACTCGTGACAGAAACTACCCTCTTTTGAGTTTTATGCTTTTTTCCTTTGACTACTGCAGGTAAATTTTCAGGGATGTTGTAGATCAATTTTGTAAATCCGGCATCTTTGGCTTTATGTAGGTTACACAACGATACTAAGATATGTGATCTGAAAATATGATAAAGATCTCTGAAGAATCATCGAATTCTCATACTCGGAGAGAAAGACAAAGACATTCAAGTACTTTCTTTACTTGACCGGTTTCAACACATAACAGCTTGTTCAAGTCCACTACAGGGCAGACAGACAGGGATAGACTTACCAACCACAGATAAAGAATGGCATAATCAATGACCTGACGAGCAAAGAGCGCAGATAACGAAGAACAAAGGAGCTAACAGAATAGAGCTTATGAAGAGCTAGTTATACCTTAATTTGAACGTCGGAAATCTGTGACCTTCAAATTAATTCCCAAACTAGAGACAGTTTCACGAAATATAATGACATATGACAACGTTCCCATGTGTAACTTCATCCAGCTGATCCGCGATAAAGTACCAATAAAATGCAATACCCTGCGTTTTTGATGGATTTAATACTAACTTATTTCTAACTGACCAAGCATAGATAGCAGAGGTCGAGATTTACTTGTGAGGTATAAGTGCCGAGTGTGTCCAGGATCGACGAAAATATGATCTGACATCATCTGCTAAATCAAGTTGGGGGATAATTTATAAACAGACTACAGAGTAGAGGATCAAGCTCCAAGCCCTTCGGAACATCTCTAAATATATCAAGATAGTTAGACATATCATTGTCAACAGCAACACACAGAGAGATATAAGTATATCAAGAGTTAAAAGCAGATTGTGAAAAATAGAAGTTCGACTTAAGCTTGACACAATTGTCGATAGCATCAAATGCTTTATATCGGGTGGCGCAAAAGTACTGGCACTACAGATATTACATATATTTTTTTATATGACATCTACTGTCATTCTGATATTGAAAATTGTATCGTAAACAAATGTAAAATTATTAAAAATAAACATGGACCGTTATACTCCACAAGAACAACTCACATACTCCCGCAACCCTAAAAGAAAACATTCATCAAGAAATAAGGAACATATCTCAGGAAATGTTACGGCAAGTTACGGAAAACGTCATAAATAGGGCTGAAATGTGCATCAACTCTGGAGGTCACCATTTAAGAGACATCATTTTCAAATCCAAATGCGACGAAATTTCATGGCACAAATATACATATATAAAAAAACTAATTCTAGTTTTCTAATTTAGAAAAGAAGTTGCAGCTGAACCAAATAGGGTCATTACTTTTGCGCCACCCGTTACTATAAAAGGATGATTTCAGCAATTAGTATAAGCTTGATGAATTTAATAGGAATATAGTAGTCGTGTCCAACTGAATTAGACTTAATTGAAAAGACCGGCCGCCTAGATCACCTTCTCCTACACTACATTTCAGCAGGCGTAATTCATCCACACAGAACCATAAAAAAATTACACAAAATATCTTAATTATATCAATTTTATTTATTTATATATTTTTCTTTTAATTATTATTTTTTTTTACAGATTACATCAAATATTCCAAGAATTTTTGCTCAAATACATAATGAAATCTCTCTCTTTCTCTCTCTCTCTCTCTTCCGCTCTACAATTTCTCTCTGATAAAAAACAACAAAAAAATTTAAACGAAAAAAATAAAAATCACAAAGTAAAAGAAACATGTCAAAGTTAAAATTCCATTTAAAAAATAATAATAATAAAGAAGAGAACAGTGTCAAAGGAGAACATACTAAAAGTAATACTTTTTATTCGATCACAATATTATTTTCTGCAAATTTATTTTTATTTCCCTTTTCATCTCCTTCACTTTCATCCATATCCTGTGGGATCACATATGGATCTTTTTACATAAGTTTTTTTTTTTACTTCCTATACAAAATACACATTTCAAAATCATTTTTTTCACATTCAAAAATCTTTTCGGCATTGTAAGGGTACTGAGTATACCTCTAAGGTCTGTAAATTAAGGTTAGAAGACATACGAATAGTCGATAGTATATGTATGTATAAAGTGAACATAGATTTTCTATATTAAAAGCATAGGGAGTAAGGAAATAGAAGGCTATATGATCTAATCCTACTTTCCAAATATGGGTGAATTGGATTCCATTCTAAGTATGATGAATGACGCTCATTATTAGAAATTCTAAACTTAACGGACGTGTTCTTGGGCACAAAAGATATATAAATCAACGATTCCTTCTGTCGCAAGTGTGAATCTGATTAAAGTCGCTATTCAATGATTATACAATTCCGATTAACATCTACAATGTTCCTGTGGAATATGCAAAAAGTGTTAAAACAGTAAACAAATTCAATTAGAAAGTAAAGGCGAGAAGATTTTAAGAAGAAAAAGAAAAACGGAAAAAGAACACAGCCTTAAGGCACACCGGCGTTAATAAAAAGTGATTCAGAAGTATCGCGAATGAGTAACAACTAAAATCAGATAAAAAAATATGTTTCAATCCAAACTAAAATAGTAGATATGTGAAGTACTGTAAGTTTGGCTAGATGGCAGAGTATAATAGAAGCTTTAAAAATACCTGAGACCACGAATTTGAAATTTTTAAAATTTCGGGGATTACGGCTCCAGCACCATATTGGCAATCGTTTATAAGGTGATTTATTTTAAAATGGTTTATGATTCGGAAGAATCGAAATAATTGCAAATATTAGCTTTATCAAGGAAGTTAACGATCTCTTCGCCAATTATGTAACATAGAAGCTATAACAAGACTAATTCAAAGGCATTTACCTAGGTACTGTCAGCAGCTGACTTAAAGTCGAAAATCAAAATTTCATGAAAAAAGTATTTTGTTAGTGTGTTTCGATCAGTAGTACAGGGTGATCTCATCAGTAGGTTGACAATTGCCTATAGGCTCGTATATTGTAGTACGGGTCACAAAAACATAAAAACTCATTCCCACTTTTTAGTTATAAAAAAATTAACTTGATAGTTTTAAAAGGAGATCATAGACCCTTGCTCGAATTGGATGTTTTGTCTTTCTAGAAAATAGGCTTACAAAAGTGTGGACAATCAGTATGTACGTCCGTTCTTTAATGTTTATGGCTTGTGTTCTTGAGTAGTTATCCTTAAAAGAACCTGAAGAATTATATAATTTAGAGTTATACATAAAAATATAAAATAATTTTAACCAAATCTTAATAGTAGGAGGACTACTGTGTAGCATAGAACAGAATTTTTTTTTTTTTTTTTGCTTAAGAACGATTGACTCAGTGCCCTTGTCCGAAGATTCTCTATTTCACGTTTCCTTGACTTACAAAAATATCCAGAATAGCCATATTCCGGGGGCGTATTACAAATAATTTTGTTTTTTGTTGTTGTTGTTTTTTTTTATATACACAATCTTAAGATAACTTAAAACTAATTTTTTTTTTACATTTATATTTCAACAAATTTTTACCCAATAGAATTTTTACAATTTTTCATAAATTTCCTGAAGGACGACGCATACATACACGACAGATATGAAATGACGTCCCTGCTACTGTGCTAAGCAAAGACACAAACATTAATTCTGAGGATCATCTCCGCGGCGGCGCGACATGTTGTTGCTGCTGTTGCTGCTGCTGAAACCAATTCAAAACATTTCTGAGATTATTCCTGATTTTTTTCCTTGTGATTTTCTTAATTTTGTTGTTGTATAATATTTCCTACGATTAAGGGTTGGTTTTAGTCTTGTTGGCTGCTTTTGGGCAACCTTCATCATCACAAATATTATCGGGTGCAGACCATCGTCGCTTCCGAGATAGTGAGGCTTCGACAGCGGCCTGTTGTTCAGGCGTTAAGTGATGCCTTTGTTCACTGTCATGAGATCCGCTGAGAGTAGTACTGTTGCTACCACCACCACCACCACCACTACAACCACCGCCATTACTGGAGCGATTACAATCTGCCGTTCCTAAATAGAAAGGTTGATTTGAAGGAGGACGTGTTGATGGTGCCGAAGATGATAGTGGCGGAGAATTTTGAAGTTCAACGGTACGTTTATCAATAAGAAAACGATTATCCAATGGTTTACCCATGGAATGTTGTATCTGCAAGTGTTGATGATGAGACGACGACGACGACATTCCATTTGCTGCAGCAACAGAAGAACCTAAAGATGATGGTGGAGATGAATGATGGCGTTGAATTGACGGAATTCCTTGAAACAAATGTACATCATATGCCGATTGTAACGGAACTGTTTGTGTAGCAGTTAAATGAGATGATGGTGGTATATGGGCTGTAAGTCTACTTGTTACAGCAGTTCCAGTAGCTGTTGTAGGAATTGTTGAAGAATTAACGGAAGAATGTGATTTCCTGGAAAGATTTTGAGGTGAAATATCCTCTTTATAGAGTTGTGCGGCACAAAATGAAATTGCAGACGAAGAAGATTGTGGAGATAAGGATTGTGCTACACCACTAGAATGAGGTTGAACTTGAGAGTGGTGTTGTTGGTGGTGGAGGTGTTGTTGTTGTTGTTGGTGGTGATGGTGTTGCTGCTGCTGGTGTTGCTGCTGCTGGTGCTGCTGCTGTTGGTGGTGTTCTCGAGCCTTTAATGAGATGCAGACATCTCCAACTTGTAAACGTTGACATTTTAGACCAAATGTTTGTAGAGATAACTCTGGATTGCACGATGCCCATCCTTGTCCATAGACGAAAAACGGATGTTCCTGAGATACTTCAACATCGGCCTGTAAAAAACAAACAAAAGAGAAATATTATTGTGGACTTATTTTTATTATTAGATAAAAATTGTGGAATGGATAGGAAGAATAAAGGAAAATATCGGTGGAGGATGGCTTATTTTTAGACGGGATCCATTTTTAGATTTGGATCCATAATAACTTGGATCCATAGTAACTTCACATGTCAAAAACAAGGTGCTTTTAATCAGCTGGTAAGCTACCTTTTTACATCAGCAATATGAAATTCTATTTGCTTAGGAATTAGCGTGTGGTAGAAAAGTAATATCGACGTGCTGACCTTTTTTCAGTCAACATTTATTTTCAACACAGCAAGGACGGGCAACTTGTTAGTAAAACAAAATGTATGTTTCGCCAAAGCGACGTCTGGTCTAGTAAAGTTTCACTAATTTATTGAATGATTTTTGTACGAATAACGGGCTTTTTCTAAATTACAAAAACTTCAAGCTAAAATAAACTAGAGAGAAAAATTTGTCATTTAAGTGACGAGCGGGGTTAAAAATTGAGTGTGATCGAGTGGAAAAACCTCTTCAGTCACTGAACTAACGTTCATCATAGATCAGATCTCGCATAGAGGAGCTCTGAAGGATCAGCTACAAATTTGGCATAGTCCAATTACGGCCTAGGGGGTGTTCGAAAGAGGCCTACAAGAAAAGTATTGCTCAAACTGAAAGCCCACCCAATAAAGTTCAGTCCTCAACAATTGGTATGGCGACGATGTTTAGCAATAGTTGAGGAGACTGATGAAACCATCAATCCCACCTAAATCAGTTAGTATGCATAGACCGCGAGTGCAAAAAAAAATCTAAATTTTTCGGGGTTCAAGATAGCGGAACATTTATCCAACCCTTTTGTTCTTAAAACTAAAGATGAAATTAGAAAAATCTCTAAGACAGCTCACCTAAGAAAACAAATCTAATTTCCCAAAGACCCTGAAAGTTAGCCTGAGGAGCAATTATTCAATTCGAAAAAGAAAAAGACTGTAAGTAGTAAAACGCGGAGTTTTAAACCATTTTACATAGTGGAAGAGTAGTGTACGACATGCTTAGCAGGAGACTGGCCATAAAAAGGCTCAGCGTGAAAATTTAGTGGCAGCAGTAGTCGAGTTTCTAGCTTCGAGAGGCAGCCACGAAGTCATAGTTAGCACCGCTTATTTTCTTGGAGTTGTAGACATAACACCTCCAACCAATCTTAGGCTCCTAGTAATCTATTGCAGAAGAAGGGGTAAGCGTATTTGGATGCGATGCAAATGCGCATCATTTGCTATTGACATCCGTACAACCGTCAGAGAGTATTCAATGAGACCTGAATATTTAATCATTGACTTACAAGATTTAAGATTGTGTTGTCATTCAACAAACAGGAGCATGCATGGTCCGTGGCCTGATTGAATGGATGGAAGTCCTATGGAGAGCTCCATGAGTGACAAATTACTGCCCTCATCAGTAATATCAGATTCCAAAAAGTTAGGAGCTATACTGAGAGTTATAAGGAAACTGTTAAACTCCTATTGGAAATACACTTCCTGGGCTTCACGCAGAAACGAAATGATTCTAGGTTTAGTCATTTAGAAATTTAATTAGTACTATCTCCACTCGCATGGTCAGGCGCAACAGACGATCTTACTAAATGAATTGACAGACTTAGGTCTACTTTAGTGACTTTACTCATAGAAACAATTTATGAAACATTCTTATTTCATGTAACTGCACTGGAAGTTAGCCTCAAAGAGATAGAATCTGCAGAGCACGTAAAACGGTCGAAGATGGACTTGACATAACACGGCAGGGGCATAACACAACAGATATTTTAAGTCGCAGTACTTAGAGGTCGGCTGTACGGACCAATGCCTTTAATGGCCAGTTTCACAGTCTGAGTTTAAACCAAATATTTAGTTTAAACTCGACGAATGAGTTTCACAGTTTGGTTTAAGCCCCGGTTTAAACTAGAGTTTAAACCGTGCCATCCCTCGGTTTAAACTCAAGATAATTTTATTTTGACAGTAGCATTGTTTGTTTGTATGGAGAAAATAATTTCATCATAGATTTAGATTTAGACATTTCTAGCAATGAAGGAGATTTTTGAGTTAAATTTACAACTCTGTCGACGACTGAGAGTAATTAGAGATCGGCCAAATCATTTTAATAAGTGGGACGACGTTGATTTTTATGCTAGGTTCAGTTGTAAGTAAAGAACTTTGTCACTTTGTCTTCGAATCTATTCTTGTCCGTTTTCTTGTGCTCTATTATATATCTTTTTTTTTATGCACTAGGGAAGGTCAACTTCACTTATGCTAAAATTTGCATCCCATTTAAATGTTGGCAGATTTAAAATTAGCAAATATAACTACATATTTTTTATTTTTTATTTCTGATCTGTTTACTTTTTCCGATTGACAGATTGATTGATAGAACAATTGCTTCACAATGGTGGCGATAACTAATTTAATTCACAATTTAATCAGTACTACCAACGTTACTAAAACAATGCACTGTGACACCCGATTTGGTTTAAACTACGTTTAAACTTGGAGGATGGTTTAAACTAATCCTTGGTTTAAACTCGACTGTGAAACTGGCCATAAGTAGGAGAATTGGTCCGTAGAACCGACCTCTAAGTATTGCGACTTAAAATATCTGTTGTGTTATGCCCCTGCCGTGTTATGTCAAGTCCATGTTCGACCGTTTATTTATATTGGTTGAAGTCGCAATTGTATTTATGTATACAGGATTACAGGGCTTCGATATACAAGACTACGCGAATGATTTTGAAGTCATCATTCAACTTGCACAAAACAGTTGTGATTCGGCTTACAGCTTACTGGTTATAACAATGAGAGTCAGTACCATATCGTCACATATACTGCTCCTCATGTGGTGATCAACAATTGAACAAATGCAAACCCAGGTCCAATTGCAAAAAAAAGGAATCGATGTTTACTAGCTGTTAGAGAAGGCGATATGAGCTAGCCATGTATTAACGCAGCATAGCCATTGAATCCTTACTTAACCTGCAATCACAATACATGGAAATGAAAAAGGAGGCAACACCAAGTATATTAAGCTTCAAAGAACCAGGAGATCTAGTTGGTAATGTCAGTAAGCTTGAATAGAATATGCCTGGGGTCGACGGTCAGAGTTTCTGATATATCCACAATCAGGTTAGATTTTCAACGAACCCAAAATCAGGTATCACTAGCAACGATCATTTGATGTGGTACCTTGGAACCGCCAACAATTGCGGACTAGTGAAAAATTCTTTTTACATGGATCCATGGTATGTGATCTTCAGATGTCATAGAAACTGAAAAGTGGATTTTCTGGAACTGCATTAAATTCATCAAAACATTTAGTAAGGAATAAGAAAATTATACTAATTTATCCGCATTTTGAGCCATGAATGACACGAGGTTATCGAAATCGCTGATAGTCTTCTAAGTAAACAGGAATAGGGAGGGATTAAAAACGCTTTTCAATAGATTGGATCCGTTCTGTGGAAAATCACCTTAAAACAAGTCTTACAAACAGGGAAGACAACTGGCTTTCAATACAATTGGCAATGTCGAAAGAGACTCATTTTGTTTCTGTTTTCTTTCCAAACAAAGACGTCAGCTTATTAGGTTAGGTCCCTCATCAAATATATTCTAGGGACTAGTAGGAGAAATTACAAAACTTCTATTGTCGTCAGAGAAAAAAAATAAAAAAATAAATTATTCAAAACCATAATAATAACGGAATAATCTTTTTATGAGTACTGAAATGGAGAGTAGCAGCTAGCCGAAGATACAATGAAGATCATCTTTTCATGGAATTTGAAGAACAATACCGCGGAAATAGGATGCACACATCGAATGAATAGCGAACGTTGAATTTATTATGCTCGTAAATCGTAGCAATGAAATAGTTTCATCAGTTTCAAGGTTTGCTATGGTCAGTAATCACCCAAGGGTCAAACCTAGAATAAAAATAGCTCGTCCATTATGAAGTAATTATTTCGAGTGGTTGCATTTCAAGTTATTTTTTTTTACTGTTATGAAATCGAGATGAGTAGAGATGACAAATATAAATTACAGATCTCTTCGTGGAGAAGAAAATTGCAAAATGAAAATTTTCAAAACCCGAGATTTAAGTGTCTTAATGAATCTCAGTCAAATAATTGCCAAGTGTTGACTAAAGGTGAAAACCCAATTATTGCGATGCGTGTTGTATTCATGTGACATGCTCTGCGTTTGTTGCGAAAAGTTAAAAAGTAGGCAACTTTTGGGTTTGTTGGATGTGATGCCAATATGCCATACATTCAGCACGCTTATAATTTGGGCAAGTTCCGTATAAAAGTCATATTTCAACTGACCTGTCATTGCGCACGCATTGCTATCATTGGGTCTTCATCTTAAGATGGCTAAGAGCATTCAATATAGATCTACGACCTACGCTGATAATTTTAGATTAGTCGCAACCTTGGGATGGTAGGATGGATGGTAGATGCGGTGGTATAATCTGTGTCAGGAGCAGTTTCGAATAACAAATAGGGAACCTTCGACCAGGTATTATGCAATAAGACCCTAACTGCTCTAAAAATGCAGAGTCTTGAAAATCGGTAGTCAGAAATTCTAATTTAAATGGACAGGGAAACGAGGAGATGGGCAAGAAGAAATATTTTGGAGTCTTGAAAGTGCTAGTAGGATTAGAGTAATAGCAAAAAATTCAAATCAATGGGTAGACGTCCGATGTTCCACAGACATAGAAACGTTTTCAGTGACTGCTATTATCCAAGTAGTTTGGGTTAGGTTAGGTAAGAGGGATGGGTGTCGCTAGAAGTGCCTAGCCTGCTTCACTTAGACTTCCAGTGGGTCCATTTTGCTCCTTGTGGGGGTCTCTCACACTGCTATCAAAACTGCACTAGATTCAATCCTGCTTCCCCCTTTGGAATCTCGAGATGCATCTGAACACTTTGCTTTGCAGCTCTCCAAAGACTTGAAAAGAAGTAGTTATCTAATAGCCTACCTCTTTTATTCATCAGAGCAGGGCTCTCGCAAGTACGTGTTGGACGGACTCGATTTCAAGTGGAATGAATTAAAATAGTGGAAGTGAAAATCAACGAGTGACCAATATCCCATCTCTGACTTAGCAGAGAAGAAACATTTGTCAAAGCCCCTAGCTATAGAATTGACTTAGATCAAAAGTTTATAGAAAGAGCCTCAAAAATACTACATATGGCATGGAGGTAGTTGAAGTCCTTATACGAAGGAATAATGCAGCTTGTCCAGAAATAATGGAATCTACTGCTGTTATCAGAAGGTCGGACAAAAAAAAAAACTTTTAAACGTAATTCAAGATGAGCTTAGAAGATCACCAGCAATGATATTCTGGTGATCCACACTATGAAATAAGATCGCTTAAATGGTAGGATGCAAAGTGGAATGCAAAGCAGGCTTGTTTGCCGAGCTGTAGGATAGGTAAGGGATTGAGGAGAGCTGTAAGTTTCTAATTAAAGATTGACGCAAAAGGACTTTTCGTACACAAATTTATCTATAAATATTATGCATGGGATGAAAATATATACAGGGGGTGTTCCATACTAATACGCCTATTATATTTGGTCAGGTAATACCTCTCATCAAGATTAGAAAAAAACATGTAAGGCAAGGATAAGGGGGAAAGGGGGGGCAGATGAAACCATGCCGATTCACACGGTGATTACGAAATTATTACTTTAATTTTTTAAATATGTTTTTTATTTTTGAACCATAGCAGTTATGAACGACTATCACTAGCACGCCGCGACATTGCATGGTTGGGTGGATTGAAGAGAGGTTGATGCCTCGACGACGACAGGGCCTCAGGAACGTAGGCTACAACAAGGCCCAGACTTAAGCGGAATTACTCATAGGTCCCAATCGGACGCTCTTACAAAGTTCAATATAGGTCTCAACTCTCCTTGCCGGCTTCATGCAATTTGTTCAGGAGGTGTGAGCCAAGAAATCTGTAATGCTTTTATGAGAGGGCCGGACGGTGCCAAAGGAAGTGAGTCACCGTTTCGGATTCCTCTCCCCAACCCCTACATACAGAATCATCAACAAGTCCCATCTTACGTAGATGACCCCTAGACAGGAGTGCCCAGTGAGAATTGACACTAGGGATTTCAGGGCTGGCTTGCGTAGTCGCAATAGCTTATTCGTGAGGTTTATGTTAGGTTTATCGCACAAATCTTTTGTAGTTCTGCCCGAAAGCTCATCTAACCAAAGATAATTGCGTTGGCGGTCGGCTCAAACCGAAATATTAGGGGTAAGGTGTTTTGGTGCAAACCGAATTGTGCGTCAATGCATACGAAACCCCCTGATTCTCAAAACGAAGAATTTTCTATCTGCTACCCTAAGTCGTCATCAATCAGTAACGCACCCAGGATTTGGCTGGGGGGGGGGGGGGGACCATAAGTGTCCCAAGTCCTAACGAGTCGGAAAAATAGAGCTCTAAAGTCGCGTCCTGCACCCATCTGAGCACTTAAGGACTGCTATTGTAGATTAAAAGGTTTTATTTTATTTTATCGGACTTTGTAATAATATACAGACCACATTTTAAACGTAATTTGTAAATTATAATCAGAAAACTGATATTCTGGAAGGGGACCGGTCCCGTTCGTCCCCCTTCTCGGTGCGCCCCTGTCATCAACATACAATTTTTCAAAATAAAAGGTATTTTGCAAGAAAGTGATAAAGCACTTCGTATTCACCCTGTCTAGCTCAGTAAGGTCTCAACTGAGCCTTTTCCTCCACGCTTTCGACCAATATGATTTTTTGGATATCTAAATAAGAGAAAGCTCTTGGCCAAATATTGTCACATCCTGTATAATGTTTGACAGTCATGAAACTTTGGACACCATATGAGTTTGAACACCGTTAAATCTAAATTGATTTAGGAATGTCTTATTGTTTTAAAGCAACTAGCTAAATCTACTAAGGTTAGAGCTGATAAGCAAATTACAGACATCCTTCATTATAGAGAAAGAAGCCAAGTCCGAGTTTTTCAACTCTGAACCATATTGCGGACATTCAAAATATCTCACGTTTCTACACAAATCTTGAGTTTTGAGAGAACTGAATCAAAACTGGAAAAATGTTTCAGGGTTGATGTAAGCGGCGAAGAAGTTTATCATGCACTCGTAACAGAAAATAACCAGATATGAGGAGGCTCACATAACGAGACTCGATATTCTGCTCTCATAAAAAATCATATTAAAAAGATGAACCAAGTTTAAGATAAAACTTTTTACTCTTGTATAGAGTTGGACGGATCAACTGAACTAGATCGCAGCTACTGTGAACCATAAAAAGTTTAAACATCTAAACATTAAACATTTCATAGCCAGAGGCTATATAGAGGCATGTAAATATCAGAAAAGATCTAATTGAAAGCATGCTAAAAATATCAACAGTCCAGAAACTAGAAATAAAAAATTTTGAGGCTTTTAATTACTTCAAAGATGAAAACCAACCCACACACGACCTGAGTGACATGAAATTTTCCAGCTGATAACACCTTATGACCAAATGAGTCTCCCTAAGGCGTTTGCTGAGATTTCGTTGGCTGCGGCATAGCATAGCATAACTTCAGAGCTCAGTGACCTCTCTCGTATGTAATCCAATCACTGATGGGAACTGGGAACATTTTATATCTCTCAGTAGTAGTAGTCGTCGCCGCCGTTGTCGTAGTCAAGATATAGTCTTTGCTCCCAGTGTCGGTAAAATGGTTTGTTTCGCAAATGAGTTGAACTTAATTCAAATTAATCGTGCATAAGCGGCGGCGGCGGTACCTAACCAGAGTTCAGCAAGATGGGAGACTTTAACTGTAGACGTAGAGGATGCTGCTGCTGCTGCCAGGTGACTTAATTGTTTGCTTCATTGGTCTCAATTTAGTCGATCTACGCGTTCTTTATTGATTGCCGAAAATATGGGTGCCACGAGTATAATTTTCTTCAAAATTAAACGTTCATTGTTTTTTTTTTGTCCTTTTCTTGATTGTTGGGAAGATTGGGAATTTTGTAAATGATGGGGCCACCTCAGTGACGGATTTCTTGTTCACTTACCTTGGACCGATTCTTATCGTAGCTAAAAGTAATGATCACACTGTTTGGAGTATTTGAAATTTTGACAACAGTAGAATCGGCTAATTGATGATAAGGACTCTTATCAGCCGATTGAATGAAGTCTTCAGTCCTCATGTCCTCTACCCTTCGGAGTACACCGTTTGAGAGTTCAATAAAGGCCCCCTTGGAGAAATTGCTTGGTGCACTATTGCTACCTGAGGATCTGTAAAGAAAATAAATTTATTTTGTAATCAGTATAAGTGTACACACTATTGAGGGAGAGACGATGATGATGATGATGATGAGTATAGATATATTCTTACCGCATTATAGTTGCAGTTATCGGAGACCTCCTGCGAGAATCTCGTTCGCCATATGGTGGTCTCGTCAAAATCCGATGCTTTAGAGATCCTTCCTTTCCGCATGGCACTTTGAAACCGGATATGGGTCCAGTTACTGAGGTATTTATTTTCCCATTTAGATGATAGTTACTGGCTGATGATGATTTTTGTGATTCTTTATCCCGAGGTGTTGGCGGCATCAAACGTTCAGATGCAACTAAACTTAAGGTGGATGATGATTGTGTTGGTGGTGGTTGTGGTGGTTGTTGTGGTGGTTGTGGTGGTACATGATGCAGAGATTGATGTGATCTGTCTGGCATTATGGGTATTTGGGTGACACACAGCGAGCTGTTACTACTATTATGACTATTATTTAACAGATTTGCGGCAGAATGGGGATTTCCTATCGCAAGGGAAGATTGTGATGGGGGTGGATGTCTTAATAGACCTGGAGGTGGTGGAGCTGGCACTGATGGTGGACTATACGTAACTGAGGATTGTAGATATGGTGAGAATGGTTCATGTTGTGCTCCTATATACGTTGGACGACTATGTAATTGACTACGACTACTAAGTGGATGATGGCCTGGATAGAGAGCTGATGTTCTGCAATAGAAAATGAAGAAAATTTTAATTAATTTCACATTACAACATCAAGGCTGTTCCCTACTTACCCATAAATAGCTCCTCTTCCATATATGTGAGGATAATTGAATTGATACGCAGCTGCGGCTACTGCTGCTGCATTTGAAACTACAGATGGCGCTGTAAATGGCAGTTTTTGTGCATAAATTCCAGCCATGACATCAGTTTCACCTGTTGATGATGAGTGCTGGCTACTATTGGCCGAACCACTACCGTTTAAGGATTCCAAATTCGGCGGTGACGAGGCGCTATTGTTATTGTTGTGCAGATTTTCAATATTATTATTATTATTATTATTTGTGGCTAAATTTACAGGGCCGGACTGTTCTGCTGAATACTTAGTCCGCGATGTCGGTGGAGCGCTACTTAAACAATTGCTACCAATCTTTGGATTTCGCAAATGTAATGGAATGCCATTGCTATTGATATTGTTGTTGTTGTTATTATTATTGTTGCTGTTGCTGCTATTGTTGTTGTTGCTGGTGCTGGTATTGTTATTATTGCTGCTATTATATCTCGGCTGCTTAGGATGAGGTCTTGCAAATTCAGTTGATGACATGGCTGCCACCACCGAAGTGACGGAATCGCTACACAATCGTGGCGATATCGCAACTGCAGGTGAACTTCGTGTTACTGATAGTGGTTGTTGTTGCTGTTGTTGTTGTTGTTGTTGCTGCTGTTGTTGTATGGCTGATAATTGGCTTGGTGATAAATATATTCCGGAATTACTCAATGATTGTTGATTGGCCAACAATGATGAATGGGCTATTGTATAATGGTCTAGTGATGTTTGCGATTGGGTTGGCATTACAGCTGCAGCGGCGGCGGCAGCTGAACTGGCCGCTGCGGCGGCTGCAGCAATGGCAAACGGATTATGGTGTGCATATACATGTGGCGGTGGGGCTGCCGCAGCTGCAGGACCAAAATTTTCAACAGCGGATAACATCGGCTAAACTAAGTCCAAAAATTTTCTATTTTGTGGCATTTGTTTAAGATTCCTTTAAGGGAAACTGTCAAATTTTTTTTTGTATAACTGGAAGTTTTTATTTGTTTATTTTTTTTTTCTATTGGTGTTCTCTTCGGTTCGGTTTTTTTTTCTGCTATTGTTTAGTATATTTCTCTGTAGACCATTTTCTATGTGTGTAGTTTTTCTGTAAATAGATAAAAGGAAAAACGTTTTTTTATAAAATAAAAAACAAGTTACAGATTTTTTATGAAATAATTATGTATAAAATATTTGCACTGTTTATTCGACAAGATGTTAATGAATTTATTCTTGTGACAATCAGCTGTTCTTCTTGCTAATTTACTCATACCAAAACATTTTTATGTGTATAAGTGGAAATTCAAAAAATTGTTGCCTGAGAGAGACATACAAGATTTAACTTCTTTTTGGATTAAAATTTCGTTATTTGAATTTTTCAGACAAAAATCCTGGGATAAATATTAATAAATAATGGCTTCGAAGAAAGAATGGACATAAAAAATATTGTTAAGTATATATTTAATAAATTTTTATTCAGTAATTAAAAAGGTTACGGAAGGTCACTGTTTAAATAAAAACTTGAGGTTGTTGACAAAAATTGTTCAAAACCTTGTCCTGGTGAACACTGAGTATGGACACACAGCTTAGCCCCACATCTCCCATTGTTAATCGATTCCATGTCTTCTGCTCAGAGGTCGATTGGGGGGTTCAAAAGCAAAGGACGTCTCGTATAATGTGGCTGTTATTATTTCTTCTCGTTGTGTTTGTTTTTTGCAATGATCAAAGGTCAGGGGCAGACCCGGACATGAAGAACCAAGACCCCTAGGCGGTTAACAGAGTCAAGGCCCTGTTTTTTTTTTTTTTAGATAATTGAATAAAACAAAAATGTTGCCGTTATTTTTCATTTAGTTAACGTACATTGAACTTAGAAAATAAACAAGCAGACTTAGAAATATCACAAATAAGTAAAATTATATGCAAAGCAAGCTTATAGCCATAGGCTTAGATTGCCATACGATGAACTTTCTTCTATCCAAAGGAACGGATTACCTCACTATATTCCACAGACTGCCCCTAATTTATGACTCTAAATGCAGAAAAAAGAGTGAATTAAGCCTCAGCAGCGATACTCCAAAAAACTCAAATCACTCTCCCTTTACTATCAAAACGTAAGGGGAATTCGTACAAAAACCACACAAATCTTCAAAGCCTCTGCTGCGACTTGTTTCGACATAGTTGCTTTCACTGAAACTTGGCTGTATCACGGTTTTCGCGATGCTGAAATTTTTGTCAATTCATATCAAATTTTTAGAAGTGATAGACATACTGAGTCTGTAGCTCGAGGTGGCGGCGTACTCCTCGCCTGTAAAAACCACTTAAATTGCAGCCAAGTTGAGCTCCCCAGTTTCTCCAACACTCTTGACATCGAACTTCTTGCTCTTAAGTTATCTCTTTCAAAATCTGACTTATAAATTATCTGTTGCTATATTCCTTCAGACTCTATAAATATTGTCGATGACAAAGGTCAGAATATTTACGACCTACTCATTTCAACATCTAATTTTATCCATGGTAAGATGGATCCTCTTGACGAATTACTACTAATTGGTGATTTTAACTTACCCAATATTCAATGGGTACTAAATGAAGTTGACGATGACTATCTTCCACTTAATAACTTGACAACAAAGGAGTTACTATTCCTTGACAGTATTTTATCTCTAGGTCTCAGCCAAATCAGTAATGTTAAGAATGACATGGGAAGGCAGTTAGACCTGGTATTTTCTACTGACACGGGTGACTTCATAGTTGAGCCTAGCGCAGTGAGAATGTCTACTCTTGATAAATATCACCCCCCCCCCCCCTTTACTAATTACATATTGCTATGAAACCGAAAACTTAACAAATTGTGATGAAACACAATACTTTTTCAATTTTAGAAAGGCTAACTTTTCGGAACTTTCTAGTAGGCTTACATCTATTGACTTTAACACATTACTGTCTAGCAATAATGTTGACGAAGATGTTTCTAAATTTTACATAATTCTTTTCTATTTGTTTTCCTCTCACGTTCCCCGCGAGCGTCAGCGGCTCTCAAGAACATCTCCACCATGGTTCAATAAAGAACTGAGACGTCTTAAAAATAGACAGAATAAATTGTGGAAAAGTTATATGAGGAATAAGGACATTATAAGTCACAACAACTTCCTCACATCATATAATGACTTCAAAGAACTTTCCTCTTCACTCTATGACGAGTATATTCAAAGTATGCGTGCGAAATTATTTAGTGACCCACGTAACTTTTTTAAGTTTATTAATATGAAGAAAAAAACGGACCACTACCCCAATACCATGAGGTACAAGGACTCTGCTAGTGATGATTCGTCTAAAATTTGCGATATGTTTGCTTCTTTTTTTGACAATGCCTTTGCCTCGTCAAATTTTCAGCCTCAAAATAGCAATTTCAGTCATATGAACGACTCTCATAACGTTTCAATCACTATCCCTCCAAGTTCAGAAGAGGATATACTCGATCATATTAATGGGCTTCCAAATGACTTCACAACTGGTCCTGATGGGATCCCTCCTGCCTTCTTTAAGTCATGCTGCCTTGCAGTGGTAGCTCCGCTGAGAATTATTTTCCAAAAATCGCTCGATAGTGGTTGTTTTCCCCAGCTATGGAAAAATTCTTTTATCATACCTATCCACAAAAAAGGTAGTAAAAATGGAATTTCTAACTATAGGCCTATTGCAAGATTATCTTGCTCATGCCCAAATTATTCGAATCTATCATTTACTGTGAACTATCAACTTCCTGTAAGAATTTGCTCTCTTCAAACCAACATGGGTTTATTTCGGGTAGGTCTACAACTACTAACTTGCTGGAAGAATTTGTCTCGGATACCGTTGGCGGGTTGGCAAAAGGCTTTCAGATAGATTGCATTTATACAGACTTTAGTAAGGCGTTCGACAAGTTATCTCACTCCGTGATACTGTTTAAAATGGAAAAATATGGGTTTCCCCCAATATTTCTAAAATGGACGGAGTCTTATTTAGATAACAGAACATACCAAATCTTATTTCGCCA
The DNA here is from genome assembly GCA_963930735.1 of Dioctria linearis. Lineage (NCBI taxonomy): Eukaryota > Metazoa > Arthropoda > Insecta > Diptera > Asilidae > Dioctria > Dioctria linearis. Next base: position 11,424,510 of record OZ005742.1, on the reverse strand, counting down.
TTCCATCTCTAGAGTCTTGAGGGTTTCGTCTGGCGTACCTCAAGGGAGTCATTTGGGCCCGTTGTTCTTTATTCTGTCTATTGACGACATTGTCTCTGTTATGAGGTACTGTAAGGTCTTGATTTATGCTGACGATATTAAGCTTTTCGCTCAGATTAAATCTGTTCACGATTGTGAACAGGTACAGGGTGACCTTGAAAAATTTTACAATTGGTGCGAGAGCAATAATTTGGTACTCAATATCGACAAATGTGAGGTTATGACTTTCCATAGGAATCAGACACCAATCACTTATGATTATGAGTTCTCAGATTCCTCGATTCGCCGGGTGGACTTTGTCAATGGCTTGGGTGTCAAATGTGACCACAGATTGAATTTTGTCTCCCATATAAACTACATGGTATCAAAGATTAGTTCTATGCTGGGTTTTATAAAACTTGCGTTTATACACTTGCTTTGTGAGACCACTTCTTGAATACGCTAGCCAGGTCTGGTCTCCTTTTTACGGTACACACATCGAGCGCATCGAGTCTGTTCAGCGGAACTTCCTACGATTTGCTCTCAGGCACTCTTCCACCCTATGAGGATCGCTTGCAGCTTTTGAATATGCACTCACTTGAGAAACGTCGCATAGTTGCCGATGTAACTTTTGTTCACCAACTCTTAAACGCGAATGTTGATTCCCCGTTGTTACTTGACAAAATCTCTTTCCGTGATAATAGGCATAATTTAAGAAGGCTACCTCTATTGCATGTCAATTCCTCAAGGTCTAACTTTGGCAAGTATGAACCTATTAATCGCATGTGCATTACTGTTAATAATTTGGCTGAGTATTTTGTTGTTGACGACTCTAAACATGTCTTAAAAAAACGTCTGTATAATATTTAATCTTTTTATAGTTAGATTTAATTTAGATTTTTGTATTTTTGTTCTATGTCGCATTGCATGTCATTTTATCTGGTGTTTGGTCTATGTTTAGTGTAACATACTAATACTAACACCGACTAAGTGATGAAACGCATGTATTGTTGAGACGTTTATTTATTAAACGTGTCCATGCAGCGAGCTTGTGTTAAGCTAGTTCTGATAGTCATTTAAATCTCCTCCGTTGAAAGCGACCGTGCTGCCGAGCAGTTTGCCCCTGGTGTACACGACAACATCCGAAGCGCTATTTCCACAGTTGGATAAATGTCCAAAAAGCCTTTTTCCAGGATGTACTTGTAAAGCTCCAGGACCCATAAATGTTTTCACTGTGTAGCCTCATCAGCGGACGACAAATGAGCTCGCAGTTGCAGACACTCGTTTTCCAAAGTCCCGTCTAAATCTTCAAGATAGAAGGCTTTCATATTCCGTGCGTCCTTGGGGATATATTGAGATTTCAAGCTATGTACCTAGCTTCATGAGAAAGTCAAACTTTTTACTCAAGTTTTCGTAAGCAGAACCATGTCTTTGTATTTATGTAATCAACCTGTCGATAATGACGTTGTTAACGGTAGATCTGATTTCGTCCCTTCCAGATAGTCCAACTTCGATCTCGTTTCCTTTTACTTGCTCCACCTATTGGTAAATGCGCCCCTGTATGCAGGAACAAAAACAACGTGAATTAATTTTTTTTTAATGTTCGGTGTCGTATATCGTCCATGTATAGCATTTCGGCCTCTATCGGGGTCTTATTGCGTAAATCAATGGGATTCATAATCGATTTAATTTTTACGTTATTATACATAAATTATTTTACATTTTATAGTAAGCACGCCAAATCAAGTTTATAAATATAATGTGTACTCACAGTAAAGATAATACAAAGTATTCTCATTAAGTTTTGACACATTCCAACTGACGTCAATGCGTCAATTCAATGTATAGAAAAGACTGAGCGAGGAGGAAGAGTACAGTGTTTTTCTATATACATTACACGCCACTTCGTCCAGTAATAGTGGAACAAGGGTGATGTATAGCTAGATACACCCCTGAAAATAAACCTGCTGGCGCCCATGACTTTATCTGTCACTTTCGATTTACATAGAAGGCTTTATATAAAAAATTAACCCGAGTTAGTTGAAAACTGTTGAAAGAATAAGTATAGCCACTAGACTAAACCCATTATTTGCATTTCGTCAACATGATGAGCTTTTTCACGATCACTCAATAAACAGTTCGATGTATTGTATCATAATTTTCTTGTTGAGATAATGAAAATACTTCACTCGCTATTAACATCAATAAAATTTATAATGATGAAATTAATTATATAAATCTCTGTAAATCTGCATGTTCTGAATTGGGCACAATTTTTTGATTTTAATAACCGTTTTTTTTTCAAAGTTTTAAGTAATCCTCCAGGGAACGTAACTAAAATAGACCATGAAAAATAAAACTAGAATGGAAACCGCTTTGTTAGAAGGTGCATCAGCTTAAAAGTCCTGGAGTGAACTGAAAAGTTATTGCACAAAAAAATGTAATAAAAATATAGGTGCTATTTGTTTCACAAGGGATTAGAGGAACCAGATGAAATAGTAACGCACTTCACAGAACTTCACACAAATTTCTATAAATAAATGAGATTTTCAACTGCCCGTAATAATTAAAAACTTTACTGTTTTGTTACAACACATAATCGTGCATTGAAGGGCTCATCGAAAGGATCACTGGCGCTTATTAGAAAACTTCATCCGCACTAGTAGTAGAGAAATTTACACATGCATATGCATCCGCAAATTTCAGATGCAACATCAAAACCCTTGAGAATAATTCTCAAGCCATGAAACAGACTCCCTCACTACCACATGAGAGCCTTAACATTCTAAAATATTTGTATTTCTGCCCTTTGCTGAAAACTGTAATCTTGGGAAATCTAAAAATTTGGAAACACAATAAAAAATACTTCAGGAAATGTGGGCTTTACCCTTACGACCCGAAAACAGTTGTTTTAAGTGAATGTGTGAAAAATGTGGTTGAAAATTTTTTCACTACTCGAAATCCAAGAATAAATTCCACAGTACAGAAGCTTCACTCTGCTATTGAGGTTATTGAGCTAATGGATCATAAGTTAAAGAATGAGAAATATTAACGAAAATCAAGTTTTGGACATCATCAAGGAAGCCGGAGCAGAAGGTTTGACAGAAGCGTTATCAGAACTAGATCTTACATTCAACGATCTGACAGGAGGCACATATGATTTGAATGACGGCAGAAAGTTGCAACTGGTAAGAGTTGGTACTGATTAGCTATTGATTCTAATTAAAAACGTTGAAACTACATATTTCTCCAGAACCTAGTCCTTGTTGTGTGTCGTCAACGACTGGTACTTGTGTGTCGTCGGGATCAATTCGATGCCGTATAGAGAAGACTCATGGATACAAAAATAACAAGGTATGACCGATTCGAGAGGAATTTTTAAAATATAATGACTATCAGAACCAGCTTAACACAAGCTCGCTGCATGGACACGTTTAATAAATAAACGTCTCAACAATACATGCGTTTCATCACTTAGTCGGTGTTAGTATTAGTATGTTACCCTAAACATAGACTAAACACCAGATGAAATGTCATGCAATGCGACATAGAACAAAAAGTTAAAAAACTAAATTAAATTTAACAAAACATTAAATATTATACAGACGTTTTTTTAAGACATGTTTAGAGTCGTCAACAACAAAATACTCAGCCAAATTATTAACAGCAATGCGGCGAATCGAGAAAGCCGAGAACCGATAGACATAAGAGATAAGATTCAGATTCCTGTGGAATGTCATCACCTCACATTTGTCGATATTGAGTACCAAATTATTGATTTGCACCAATCATAAAATTTGTGGAGGTCATCCTGTATCAGTTGACAATCATTAAAAGATTTAATCTGAGCGAAAAGTTTAATGTCATCAGCATAAATTAAGACTTTGCAGTGCTTCACTACGCAGACAATGTCGTCAATAGATAGAATAAATAGCAACGGGCCCAAATGACTCCCTTGAGGTACGCCAGACGAAGTTTTCAAGACTCTAGAAATGGAATGGCGGAAATAGATTCTAGGTATGTTCTGTTATCAAGATATGACTCCGTCCATTTTAGGAACGTTGTGGGAAACCCATACTTTTCCATTTTGAACAGTATCACGGAGTGAGATAGCTTGTCGAAAGCTTTACTAAAGTCTGTATAAATACAATCTGTCTGGTAGCCTTTTACAAACCCGTGTATGGTATCAGAGACAAATTCCAAGTTAGTGGTTGTAGACTGACCCGAAACAAACCCATGTTGGTTTGAAGAGAGCAAATTCTCGCAGATTATTGATAACGGAGAGTAGATGATAGATTCGAATAATTTGGGCATGAGCAAGATAATTTTGCAATAGGCCTATAGTTAGAGATTTCTTTTTTACTTCCTTTTTTGTAGACAGGTGTATGATAAAAGAATTTTTCCATAGCTGAGGAAAACAACCACTATCGAGTGATTTTTGGAAAATAATTCTCAGCGGAGTTGCCAGGGAGAGGCAACATGACTTAAAAAAGGCTGGCGGGATCCCATCAGGACCCGTTGTAAAGTCAATTGGAAGCCTATTAATATGATCAAGTATATCCTCTTCTGAACTTGGAGGGATAGTGATTGAAACGTTATGAGAGTCGTTCATATGACTGAAGTTGAAAATTTGACGAGACAAAGGCATTGTCCAAAAAAGAAACAAACATATAGAAAATTCCAGATCTAACTGCCTACCCATGTCATTCCTAACATTACTGATTTGGCTGAGACCAAGAGATGAAATAGTGTCCGGAAAGAGTGATTCTCTTATTGCCAAGTTATTAAGTGGGAGATAGTCATCGTTTAATACCCATTGTATATTGGGTAAGTTAAAGTCACCAATAAGTAGTAATTCGTCAAGAGGCTCCATCTTACCATGGATAAAATTAGAAGTTGAAATGAGCAGGTCGTATAAATTTTGACCTTTGTCATCAACAATATTTATACAATCTGGAGGAATATAACAACAAAGTATATATTAGTCGTGTCTTAAGAGAGACAGCTTAAGAACTATAAGTTCGGTGTCAAGAGAGTTGGAAAAACTGGGAACCACAATTTGGGTGCAATTGAAATAGTTTTTACATGCTAGGAGTACGCCACCTCCGCGAGCTTCAGAGTCAATATATCTATCTTTCCTAAAAATTTGGTAAGAATTGTCTAAGATTTCGTTATCGCGAAAGCCATGATGCAACCAAGTTTCAGTGAAAGCAACTATATCAAAACAAGTTGCAGTAGAGGATTTGAAGATATTAACAGTTTTTGTCATTGGTGTTGCTACGTCATGAGGCGACTAAATGTCATTTCCAGCGAATTTGTTTTGAGTTTTTCGTATTTTATTGACTGAAATACGTTTTGAATATCTTAAAATATTTAGCAAAATATTACTTCGGGAAAAGTAATTATGTGCTAGTGTGAAAGCAAAGAAATTTCCAAATAGAAATTTTTTTTCAGTTTGATAAGAACGATTGAAATTGAGACAACAACAAAACTAATATGCGATAACTTTTTTGAGACTATTGTTATTTGTTTTAGTTATCTCGGTACTTTGAAATATTTTTAAAATTATTTAGGTTTTGTTCATTAAGACAAAGTTTGAAGTATTTGCCTGCATAAATTCTTTACTTTTTTTAAGAGAAAAGTGCCTTAAAATCTGCTCATAATTTTTTCAATTAATAAAATGTACATACATATATAGATTTATGAAAAGGCTCATTTGTGTTTATTTTTAACAAAAAATGGGTAATAAATTTCTTCCAAAAAGCCTATGTCCGGACACTGAAATTGTAGTGTCCGAATACTAAATGTTGATGTCCGAATACTATCTAAAAGCGAACTTTTTTTTTCAAACCCCAAAACTATAACGAAATATTATTAAGTGACCTAAAAATATTTACTTGTTAAATGTAAACAGCTTAAATAATAATGAAAAAATAAAATACATTGCATATTCTTAATAAACGTTAAGTATCCGGGGGTACTAGTACCTACTACTCTACCTACTAAAAAAAACAAGCCTCATTTATATACCCATCCATTTCAATGAAAGCGATATGATTATGATAAAACCGAAAAGAAAAGTAATAATCCATCATAGGCTTAACGAGCTCAAACTCGAAAAAAAAACAAAGGAATGGCACAATTTCATTGCGAGAAACTAACTACTACATATATATCCACGTAGTCCCACGCTTTCAAGGACAACAATACATTTTTACGTAACAATTTTTCCTCTAGCATATGGAGTCATCCCCCATCAAAGCTTCCGAAATCTTAAATTCGCTTTCATATTCTCCGCACAGTTTAACACATCTTCTTTGTTCATTTTTTTTTTCTTGGAAAAAACTTGGAAAAAACTAAATAGAATTTAAATAAATTTGAAAAAAAAAACTGAACTAGAAATAAAAAGGAAAAGAATTAAAAAATCCCAGACATGTCTTAACTTGAATCCATGCATTCATCCATCCATGCCATCCCCCACAAATTAGTTAAGAAGTCGTGTGAACGACATGAGAAAAAAAAATTGCGAAAAAATGGAATTGTGCATTCCTTAAAAGCTAGCCAACACGCCGGCATCACATCACCTCACCTAACCAACAGATTCTTAACAAGCTTTCGCAAGCTTAATTATTGCAAAAATGAAACGTTAAATTGCAATACTTTACCAGCACAGCAGAAAGTAGCAGCGATGAAATAATTTCGTTCGCGCTAAGCAAATACCCAGCAGCAGCAGAAGCAAACAAATAAAGAGTCTCGTCTCGCACGGAAAACGCAAACAGTAGTCCAAAGCGAGCTTTAATCACACCGCTAAATCGCGTGCCTCTGGTCTGAACTGAAGTCTAAATTCTCATAAAACTGAAACATAGCAAATATAGAAGCTAGCTAAGCTGAGCCGCCCTCTATCTACATTCCAATCCACAACACCCGTTTACCCCGTTCTTCTAACATACTTCAGTCAACATAAATAGGCACCACACCACGGTACGGCAATGAAAGCTTTTTAGTCATCATCGTGTCGAAAGCTAGAGAATTATAAAAAGAGAAGAAAAGAAGTGGGGATGGAGGAGGGGAGGAGGAGTTTTAACTTGAATCGCTGTAGTATGTAGTGCCATGCAATCCACCAGGAGGCCTTACTTGCTGTTGCTGCCGCCACTTTTAAACTATGCTTTGCACTGTGAAATCCTGCCACATCTCCTCCCACTGCCGCGAGTGACTTTCCTCCCACAAGCTTACTGGCCTTGGCCATGACACTTTGAAGTATGCTGTGCTATACGTTCCACTCTTGTTGCCTCTTTACCGTAATCCGGCTCAGTAGATATCTCATCATGTATGCGCCTCGGTCTCGGGGTCTCGCCTCGACTTTCGAGTGAGTTTCAATTTCCACTATTATGGATGGAGGAGGAGAAGAAGGGGATGTGTGGTGGATGGATTGGATATAGTTTGCACTTCCCCGCACTACCCTGATCTAAGCATGCTTGCAAAAGCAATGAGTATTTCTGATTTGCATATCGAGTACTCTAGAGCGGCTGTTTCCACGTGCTCTCTGTCTCCCCAGACCTACACCTATAACTAACCACCACCACCACCACCGCCACCACCTACTTATACATTCACTCTTTCGTTCGCTCCATGCGATGTTGGAGACTTTGGTATAGGGCTCCCATCATAAATGGCACACTCTATCTACCTACCTAAAGCAGTGCTGCATGACGTTAAAGTATGCATGCCACTCGATTACAGCCAGCAGGCAGGGTTATATCTTGTATTACTGTAGTTTTTTTTTTTTTTTGTTGACATTACGTTGCTGCTGGTTTTCCGTCTTCCCATCGCATCGACCGCACTTCATTTCTTCGATGACTACTTACTACTTGCTTTGGTGAGCTTTCATTAAGCTCCCTTCGGGAAAAATCATTAATTCTTTTAATAATTTAATGCTTCTCGGGCCAAGCAGTGATTAAGAAGGAAATCTTCAGCTATGTATTCGATAGGATTCGATACTCAAGTAGCGCAAATTGTAGTGTCTCAAAATTGAAACCCAATTAGCGTGAATAGATGGAATGAAAAGAATTTCATAAACGTCTTTAGCTTACCTGAGAAGTTCATAACATTCATTCACCTCAGCTACTCAGGTTAGGCTCGAAGTTGAATCTTTCACTATGTTTACTACGTATACGATCATCGATTTTATCGGAGATGCGGAGGATTCGTGAGTGCCAATAGCCTGGAGTGGAGAGATGTTATTTGAGTTTACTTTATGCTTCCACCAGTAACGCACCCAGAATTTGACTTGGGGGGGGGGGGGCATAGGTGTCCCAAGTCCTCACGAGTCGGAAAAATAGGGCTCTAAAGTCGCGTCTTGCACCCATCTGAGCACTTAAGGACGGCTATTGTATATTAGAAGATTTTATTTTATTTTATCGGATATACAAACCACATTTTATACATAATTTGTAAAATATGTTCACAAAACTGACATTCTGGAGGGGGACCGGTCCCGTTCGTCCCCCCTCTCGGTGCACCCCTGTCTCTCACGCCCACTACATGATTCTGGCAAGTATAGAGATTAGAAGAGACTGCAACGCTAAAGGTAAGTCACTTCCACAGTTTATTTTAAACCACAAATTTGCATGTTTTTAATAAATTCGAGGACAACCTTTAAGCCCACTGCATGCGCTCAAGCATATCGTACGATTTGGCATGTACAAGCCAAATCATATGATTTGCTTGAGCATGTGTAGCGAAAGTCAGATCTTGAGTTGAGACTGAAGTCTGCCATGAATGAAATCGGCCGAAACTATTGCATACAAGCAAATCTGACGACTTTGATATAGAATTGAATTAAAGTCTGCATTAAAAGTTGTTGCATGTGGAGGCAAAAGTTAACATCCGATTTTGGCTAGTTCAAATCTATTGCAAAGTCCCAAGATTTGCTTGTACGCAATAGTTTCGGTCGATTTCATTCATGTCAGGCTTCAGTCTCAACTCTAGTTTCGAGTTTCGTTACTTGTCCATGCACAAGTCGTACGATTTGCTTGAGCATGTGTAGCAGCCGTTATCTTTAGTTATAAGAACGAACGTGATTTATGGCGCAACTGGCGTATCTTAGATTGAACCACAATGAACGTATATCGCTTTACGAATTTGACCGAGACTGTGGTTTACTTATACTTCAACGTTATGTCACTTTTTGTGGGGGAGGAAAATTTCCTCCCCCTGAGTGTCCCTCAACAGCAACAAATGCAGCGTATACGCCTAGGCTTGCGGATGATTGATATTTTTGCCCTAAATAGAAGTCACATTCCGTAAGGGCTTTATCTTGACATTTAAGGCTGAATTAAAATGGACGCAACGGAACGCAACTGAACGGTGTGAAATGTCAAATTTACGCAGTAAAACGGACGTCAATGTTAGCTGCTTACAATGGACGCATGATTAATTGAAAGTGACAGTGACGTTTGACCCAAAATTTATAAACAAATATGGATAAAATCAAAAAACTTTTTTCATTCCATTTCTTCTCTGCTTATTACACACTTACCGCAGCACAGTTTCACTTGACGGAACGAAATAAACAATACCCAAGCTAATTTGAGGTTATGTTTATCCGTTCAGTTGCGATAATTTCAGATTTTATTAAACTTGCTGCGTACGACTGCGTTTTTGCCCGTCCACTGTGCGCAACTCCATTTGAAAAGCATACAAAGAAAACCGGTTTGACATTTCTCTTCGTTCAGTTGCGTTCCGTTGCGTCCATTGTAATTCAGCCTTTAATGTTTTCAATTTTAAAAAAAAATGGTAAAAACAAACAAATTAACAAATGGAAGCTGATTTTAATAAAGACTTGTGCCTTCTATGGATATAATATAAAAAATATAAGAAGAATCTGAAGAAAAATCGACAGCACCTTCAGAAACAATATTACGCTTTCTTAAGGATCAACTACAATTGAAGTAAAGAACTTACGATTTTGAACGAGACTGAGGTTTACTTACGAAAAATTGATATTTTTATCCTAAGTAAGTTGATATCACTTTTACTGACTGCAATTTGACATTTAAACTTAACGAAAGTCCCCCTCCGACAAGTTACAGTTAATTTCTGAACGTTTGTTATATTTAAAGTGCACGTTCGCTTTACGTAACTAACATTACTTACGTAAATTGTAGTTGAGCCTTTAGTTCCTTTCCAAACTTTTCTCTTAGAAGGGACTATCTCTTTCCACATTCTTCTTCTATAATAAAATAAAATAATAAGAGTATTACCGATTTCATTAATATCATTGCATAAACTGAAGAGCCCTTTCGGAATGAGTGACTCTTACCGCACTTTACTTACGGCAATTTTCAAACTTAACGAAATTACTTTATCGTCTCTTAAGGTTAATCTGGGTACGTCTGGGCAATTTAAAGAGCGCGCTCGCCGTACGTACACAAGCAACTTTACTTACTTATCTGTCTATTGGAGTTCAGCCTTTTGGATGTAGTCTCACTCTTCAGCAACCATTGCATCGGTACAGACGGTTTGATTTGGGGAAATGACAGCTGATATCGTACCCCGCTGAAGTAAAAAAAAAAAAATACATCAATCAGAACTAACTTCGGGTGGTTTCAATCAATCACAATCAATAAAAGAACACACTTTCGTTTGCTTAAATATTTGCGGTCTAATCGTTATTTGGATTACGTTTTTCTTTGATTCGTAAATCGAAAATATGATTTGAATGAGACGTCAAGATTCATGAACGGGGGTCAAGGATACCTACAATTAACTCAAACTCAACGTGAATAGAGATGAATGATGAGCTGGGGATTTCATGGAATTTCTGATGGATGAACATTTTTTTTTATTGTCCTAGTGATAATGATTTTACCATCATTGTGACAAAGTTAAATGGGCGGTTGTTGATTCACTGGGTAGGAACGAAATATTGGACCGAGGAAAATCAATGTTACAGTCCTGGTAGATCTAGCAAATCTAGTAAACAGTCCTATACACAATTAGGAGATTGAAAATTAATGACCTTAGCCGAATAAGAATAGATTTTAGGGAATATTCCCTACATTTTATGGCATATTCCTATATTTTAGGGACTTTTCCTTAAGCTTTGTGGCAACAATTTGTGCCTTTTTACAGTGTACACCGAAATCTAAGGTAAAGTGAAAAACTGTATCCGAAATAGACGAGACGTATCGCGAAACATGATCGTACCGCACCGAAAACTGTAAACATATCGCACTAAAAAGTGATATTAATTGTATAAAAGGACTCCGAGTCAAGCTAACAGAAAACCTCGCACCAATAGGTTACTATAGGAGCAAGTAAAGAGCGAGCTAGTAATAAGCGCATCGAGAGTGGAGTATATGAGGCAGATGACCACAGTCTGCGAAGATCACCATATATTTTTTGAATTGCAATATCTATATGATTATTTCACGTAAAGATTCTATTAAATATTACCCCCAAGTTTCAAGCGGACTGGGCAAAAGTGATAGTGAAACCATTGAGTTCAACAGTTCAGATTTCTCTGGATTTAATTTAGTTTGTTCAAAGCTGACCACCTATTTATTGATTTCAAATCCTGATTAATACAAAACACCCCATCCTCAGCGAAATCAATATGACGAGAGATGTATAATTGTACATAATCAGCATATAGATATAAACGAGAATGCTGAGGGTAGCTAAATATATCATTAATAAAAATAATGAACAGGATCGGTCCCAATATAGAACCTTGTGGAACACCCGAATTCACTGCTTTGCATGAGGAGAGCTTTTCTGTGGAAAAGACTGCCTAAAATCAATCGTACAGCATTTATGCTAAAATTAAAATTGTTTATCAGTTTTAATCAAAGTATTTAATGATCGACTGAACCGAATGCTTTGGAAAAATCAAGAAAAACAACCGCCGAAAACAAATCATTATCGAAACCTTATCTAATATTGTAATTTGTAATTTTCAGCAGTGCGGTGATACAATCATGCTTTGCTCTGAAACCAGACTGGGGCAGCTATATAAAAGAGAGTTACTTCACAGACGAACTTTCTAGGGATTCGAATTACTTGACATCATAAAGCAAGTGTTGAGAATATGAGCTAAAGGAGAAAGCAGGTAAGGCAATAGTATAGACGAACAAATCTGGGGCTAATCAAGTCCAAACCTCTGATTTAAAATTTTTAAAAGCTTCCAATACGTCTACTTCAAAAACTCCTTAGAATGAAAAGTTCGGATGCGAGTGAGATGACGACAATGAAGAAAATTCCAAGTTGTCATTGTGGACATCAGAATCAACATCTCAGCTTGTACTTTTAGTTGACTTTACACTCAAAAATTTAATATTTTTCCAAAGCTGCTTATTGGGAAGGTCAGTGCGTAGAATCGATGAGTAATAACTCTTTTCTGAAATTTAAATGGCATTTGTCACACGGAGAATTCGATATTCCTCCCAAATATTGGAGGAGCGAAATTGCTTCCACATGAGGAAAGCTCTCTTACGAGCATGAATCAAATTAAGGACACTAAGAATTAACAACTCTTTTAGTTCAGGGTATCACAGAAAAACATTACCTGCTCATTAACAGCAGTTTTAGAATGTACCTTATAAAATCTACCCATCTCTATCTAGTGTGCATAGTGTAGGTGGGATAGAATAGTGTTGCCCAGGGCTAGGTGGGGGGAGCCCTATAGATTCTATCCCTAGAATGTTAGTTTATAAATAAATAAAAATGAATTCTGTTGGTTGGTAATCGAATCACATGAGAACAGCTGGACCGATTTGGCTAATTCTTTTTTTAATATTCGTAATAGTCCAAATAAGGTTTTAAGGGAAAGAAAAATTGAAATCGGGCAACCCCTTCTTTGTGTTGCAACATAAAAATTTCGATTTTACTATATATTTGGGCACTGCTTGAGAACGCGTCGACGTAGAGAGCTAAAATTTGGTGCATGATATTTTCATAGCAATAATAAATGAAATTTTAAAAATGGTCTAAATCGGCCAACCCCTTTTTGGTGTTGCCATACAAAGATTTAGGTTATCATTGTATATTACTTGGAAGTTGCCAGACGGTGTTTTCATAAAAATTGCAAATAGAGGTCCAAAAGTGGAGCAAATCGGGCAACCTTTTCTAGTGGTGTAGCATTACAAAACTTAAGTTTTTTACTATATATTTGGATACTGTATCACTAGTCGAGGTAGAGAGCTGAAATTTTGTACATGTGCCTTTTTTTTAAAAAAATGGAAATTTATGTTCGAAAATGGGACCAATCGGGTAACTCCTTCGTAGTGTTGCCATACATTGTTTTTATAATATTAAGCCAAGCTCAGGGGATACCCTATGGTGTAGAGCACAGCATGGCAGGAAGAAGATATTGAAGGAATTAGGGAATGTGAGGAGAACGGCGGAGGTGCCGATGTATGTCGCCCCAGATTGTATGCCGGAGGAAAAACAGAAGATGGTAATAGGGCATGACGGAATTTTACTGTAAGGATGAAAGTAATTTGAAGGGTTGTGCGCGGTTTGCAGCGCAAGTATTGAATGCAGGAATCATTTTACAAGGGATTAGATTAGATATTTCATCAGAACATTGACCATGCATGTAGCGATAAAGGAGGATGCCTTCCGTCCAACATTGCGGCGGTGCTCGAGTGAGTCCATGTGAGAAATTATTGCCAAATCGCCAATGAGCTTGAAGGCTCTCATTTGGACAATGTCTAATGAAGCGACCAGCCCCAGCCCATATATGGGAATTGTATTCTATTCTAGGAGTAATGTAGGACTTGTAGAGCAGCGTTAGATTTGACGGGCTGAAATATTTGTAGCACCTTTTCAGAAATCCAAGACATTTCGATGCTTCTTTGGCAACAGAGAAGATATGGTCTGTCCGGTTTAATTTACTGAAGATAGTAATGCCAAAAATCCTTAGAGACGCTGAGTCGGAAATTAACGCTCTATAAAAATAAACAGGAGTGTTTAAGTGATGAGACAGCTTTGAGTTTTAGATGCATTGAATTCGACGCGGTTCGCTTTGCCCCAAGCGAGGATATTGTCAAGATCGTTATTCATTGAACTAATCACGCAATCTCGTTTAACATAGTGATATTCCCCCTGGAGTCCGCTACAGTGTCAAAAGAGTAAGCGAAAATATGAATGGAATTGAAAGTAAAGGAAAGCAAATCAATAATGAAAATTAAAAAAAGAGTTGGAGAGATAACAGAGCCTTGAGGTACACCGGCATGTAACGCCATCTAATACAACACGTATCTTGCGATTTAATAGGAAACTTTCAATTCATAATAGATCAGGAGGGGAGATACCATCTGCTTTAAGTTTGGCTCTTAAAGGGCTGGATGCCAGACTCTATCAAAGGCCTTTGAAATATCTAGGGCAACGATTTTAAACACTGGGCACTGACTGAGAACGCGTTGACGTAGAGAGCTACACTCTCTCATATATATTAACGTATGCGCACACGCACACACACATACACACACACACACACACACACACACACACACACACACACACACACACACACACACTCACACACACACACACACACACACACACACACACACACACACACACACACACACACACACACACACACACACACACACCCACACACACACACACACACACACACACACACACACACACACATATATATATATATATATATATATATATATACACACACATATACACAGATGAAACCTAGAGTAAGGAATCGCGTGATCGAGTCAGATGATAGCTTAGATATTAGCCACCCGACCCCTTTCACACCGCACCATCACCCATCAAGGTATATATATTATTATTGAGCAACGCTAGCGGGTTTGCCCTAGTTTCATACAAAATCCACCCCCTCCCCTTCTTAAGGCGTATCGCGTAGAAAATTCGAATGAGTTTCACGATCGTCACTTTTCAAAGTGAAACAACGCTAATTCGGCAGGGGAGCCGAGTTTTTTGCTCAATAAGTTGTCTCGAAATTGGAAGAAAACAAGTTTCAATTCTCGATTTCTCGAATGACAGTGACAGATGATATGCAGCGAGAATTATATAGGGACAAATACATTGATCTTGCTTAGGATTGATAGATAGCTCGAAGTAAAGTTGACATTCTTTGTAAACTTTATAAAATTTTGAAAAAATTCGGTTTACAAAGAGTGTGTAAAGTAAAATTTTCACTTCGGGTCTTACAGTCTTAAGTATACAATCAATTTTGTTTTTAGTTTTAATTTTGCACCTTGCAATGGATTATTTGTTTATGAATTTGTTTTTCTTTTTAAGTCGAGATCGCTACCTAATTGAAAAAAGTCTATTGAATACCAAAAATATTTTTGGAGAAATATTCCGAGTAGAAAAATAAAGGTCTACACTAGAGATATAGTATAAGCGCAAACAAAGTGCTTAGCGATATAGAATATCATAAATAAGGTCTATAAGATTTACGGGGCTGCTAAAAAAATAATCTTACAGACGTAGGTACATACTGATAGACTTTAGGATATTTCCAGAATGAATCTGAAGTCATATCAAATATGACCTTCACAAAATCACGAACGATTTAACAGCGCTACTAAGACTTTTTACGTGGGGGTAGGTCTTCTACACAGTGCGATGATAATGATGATGATGAATATTTCATGTATACATTTGTGTGGTGTGATTTCAAAGCAAATTAAATGAGACCATTTGAAAAATAATAAACATCAAATTAAAGGTGCGTTTGATCGTGAATAAAATAAAAATTTCCAAACGGAATAATCTCACATCTGATTAGATAGAATATAAGCATTTCAGGGCGCCACGATACATAACAAGTACGTGCCAAACTAACAGATGACTATCACACGTCTCTTAAAAGATGTTTTCTAAAGAATCTGTTTGTTGTTGGTTTGTTTTAAAAATCTTTCAGAGTAAGTCTGCTGTGCTGCTACTTAAGTAATACCTCATGTCATGCCGCCACCGCCTACGTACATATATTATGTAAATAAAGTAGAAAAAGAGTTGCATCTGTAATATTTACACAGAGATCCATTATCTTTACTTACCTTATGCCATCACTTTCAATTTCCTAAAACGTTATCGGAGTCTTATGAAATGTGTTTTTTTTTTGTAGGTGGGTAACCTTTACTGACCTAGGGCGAGAATAGGTGCAAAAAAAAACAATCTTGAATACTACTGCGTATGGTAACTAAAAAAAAAACTATTACCTGCAAAATTCCTTTTTTTGCAAACTTCAGTTCGTTACCGTTGATTCTATATTAAACCACTGCACTATGGAATATATGGGTCAGTTGCTGATCAAAAATCTGTAGTTTTGTTATTTTTGAAGATATAGACTTGAAATTTTGCATACGTCTATTTAAAAAATAAAAAAAAAATGAGTTTGAAAATGGCGCCAATCGACCAACTTCTTCGTAGGGTTGCCATACAGAAAGTTTGTTTTTCCCTATATATTTGGGCACTGCCTGAGAACGCGTCGACGTACCGAGCTGAAAGTTTGTGCATGGCCTTTTCATAGCAATAGTAAATAAAATTTCAAAAATGGGCTAAATTGGGCAACCTATTCTTGGTGTTGCCATATAATTTTTTTTGGTTTCTTACGTAATACTGTGTCTTGTTAACTGTTTGTTTTCGTCATTCGTCGCTGACCATTTTTTAAAGGAAAGAGTATGATATATGTAAAATCATCTCCATGCACCTAATCCAGACATGTAATGTTAGAGCACTAATGGCTGTGAAGGAAAGACCTGCAAAAATATATGCGAAATGTAGTAGCTGGGGCGTGTGTGACCCAAGTGCATGAAAATGGGTTTTCTGGAGGTAAAAACGTTCCGAGAAAGTTTCCTGAATCGAGAACCACTCGATAGTACTCGGAGAGACCTTTAATTTGATGTGCAATAGGCGGTATTGAACCCCCCCCCCCCCCACTGGTGTTCTTACCCCCTACCCTTAGAGTATGCGGAGAAAATTTTTCTTCTGCGAATTGTAGCTGGTAACGAGCTGAGGCGAACAGTGAAACCCGTTTTCCGATCGGATATAACTCTACCGAGTTAGAGCCGATCTAAAGTGCGAAAAATCTAGCACCTGAGTTCGAATAAAAAGAGGGAAATACTAAAAAAACGGGTATTGGGATGGCTATAACTAGCTATTTAAGCTTCCAAGTATCTCCTATACATACAAATGTGGGTACTCAAATATCTTCTCAGGACTTGAGGAATTCGGTTCTGCGCTAGATTTTCCAAAATGTACTAGATCAAACCTAGACCGCCTCCCCCAGCTTTCCCCCGCTAGATAGAAATAAACATTGTTAAAAACAAATGTTCAGAGTATTATAATGCATCGTTTAAAACATCTCTCATGTCTGGAGTTGTCAGGCCTAAAATGGACATCCCTCTTTGCATCTGAAATAAGTTCAGCTTTTGTTTGTCAGAAAAAGTTGAAGGCGTGTAGAGAGTTGATTCGTCTTCTGTCATTGGAACAGGCAGAGTTAAAGAATATTCTGTATCAAGCCAATTGTTATTAGTTCTAAGAAATTGATCTTTCTTGCGTGAAGCTTGAGCCCAACATTTATTGAAATGTGGTAATAATTTCTTTTGAAAATCACAAATTATCAATTCTATGTTGTCCTCTGAAATTTGTTAATTTTCATGTAGAAATGTACTCAGAACCGAAAAACTTTTCCGTTCTCAATGTAGTAGAAAAGTAACAATTCACATTTTGAACAGTTAAAACAACTCGTTGTAATCGTAATTGTAAACTATTAACGTACAATAATGATTGTAATGAAAGGTGTTTTTTTTTTAACCAAGCTTTATACAGGAAAATCAAATGAGGGTAGTGTTCACCATGTTGAAGAGCTGCCATCTGTAAAATCATTAAACCAAGACAACGAGTTCGAAAGCCTCGGATGTTTTTGCTTGAAACCCGGACATTGATGCCAGATAATTTTTTTATTTTATTTACTAATGAAATGGGTTCAAATTATTATACAGTGTCTTTCCGTATTTATTTATTATAAAATTGGTAAGTTTACAAAAAACAGTTTAAGTTTACATAAAACGTTGACAATGAACTAAATTAAATCTCTCTTCAATTTAGGTACACAAATATATCTTCAAACAAGTAAAAAAGCTAGAATTGGTGTAAGACCAATTCATATGATACTCTAGATCAGACCTGTAAAGTACTTAAGTACTAGTAACAGTACCAGTACCTGGACTTCTACTTGAAAAATGTTTAAGTACCAGTACCAGGACTTGTACTTGAAATTTAGTACCGGGACTTGTACTTAAAATATTTCAAGTCCAGGTACTGGTATTTGTACTTGGAATTTTACAGGTCTGCTGTAGATGAATCCTCGTAGGTAATTACGTATGGTCACCTCTCTGTACAAGTTTGATTGTTGAAGTGGTTTTTCGGATTTACTTCTAGAACGGCTCGTCGGATAATAAAAATGTTTATAAACAATTTCATAGGATTTTATATTCTGAAGAACTTTTCAGTAAAACAAAAACCTCCAGGACAAATCACAACCTAAATTTTTATATGGCAACACCAAGAATGGGTGCCCGATTTAGTAAATTTTTGAAATTTTATTTACTATTGCTGTGAAAACTTCTTGCACCAAACGGACGGATACACGGAACTTCCAGAACCACTTTCTCGGTCTCTGGCGCAGCAAACCATGTATACATTTTGGAAATGCAAAAAATCTAGAGACTTTTTTTTGATCTCCGGTCTCCCGTTGTGTATTTCAAACCAAACACGTTTCCTTGTTCGGTCTCCGGTTCTCAAAGTTTATTAATTTTTCGTTGCCGGGAACTATTTGTGTGTACTGCTCTATCAGTTAACTGTGGAGTGAGTTTAACAAAGTTTTTTGTTAATTTTTATTTAATTTATTATAGGTTCATTCTATAGAAAATCGAAAAAAATTTGCACTTTTCCAACGATTTTCTTTTGCTAATAGATAAATTATTTTTTGTCCTGCGATGTATGCAGCCTGAATTAAAATAACCTTAAACGAGTTCTGTAATCCTTAAAATTTTTCAATTTTTGGTATGTAGGTATAGTTATATTAAAGAAATCATAACTTTGGATCTAATTATCATAGAGGCATGGTGTTTAGATTATGCCAGGAATAGTTATATAAAGAATAGCGTTTATAAGACAAACAATTAAGAATAATAAAAATATTGTTATGAGCCACAAAGCGATATAAGCGACATCTATTGGAAATGGATACAACTTTAGGTTAGTGACATCTTAGTAAACTTTGGGTTTGGAGAACGGATTATTCAGGTAGGTTCTAGGATAATTGGTAGAGTATAAATATGGCGCTACTCACATCCAGGAGGCGAGTCTTATTTCAGACAGTGAAGTAAACGAGGTACAGTAGTAACGATAACTAAGGAGTTGATTTGATAATTGTTTGTGAATTGTGGGAGTAAAGAGTAAAGTTAAATAAAAAAAGAACTTTCGAATTATATCTGAAATATTGTGCTTTAAATAACGAACTAAAGCCACGCTCGTAACATATGTTTTTTTTTCAAAATGCATCTTATTAATTTTTCTAATTTCTTTAAATAAAAATACTAATAATGCGATAGTAGATAATAAACCTATTACGGAAAAGATTTGTTTTCGTACATAAGAATTTTTTTCGTAAATAGAGATCTGGTTATATTTGAAAAATAAATAAAAAAAATCATGCAAATTTGTTGTGATATCATTTATCTCGTAAAATTTTTAAACCAAGGCTACAGTTTTTTTTTTAATGTTTTTGATATAAAAATTTTAATAACCTTTGAGATAATTCTTTCTAACATTCTCTTTCTTGACAATTGACATCAGATCACTAGAGACCAAATTTCGTGTATACACTTCAGAGACGTATCTCTAGAGACTTTTTTCTTATGATCTCCAGAGACCTAATTTTTTGACATCCAGATGTAATAGATTTTTGTTTGTGTAAACCGGAGACTAGAGAGCAAAGGTCTCTCACAATTCTTGCTTTTGTCCAGTGCTGAGAAATTTGTGAAAATACTATCTTTTCGTTGGCATTATGAGTAAAAGGTAAAAAAAAAAACTGTGTTATCAATAACTCGGTGCTCAAATGAGCATTCGATGTTTTAAAAAACATTAAGTCAAAGTTGATTATTTGTTGAAAGCTTGTCTTTTTAAATTCTATCAATTTTGTGTCATCAATTTTGATGGTTTTGTTTTGTAAAAATAAAACCGTAAATAAATAAATAAATTGTTGTAAAGATTATTTATTATACACTTCCACTACTCCATGGAACACCGTGTAGAGTAAGAGTCGAGTCGGTCTGTCTGCCAGCAATATCAGGTATACAGTACATATGTACAGTACACACAAAACATAAATTATTATTTAATTTATATTTTCGAAAATTTTAATACCCGGACGGTATAGGAAACTCCGTTCGGACGCTTCCCGGACGGCCACCAAACTAGGACAAATCCGGGGAGGCCCCTAACCATGGACCATCCTTACCGCAGATGACTTTATTCACCCGCAAAACGAATGTAAAATTGTAACAAATACCTACAATGCACGCGAAAACGATAAATATTACCACTAAAACAAAAAATCGGCCAAGTGCGAGTCGGATCCGCGCACAAAAGGTTCCGCACCATCGTACAAAATTTAACTCTACGTACTTTTTATTTATTTTTTCAAATGAGAGTACGCGCCATTGTATGGGGCCCCTTTAATTTTTAATTTATTTTTATTTTTATTATTTGTTGTTATAGCAGCAATAGAAATACACACACTGTGAAAATTTCAACTGTCTACCTATTATAGTTCACGAGATACAACCCGGTGACAGACAGACGAACGAACAGGTAATAGGGCTCCCTTTTTTATCCTTTGGGTACGGAACCCTAAAAACAGTTAACTATTCAGTTCCCAACATAATGGACTTTGTGATGTTTTATCACATGATACTTCATAGTTTTAAAAACCGCAAATAACCTCAGCTGGTTCTTAAGTGCCAAACCCAATTCCGCCGTTCCGATTCAATTCGATTCGATTCAATTCGATCCGTTACGTGCATGAGCACAATTGTTCCATTCAAACTTACCATCAGTTTTAAATTTCTCATTGAAATTTTTCCAGATTTTGTCTTTTCTTTTTACATCCATGTAAAATTTGTTGCCTTTGTCATAAAGCTCTTCATATTTTTTAATTTCTTCAATAAAAACTTCTTCATCCATCTTGAGTTATACACAAACATTGTACAGGGAATTTTTCTAGGTTATGTCATCCGTAAAAGTTGAAATTTGCTCAACTTCTCCGTTTCGATCCATTTCGAATGTGTCCAATTACACGTACGTCTCATATAAGCAAATTTGACATTTGTACGTATCGGATCGAAACGGTGCAATTGTGTTTCCCACTTTACATATACAGGGCCTGTTCTCAAAGTAGTAGGACTGGTTTTTTCCTGGGCGAACGGGTGGACGGGACGTGATCTGCGCACGCAGGATCGGTGTAGGAGGATATTGAGAATGCTGGAAAAAATCGGCAGTCGGCTCTCGGCCATTGAAGAGAGCAGGTCGCTTGTGTTGTGAACCCTGTCGAAACGCCTCGTCACGGATAATCAGGGAGCGTTTACTGGAGCAGCGATTCCCGATCAAATTTTGTGTGAAGCTTGGTAAAACGGACAAAGAGACTCACGACATGATTAAGGAGGCCTGCGGTGATGCTGCTTCCATGGGTAGATGAGGTATTTTTGAGTGACACAAGTTGTTCCGAGAAGGTACGGAAAGAGTGGAAGATGACGACCGCTCCGAACGCCCTTCGACCAGCAAGACCAACCAAAATGTGTCGCGAGAGAAAAATTTACTGAACACTGATCGTAGATCGAGTATCAAAATAATTGCTGATGACTTGAGCATTCCTCAAACATAAGTTTTTGAGATCGTGACAGAAAACTGAGCCATGAGGAAAGTGTGCGCGAAGTTGGTGCAGCGAGTGTTGTCAGAGGAGCAAAATTCCAACCGGAAAGCGAAAGTGGCAACGTTGTCTTAGCCCCACCAGACTTTTTTCTATTCCCGAGAATCAAATTCACACTCAAGGGGAAGCATCACGGCAAAGGTAACCTAATATTAAGAAGATAGGACACAGCTGAGCAAAATTGGAAATTTTTTGTGTTTTTTTGCCTATGCATTATTGTGGTGCAACTGAGACAACGAGTTAAATACAAAACTTAGGATTACCCGAACGACAAAATCTTATTGAATCCCTCATAATCCTATCAAACTATTCAAAATAATGTACATCAGGTCACACTACCTCTAATTTTTAAGAAAAAGATAAATTTCGCTTTTGTCAAGGTGCTGAAACGAGATGTAAAATTCCTCTCAAATGAAATTATCATTTTTCTTGAAAATATTAGAGAATCCAGCATGAGTTTCTCCCACTTAATCTCATCAGAGCAAAACGAATGTAAACAGAAGCACGTGCTGTTCAAATTGCATAGAAATTACACTAACAAACATTGGTTAGGTATGCTATAAAAAACATTGGATATTTCTCACAAAATTTGAGAGAAAACCGGTTTTCACAAAAGCGCGGGAACATTTTATGAACGTAAAAACGTGAAAATTCCACCCTTTCTAATTTATTTACGAAAATGAATCATTTGCCATCCTGTTTCGTTGCATGCAATTTGCGCTTTCACATTTTTTATCTTTATTCATAAAAGTTTTAAAGAGAGTTTGATTTTTTTATTCAATTGTTTTCTTTCGTTCTTCCTTTTCTTGCCATGTGCAATTTAAATGTAAAACAATCAGAAAACTCTTCTGTGTCCTAACTTGTCATTAAGTTAGCTTTGATCACGGTTCGGTCCAGGCGTTCCTGGAGGCGTACGAAAACTGGAAAACTCGTTGGCAGCAGTGTGTAGATGCGAAAGGCTGCTACTTTGAAAAATTCTTATCGTTCGTACTATTCTCATGAATAATTTTGAATAAATTGAGTCTTACTACTTTCAGAACAGACCCTGACATGAAATTTACAACTTAGGCAAGCTTAGTTAACTGTCAAAAGTCTCATCGAAATTGAAAAAAAAACATATTTTTTGTTACATTTTATAATAAAAATTATGACAGACATATTTTATCTCGATATATAATATTAATAACTGTTCCTAAATTTACAAAAGATATCATTTCTAAATATGTATTATTGCGAGCGTGGCCTTTGGTCCGTTATTTAAAACACAATATTCAATATACAAGTTCTTTATTTCACTTCTAATCTTATACAATTCGTAAACCTTCAATTAATCAACTCAACTTTAATTATCGCAATCCAATTACAACACTTCCGCCTGTTTATTACTTTCGCTTGTTAACACTGCAATGTCTAAGACAAGACTCCTTTTCTGGCGGTAACAACAGTTATATTTATACCCTAGAAACTCTCCAGATTATTCTGGAGTATTCTATTCCAGAAGCTTCTTGACTATTCTATTCATTCTGATCCTGAACCTTCCCGAAGATTGCATCATCGATTCTCCGAACCTGAAGTTGTTTACTCTTCATTGCCAGTAGATGTCACCAGTTGTCTCTTTCTATTGCACGTAACAGAATCATACAATAGGACTTTTTTTGGAACTAATGCTGAAAATCTAACTCTGAAAGTATATAATCCCGTTTATACACCATATGTGTCATGAAACACTCCCAATATAACCAGAAAAACTAGTGGGTATAGACTAGGTATCTAGATATCAATATCCTTAAAAATTACTGAGTATAGTCGCCTGATCATCGGCACTGCTTAGCTTATGTTGCGCAGCGACATCTAGTTGTTGAAGATATTATGATAATGTGTCTAATAGGGCGTGCGGAGCACTACTTTCCAATATTGAAAAGTAGGCGGGGCGTGACCACTGTGTTTATGGATGATATCTGATACCTACTTGGCTTGAACAAGATTTATTTGCTTGCGATCCCAATTTAATTAGTTAAATTAAAATAAAATTAAACATTTTATCGAAGTCAGTTGTACCTTCGAAAAACTTGCTATTAACAAAGCTACAATATCTTTGCAACAAGAATACTAGTAAAGGAGCAAAAGAAGAGCGATCTAGACGACTTAAACAGAAAACAGTATTAAAAATATGAAGCAAAGTAAGTTGACAAAATTCTTAAATTGTTTGTACAATTTATATTTAAAGCGTGAAACACAGTGCTGGCTTTTCCAACCTGGCCGGCCTCACTAACTTTGACAATTCTGTAGAATATATGGGATCAGGTTATCAAGCTCCCAATGGCAAAGATGGTGATGCCGGCCAGGTTGAGGTTGAACTCGAGTAGGTCTACTATCTACTCTGCTGGAACTTTATCAGGTTTGACAGCTAATTTTTGTAATCAATTGATGCCAGCATTGTTTACAGGAAAAAGTGTACGGAAAATTTGTTGAAAAAAAGTTTTACAAACATATTTATCGTAAAAATCTATTCCTGCTGTAGTAAATTATTACAAAGTAATTTCAATTTTCAAGCCAACAGCCAAATTAACTGCTATCATATAGAAGTTTTCAAAGCTCGTATTGTGAGCTGTAAAAGTTTGCAATGCTCATCAGTTCGAGGTTCTTAAAGTTATAACTGAGGTCGAGGTTGGAAAACCTAGCACTGTGTTTCGGCCTTAAGACTTATTTTCCTTGAAGAGCTGTACTCAAGAAGCAAACAATAATCATAATGCAGTTAAAATAAAATTGATTTACATAATAATAATAATATTACCATAAATAATAATAATTAAAATAGCTGATTTAGCTCTTATTCAAATATACATATTGTGGGCCTGTATGGT
The DNA here is from genome assembly GCA_963930735.1 of Dioctria linearis. Lineage (NCBI taxonomy): Eukaryota > Metazoa > Arthropoda > Insecta > Diptera > Asilidae > Dioctria > Dioctria linearis. The sequence goes on along the minus strand of OZ005742.1, from coordinate 11,399,634 downwards.
ACATCTAGGAATTGCTTGCAGCTAGAAGCAGGTATAGTAACATGACTTCCGAGACAATTTATGTTTTCCCAACGTTATCTACAAATTTATATTTTGATGTTATTTATGTATGTACATATGTATATACCTTTTCGTCAATTTCTGTTTGTTACCAGCGGTTTTTACATCATGGAAACGGAGCTTTTCTTTAAGTTACTCCATATTTTCTTCATTATATTTAATTTTTGAAATTATAATTGCAATATAAAGTAAATATTGCACCTATTTGATAGTTATAAAGAGCGGGCTGTCCATAAACCCGATGGTGCTGCCAAGAATCCAGTTGTCAGTTTTACAAGTATTTGCATGCCCCATTATGCAAAAATGTGTCTGTGCTTACCCAAAAAATTCGAAAAAGAAGAGAAGAAGAAGGAGAACCGAAATTTGCAACATTTCTAAAAAGTATTTATGATCAGGTCTTGTACTACCATATTCCATAGCGCACAGTCGTCATTGCGGCATCGTTCCTTCACTGTATATACCTTGTGCCTTCCGAAAATAGGACTTTCAATGCTCTATATTTTTCGTGTGGTTCTATCCTATGATACAAACATAACAAAGTATGGCCGATTCGAGAGGAATTTTTTGTGTTGCTATGTCATGAGGTGACTAATGACATTTCCAGCGAATTTGTTTTGAGTTTTTCGTATTTTATTGACTGAAATACGTTTTGAATATATTAAAAAAATTAACAAAACATTACTTGGGGAAAGGTAATTATGTGCTAGTGTGAAAGCAAAGAAATTTACTAATAGAAAATTTTTTTCACTTTGAAAAGGACGATTGAAATTGAAACGGACAAATTTCTGACAATTGTCGTCAAAGTAGGCAAGCAACCAATTGACAGATTTTCCAGCCATACTCTTGTTAATCATGTTGTATCATGGTTCTATCCTACATATTTTCAATCATAACCACAACAACGAACTTCCAACTCCTACGTTTTATAAAACCTGAAGCCCCTAAAGGTAAATTGTTCACGCAAATGTTCGTCAAATTTATGAAATTTTCTCAAATTTTCAACTGTGCTTAAGGCAGTTGGTCGTATCTATAGAGAGTAACTAAGCGCGCACGTTTACTGTACATATCAACATAACTGCTCTATTATACTGCGGTCTGTACATAAATAATATATTTACAAAGCCAACAAAAAAAAAAAAAGAGGATGAGTTTTTTTTTCACCCAAATTATGGATGTGACTTGACTACTAATTGGGGCCTTGTTCGTTCATTATTGGATGGATAAGAACTTGAAAAAGCTCTCTTCATTAGACGACTGAAAATGTGCTGTTTGAACACCTACTTAATTTCTGTGCTATGAATGCATACTTTGGTATGTGTTGTGTACAATTTGAATATATAAACTTACTCTCATAGGCATAAATATATGTGTACAGATTATGTAGGTGCGGTATAGGTATAATACACGTGTTTTGTGCTCACTGTAGTACATACAAACTTATAGAAACGACGCGCGACCAAATTGTTCGCGAAATTGATTTCGAATTTGATTGCTTTCAATTCATTTTTGCAGCTCTTTGACTCATCATCCATCACCACCACAAGTGGGAAAGTAGTAACCTTTGTTCTCGCGTCTCAATAATAATAAAACGCTCGGGCTCCGAGTGAAAGTTTCATTTGCAACGACAACACGGCGACGATGTTTGAAAAATTGAAGATTTTTTATTTATTGTTTTTTTGTTTCCATGCATATTGTGTGAGGGATTTGTGCAATCAAGCAAATTCTTGAGAGTTTATTCAAAAGAAGTTTGAAAATTTAGTTCCGGGTTTTTAGTGAGACATGGTTGGCGCACTTAAATGAAATTGATAAAAAAAAAATTGGATTTCTTTCCGGTGATTGTGCCACTCACTGACAACATTTATAAACCTACGGATAAGAAGCCCCTTACAAAAACAAATGGAAATATAGTGAAAGATAAATATTTGGAACAATCTATAATTTTTGTTTTTATTCCAACTGTAGACAGTTTTCTTTATTTCAACTGTAGACAGTTTAAAGTTTCAATCACAAGAGTCAAACGTACTGTCCTACATTTTTTTTCATATTATAAAGTCAAGCTCAGGGGTTACCATATGATGCAAAACACACAGAATGGCAGGAAGGAGATAGGGAAAGGATTATGGTACTTGTGGAGAGTAGCGGAAGTGCTAATGTATGTCGCCCTTAAACTTTCGCCGATTGTATTCCGGAAAAAAAGAAAGACAAAGGATGGTAGACTGTTTCACATTCGCACAGTTCAAGTTAAAAAAAGCATTACGGAATTTTACTGTACGGTCGAAAGTATTTTGAAGGGTGAAAGGATCTGGACAGTTTCCAGCGCGAGTATTGCGTGCAGGAATCATTCTATAAGGGATCAGCCTCGATATTTAATCAGAAGATTGTTTATGTATGTAGCGATAAAGGAGCGAAAGGCATTCGACATTGCGGCGGTGTTCGAGTGAGTCGATATTGACAAGTTATTGCTAAATCACTAATGAGCTTGAAGGCTCTCTTTTGGACAATGAAGCTAAGACTGTGCGACCATAGTCTGGCGGTGCAAAGGGTTAGTAAAGCGCAGAGCTGCCAAGGCAGAATAACTGGATGTGAAAAGCCATATATGTGCACCGTGCTTCGTTGTGCTGAGGTCCTGTACATCTGATTACTGATTAAAGTGCGTGTACCTAGTGAAGCCTAGCGCGTATATGCAGCTTGGTATTTGTACCTTGGTATGCTATAAGACTACTGGCGTTAGTCTCAAGCCTCTCTTAGCCTAAAGGGCGGATCATAATCTTCTCGTAGTCCACTGCTGTCACTTTATAAGTGCTAATATGATTAAGCCCGAACGGAGGTACCAGTATCGTTTAAGGATCTGCATGTAAGATTCACTGGGAGTACTCATGTCGTATGATCATTTGATACGAAGCCATACCAATTGGGTAGCCGACATTGCTAACTTGGTACTACGGGGTTTGTGAAGCCACGAATAGAGCTCTTTGAGCAATATTCGCCTCAATCTGGGAAGGCCCCCTTGTGGGAGCATTGTAGTGGTTGTGGTAGCCCATATCGCGAGCAGAATGAGATTATCTGACTCTGCATGACTTGGGCGAACATTCTTTTCTAAACAGAGTAGTTTGCTCTTTTGTCATAATTGCATACTGCGTCCGTGAATTTGAAGGATGGTCGCTTATTTAATGTATGCTTAGAGGATTGGCTCTAGGCGTGGAGTTGCGGTAAATCAACCGGGTGCCGTGACCCAAAGATCGGAAGAATTATATTCTGTCTCTCAAGGGTGTTGATTGCCGCTTGTCTTCAATCCGTGCATTAAGAGTGCCGTGAGATTAAGCCATAATGGCAGGTGCTCACGTAAAACCATGACAGCTTTCTGTGCGATCAACCCCGACTTAGATATGGAAATTGTATTTCATTGTAGGTCTGATATAGGACTTGTAGAGGAGTGCTAGATTTGACGGACTGAAATATTTCTTACATCTTTTAGAAATCCAAGACATTTTGATGTTTCTTTGTCAACAGAGAAGATGTGGTCTATCCTGCTTAACTTACTGGAAATATTAATGTCGAGAATGTTTAGAGACACTGAATCGGAAATTAATGCTGCATCAAAAGAAACGAGAGTGGTTAAGTGATGATCTTGTTTTAAAGAGATGAGACAGCTTTGGGTCTTAGACGCATTCGCTTTGTCCCAAGCGAGGATATTGTCAAGATCATTACAATGATCTAATCACGCAATCTCGTTTAACACATGCGTCATTTCCCTGGAGTCCTCAAGAGTGTCGAAGGAGTAAGCGATATCAAGAGTACTGGCATCAGCGAAAATATGGATGACATTGAAAGTAAGTGAAAGCAGATCATTAATGAAAATTAATAAGAGAGTCGGAGAGATAACAGAGGCCCAGGGGCACATCGGTATTTATAGGATGCAGTTTAGATGTAACGACATCTAATAAACCTGAATTAGGCGACTAGATAAAAAACTTACCATCTACAATAGATGAGGAGGGCAGAGATCAAGTGCTTTAAGTTTGGATAAAAAGGCAAGATGTCAGACTCTATAAAAGGCCTTTGATATATCCAGAGCAACGATTTTGGACTCACCAAAATTATGAAGACTACGGTTGCATTCACACCGTACGTTATAATTATCCTTCAGTGTTGATTCCATCAGAACGCCACATAAATTTCTACGCATATCACTCTTTGTATTCACCCCGGTAAAACAAAATGATTTAATCAGCAGCTCTGATGAATTATTAATACAACGACCAGTGTGCATGCAGCCTTAGTTTCCAGAAGAGCATCCATACCCGAAGCCATATTGGCGCTCGTTGATGAGTTTATTGGTTTCTAGATACTTCATTAATTTGAAGGTACCAAAACCTTTGTAGGAATCGAAAATTGAGGGATTACTACGCCCTACTTTCTTGGAAATGCGCTGAACGTGAGCTAGGTTCCAAGCAATTGGAAATATTCCTGTCGAATAAGACAAGTAGAATAGTTTGTACAGAGTTTTACCCAAGGATGAGGCATAGCTTTTAATTAAAAGGGGGGGGGGGGAAACCATCAGGACCTGCAGCTTTTCGAGACCTTAAACACATTCCTCGTATCGATCCACATGGAGGATGCAAAAAAGGTGTCTGTGAAGTGAATTTAGCAGCCAACATATTAGCTTTATCCAGGGAGTCAACAAATACTTCACCATTCTTAAGTGATAATAATGGTGATGACAATTGTGTGTATTCCAAGTGAGTTATAAACTCAATTCCAGGTTAGAATACATCAACAGCAGCCTCTTTATCTGTCCGTAAAAATACGCAGAGCTCACCAATTGTCGTCCGAATGAGCTGCTCCATCAGTTCCCGTTTTTCCGATCCAAATCCAGATCCATATAGTAGTACGTTTGGTCTTTGTCTGAAAATAAAATCCAAAGGCGGTGGGTTAAGTAAAATCTGAAGGAGCGGACCGTATCGAGGATATGGAACACAGGAAGTCCAGTGCTTCTATTTGCACCAACACTGTTTTGAAATCTTAATTTACATGTTCGCTGCAAACACACATAAAGGAGATTTGCATACATCACATAGGTACATATATACTGAGTACCTGATCCTCTAGAGCAATGAGATAGCGGATGACATAGCAAAAAAGGGTTATGCAATGGATAGCTCCGATGAAATATCGTAAATATGTGAAAATTCCGATCGGAACTCTAACATCGACATCATCACCGATAGCCACGAGAAGGTAAATGATCGGAGGGTTAATGGAGATCCCTACTGAATTGTGAGAGCGTATATAGAACAGGAGGAGAACAATGAAGCTCTTTAGGGGGAATACCGCAGCAAAAGGCTGCTACAAGGAGGAGTTCTATCTCCACTCTTATGGTCGATCGTGATTGATGATCTGCTAGAGAAGTTGACCAGTTCGGGTTTTAATGTTCAAGGCTACGCGGATGACCTAGTAGTTACAATACGGGGCAAGCATGATCAAGTCATATCCGACCTCATGCAAATAGACCTCTCCAAAGTCCGCACGTGGTGTTTAAACAAAGGCCTTAGCATAAACCCCAACAAAACGGTAATCGTTCCGTTCACAAGAAGATCGAAGCTTTCACTAACGGCTCCTCTTCTTGATAATACGGAATTGATATTTTCAGACGAAGTCAAATATCTGGGGATAACCCTAGATAAGAAACTTACCTGTAATTCGCATCTGTCCAGAGTGACGGATAGAGCGATGCGATCTCTCTACACGTGTTGTCGCTTTATTGGCAGAACATTGGGTCTGAAGCCAAAAATGATGTACTGGACGTAGACCACAGTTGTTAGACCCATGGTCACCTATGCGGCCCTCGCATGGTGGCCAAAAACTAATCAAAAGGTGGCTGAGGCTCTGCTTCAAAAAACCCAGCGGCTTGCCTGTCTAGGAATAACTGGTGCCATGAGAACCTGCCCCACAGCAGCCATGGAAGCCTTATTAAACCTTGCACCCCTGCATTTGCAGGTGAAAAAGGAAGCGATCTCCAGTACTATAAGAGTACAAACGGAGAAACAGTTAAAGCCAGGCGATCTGGTTGGTCATTTAAGTATCTTAAAATAGATATGCTTCGAGCAAGTGACGACAATGTCTGATATAATCACATAAGACCATTCCAAGTGGTTCTTGGAGACCGACAACAATGGCGCTCCACTAAACCGTCCTTCCAACAAGGATCGATGGTGTGGTATACAGACGGCTCAAAAACAAACAGTGGGTCGGATTGGGTGTATACGGCCCCAGATGCCATATATCAAAGGCTCTAGGCTCTACCCCTACCGTATTCCAAGCCGAGGTATTGGCAATAGAAAAATGCGCCAATACATGCATTAAAAGAGGCATAAATGGCTCAACCATTATCCTCTCGGACACTCAAGCTGCCCTCAAGGCCTAAAAGTCCTACACCATCAAGTCAGGGATAGTCTGGGAGTGTCTACAAACCCTAAAAGATTTATCAAGAGGAAACAAAGTTATCCTCATGTGGGTACCTGGACATGAGGGCCATAAAGGCAACGAAATTGCTGATGGCCTAGCCAAAAGAGGAGCGGAAACTCCCTTTGTCGGACCGGAGCCATTCTGTGGCACCTCAAAGCTGCCCTAAATAACTGGGAGAACAAACAAAAATCCCTATACTGGTAAAGGCTACAAGGACTTCGTCAGGCAAAAAAGTTTATCGACACCTCTGGAGGAAAAACAAAAGAACTATTACTCCTCAAGAAAACAGAGCTCAAAATAATTACAGAACTCTTCTCAGGCCATTGCCCCTTGAGGTATCACCTAAACAAACTGGGTTTGGCTGAGACTTCATCCTGCCGCTTCTGTCAGGATGCTCACGAAACCTTGGAGCACTTGCTCTGCAACTGCGAAGCATTGGCCAGGCGGAGATTACTCCACCTTGAACATGCTTTTCCTCCACCAAGTTACGTATGGAACCTCAAGCCCAGAATTGTTCTAGACTTTATTAACAGTCTAAACCTATAAATGGAGCAAATTCAATGGGGACTCACAATAGATCTTTCAGGTCGCAGTGATTGCGAGGCTAACGCTTACACACCCCTTCACAAATCTAATCTAATCTAGGGGGAACAGAGCCGATACCAGGGAAGAGTCAAACAATTAAATCATAAAACTAAAATTTTAGAAACTATATACAAACTAGATCATTGTCAGGACAATCCCCAAAATTGAAGCCTTTTTAACCAGCAGCCATCAACCTCTAAAATGTATGAGTTGAGTCCACACGTTGAGTATCAGCTGGTAAACTATTCCAGGCACGAATAGCTCGTACAAAGTAAAAGTCCTTCATTATGGATTGTTGAAACCTAGGGATCAATAAGTTAAAACGTCTACCAGAGTTTAGAAATTCTAGTTGGTTAAAAGCATACCCAGGTTGTTTTGGAGTGTATTCATGTATGAAGAGATGCAAGAAGCCCCTACGCTTTAAATAATATTCCTTCAGAGGACAACCAACAAGATTATTACCATGCGGTGGAAACGTGTCAAATCGTCTTAGACAAAACACGAGTCTCGTACAGAATGCAACTGTTAATTTCATTGAGCTTACAGAATATAAGTTAGGAAATAATAGAAAGGGCAGAAGCAGTGACTTTACTAGCAAGAGTTCAGAATAACCCGTAGGTTTCGCACACGATCAGTAATAAATGCTAGAACGTGATTATTAAAAAAAAAAAAGCAGGCGATAAATCAGAAACTTCAAACGGCTGTCGATAAAATGTAATGCATTGGGATTTTGGGAGGTTCAGTTGCGAACCATTATTAGTCGCCCAATTCAAAACATTCCTCAATCCTCCACCAGTCCAATGGAACGTCCTATATATAACTGCACATTATCAACATTTATATATATGAATTTTACATTCCTCAATAATCTTAAGAAGGTAATTGATATACATGCTGAATAGCAAAGTACTTAAAATAGATCCCTGAGGCACACCACGAGTAAAATTCAAATTATCAGAAATATGTTCCCTTATTTGTACCCGCTGCAATCTGCCGATAAGAGAGACTGCAGTCGAATGAAACTGAAAATTTGTAGACAAGAACAAAGACAGATAATTCATCCTTTTCCAGCGAATGCGTATATCGCTTGTAACTCTTAAAAGAGCTCTTTCGCAACTATGCTATTTGCGGAGATCAGATTTGCATGACTTTAGTAAGTTATTAGTTTTAAAAGATTGAAGATGTTGAATCATTTGTTAGGTCAATGACTTTTCCATAACTTGGGCAGAAAACATAACAGACTTAATAGGATCCTTGGCTTTATTGACACAAGAAAGAAGAAGAACAGTAGGAGTACTTTATAAGTTTCACTAGATATTCATTTGTAATACGTTGAGTTGTCCAGAAGAGAATATGCGAACAAGTTGTGAAGAAATTTGATGGAATAAATACCGCTCTTGCAGACAATACAGAGAGAGAGAGAGAGAGAGAGAGAGAGAGAGAGAGAGATAGAGACAGAGAGACGGAAAGAGTGGAAGAGAGAGTTGGAGGAATAGAGAGACAGAAAGAGTGGAAGAGAGAGTTGGAGGAATAGAGAGACAGAAAGAGTGGGAGAGAGAGTTGGAGGAATAGAGAGAAAAAAGAGAAGGCAGGAGAGAAAGGGAAAGATAGAGAGAAAGGAAAAGAGAGAGAGAAATGGAAAGAAAGAGAGAGAGAGAGATAGAGAGAGATAGAGAGACAGAAAGATTGGGAGAGAGGGTTGGAGGAATAGAGAGAGGGAAAGAGAAGGCAGGAGAGAAAGGGAAAGATAGAGAGAAAGGGAAAGAGAGAGAGAAAGGGAAAGAGAGAGAGAGAGGTTATTGATTTAGATAGAAAAGCAAAAAACATCAATGAAAGTTTTATAGTAAAGAAAAATATTTTTATTTGGATTGTGATAGAAAATTAGCTATAATTATAGCAGAAATATTTCTTTGAATTGAATTGAAATAATTATAAAACTTAACAAGTTGTTTTGAATCAAATCGAATCAAATCGATGCACGCAAGAATATTACGATAAAATGAAAATTTAATTTAATTATAATTTTATCAAGGGTGTTCATTTTACTATTATTATTTAAATATCTGATGTAAGCAAAGCTGTAACAAATAACTCATTTCAAAACCTGAATGGTAAGCAAATTTCTCAGACAAGTTAATAATTCAGTTTCAGTCAACTTTAAACTGGGAATGCGATAAATTCTACAATACTTAGCGAAATACATTATACAATGGCTCCTATTAAGTAGTTGCTTATCGACATTCCTAAGCTTGTGCTAATTATTAGTATTATTAACGATTTCCATAATTACCCTATTCATCAGTCTACATAGTAGTAGTAGCCGTTATATTGGTCGTCCAAGTTCAATTCAATAAATTATTATAGATGACATCATACGAGAAAAAAAAAAGTTCTAAAAATAATTCAAATCCTCACATGTAGGTAGGTCTAGGTGTATATTTTTATATAGTTTGTAAAATTTAATTTTGTTTTGTTTTTTTTTTACCACATAACTTTTCTTTAAAATCCTGAACAAAAAGTAGTTATTTTGCCGGGCGTATAATGTATGTAGGTACAATAAGTATTTATTTTTACGACCCTACATATAGAACTTGTTAAGCAAGATAATATCCCGAATTTGGTTTTTTTCATGTTAATGACTTGTGTGGCCCACAAATAATAATAATTTATAATCACAAGAAGAAAAAAAAACTAAACATAAAAAAAATGAGCAAGTTTTAAATATTGGAAAGCCCAATTTAAAAATTGACAGGTTTTGGGAATTAAATTTAATACCCGCCACCATCCGGTATTTCAGAGAAATATTTTCGTTTTTTCCACATAAAACATTTACTAGTAAAAATGTTGTTTTAGTCAGGGAATAATTTAGGACTATACCTATAAAGTTTTGAATTAAGTGGTTTCTATAAGTTTTAGAATTTTTAAATTTTATTGTACAAATTAAAAATTGTATAAGTTTTGATTTTTCACTTAATCATTTTGTTGGTAGCTAACGCACGCAGGAATTATTTTTACAATCTAGAATTATTTTTTATTTCATTTTGTGTTTTTTGGTATTGGGTTTGTATTCAGGACTCTTCTTCAGTCGAGGACCAATTGAATATTTTTTATGGTTTCACTTTGTTATCTTAGCAAAGTTCTCGAGAAATTAATGAGCTCGCAGATTCTTCAGTATGTGTCGGATAATAAGCTCAGTTTTCGTTCTGCTGACCATAGCAGTGAAACTGCCTTGTTGAAAATGTCTACTCTACTGATATACGCAATTCACTGAACAGTGATTTGTTAACAGCGTTATAGTACTCCTCGACTTCACTAAAGCATTTGATTCCGTCGATCACAGTTTATTTTTATCGAAACTGCAAAAAATGTATAATTTTTCTCATTCCCCATCAAAAATGATTTCAGATTTCCGTTTCATCAACCGCTCTCAGCACGGTAATGTTGGGGATGCTAAATCGAAGTGGATTAGCGTCAAATGTGGTGTTCCGCAAGGCTCAATTCTTGGGCCTTTTCTCTTTAGCTTATTCATAAATGATCTCTTCCTGATATTATTGAAGACGTGAACATCCACATTTATGCTGACAATGTTCAGATATATCTATCTCGTCCAATTGAATTAATGGAGGACTGCATATATCGAGTTCACCGTGATTTAATAAATATATCTGATTGGGTCACTAGCAACTGACTCTTGTTGAATCTGAATCTGAAGTCTTCTTGTATGGTCTTCTATAGGAGAGATCTTGTGTGTTTTCAGATCTTCCCTCTATATATCTTAATGGAGTACTTTTGCCTTATGCCAAGGAGGCTAAGAATTTGGTATTGTTTTCAGTAGTAAATTGGAGTGTTGTGACCATGTTAATTCCTTATTACAAAAGATTTATGGCGGTCTTCGATTGCTTCGTCTGTCGAGTAGTCTGCTCCAGGTTGAGTTAAAGCTACTAAAGCTAGTTAGGGCACTGCTAATTCCACATTTCACTTTCTGTAGTACAATTTATTCGCGGCTTGACTCTGTGTGCAGTCGTAAGTTAAATGTAGTTTTGTTTATGGCTTAAGACGTCACGATCACGTTTCTGCTTATAGAAATTCTATACTAGGATGCTCTTTGGATACATACTTATAAATTAGATCATCAGTTTTCGTACGAAATTTGATAATCTCTAAGTTCCCTTCGTATTTTTTAGTCACTTGCAATTTTTGCATTTGTCCCGTCATGTAAGTCTTCGGATTCCTCGTGCACGTTATGTTGTTGGGCAACGTTCTTATTTTTCCGTTATTTCTCGTTTATGGAATTCCCTTCCGGTTACTGTTAGAGGGCAAACTCGGACATCTGATTTTTAGAATGAGCTGAAGAATCAAGGAAACTAAAATGTGCCGATGACACATTTTTGCTACGTAGTTTAGAATAAGATTAAATTCGGGTCTTTTCAATTTTATTTTTTTTATTTTTATTTTTTTATTTTGTAGATTTTGTTTTTTCTCAATCTATTTTGATCTCTCAGTTAGTTGCAAATATTATATTATTATTATAGTTTTATTTGTTCTTAAATTTAATTTTTATTTTTATTTTTTCTCTTGCATTATATTATATTTTGAATTCCCCATTTTCACTGTACTAGAAAAAGATGTAATCTTCTGTACAAATCCTCGAGTAAATTATTATTATTATTGCTAAAATTTTAATTGTTAGTTAAGATTATGTGCGGTTTTTGGTAAAATTATGTATATCACATTTATTTTAGGAAACAGCACTCCATAATGAAATGATGAATTATATTAGAGCAGTTTTTAAGATATCTCAACAGAAGTGTTATGTTTGTCCTATGTTAAAAACTGTAGAACAAAAGTGCAAAGGAAGACAACATTCTATGAGAATGGCTGCGGATGACGATATTTATGTAAAATATTTTACAATAATTCTCTAATTTTTCTTAAAGATTCGAACTTTAAAAATAACTTCTTATGCGGAAATAACAATGTTATTAATTTTGAAATAAACTTTATTTACATAAGGCATTTATAAAAAAATTTGAATGGCGTCAATTAAAACAAAATATGGAAACACAATCAATATCCAACTTTTATATACAGAATTTATTTTCGTGTCCAGTGGAGTTATATTGTATTCAGAGGTCGGTAATACAGTGAATTTGAGATGATTTTCGTTTTCTCTAATTAAAAAAAAAAGTAGTTTATTTGTCCTATGGCGATTCAGGCTCATTTTTTCCATACAAAAAGTGTCCGGTTATCTTCGACTAAGTATAACAAAGCTTTTGCCTATATTTAGGTGCGACACCTAAAGCTTCCCCTGAACACAAGTCGTACTTGGCCGGGGCTCAAACCTAAAAATGCCTCCCCCAGAAACGCTATAGGAGAACTACAAATAAGCCTCCCTCTCCCACTAACCCAATACCTTCTCCGTGCAAAAAATCCTACCCATTCCCAGATAGCGTCATTTACTCTCACACTATATCCGGTTTCCTAAAAAAATCCGTGTTACTCGCAATATTTAGTGCCATGAATATCCGCTCTATGCAACATCAAAGTATGACCTCCGTAGATCAACGCGACACGGGTCAAAAAGTGAAAACCATATATCGTATCGAGTATTCGAGCGAAGTTGTTATTTGCAGTTCGGACTGTATCTACTTCTCTGTAGAGCCACAATCGTAGTCCGCTTCCTAAGGCATCCTGCATATGAAACAGAGATATTTTTGATTTATATAGCAGTGAAACTGGTCCCAAGAGCCCGTTAATAAGATCATAAATTGGTTGCTGGAAATAGTAGGGGCTCAAACCAAGATATCGGAATATGCCGGTATCCCATGCAATAAGCCTGTTGGCAGAAGAAGATCGGAGAAAATGGTAGAACAATAAGGTGAGCTGGTAATATCAATCCTGTGAATCGTAATAAGAGCAAAAATAGAAAAATGGGAATACTGTTAATGGAGAAACACTGGAAGCATATAGAGTCCTATCAAAATACAATGCCGATTAGCCTAAATGGCAAAGTGTTAAAATAATAACAGTGTATAAACGGATCACACTCGATGCACCCATTATCATATAACAAGGACACTGACAATGGAACACGTACTGATGACATAGGCTGAACCATAATGGATGTAAAGAACTGTACGAATTTGAAGGAAACTGAGATTTACTTACGGATGAATGACTTTTTGCACTAGGTAAATAGACGTCATATTCCGCAAGGATTTTTATCTTGATATTTAAATTTAAAAAAAGTGATAAAAGACTTGTGCCTTTTATGGACATTATATACAAAATATAAGAAGAATCTGAAGAAATGAATGAATAGGATTGATTGGCACGTCCGTGGATTTGGTTCATCCTGACTAAAGGTGCATCTATATATAACACATTCGCAAGAAAAAAAAACATTTGTTAAACATTTGACAAACAGTTTATAGGCAGTTGACTAATGTTTGATAAATATTTGTCATATGTTTGTCATATGTTTGACAAATGTTTGTCAAATATTTGTCAAACATCTGGTAGGATATTTGTGTGAAAAACGTATTTGAAATATTTAGTTTCATAATCATGTATTCTCCGAGTGAAGTAACATGCATTGCAGCACCTTTCGTCATACCTTTCTGCCGCAACGTTTGAGGAAAATTTTCGAATGGAGGAACAGAAAATTCTTAGACAAAAGATTACAGTCCAATGGTCGTGGTTTATTGAATGGTAAATTGACAATTTTTCCGGTTTTCGAAATTTCGCATAAATCTAATAATTCTATCAATTTTATTATATTTATTTTATCCCGTTTCTCATTCATGATTAAGACTTTATTATTAAAAAATCCAAAATGAACTGTTGAAAACTGACTCAAAGTACAAATATCTAATGTTTTCCATTTCATTTGGATTAAATTGTAACTTTTTTAAGAATCCAAAACTATAAAATTTGCGTCTAAACCCATCAAGCATTCCACATATGCTTGACAAATGTTTTTGTGATAAACGTTTGACAAATGTTTGTCAAACATTTGGGTACGTTTTTTATATGTGGACGCGTCTTTAGAATCGCTTAACAGAACCTTAGTTTAAATATACAGTAAAATTAAAAATTCATATCTCCAAATTGAGGTTCAACAACTCCGCAATTTTGGGTATATATTATATGCACATCATAAGACTTACATTATTAAAATAAAAATATAAAAAAAAAAATAGGTCCCCAGTAGAAAAACAAAAATACTACATTTCCTTAGTTCTCCCATATTACTTTATTTTGTGTAGGGCCATGCGCGTGGTCCGCAAACACCCAGTTATTTCCAGGCAAGCGGCCCTTTGAGGTTTTGACAGCACATCCAGGTTACATTTCCTCGTCAGTGCCGTCCACCAGACCGTGAAGCCCTAGCAGAAAATCAGCCGAACTATGGCTGTATGCATCCAACGTCTGTGGATTTTAATCCCCAATTGCCACACTGGCCGTCTTAACATACTCTTCTAAATTAGCTGTTCAGCTCAGATTGGAATCGAGTATGATTTCAAGATACTTTGTTTGGCTGGAGAGAGTAAGATACTCTCCACCCACCACCATAGGAAGTCTGAAACTTTACTCCTGCTTTGTGTTCGAGGGGTTTACACTCAATCCACTATTATTAGCCGAGCTATCCGGCTTAAGCAGCGCATACGCGAGCCTTTCACTAATAGTAGAGAGAATTTTTCCGGCTGTCAGGCTGCATATGTCATCCGCATAGGTATCCGTTTTAAAGCCCTCTATCTATAATTTAATGAGGATTTCATTACCCACATTCCCTGAGTAAGGGCTAATCCTTCCGCTGAGAAGCATTGAGTTGATTCAGTCACATAGACCCTTATCAACTCCCACCCTTCTCATTACGTTATTTTTAGTCTCTGTTTTAACATTCTTGAACGTCCCCTCAATATCCAGGAATGCACCTAGAGTGTACTCTTTATATTCTAGGGATTTATCAATGACGCACACTACTGCATGCAGTGACAACTCTATTAATTTCCCTATTGTGTAAGCATACATGGCTACCACTGCTGCAATGCCATACAATTCTTATGTGCACCTCAATATTAGTCTCTCCAAGAGAGGGGAGGCTAATTGGTCGGAAGTACTTTGCCTCGATATGCCCCGTTCTGTCTGCCTTAGGAATGAAGATTACCCTCAACTCCTGCCAGACCCTGGGCAAAAAACCAAGACTCAGGTAGCTTTAATAGATCAACACTAGGACTACCCATGCTATTATGTACCTTAGTGTCTTCTGGGTATATGGTGGCTTTAAAACTTCATATTACCACAATGAAGGCGAGCACCACCGAAATTTTTGGCACATAGGTCGATAAGGATTATGGTGCCAATATAAAAATACAAAGAGTGTCAATAGTAAATAATAGTTACAATTTTTTTGAAAATAGTTCTATTATTCACAAAAGAAAATTTTAGTTCGGTATTGCTCTATTTTTTTATGGAAAATACATTTGGATTAAAAAACTAGCTTCGTTTTCGAGATATAATTTTTTAGGTTCCGTACCCAAAGGGTAACAACGGGAACCCTATTACTAAGACTTTGCTGTCGTCCGTTCGTCACCAGGTTGTATCTCATGAACCGTAACAAGTAGACAGTTGAAATTTTCACAGACTGTGTATTTCTACTGCCGCTATAACATCAAATAATAAAAATCAAATAAAATTAAAAATTATAGGGGGCCCCATACAAGAAACATGATTTTTTCGGCGTTTTTTCTTCGTTTTATTCTCATTCATTATTATTATCATAAGTAGGCATTTGTTTTTTTTTTGCAACTGACAGCATTATTTTTTCACATGACGCCTACTCTCATTTGCAAAAATAAATAAAAAGTTCAAAGTGTTAAATTTTGTATGATGGTACGGGACCCTTCATGCGCTAGTCCGACTCGCACTTGGCCGGTTATTTGAAATTGACGTTTCATAGTTAAAATCAGGAAATCTCTAACCCCCCCTAGCCTAGTGGAACAATTTTCGTATTCCATACAAACTCTGAAAGTTTCATTCAAATCGGAAATGGTCTAGTCCAAAACAAGTCCATTTTGATCGTTTTTATGTGGAATTGTTTGTACAGAGAGATAAGTATAGAAAAATTAAAATAGAAAATGTTTAAAGTTTTTTTAATTGTCTTCTAAATATTATATCAAATTAGAAAAACTTGAAAGAACTTTGTAAAATACATAATAGTTCATGGTAAGGTAAAAAATTTCCAACCCACGCAATTTTCTATAGGTAAGAATAGGTATCTACATATATACAGAAAATCAATAATCAGTACATATTTTACATTTTCATCGTATGTACATATATACTTATGTAATACGTATGTATATACATAGCACTATTGATTTATACGTAATTTTTATAGTAAGTATAGGGGCAACACAAAAGTTCTATTTTTAGTACCATTCAACAGAATTATTATCCTCTGACCTATGCAAAATACAAAAAAAAAAAATAAAGTTTAACAAGCTCGGTTAATCCATTCTCTACAGCCGATGATAATTATGATTATTACTATAACAACAGTAATAAAGTTATTTTGAACCAAATTAAGTAGAATGAAAAAGTTGTTTTTTTTTTGTTTTAATTGAACTGGAAATACTAGTTTTACCACCTTTTTTTTGTTTTTTTTTTAACGACCAGACAGACAGTTTTTTTTTCTATAAGAAAATTTTCTTCAATCGCTCTGACTGTACAAAAATTCTCAAAATGAAAAAACAAGTAGTCACGTGCTGGATAAAGAAATATACATTTTTTTTGGTATATATCAAGAATATGAAATAATAAAAGTATTATTAATAATCCACAAATAATAATAATAATTCAGGTGCTTACGGTAGGCAGGAACTAACCGTACTGAAGAGTTTTCAGTTCCTGCTGATACGAAACGCGCCTTATTCATTGCAATAATAATATAATTAGCTTTAAACATTTTGAAAACCAAGTAAATCAAATAACGGGGGTGAGTGGAGAATATCTATCTAATCTTGATAATGGAATCATGACGATAACTCAACATTACCCCCTTCTCCCGTTTAACTTTCAATGAAAATCTGTCGTCTAATAGAGATAGACGAGAAGGAGATTTGTGTGTTGACGTCAACCAACCAACAGTGTGTATGTGTCGCGTGCTTCTGTACTAAAAATTTGCATAATATTGAGTAGAAAGAAAGGCAGAAATCATTAAGAGATATAATATCTATAAATATATGTATATAATACATATATGTGTGTATGTATAGACATAGATAGCACACCAAGTCTTAAGTTATAAAAAATAAAAGATAAAAGGGGAAGAAGGCAAGATAACAAAACAGCTGATAGATAGCAACATGAAAATTAGAATGAAATCTAATATTACTTGTTTAAACATTATATTTATGTATAGCTACTTATGTATATATTTATTTATGTACATATAAATAGGCTTAAGCCGCGGATTGAATATAGAATTAAATATTAAAAAATGAAAAAAAAATCAACGTTTAATATTTATGAAAAGATTGAATGGCGGTTTTGAATGCGTGTGCGTTTTATTCTGCTTTTTTTTTTGTGTGTTTCATTTTGCATGCATATTTATCATGCTTGAAACGAAAAAAATAGAAAAAAATATATAAATAACAAAAAAAAATATAATATATAAAAAAAAGAAGAAAAAAAATATATAAAAAAAAAGAAGAAAAAATTATATATATAAAAAAAAAGAAGAAAAAAATATATAAAAAAGAAGAAAAAAATAATAAAAAAAAAGAAGAAAAAATATATCTCAGACTCACTTAGAAACAAGACCTGGGAGCAAAAGAGCGTTGGCTTTTTTACATCATTCCTAGAATCACAGATGTATGTAGGTGCAACAACACTTTTAATTAATTAAACGGCACTCGTGTACATACATATATGTTTTATATATATATATATGTTTATATAATATACAGGATGAATGCGAAGAAGGTACATAGCGCCTAGTAGGTATATTGTGTCGAATCGCCAAGAAAGATGCAGAAACGACGACGTGAGAAATCACATAACCCGCACTTACTTATCAGCACTTTTTCTTTTCTGCTCATTTATTTTTTTTATTTTTTATTTTTTTTTTTATTTTTTTTTATACTAATCATTGATGATAAACGTGACACAAAATGATGATGATGACGATGACGACGATGAGCACAACACAACAATAATAAAACTAGTATGAATTGAAATTTTTTCTTCTTTTTTTTTTGTATTTTTTTTTTTACTATATTTACTTTTAGTCTCTACAACTTATTCTGCAGTATCGAATCGATTTATAGCTTATGAAAAGATAATAATATGTGTTACACTCACTTATCACAAAATAAACTCACTACACATTAGGTGCATATATCTTCTATATATGTATATAAGTCGCGACAAGTTCAATTTCACTATATTATATTATTATGTAGTATATAAGTAGTATAATGTACATATGTACATATATATTTGCCGAAAGAGAAGATTTATCGAATGACCTTGAATGAAAGTTTCATTTTGATTTGCGTTACTAATGAAAATCAAATAATGTTTTATAGTCTCTGTGATTCGCGTTGACAACAAGAGTAGAATCTCCGTTGTGGGATTAAGTCGTTAACATTGTGAAAAGCTTTAACATTGAGTAAATTAATATATAGATATTAACTGCTTTGTTTTAGTATGGCACACGAAAAATATAGCTACTATATAACTCACTAGAAGTATTATTATTATTATTATGAAATATGTAATTGAAAACTGAGACTCAAAACTCTCACTGATTCCAATTTCTACACAACCTACACTCACTTGAGTTTTTTTTGGTTTTTTGTTTTGTTGTAGAAAGCTTTTTTCTTACGATTTTTCGCTGCTACGGAAAAAGTCCGAAAATAACTCAATGGAAGTAAGTAACAAAAAAAGAAAAAGAAAAAAAAGAAAAAAAACAGAAAACACAACGAAAAAAAAAGACACTAAATGCTACCTATATAAAGCTCCTCGCTGTCGTCGTACTGTTGAGGAGGAGAACCACATTTCGACCTAAAGCCTAATGAAAAACTGCAGTATGCCCGCGTATGGAACCTTTTCGTACAAGTATAAAAGTCCATCTCGCAAAAATACAACTCTCGTCTCGCGTATCACACAAGCGCGCTTTATAAGAGATTGAGATCGACCATCGTGTACTGTACTGGTGCAGTATGGAGATGGAATAGAAGCGAATAGACACAGTGTGCTTGCTATGTTCTCTACATGGGATTGGGAATAGTAGGTTCAGATATGAATGTAGTATATATAGTATAATGCTTCTTAAACTCTTCTATATCAATTCGTAAAGCTTTCGCTATAAAAGCACAGTTTTACACACGTACGTGTACGAGCACGAGAGTATATTTATTCGAAAAAAAAAGAAAAAAAAATGAAAAAAAAGAAAACATAGAGTAAACATCGCGATATATAAATATATATGTGGATAGTACTAGTGTGTATCTCGTTAGCACAATTGTGCAGTACGACGATGAGTGAGTAGAAAAGTGTGGACAAAGTACACCAGAAATGAACTGTGTTATCTTATATCGCAAAATATACATACCTATATAAACTTGCTCTATACTCGCAAACAATAACACACACACACACACACACAGGTATGTTATATATATTATTCTAAATCAGTTGGATTCATGGAAAATTGTAAATGCGGCTCCCTGGCTCCTCAACGTCTGCTCCATTGTGGGGGACACACAATGGTGCTATTTTAATATATAGCAACAGCAACAACAACAACAAAAAACCTTATATAGAACTTTTGGAACACTTCTGATAGAAATTATTTCTACATACGTAAAGAAACCAGGAAAATTAAAAAAAAAACATTATTTTTTTCCATCATGATTTTTTATTTTACTTACCCTGAAAAATGTTTGTTTGATCAAAGAAATCTGAAAAGAGAAAAAATTTAAAAATTAGAATTTTACTTAACGGGGGAAAAAAAGAGTAATTTCGCTTAAGATAAAATAGTGTTAATCAATTAATTTAAAAAATAGTAAAGTAATTAATATTTCTATATTTTCCAGTTAGGGATGACAGTGGAGACATCTCTCTTTGACATGTTTAGTTTTTTATTAAAAACAAAAACAAAAAAAAACAGCTAAAATACATGGAGTCATAGAGAGTCAGGATTATATATTCCAACATGATCATACAGCCTATTCACACAGCACACATGTTGTAACTCAGTAATCTATATTTGAGGAAACTATTACTGCGTACTTGATTGGCTGGTGGTGTCTCCTGACTTAAACAACATTGAAAATCTCTGAGGAATGGCTTATTAGAGGAAAGTTTATCAAGATGGTCGATAGTACAATAAATAATAAAGAAGTATTAACAGAAGCGATCAAAACAATATGGCGGCAGATTCTATCGAGTATTATCAAGAAGTTGCATGATGATTCTTTACCTAGGTGCCTTTATGAGGTTATAAAATTAAAAATGATAAAAATACTTGTTATTGAAATTTTATTAATAAATCGTAATATTACCATAAAAAAAGAATTTTTGTTTATGAATTTTGTTTCTTTTTTTTTTTTTGTAAATTCCCCGCAATAATATTTAAGTTTTTGTAAGTGGCCTTAAACAGTTGTGCCGTTTGAAAGGACGCAAATATTTAGAAAGGAAATTTCTGGAAAAGAATTGCAAACAAGTAAGAGCTGACTATTTTGCAGATAGTTAGAATTCCTCTAATGAAATAAAGAAACAAAACAGCAAGTTTGTACGACTTAAATAATTAGAAATATATCTATGTATGTGACCGGCAGTGTATGTCCTCCATTAAAAAAATTCAAATATATTTTTTCAATTTTTAGGAATCAACATTTTCATCGTAAAACTCTTCAATAATATTTAAAAAAAAAGAAAAAGAAAAAAACTTTATAAATCAAAAATTAATTTTAATAGTTTCATAACATCAAAGCTTAAGTTGTCAAATGGACAAGTTTCATGTCAATATACATACTGGAATTGTTAAGATTTGAAATAAAGAAGAAGATATGAAGATGGCGGCGAAAAAAAATTGAAAGTACCAAGTGTCAAAAACATTTCGTTGTTATTTGTCGTCCCAAAAATGAGAAGTTAATTCTGGTAAAAAAGAGAAATAAATTTGAAATTGATTTGTTTAATTTTAATTTAATTTATTTTAATGATAGTTGTAAAAGACATTTTTGAATTTTTAAGCCTATGCAGTGTTCGAGTAATGACATTTCATTATAAATTTTACCGCTGGTAAAATCCTAAAGCCTAGTGCGGAATTCGAGTAAAACAGACAATTCCATACAAATTTTACCTCTGGTAAAATCCCAAACAAAAATTTTACTGAAGTCTTTACTAGTCCACTGGTAAAAAGTGCCATTTTTCTATTATAAAATAGATGGCGTTGTTTTGTAAGTCTCCACTCATTTTACTGACCATTTTAATGTGCGGAGTATTAAAATGCTGGTAAAACTTTGACGTTTCTTCGATTATTCATAAAGCGAGTTTATTTAGTTCTTCCCTTGGATTTTCTTGATGATAATACCCAGTTAGAGCTGCCACAGCAACAAACTCGTTGTCGATATGATGATTTATATCCTTTATAAATAATAATCACATAACATTTTTAAAAATATTTCCATTTAATTGTAATTTTAGCAGTTGTCACTTCGTTTCCTCCACATAAAACTCACGTCAACTTTTTACCAGCCTTAAAATGCTATTTTTTGGAGACCGTGTTAAATTTTACAAATACCTGAACTCCATACTAGCCTTAAGCAAACATTTTACTAAGATCTTTACTAGTTCAGTGCGGAGTTCACTGGTAAAATGTGGTATTTTCTCTATTATAAGATAGATGGCGCTTTTTATGTCTCCGCTTATTTTGCTGACAATTTTGGTGCATTAAAATGCTGATAAAGTTTGGAAATTTATTTGATTGTTGACAAAGCGAATTTATTAAGTTCTTTCTTTGGCAGGGATGCACTATTCAACCTGTGGCGTCGTTGATTTGATGAATTATATCCATGTTTTTTATGTTGCCAAAACTCAGGGTACCTTATGATGCTGTAGCACAGCATTGGCAGGAAATGATTCACGGAATTTCACGGTACGGCCGAATTTCACTTCAAGGTTGTGAGGATGAGCTCGGGTTACAGGTCGTGTGGTGCTCATAGAAAGAATTCTACAAGGGATCAGGCTAGAAATTTCGTCAGAGGAATGACCATAGAAGTAACGATAAACGAGAGACAAACATCTGACATTACGTCCGTGCTCTATGGAATCAATAGTTGCTATTGATATGTCATCGTTAATAAGCCAAGAGGCCTTCTTTTGGACTTTGTCTAACGCGGACAATTCAGTGCGTCCAGCCCCTGCCCAAATATGGGAGTTATATTCTTATCTAGGCCTGATATGTGACTTGTAGATTTGCGCCAAGTCTGATGGAGTATAATATTTCTTGCATCTTTGCAAGAAGCCCAGGCATTTCATCGCGTTTTTGGCAATACCAAAAATGTGATCAGACCAACTAAGATTGTTAGATATTTCAATGCCTAAGATGTTAATAGATGGTGAGCTCGAGATAACTTCTCCATCGACAGAAATGGGTTGAATGGGTGTTCGAGTATAACATTGCGTTTTGGAAGCATTAAATAAGACCCGATTCAATCTGCCCCAAGCGACTATTGTTATAAAGTCATAGTTGAGTGAACTAAACATGTGGTTTCGTTTGTCAGCTATAACATTCCCACAACGAGAATTAGCTATAGCGTCGAACGAGTACACGAAATCAAGGGAGCTATCATCTGCAAAACTATGAATAAGATGAGAGCTAGCAGATCATTAATAAAAATTAGAAAGAGAGTAGCAGAGAGAACAGAACCTTGCAGTACACCGGTATGGATTATAAAATGGTCAGAAGTAACTCTGTCCAATATAACTTGAATTGAACGGGGGGAAAGGAAAACTTTCAATACATTTTAAGAAAAGCGGGTCTAGACCTAATGCCTGAAGTTTAGCTAAAAGAGCAGGATGACAGACTCTATCGAAGGTCTTCGAGATATCTAATGCAATGATTTCAGATTCACAAAAATTATGGAGACAGTGAATCCAACGCTCGGTAAGGAATGTTAGTAAATCTTCACGAGAGCGGTCTGCACGGAAGCTGTATTGGCGATCGCTAACAAGGTGATTAGTTTCTAGATATTTCATCAATTGGGTGCTGATGAGTGTTTCGAAAACCTTCGAAAGAATCAAAGGAAGGGAAATTGGTCTATAATTTAAGGGTTCGCTGGCCTCTTCTTTTTGTAGGTATTGGCTGAACATGTGCAAGTTTCCATACGGAAGGAATGACTCCTGTCAAATAGGACAGGTGAAATAGTTTGCGTAGATGTCTAGCTAAAGAAAAGGCGCAGCATTTGAGTACCAGGGGCGAAATACCATAGAGACCCAATGTGACCTGCGAGGACTTTGAAGACCTCCTTTGTGCGTAATTTCATTCTGGTGGAGAAGGAGGACTTTGCAAAAAAGATGGCAAGGAATAATTTGGAGAAAAATTACCTGCAAATAAATTAGCTTTGTCCAATGATTCCGTGTAGACATCCCATTAATTAGGGGCCGTACCGAAGAACTGGTGAAGTTATTCTTGCCTGTTTTAACAAGAGACCAGAAACTCTTACTAGTTACTCTTTCAACTAGTAAAGATTTTTTATCTAATGTTTTGGTTGAATTGAAACTTAGCTCGGTGAATAATGGATTTGCAGGTGTTATGTGCTTCTTTATAGATCTGTCTCAATTCCGCTGAATGGCACAGTTTATACGCCTGAAATGCAGCTTCCTTGTTGTTTCTAATGGCTGTATGTATAACAGTATAAACTAAGATGAATAGTTAGGTTTAATATTCTTGTATAGTTATGTGCTAAATGAATCTGCACATCCCAAACCATAAAATGTTGATAATGGATTTAGAGCAACACTCAACATCTCTCGAGGAAAAGCACTCATACCAGTCTAACTCTATAATGAATTTGTTAAATGTGACACTATGAACGCAAGCTGATTGGCGATCATAGTGTCACACCAATCACTTTTTACGATGGCGACTGGTAGGTTTCATTGATGATATGGAGAATTGGGCTGAAACGAGACAATGATCCGAGCAGCCAAGAGGTGATGACACTGACGTAGAGTACTTGTCAGGATGAGATGTTAGAAACATATCTAATATGTTGGCGCTATGTTCAATTATATCAGGCAAATGAGTTGGGCTATTAACTAACTGTTGCAAGTTAGCGTGTCCTCTAAATAGTTCAACATGTCTCCCCGCGTTGGACTTGTGGTTGAAAAATGGTTGAGTCACTGTATTTTATGGAATTTGAACTCGCCAGTAATAACGATTACGGAAGTAGGAGATTTAATTAAAATATGTTTTTTTGTATTGGAAGATAGGGAATCAAACGAGCATACAAATATATAAATATTATAAATAATCACTTAGTATTTTTTTAAAATACTTCCGATTAATTGTGACTTTAGCAGCTGTCACTTTGTTTACTCCACACAAAACTTACGTAAACTTTTTACCAGCGCTAAAATTCTGTTTTTTGGAGACCACGTTAAATTTTAGCAATATTCGAACACTATACTAAGGGCCTTAAAAACTATTGAAAAAAGCAGGAATATCCGTAGCCTAGCTCTGTTTGCGTAGGTACTCATTTTTAAGATAATGCATGCAAATGCATTGCTTACGTACGTAAAGTTATCACCGCAACGTCGTCTGATATAGTTCGGAGCTATCTCATAATTTGTCGTTAATTTGTCGTGAAAACCATAAATTTGTCGTGTCCTTTTTTCTAAAGGAAACTGGATGTGGTGCTAAGTTGACGTCAAGTTAGCACCGCAACTCACTGGAACTCGGCCAAAACTTATCGGATTGGAAAATTATACATATTGGAATTTGTCGGTAATTTGTCGTGAAAACCATAAATTTATCGTGTCCTTTTTTCTAAAGGAAACTGGATGTGGTGCTAAGTTGACGTCAAGTTAGCACTGCAACTCACTGGAACTCAGTCAAAACTTATCGGCGGAGTTGTTGAGTTGGAATTTGTCGTTAATTTGTCGTGAAAACCATAAATTTGTCGTGTCCTTTTTTCTAAAGGAAACTGGATGTGGTGCTAAGTTGACGTCAAATTAGCACTGCAACTCACTGGAACTCAGTCAAAACTTATCGAATTGGAAAATTATACATCTTGGAATTTGTCGTTAATTTGTCATGAAATCTATAAATTTGTCGTGTCTTTTTATCTAAAGGAAACTGGATGTGGTGCCAAGTTGACGTCAAGTTAGTTTTGGCCGAGTTCCAGTGAGTAACTTACCGTAAACTTAGCACCACATCCAGTTTCCTTTAGATAAAAGGACACGACAAATTTATGGTTTTCACGACAAATTAACGACAAATTATGAGATAGCTCCGAACTATATCAGACGAAGTTGCGGTGCTTACTTTACGTAGGTGCATTGCTTGCACGAACTTACATGAATTTTAGCATACGTCACAGCAAGAGGGGTCATGCATAATTCAACCAGAATTTTTTAGCTGCCGCAACATTTTTTTCAAGGAAAACTGACAGCTGTCATAAGGAAAGTTCTGTTTGCTTTTGTAAGTTGGAATTATCTTAAAAGTTTTTGCAAAATGAAAATTATGAAATAAATTACTGTTAGTTTTGGTACATAATCATAATTTTTAAAAATTAGATAAATTTTGATTTGGAATAGCCGCTCCACATTTATAAACACACTGAATGGCGTAAAGGCTGAATTACAATGGACGCAACGGAACGCAACTGAAAGGTGTGAAATGTCAAATTTACGCAGTAAAACGGACGTCAATGTTAGCTGCTTACAATGGACGCATGGTTAATTGTAAGTGACAGTGAAGTTTGACCCATAATTTATAAACAAATATGGATAAAATCAATTTTTTTTTCATTCCATTTCCTCTTTGCTCATTACACACTTACCGCAGCACAGTTTCACTTGACGGAACGATATAAACAATCCCAAAGCTAATTTGAGGTTATGTTTATCCGTTCAGTTGCGTTAATTTCAGATTATATTAAACTTGTTGCGTACGACTGCGTTTTCGTCCGTCCACTGTGCGCAACTCAATTTGAAAAGAATACAAAGAAAACCGGTTTGACATTTCTCTCCGTTCAACTGCGTTTCGTTGCGTCCATTGTAATTCAGCCTTAAGGCTTTTGCTGCAAGATTATGAGTGAATTTAGCCTTCGCTAGATTTTCAAAACTATGTATAAATTAAACTCAATTCTCAAATGTCACTGTACACTTCTTCTTCTTATTATCTTATTATTTTTAACGATGTTGCAGGAACACCACCATTCGCGTTTATTTTCCATACATTTTACATATTTCCCGCATGACACGAGTATGTTTTACACACAAAAAATGTTTGCACGAGAATTACGCGAACAGACCTAATGCATTCGTTAATTTCGGGATTCATAAAAGCATATACAGATAATTAAAGAAGAAAATTGATTCAATAATCATTAAAAAGAGTTAAGGAATGATTAGGAAAATATTTTAATGATATATCTTAACGAAAAACGTTACCACTTTAAAAAAAAATTTATTGCTTTTTCGTAATTATACTGGGCAGAGAAAACCAAGAAAGTTGAGATGCTATTCAATACGATGGCTATTAACGACATCAGCAATTGAAAGAATACTTAAATTTATTTGACCCACTTAAGGGTTGATTCACACTGACGACAAGATAAAAATTCATCTTGAGGTTTTTTTTTTAATGGTGCTGTTCATCTTGAAAGGAAATGTAACGATGACACAACGATGTACGACAAATTATAGGAAATGCCGGTGAATTTCTACGGTTTAAAAAAAATATGCAAAAGTGGTACTTTCAGTATAGTCAGTGACCTGTGTGGATTTCGATTTAGTTTATATTTTCAGTGTTTTTTTTTTGTTTTTTTTTTATAGTGGAAAGAGTGAAAAAAAGCTTCTCCTATCCCATATCAAAAAATTCCCTCAGCGAGCTCTTCTAATAGCACAACAACATTTATGTAATACTACAGTGAAACGGAGAAACATTTGTGGGGTTTGTTAATGATTTTAAGGCTTTCACTGTGAGTAGATGCGTCAACCAAAAAAGAACAAATGTGTTCCTGAACATGGTAATGTTTTCCTAAGAAAGCGACAAATGGCAGTGCCATTATTAGAATATCTACCACAGACTAATCACATAGTATAATGACCAAAAACAATTTATGACATTGAAGTAGACCCCGGATAATGCAGTTTTAGTGGTTTTTAGGTACCACAAAGTTATAGCCTGTCTCCTGGTGTTCGTTAGTAGCCTTGACTTGACTCAGAAAGAATTGTGTCGTGGTTAGTTGTAGTCAGAAGTCCTCGCTACGTCCTCGCTATCTTGATGTAGCGGGTGGATGTTGATGAAGGGTTGTTGTGTGGTTTGACTACACTGGATACTTTGCGACAGTTGTCCAAACCAGAGTGAGAGCAACAACACAGTTGTTAGAACAACAGTTAACAGTTGTATTAAGAAATCTTGATTACGATAGTACGATGAGTATCGTAATCGTTTGTATAACAGCTGAATAGGAAGATCTTGATTGTGCGAGTACGACAAGTATCGTGTCGCTATCTTGTTCGAGTTGTTCGTCTGAAAAAGAAGCTGTAACATTCATAAAGGGCATAAATGACCAAAGGTCGTAATTGACCAGTTGACCCTATATCAAACTGATAAATACAAGTGACAACTTCTATCGTTGTGGTAGGTTAAAACAGTCCCGACAGGCAGCTACAATGTATCGCAGTCTCCCGCTAATATACTCTTCGTTGTTGAACAGTTAGTTGAGACGTTATTAGTGTTGCCGATTTGAAGCAACTGCAGCAATTATAAATGGTAAAAATGACTTCTACCGTTTGACTTCGTTGAATATTCTTAATGGACAACGGTAATTGCAACGTTGTGGACCTTGTCCGTTCAAAACGTCTGTAACACTGTTAGGTGTAGTGTTAGAGAAGCACAGCAGAATTCGGGCCGTCCTAAAAGGAAGAGCCTGAAAGTAAAACAAAATGTGGGGCCGCTACTGGAGCGCAACTCTCCTAAGGAATCCAGACAGATCAAAAGCCTCTTGCTGCTGTGGTATTTAATCCTTATCTTTTTATTTCAGCAAAAAGGCACAACGTTATATAGAATATTTCGATCATAAATTTACAAAATTTTGTTAGGCGGTCAGTCAGTTTACAACCCCCGCGCTCTACTCATCCAATAAAGTTCAGCTTCTTGTAGATTTTCGGGGTTGTCAAGGAAGGTAACTTTTCACTAATACTCTCAGCTTAGGCTAGAAGTTCGAGGTCAGATAAAGAAGTTTCTGCATCTAAAAGGCTATTCGAGTAGATAGGACATCTGCTATCCAATCCAAAGCATCTAATATCAGAGTTTGAAAATTGAAATATAATCTGAACAAGTTTCATATTTTAAGTGTGAAAGAGATGATGGTCTTAGGTGATTAATAAATAAATAAATAAATTTGCTTTATTTATTTGCACAATTGAGACGTATGTGACCCATTAATATGTGCATACTCTAGTACATAGGTTTAACAAAAATAATGCGTATACCTAATGACATAGTTCAGAAAAAAAAACACAATACTAAAACAGAAAGAAAAGTTAAAAATAAGAAATTAAAAAAAAAATGAGAAAAAAATTCAAAATGTCAAAATGAAACAAGGAAAAATAATAAGCTGTATATAGTAGAAAAGAGTGAAAAATAAAAACAAATAAAATATAAGGGCTATTAACGCGTTAAGTACTTCATTCAAAGTTGATTAAAATAACTTAAGGGGGTATTCTAGTCTAGAGGCCCGAATTTCAGCTGATTTTTGAAGTGCCGTAAAAAAAAAGGCAATCAATATTTTTCTATCCATTAGTGAGTTATTTATTAACATTACAAGAATACAGAAAAAAAATTAAGAAATTAAAAAGGTTGAAAATTCAAAAAATTAGCAGCTGGGGGCCTTAAAAAATTGGCGCGAGATCATGCCCACGATTCCAACCCGCCTAGCAATCCGAAAAAAAATAAAAAAAGATTGTTAGTCTAGAGTAATGTCGCTATGTCCGGAACTAGGGAAAAGTTGAACAATTTTTTTTTCACAAAATGGCCGCTTCCTGAAAAAAAGCACTCTACCACTTTTTTAGACATTTTCGAATTTTTTAAAAATAGTAAAAATTGAAATTTGGGGATGCGGCTAATTCCGGACATAGACAAGTCTATAAAGAAGACTCTCGAAAAAATTTCAAGTAAATCGGTCCAGTAGAACTTGAGAAATCGTGGGCATCGTCTTGAAAAAGGCAGTTTCGAGAAAAACGCGTTTAAGGTGTAACACCACTGTAAATTTTTTGAAAAATCGTTTTTTTTTATTCGCTTAAAAAATAGTTTAAACCCTCTAGAATAAGAAAAAAAAGGTCCCGTGCGAGAAATTTTTTTTCCTTTGAAAATGGAGGTCGCCACCAAGCGCGTCAAACTTGCTCCGAAACATGTCCCGGGAAGATGGCTGTGGAGCCGCCATTTTGTTTTTTTTTGCTGTCAAAAATTTATCAATAAAGTTCAATGTATGCCCGATAATACCCTTAAAAGGTTTTTTTCAAACACCTTCAATTTCGCGAGAAAAAAAATTCGTGAAAAAAACCTTTTTTTTTAGCCGTTACAGTGGCGTTACACCTTAAAGTCCATACGTCCATGTGATTTGGAAGTTAGAATTCAATTGTTAGCAGCTGGATGCAAGTGAACACTAAATATAAAGATACAAATTTGAAAAATCCTCTTGTAGGCATATTCTTGAATAGTTAAACTTTGAAAATATGAAAACAAAAGAAAAATCGATTTTTTCGAATTTCTAGACTAGAATACCGGCCTTCATCCTGAAACCCGCAGACTCCGAACTGCCCGAACATATACAGGGAGACTATTCCAGACCCTGACTCCATAGATGAAAAAATGGCGAGGAATTCGCAATAATAGCGTACGTTGTGATGACAAAATACAATATTATCCTTGAGAAATTCGGCGGAATTATTATTGATTTTGTTATGCATCATAACGTATAACAGGTAGTCCAAGTAATGATCCAACTTACATCCAAAAATTTGCTTAGTTACAGCTTATACGTAATCATATCTCCTGAGGCCAAAAATATATCTAGCGCATGCATTGAATGCCACGTTTAGCTTTCCTACGACCTGAGCTAGCAATATTGCAGTATACACAAGCTCCGTAAGTAATAATAGGGACAATCAGAACCCTTAATGAATCGTTCGCGTAGAAGTCTGGGGGTGTACTCTGCATGTCGCCACAAGTCTCTCAATCCGCAGTAAAACTTAGACACAGTACCATTGATAGGACTTTGCCAGGACAAGTCGCTATCAATAAACATACCTAAAGTTTTAACCACGGTTTTATATTCAATAAAATATTCTTTTAGATAAAGAGATGGAAAGGATGAAACGTAAAGTGGCTGATTTAAAAAAAATTATTGTCTGAGTTTTATTAGGGTTCAATGAAAATTTGTTTCTGAGTGACCAGTTATGTAACTATAAGAAAAGAACTTGAGTGAGACATATCGGAAGCAGCATTAGTTTTAGATGATGACAGAAATAATTGTACGTCATCAGCATACAGTATGATGCAAGAGTATTAAGGAACTATCACGATATCATTAATATACAACATAAATAAGAATGGACCCAGTATTGACCCTTGTGGGACACCTAATTGAAAAGGTAACAGTTTAGACGAGGACACATTCAAGACAATAGCTTGCTTACGGTGAGGTAAATATGAGCATATAAAGTTCGCTGCAGACTGATTAAAATTGAACTGAGTCACAAATTTTTGATAAAGTATATGAAAATTGACAGAATCGAAAAGGCTTTTCGCAGTTCAATATTTTGTCTAACAGATTCATTAAAACGTAATAAAGCAGTAGCAGTACTGTGCTTAGGTATAAAGCCACACTGCTACTTTGCGATCAGTCAATAAGCCTCCGTATTAGTTAGTCCTAATCTGCTCGTAGAGTAACCTCTCTAGTACTTTAGATAGTATTGGAAGAATACTTATAGGTCTGAAGTCTTGTGGCGCAGAGGGTTTACTTAATTTCTTCATAAGACAAACTTTTGCAATCTTTCACAGTGTCGCAAACCGTATATCAATATTATCCGAGCCTATTGCATTTGATTTAATCGATTTTATTGCAAATATGGTGTCATTAATAGTGACATTCCTGAAAGAGAACTGGACGGATATATTATTCACAATAGGAGTATAGTCAGCAGGCAGTCCATGTTTTTATGGATGTCTCGATGTGATCACCTTTGTTATGGAACTATGTTGAGAGATTTCTTTTGGACGTGAAGTCCCAGCAGTCAGCATGAGCTGACAGATCACTCGGTAGACAGCGTTGACTGCAGAACGGTACGCTAGCACCTCGGCTATTGCGGGAGGGTTATAGGGGGGGGGGGGGTTAACCAAAATCCTGCCGCTGCCACCTGCCATAATAAAAAAAAATCATCGTGCCTAACAAAAAAACTGTAGCACACACTCCAGCCCTGGAGGTGCCTTTAACCACTTACCCTTACCTTATTGCAGGCGCAGATGAACTGCCTTCTGCTGCATGTCCCATCCTCCCAACGAAACTGAGGGCAAATTTTTTTACAGTGTCTCTATCTCCTGCTTTTGCGCATGAAGTCCATGATTGATACAATTTCCTCTTTCCAGGAAGATCTAAGTATGGTTTCATTATATTAGAGGAGTCACAAATAATGGAATATGCGTAAATTCAGGAACTTTTCGTTATACTTACTTGAAACTAATGCAGAACTTGGTCACTGTGCTGACGCTGAGGTCTTTGATAGTTTAAACCTGCCAAGAAGGCACATTTTCGGAAATCTCGATCAAATTTTAGCATGGGCTATAATTACTGGTCACAGATTTACTTTTTCTTTATTTCTCACAATATTTTTCTGTACGATTTTCTCTGGAAACTCCGATTTTATATCACACCGTTCACTGTGATAAAGAAAAATGAGCATCTACGTTAGAGTCTTCTTCTTTCTTTTCCTTTTTCCACGGTCCCGTTTCGATTCTCGATTTGGGTGCGTTCGGCACGTTTCGATCTTCATCCATACAGAAGACTGTTCGCGCCCACTTCATGCTGCTACCGGTCGCTTAGACGTGTATTTAGTTCAGTGCAGCATAGTGCTATATACACTACGCTACGACCATAACACCTTAACTAATTGAAACACAGTATTCCAAAAATTCTTAATAAAATTTTGACTTTCAGCTTATGACCCATTCAGACTCGGCAAGTTAAGGCAGAAACATATCCAAGCAAGTCTCAGGCCTGGCCTCTGTCAAGATTCCTCGCAACTAGTCTCAGACAGCTGAAAACAAAATGATGCTACCGGGCTCGGTGCTGTCATTGTAGGGCATCTGTTGACAGAAGTAAGCCTGAAAGAGAAAAATTTCCAACATTGAGCAAAGCTCGCCTTGCGGCTAGGCTTTGAGGATAGCTGCTGGCTTGATTTTGTCTTGCATCAATTAAAAACCTGTGTTGGAAATTTTGACAACGTCTCGAGAAGGCCTCGAGGCCTGTCATTACTTGCACAAGTAGAGACTCTCTTCACTTCCCTATCTATGCCCCTTGCACTAGGTCCAAATGCTTACTTGCGACAATTTGGAAATCTTGTTCCACTCTTTACTACTTTTTATTCCAAGTGCAACTTCACACTTTTAACTTCAATTTTATGTGAATTTTAAACATGGCGGATAGTGTAAATTGTCAAATGAACTAGATTTGTCAAAGTTGTCAATCGTGCATTACATTTAAAAAAAAAAATTTAGTTAGAGTTTATATTCCTTAAAATGAGTAGAAAGAGCTTGTTGATCCGAAAAAGTATTATGGAAATATCTGCAGTGATGAAAGACAAAATTTAAGACATATTAAACAAAAAAGAAAATAAATGAGTTTGTGTACGAATATGGTTAAACCGATGATCTGAGAACTAAGTACTTGAAGAATGTGAACATGAATAATTGTGCAAGTATCTTGCCAAGTCTGAATGGGCCTTCTTCTTCTTTTTACTCATACATAACGACCTGAGGGTGTTCTTCTAATTAGCTGAAGGTTTAGGAGCCGAACGAATGACCGTTCAGTTCTGGTAAATAAATTCACCATGTGTTGTCACTAATGGCTATGAAAAAATAGAGATAAAATACACTTTTATCCCTCTCTATACATAATCAGACTAAAAGAGAACTCCGGCATTTTGCGCACTTGTTCAAATACTTCTATACATAAAATACAAACTTCACAGTTAACTGAATTTTTCTACAAAAATAAAACTTACTCTTCCTGTACCTAAAATATGTACATATTATGTACAGTACCTCGTAAACACTTTTATTCCGTATTGTACCTGCATAATCCCTGGCCTGGGTAACTTATTTTTTTTTTCAAAGCTCTCAATGAAAATCACACAAATAAACATACAAAAGTACCCTGATATTTCCTTCCTTCCCTTGGCCCTAATTATCGTAGATTCGTCCTTATGTTATATGAATCCCCACAAGGCAAAACAATGCTATACAACAGACAGTCATGAGTTGGTAAAGCAATGAATGAGCGACGGAAAATTCCTTAGCACTTTTCAAGGATAAGACAGAGATAGTCTGAGAGCTGTTGTCATGCCAAATTACAATAGCGTAATAAGCTCTCTAGCCCTTGAGTTCTTTGCTGTCGTAAGCTGTATCCTGTTACAACCATGCTCCATCAGTAGATTTTTCCCTCCCACTACTATAAGTCCTCAGCCGATGATACCCCGACGACAATACACAGAGGGAGCTATATTATATAGTTGGTATCGAAAGTACTCTAAAGTGGTATCTATACCCGATATCGTTATATATCTAGCGCGTATCTAGCAAGCACATACAAAGGTCCAAAAATTTCCACCAGAAGTAAGTATATATCAGAATTAGGAGTAGGAGGATGTGAATATCCTCCTTCTATTATAGTCAGTCATGCACAGGGAACAGATTAGGGCCCAAAACTTTTCATACAGGTATAAAATTTGCATTCATACTGTGCTGACATTATGTCAGGTGTGCATATGTATTTGCATTATTTTGCATGGAATGGGTATGGTTGGTTGGTTGGTTGGTTTGGTATCCAGATCCACTACTGGATGACTACAGTCATCGCGTCTACTATACACACAGCGAGTAGAGTATCAAGTTAACTAGCTCAGCGATATTTTTAGTGGGTTTCTGGGTTTCGTTTCGACAAGCTAGAATGCTTGTGTATTAGGAGGATAGGATCGACGATATGTGCTTAAAGCTGGATCCTGGAAATGTGGTGGTTTCAAATGATGCCAAAATAAAGGTAAAACAGCACTAACAATATTCGGCTAGCGCAAGAGACAGAGTTGTGGTTTTTGGAGGTGAAGCATGAAGGATTTGTAGTTTATTGTAGAAATAGTAGGAGGAACAGTAGTAGAAGGTATGGAGATAGTATAGCTTCAGGCTTAGATTTATTTTTAAAATGTGCCAAATCAGATAGGATGAGACGATTTATAGTGCTGCACGACCACAAAATTATCGATTGGATGAATTTTGATTTTGTATTGTGGAATTTATATTTTAAGTGTATCGGTTCGGTAGAGTTTAAAGGAAGAGAGGATGGAGGAGGAGTATTTCACCTGCATAAGGATAAGTGAAGGATATTCATTCGAAAAAAAAATTAGTGTCAGGAGCGATTTGGTGTAAAATTTATATTCCATAGTCAAAGAATTTTTTAGGGATTATGTTAAAAAAATTAAAAGATTACTTAGTTTTGGTACACATGAGAGAGAGAGAGACAGAATTTTTCTCAAAACCATGTTTTTGTATAAACATCCTCCAATATTTAGCAAAAGCTAAATTGCCTTCAAATTTTGAAAATTGATTCAAGAGGGTATGTGCAGTTTTCATGTGAACCACGAATATTCAATTTATTAAATGAGTCAAAGGGGGGAAATTCGGTAAAATTCGAATTAATTATTTGTAAACTGCGCCATCATTTTGAAAATTATTGTTCGAATTCTATGTCCGTAGTTGATTTTAAACAAAATTATTATGACTTATTACCGGGTATAATTTTATTCTTTTTCCAGAGGAAGGTTATTTTTTTTTTATTCTTCGGATTCTCCTGCACAACAAGCAAAAGCAGAAACTTCTTATTTGATATATCATCACAAAGCTCATTTAATTTTTAATTTTGGTTCGAAAGCTTCAAGTTTTGGTTTGACAGTTTTGGATTCCTCTCCGCATCCTCTGTGCATAGGATTGTCAACAAGTACCATCCTAAGTATGTGACCTATGAGAAATGAATGACCAGTAAGAATTAACATACGGGTTCTAAAAGGATTCAGACCCTATAGCTTTTTCGTTAATTTTGGGTTAAGTATAGCCGACCAAAGACGACTATGTTGGCAGTCGGCCTAAGCCAAAATACTAAAGGCAAGGTGTTTTGGTGCAATCCCGATTAGGGACAGGGGATGCCACCGCTTGGAAGGTGTATGGCCATTGTCACATGCGGGTCCTTTCAGAAAAAAAACCTACTTCGGTATGCTTTCTTTCGATTTTGAGCCATCGGCTTAGATAATAGGATTTCGTCAATGGTTGAGGCACAGAGTGTGATTCCTATTCTGTCCTAGATGAGATTTTCGCTATTTAGTTGCCTTTTCTCAGAATCGTCTCAAGGTGATCACTGTCCCTGTTGATATCAGGTACGATTGACTGCACAAATTCAAAGATGTCTTCGTATGGAACTCCTGTTTCAGGATCAGTCCAGTTCTGGTTCAGATACAGTCTTATCGCTGCGATTGACCCCTCTTTCTTAATATAAATTTGCACGGGTGTATGTTAAGAATAACATAAAAACCCGTGTTTTTTGTGTGTGCCGTTGATACTAAGGAGGAAAAGTCTTTAAATTTGACCATCTGCATTTTAAGTTCCCACTTTTTCCGTATTTCTCTGTGACACATTGTGAAGGCTTTGTTCGCTCTGTCTTCTAGGTGTGGTTTTCAGTTCAACTTTTTATCTGGTAAAATTCATAGGTATTTTTCAAAGTCCTTCAGTTTAAAATGTGTTAAGCCTATAGAGGACAGGTTCAATGTACAAATATTCCTTTTCTTAATAAAAAGACAGATCAGTTTTCAGCCTGATATCTATAGTCCAGTCTATAGCTTGCTACTTATATGGATCCTGTTTTGCAGAGTTCCGTATTAGAACTATTGGTAACTAAAAACACCAAGCAGATCGTCTGCATAGCATACCGCTTTGTAACCAATCCAAGTAAATGTTAGCAAGAGATCATCAATAATGAGGACCCATATTAGAGGTGATAAAATACTTCCTTTACGAATTCCCCTACTTTTCACTCTGTTTTCCCCGTCCAGATCAGTAAAGACTGTTCTATTACTCAAAACATTTGTGCGATCCAGTACTTAAGGAACTAGTTCACTCCATGTTTTGTTAGCATGGGAATATATTTATTTAGCAGCACATTGTTAAAAGTGTCTTCTATATCAATGAAAACCAGCAGCGTAGATTGCTTAAAGAGAAATCCCTTTTCAATTGAGTGGATAACCTCGCATAGGACCGTTTCAATTGGTCCTTCCCTTTAAATACACGTGCTGATGCTGTGAAAAAGTGCTTCTTCAAACTGAACTAAAGAATCATTTTACCTGCGTAAAATTTCCTTAAATAAACTCGAGCAAATAGTAGTAGTAGACTCTACGTAGTCCTTGTGATTTGTTATTGATACACAAATTCGTTTTAATATAATCTATAATAACTTGCGTGGCTCTTGTCCTGGCTCGTGGTGAATATTTTTAAAGCATGTATTAAGTCGAAATTCTATTTACATTGGAGATACAAATCTGAATACTAACTATGCGCTGCACAAGTAAGCATATTTTTTTTTAATCCAATTGCATTTGCTATAATTCGTAGGATTATCTATTATTATCTATTATTACGAATCTACGAAATGCGCTATTATTCATTTATAACGACCATTTGCACGAGCAATTGGTATATTCTTTTTGTATGTAATCTGGAGTACATGATTATGCCCAGTCTTCGTATTTCGATCATGTCTATGAAGGTTCCATTGACTATTTAAAAACTAGCATTGGTTTTTTCCTCAAATAGCGAAATTAAGCGATTCGAAAAAACAAATGAAAAATAGCAGAATGGAAAGAAATGACAGAAAATGAGAAAAATAGAAAACAATTTATATTTAAAAAATCATATTAATTCGAATGGAATTAAACCTGTGTAAGCCCCGCAGTGGGATGAAAAAAGAAAAAAAAAAGTTTCATATCGGCAGAGACCTTATACTCTTCAGTACGGCTTGGTTTCTTTACATTCTTATATTTTTCAATTCATTTGTTTTTTCGAATAACTCAATTTCGCTATTTGGGACCCACTGATGAGTCAAACCAAGACTTGAGAAGCTTTCCATCCAAAATTAAAAAAGTTGTGTGATGAAATAACAAGTAAAGAATTTTTTCTTTTTTGCTGTTGTGCCGGACAATCCAAATAATCCAAAAAATAACCTTGTTGAACAAGAAAAAAGCATTTATTTCTGATTGCGGACCACCTCCGCTTAACCGGTACAATGCCAGAAAGTGAGAGGCACATGGACGAATTGTTCAATACAGGGCAAGGATAAATCCTGGAACGAATTTTTAGGGTTTTTAATCTTCAATAGTATGTACTTTCATAAAATGGTTATATATACGTTTTAATGAAAAACAATCTATCTTTACTTGAAAAATAAAAAAATAAAAAAACAAAAAACAATATGCAAGAACCTCCTAAATTTACGTTCAAAGACCAGAAAACAATTCTTTAGGGAACCTTACCGTCGAGAGGCATGAAAAATGCATGAACTTTGAGAATGTCTTTTTTAACGGATTTTATTATTATTTTTTCAATGGAGAGTAAATTCCAATAAAGAATAAAATAGAATAAATTCCAATAAAAGAAAATCCAAAATGATGGCTTCAGCTTCCATCAAACAAAATCGTGCACGGCGTGTTTTGGTCTGCGCAGGGTGCTCTCTAGATAAAATTTTGGGGCCTTGCCAGTTTTTGTTTTCAAAAAAAAAACCTCTGAATAATAAAATGCCAGCCGTTAAAAAAAACATTTTTCGAATTGAGTTTTTTTTCGCTTCAACGGACGAAAAAACTATTTCTAAATCAATTTTTGACAAAAATCGCTTCCTGATGGTTCCGCAAATTGAATTTCCTATCAATTCATCCGTTGAAAAAATGTTGTTCCCAGAAAAACTCATTTAAAGTTTAACGTTATAAAAAATCTTTGACAATTTACTTCAGCTATTCCCGCACCATATAGAGGCCCTTCTCCTTCCTCCAAGAACTGATTCTGATAAATCTGAAGGTTAATAGTTTCGCGAAATTTATGAGGGCACCTCAGGTATAGCGAGAAAAGGTCTCCCCAGCAAGCGCGCTCCGAGCGCCTCAGCTATCTGTTTTCCAGCCGGCGGAAGGTTCCGCTCTGAATGTTTTGGAAAAAGACCGGCACATTTTTCCAATTTATATTTTCTGAGAGTATCACCATGTTGATGATCATTGTAAAACCAAACATTCACAGAACTGATCACCTTGTAATTCGTAGTAGTGATTGTAATCAAGCAAATCGTTGCAGTAATAATTGTTTAATATCTGATCATTTCATACATGTCTGATTTGACCTCATGAAGAAATAGTTATCAACAATCTTTCGAAGTGTAAATCAAACTATCTCCATCTGTCGAGAAACAAATGAAATTTCATAATCTAGTACCATCTCCATCTCTTGTAAAAGTTGAAATTAAAAAACCAAGAACCAATCGACCTAGTTGGTTTTAAAAAAGAAAGGCTAGTTCTACATATCAAGACTATCCACAAGAAATGTATTTCTTGAGAACATCTCGCTGCCACTTGGAAGCCGATTAAAATAGGACTTCGTCCAGAAGTACATCCATGCAGCATTCCATTTCTTGAAATATTTTGAGAGTCGCCTTAAATATTTCCACACAACTCATCACTGGACAGGGCAATTAATAGGGTCGCGAACCACAAAAGAAAAAATGGTACCCACTACAAAGACGTTATTTTAAATCTCGAGAGATACCAACCAATTTCATTTGAAAGGATATTCGTCCGCCAAAGACTGTGCTTGCCAATGTTAATATATAAAAATCCAGTGTCACTGTGTTTGTACACGCTAATCTCCGAAATCGACCAACCAATTTCAATAAAATTTTGTGAATGTATTTGGTTGGTTCCAGCTTTAGAGATACGATAGCTTTAGATACGATAGATGGCGCTGTTGTCGAGACGTAAAACACTGCCTGACAACGCGTAGATGTGGAAAGCTGATATTTTGTACACGGCAATTTCATAAAAATTTAAAATACATGTTCAAAAATGGATTAAATCGGGCAACTCGTTCGTAGGGTTGCCATACAAATATTTCGTTTTTATACCCTAGATGAAATCTTTAGGGTTATACTAAGTTTGTCATTCCGTTTGTAACACCTCGAAATAATGATGGTAGAGCAAAATGAATTGGACACCCACGCATAATATTAAAAGTTATTTTGATTTTTGCATGTCCGTCCGTCCGTCCGTCCGTCCGTCTGTCTTTCTATCTGTCTGTGCGCACGATAACTCGAGAACACGTCCACCTAGAAAGCTGAAATTTTGTACACGGACATTAAAAAAAAAAGTAAAATTAAGTTCGAAAATGAGACAAATCGGGCAACTCCTTCGTGGGGTTGCCATACAAAAATTTCGTTTTCCAGGATATATTTGGACACTACCTGAGAACACGTCGACGTAGAAAGCTGAAATTTGGTACACTGTGTTTTCATACTAATAGCAAATAAAATTTCAAAAATGGGCTAAATCGGGCAACTCCTTCTTGGTGTTGCCATATAATAATTTTGGTTTTTTACATATACTTTGAAAACGATCAGTCCTAGACATTTTTATTTTACTAAAAGCTTCTTCAGAATAAGAAATCCTATAAAATTGGTTATAATCATTTTTTCTGTCCGACGAGCCGTTCTAGAAATATAAGTGAGAAACCAATGCAAAAAATCAAAATTGCTCAAATGGGTGACCATACGAAATTTCATACGTGCATTCATCTAGGGTATCATAAGAATTGGTCTTAGACCAATTCTAGCTTTTTCACTTGTTTAGTATATATTTGGACACTATCTGACAAAGAGTGCACGTAGAGAGCTGAAATTTCGATCCGCGGTGTTTTCATAGCAATGGAAATTAAAAAAACAGACTAAATTGGGCAACTTGTTCTTTGTGTTGCCATACACAATTTTTACCAAATATTTGAAAACTGTCTGAGAACGCATCCACGTGGACAGCTCAAATTGTATGCACGGCGTTTAAAACAAAAAAAAAATTTAATTTAGGTTCAAAAATGGGACAAATCGGGCAATCCCTTTTTGGTGTTACCATACAAAACTTTAGTTTTTCTCTATATATTTGGAAACTACCTGAGAACGCGTCGATGTGTTGTGCTCAAATTTTGTACGCGGCGTTTTTTAAAAAAAAAATTAAATTTAAATTCAAAAATGGGACAAAGCGGGCAACTCCCGTAGGGACTAAGTCTGGCTACCTCTTCTTAGTGTTGCCATACAAAACTTTTGTTATTCACTATATATACTTGGTAGCTGCCTGAGAAGGCGTCGAGGTGGAGAGCTCATACACGGCGTTTTCATATATAAATAAAAAATTCTAAATACAGTTTGAAAATGGGCCCAATCTGTCAACTCCTTCGTAGGGTTGCCATATAAAAAATTCGTGTTTTACGATATATTTGGGCACTGCCTAAGAATCGTCGACCTAGAGGGCAACACTGTCTCACACAAATGAATGTATGCACGCATAATTATGCACACCCTCATAGACACACACACACACACACACACACACACACACACACACACACACACACACACACACACACACACACACACACACACACACACACACACACACACACACACACACACACACACACACACACACACACACACACACACACACACACACACACACACACACACACGCATACAGACAACGAGTGAGAGAGACCCTGGAGTATGGAATCGAGCAATCGAGTCCATCTAGGTAGTTATATTATCGCTGGGCAACGCCGACGGGCTCCCCAAGTATGTAATAAATTAGTATTATACCAGTGAAAGGGTTTTAATATAATAATGCTAATTACACTATTGATCAGCAGAGGTCGTTAGTCAAGGTCATTTCCGTTCATTAAGTTTGACCGCATGATATTTATGTAATTACAACCAAATCGTCTATAACAAAAATAATTTCATTAATTCGAAAAAAAACAATAAACTTCAATAAATCAGAAGAAGCGATACAAACGACTTTTATCTTTTACTTCGAGATAAAGGCAATCCATCAATCATCTAAATTTGACTTTCATACTGACACAAAGCTTTTCTATTTTCATCACCTGTCCTTATTTTTTATGAAGTCAGATAGGAGAATGATATGAATGATATCGTAAAAAATGATATCGTAACAACAACAAAAAAAAACTGTAATCAATATTGAAGAATGTTTCTGTTAGATAAAAATACGAAAACTGTTTTTTTTTTTGTTTTCTTTTGATAAAAATTAGAAAGAGACTTTACACTTTATTAGGCACTTTAAAAGTGCTTGAAAGATTCTGCGTTAATTTTCATTCACAAAGTGTGTGTAGTTGGAAATTTTTTTTGCTACAGAATATATGAGGCAAAAGATGGGGTTTAAAAATCCAGGACAATGTTTTGGTTAAGTACATACATACATAAATTCAAGTATAATAAGACCCCCGTGCAAACAATTTGAAAGTTCAGTACTGAAAATTATGAAAAAGGCACGCTATACCGAATCGGTATGACGATTCGATAGTGAGTTATATTCTCGAATCAATTTCGAATCACTCTAGAAGACCTTGTATGTATTGTATGGATGGATGGATGGATTGAAAAGAGGTTGAGTCCTCCGAGGGTGGGAGGGAACTCTTGAAGGTAGGCCACACCAAGGCCCGTTGTTCATCCTCCAGACTTATGGGCAATTGTTGATAGGTCCCAGCCGGATGCTTTAACAAAATTCAGAATTCCCTATCAGCTTCTTGCAGGAGAGAACCGGACAGTGAAACAAGAATTTTGTCACAGTTTCGGGTTCCTCTCCACATCCTCAGCAGATAGGATCAGCAACAAGTCTCATCTTAAGTGACCCCTGAGGAAAGAGTGCCCAGTGAGAATTCACACAAGAGTTTTCAAGGTTGGCTTGCTTAGTCCCAATAAATTTTTCCTCAGATTTGGGTTAAGTTTACCCGACAGTTCCTTAGTAGTTCTGCCCAAGAAGTCATACAGCCAGAGACGACTGTGATGGCAGTCAGCCCAGGCCGAAATTTTAAATGCAAGAATTTGGGACAATCCCGGTTGTAGAGGATGATTCCTCTGAGGTTGCAACAAGACGAGCGAGCTCGTCCACCCTTTCACTTCCACACACAGATATT
The DNA here is from genome assembly GCA_963930735.1 of Dioctria linearis. Lineage (NCBI taxonomy): Eukaryota > Metazoa > Arthropoda > Insecta > Diptera > Asilidae > Dioctria > Dioctria linearis. The sequence continues at coordinate 11,356,730 of OZ005742.1, read as the reverse complement.
TCTGTGACCTGGCACACAAACGAGTTCCCTGTTACACAGCGAGAGAGAATTTAGTACCAGCTGGGTGTGGCCTTTACAGCTGCTTGGCTGTCCGAGCAGATGGTGATCTCAGTGTTCACAGTATCCGAGTTGAGGAGATATCTTCTCGCTTCAAGAGTACCTGCTTCGGTATTTTCAACCGTCATGGAGCTGTCTGTGTAAATAATAGGGTTTGTCAATGGTTGAAGCACAGAGTGTGACATCCAATCTATCCTAAATGGAATTATTGATATAAATTTGCTTTTCAGTATAGTCACGAGAAGGAGGTCGCTGTCCGTGTCTATGTTAGGTGCGATGGATTGCACTATTTCAAAGATGGACTTGTGTGGAACTCTTGTTCCAGCGTGAATACAGCTCTGATTGAGATGCAACCTCAGCTCTGCGATTGATACCCCCTTCTTGATATCTATCTGCATAGGGTGTATGTTAAGGATAACCTTGAACGCCCCAGTGCTGGTTGACTTAAGAACACCGCTTACGATAAGAAGGCACACTTTCTGAAACTTTTCCAATATCTTACAATGATTGGCCAGATCCATTGCTTTCCACCACACCACAGAACCGTAGGTTATTATGCGTCGGATGATACTAGTTTAGATCCATAGGATCATCCGTAGTTTGAGTCCCCACATTTTTCCTATAGATCTGCAGCACATGGTGAAGGCTTTAAAGGCCTTATTAGCTCTATCCTGGAGGTATGGTTTCCAGTTCAGCTTCTTATCTAGTATGATACCAAGGTATTTAATCCTATCCCTTAGCTCCAAGCGTCAAAAGTGTCAAATGAGTAAATGAAATCAAGCGTACTGCCATCGACAAAACTATGCAGGGAATTGAAAGGTAGAGAAAGCAGATCATAAATGAAAATAAAGAAGAGAGACAGAGAGATAACAGAGTCCTGGGACACACCGAAATTTATAGGATGAGGTTCAGATGTAACGCCACCTAATACAACCCATATTAGGCGACTAGATAACAATTTTTCACTTCATAATACAAGAGGGGGAGAGAGACCAAGTGCTTTAAGTTTGGCTAAAAGGGTAAGATGCCAGACTTTCTTTTGAAATATCTAAAGCAACCATTTTGGACTCACTAAAATTGTGAACGTTTCGTAAGAAAAATCAGCAAATTCCCAGATGAGCGCCCATCCCGGAAGCCCCATTGGCGATCGTTGATGAGTTGATTGATTTCTACGGACTTCAACAATTTGGAATTTATAATAGATTCAAAAAGCTCTGAAAGAATCGATGTGATTATATATTGGTCGATAAATTAAGGGATTGCTGCCCTCTCCTTTCTGGGGAATAGGCTGAACAAGAGCTAGTTTCCAAAGCAGTTGGAAAATTTCCTGTTGAATAAGACAAGTTGAATAATTTGCGCAGAGGTTTATAGTCAAGGATGAGGCTCAGCCATTAATTAAGAGGGGCGAGAAACCATCAGGACCTCTAAGGAACTGGAACACAACTATCGTACAGATGTATATTAGCTCTTGTACATATCCGCACGAAAGATGCAATACAGGTGTCTGTAGAGGCTTTATCCACGGAATCAACAACCACATCACCAATGTCAAGTAGTAAAGGTATAGAGGAGAACTACTGAAGTTTTTCCTGCTGATTTTGACCATGGACCAGAAACCTTAGCTGCGTGTTTGCGACTTGCCAAAATTCCTTTTCTAACATTTTGGTCAAAAAGAATTTTTTCTCTCTGGATAATGGACTTGTAGATGTTCCGTGCATTTTTGTAGATTTGTTTCAATTCTGGACATAGGTGCTAAAAACAGACACTTTCGCCTTTATAGGTTGGTTGCACTTACCGTTAAACCAAAAACGATTTTCCTGTCGTTGGGATTGGATGTCTTTATCGCTTCATAAATAGTATAAATGTTCTGATGAAATATCTAGTCTGATTTTTGCACGTAATATTCGCACTGCAATCCGTGCATATCTGTTCAGTCTTCAAAATACTTTCGGGAGCATAGTAAAATTCCTTTTTTTCCCGAACTGTGCCAAATCTTGTCTTTTTACGAGCTCGATTATTGTCATTGCCGTTAGATTCGCTGTCGAATTTTCCTATCTCTTCTTCAAAAAAATAATGTTAGTAAACAGATAGAGCAGCTACCTGCTAAGACCACTGACATTTATATAATATGCGACTAGCTACTTAACTTACTATTTTATATGGGCACAATTGCTTGTGTAAAATAAACAAGGCTTATGTTGAAGCCAAGTTAACGCGCAGCTCGAAAATTAATTTTAATAAAACCTGCATTTGGTACAACACTTTCTACCAGTAATAACCCTAAATAATTAATTTAAAAACATTTGTTTCGACGAACCCACTTATTTACTTGTTGCTTACAGTTCTTTCTCAATTGGTAATTGGGGCTTAGATCGAAAGAGTCAGTCCACCTGGTATTTCTATTAACGTAGTCAGTCCATATTATATATGTCAGTGGCTGAGCCCAATTAATTAGCGCGTATAGAGGAGAGAGAGCGGGTAAAGAATTCCATCCGCTGCCTCATCATACCGGACGCGCTACGCCAAATAAGATCCAGTTGATCCAGGAACTTAGCTTAATAATAATATGCTTGAATCGAATGGGAGTCACTAAGTTTTCCGGCAGATGGCTTTTATATAGGATAGTGCATGTAGCTATAGACACTTATATGTATTTATACAGGATACTTGAATCTAATACGTCTATGATCTAACACCAAGGGCTAATACCCTAGACACACGGGACATATCAATGATCATTGACGGAGCAATGATCATTGACGGAACAATGATCATTGCATAGCTCGTGTGTCACTGCATCATTGGCGCAATGGTCATTCGATTGGTCATTGCACCAATTACGCCCCAATAAGCTCATTCGTTTGCAATTATGCATTGGTTGTCATTTCATTTAGCGACAAGCGCGCTTTCAACGGTGAGGAACTGCAAATTATTGGAAAAATCAGCTGATTTTCCAGCCGTCACTGTCAGATGTCATTTGTGAAATTGGCTGATACATTTTTCAAGGTAAATTTTGCATGTTTCCCAAATTATTGAATTCTTCAAAAAAATTTCATACCATTATAGATGGAAAAAGAGACGAAGAAAAAAGCAAGATAGTGAAAAACGGCTGAAAATTATAAGTTGTGCTAGCTGTGGCGTATTTATATAAAAGATCTGAGAAAGGCACGAAGAAATAGCCGCATATACGCGAATATGTCTGTGAAATTTAAGGATATGGGAGTAATCGCCACTATGCACAAGTGACACATTTAATTGGTCAAATCTAGTCTGTCAAATTTAATTACATGAAGTCATTGCCGTGTGCCACCCCAAAACAGGGTGCAAAACAGTGCAATTACGTAATTGAACCAAAGATCATTGATATGTCCCGTGTGTCTAGGGTATAACAGTGATCCTTTAAATGAGAATAAGCTACTTACAAAATTCGAATCTCACTCTCAATAGCTTTACACTCTAAATCTATTATGTCATTCTCAAAGAGATATTGCTAATTAGGAAAATTTTTCCGCAAATTAAAATATTAAAAGAATTAAAAAATTAAAGAGAAACCAAAGTAAACGTATGAAAAAGTTCAGAAATAAACGTAAACCATATTTGCACCCATAATAATTTACCTTAATGTCACAGAAATGTTACCTCAAATTTTAATTAAACAATTAACTGATGTCTTGAAATATTACCGCTGTACATATATTCCTACAAGAAAATCCCCAACCACAAAATTTCTACAGATTTTAATGAACATTTAAATCTATCTAAATACAGTCGGAGTCACATTACAATAAAGAAAACGACACAAAAACCGAATTCAATTTACAGAAAATCAAGAAATCTCCTGGAAGCCCGCATTTGTAACTAAGCACCTAAGAAGTGTGGGTGAAATGAAAAATATTGGCAATATAAAAAAAGCAGAAAAAAACCCCTCAGGAGTAGAAGCCTATTTTCAAGGATGATGAAATGTTAGAAGTTATGGAAAGAAATTCTGTTTACCCAAAATTATCTAAATATAATTTCAAGGACATGCGTGGAAGTATCATTCATCCGGAAAGTATATTTTTCTACCCTCCCCCCACACCACGTGTCATGAGATTTTTCTAAAAAATATGAAATTTAAAATTGGAAAAAAACAGAAGCCGAAACCGAAGCCGAAACATTGGGAGGTAGATCTACTAGGTCTAGGTATATATCAGAGTAGAAATTGCTCAATGACGATGCCAATAAAATTAAAGGATATCCTGTTACTAGGCAGTAGGATATACTCTGTATAAATAGAATATATAGGCACTAGGCACCCACTGAGAAGATTCTAGGCTTATTACGGTGCAGGAGGTTTTCGATTGACGTTTTAATATTATTTATATATATATACATGTACCGCACTGTACACCTATATACATAGGTTTACGCAAATAATTTTAAACCGCAATAATTGAGTGTACACGTGCGTACCTACTGAATTCACTGAAGTATTTAGAAATGTTCGAAATTAAAGTTATTTTAAACTTTTCTGCGTTCTTTCGTACTAAGAAAAAAAAAATAGTAGTAGTAGGAAGTCATGTACGTGCCTTGTCGTCGGTAGATATCAGAGAATAAAAATCATTTTGAATTTATTTCATATTTCTTGTTGGTACACCACATACGGAAATAAGTAAATGTTTTTTTTTTTGGGAGTATGCATCCAAGAATCTAATTTTTCATAATTCAATCTTTGTTTTGTCATACTTATAACAGTGAATGAAGTCTAATATTTTTATAAGAGTTAGAATGACATGCGCATAGCCATAAAGTCAAAATAAAAGTTTAAGTCGAGTTGTGTTAATGCTGAAAATAGAATTTTGAATTTTGTTTGTGTGAAGCTTTGTATTTTGTATAACTGTTATAAAAGATGAGGTTTATTGTTTTAAGTCACAAACTGTTATATGTAATACGAAAACGTTTACTGTAGACAAACCATTTATGTATTACAAACAAAACCGGTATTTTTCCAAATATTTTACGATATGGTAATACTGGTGTTGTTGAGAAGATATCGTTTAGCCTCTATATGTAAACCTAGTAAATAGTTAGAGGGATAGGTCTGGTGTTGTCCATGGATAAATGAAGGTTTTTTGAGGCCAGCCCGTCCCTTTAACTCGTACACGAATTTGTCTGTCTGTATATTTATTTATATATTTCTTTTTGACTATTTTCGACACTTCGTCATTACAGCACGCTGAAATTTGGCACACAACTGACAATTGAATCTATCAAAAATTTGAACTGGAAATTTCCATGGAAAACCCAAAAAATCGGAAAAATCATTTGAAAATTTGGTACAAATTTGATTAGTGATAAATCCATTTCAGAAAAAAAGCAGTTTTCCGATTTTTTCAAAAAAATTTTTTCGGAATTTTCCCACTTTTCCGGAAAATTTTCCGGTAAAAAAGTTTACTAAATTATGCAGGATCAAGTTCCCTATCAACTGGCATCATTACTTTCTCTCCGACAATGATGAAAACTTGCAGACAAAAACGGGGAAAATTCCAACCAAGGAAGCGTTTAAGCGTTTTGCAACCTAAGACAAAGTTGTAGAGCGAAATGAGTTGGATAAAGTTGCTTTTGTGGAAAACTCCATGGAGAACCCGGAAAAGCGGGAAAATCATCGGGCAAATTTTCATCGATATGATTAGTGATAAATCTGTTTCAGGGCAAATGCAGAATTTTCAAATTTTTCTGGAAAATTTTCCGACTTTTCCGACTAAAAAGTTTTATAAACTATGCGGAATTATTTTTGTTCCGTCCTACTGACATCAATAATTTCTCTTCAACAATCATGAAACTTGCATGAAAAATCGAGGAAAATTCATGTAAATTTTTAAAAATATTTCATAGTAATAGGAAAAGTCTGTGGAAAACATGGAAAATCGGGAAAATTCATGTTATATGGGATCAAGTTGGAATTCAGCTAAAAAGCGCCGTTTAAAACATAATTTGAATTTCAGAAAACCGTTGCAGTACTTCAACGATTTGATACTCGAAAAATTTTTGTTTTCGGATCGGCACCAAACATGACTTAAAAATTGTTTTAAAACATCTCCATGCAGCACGTAATAACAATTTAGTTAACGTGAAAAAGGCAGAAAATAAAATAAGTAAAAAACGAGTTTTAAAACAAGCCGCATGAAAAAGTAGAAAATAAACTTTTCTTCACACACAGAGGTGGACTCAGATTTTTTGATTGGGACATTTCTCTTGAATATTTTTTCTCTTCATGAATCAAATCACTTATTACCTCTCATTGATCGTATTCATTGCGATCTGAAAGATCTTTTCTGAGATCCTATTCAATTTACTCCCTATCTAGGTTTAGACTGTTAATTAAGTCTAGCACCATTCTGGAATTGAGATTCCACACGTAGTTTGGTGGAGGAAAAGCATTTTCGAGATCAAGTAATCTTCGGCAGGGCAATGCTTCACAGTTGCAGAGCAGGTGCTCCGAGGTTTTATGAGCACCCCCCACAGAAGCACCAGGATGAAATATCAGCCAAGCCCATCTTGTTTCGGTGATACCTGAAAAGGCTATGACCTGAGAAGAGCTCTGTAATCATTTTAAGCTCTGTTCTCCTAAGGAGCAGGAGTTCGTTTGTTTTTCCGCTAGACGTGTCGATAACCTTTTTTGTCTGACGAAGCCTTGTAGCCTTTCCCAATAAAAAGATTTTTTTCGTTTGTTCTCCCAGCTATTTAGGGAGTTTCCGCTCCTCTTTTGGCTAATCCGTTAGAAATTTCATTGCCTTTATGGCCTTCATGTCCAGGTACAAACATGAGGATAACTTTGTTTCTCCTTGATTAATTTTTAAGGGTTTGCAGATACGCACAGACTATCCTTTACTTGATAATGTATGACTTTAAGGTCGTGAGAGCAGCTTGACTGTCCGAGATGATATTAATGGTTGAGCCATTTATGCCTCTTTTAATGCAGGTATTGGCGCATTCTATGCTTCGGCCTTACATTTTGGCTTACTGAGGACACATTTTGGCTACATTGAATAATTACAAATCATATTTGAAAGATAAATGTATCCTACTGAAAATAAACGAGTCTCTGGGAAAAATAATACTCTGGTGGTGGATTAAATTGGAACATCCAACCACGATGGATTACAACTTGGAACACTCGTATGTTCTTGAAGAAGAGTTACCAAGATTGTCTCTTAAATGTGAGAATTTTTTACCTGCCTTGACAATATGAATTCAGATAAATACAGGAATTAAGTAAATACACAAAGGCTACTACATGTGAATAATATAATATTAAAAGGATAATAAAAAAAAATTAAGAAAAGGGAAGACCTAAAAAGTAGGTAACTAAGATTACAAAAAAATAAGAAAACAAAGAAATAAATAAAATAAGAGCAAGTGAAGACAATTACACACTAACAAAAGAAATCTACTATTATTAATTGCACTTAATACTTAACAATTAATGTGTTCCTCCATTAACCTCCTAAATGTGCCCGCACTCTGATATCACTCTATTAAGCAGCTCATGAGTAGAGATCTAAAGGAAGAGACATGATCATACAGCCTTAATTCAAAGATAAATCTTAAACAATCGTAAAAGCGAACGTTAATTTTCCGTTTACAAACACTGTCCATTCGTGGGAAATTTAGAGAGCAATAAGTAAAAACAAAACGAAGTATAGGAGATTTTTATACTAACTTACATATGTAAGTCGTGTTTACAATGACAGATTATTTTCTGAAAGCCTTAGCCTCCTTAGTGTGGAGTATATTTTAGACAACTGACATTTAGTGCAATCACAACACTTCATATTTGAATTTAAAACAACTTTCGTACAGAATCCGCAAAAAGGGTAATGCGCGCTGTTGCCAAGCTTAACCTGGGGTATACTATCAAAATCAAAATATCCACGCGAACATTCCAAGCATTGGGAACTTCTCAGGATTCCAAACCAGACTGTTGTGACGTCGTTTGCTCGGTCGGTCGGGATTGCTCGGGCGCCAAAAGTTCGGTCGGTAGCAAAACGTCAGAACTTGACTCTGGGTAGCTTCAGTGGAGTGAGGGGTCCAAATGACAACAGTTGGGTTGAGGTCAAATTAATTATTAATTCTTCTTGCGTCCCTATTACAAATGTAAAATAGTTTTATATTAGTGAAATTCTTGTTAATACTTCTAAATCTAATTTGAGTGCGGGCCAGGAGAGATTTCCGCTGTACATTTACTAACTAGTGGTTTCCGTTGCTCACGTACTACCACTAGCCCTCCGTTGTTCACGTACTGGTGACAGGATAGCTTTCCGTTGGACACGTACTGACTATAGGATTTCGTTTGTACACGTACTACCAGTAACTCTCCGTTTTTCACGTACTCGCTTTATAGGCAGGGGTAGAGGTGGAGTAGGATTTTCTAGGTCTCCCGGACAGGTCAGTTCAACTTGTTGGAAATTTTTGGTAGGAAATTCGGGTAGGCGGATCAAGATGTCTAGTAATCCATACTGCCCTACTTATAACATCAATTCAAAAAGCTATTGTGAATTACATGAAGGAAAATTTTCTATATAAAACTTCACTCATACATTTCTAAATATCTATCTATTACACAGCCTAATGAGAGATACGCACTAGATCACAATTAATTCGTTCTACACAGTCTTCAATTAACTAAATAGGTCTCTTCAGCTGGTTAACATCTGCATACAGATATGGTCGAACAACATAAATGGCATCCACCAGATCATTAATGTACATACTGAAAAGCAGTGGAACTAGAATTGAACCCTGCGGCACACCCAAAGCTAATGGTAGGCAACTAGAAATAATATTGCCATCTTTCACTTGTTGATACCCATCTTTTTTTTTTTTTAAATTACTTCTAAGAAGACGAGACACAGATGATAAAAACCTCCAATTTATGAAGCAATTTTTTGTAATAAACACTATCCTATATATAATTCTATATGTTGTTATGAATTTGATACTATATCTAAAAAAAAAAATACATACATTCCGAGAGTCTTCGACTAGAATAGATTGTTCATTAATTTCAAATCGAAATATACTCATAAAAATTACAAACAATCAGTAAAAATCTATAGCTGCCGTAAAAATTCTATTAATAGAAGTAAAAAAATCTCACTGAACGTGTGAGCAATTTTCATCTGTCTTAAAATTTTGAAAAGCATCGTCTTTCGAATTAATGATCATCTCAACATTTCAACAATAAACATTTAAAAGTATACTTCAAAAAATACTTAAACCAAAAATTACGAAATTCTTGTGTTCTTATGCAATATACACTCCATGAAGCGCACAGCACTCTAATAAATAAGTAACCATTGCAGCAAGCAAGTAAACCAGGAAAACCAGGAAAAGATAATTTCACATAAGCACGTCATCGTATCCCCCTTCTACCGTTTCTAACCCCTTTTCCAACCTACTTCTACTACATATATACCCAACAACAAACCTAAATCGTCGAATAGAAAAGTCTAAGTAAGCCGAAGAACAGCGACCGAACACTGACCAATTGTCCAAATATAGAATGATGAATGCGCGCTTCACTTATTGGCACTTTGTTACTATACCGCCGGGAAGGGAATCATCTCAATTATTCAAGCGGGCAAATAAATTCCTGGACCAAGTAAATATTTCTCTTGTTTACAATAAAGCGTAGTTCTGCTCTAGCTTTATACAATTCGAACGGATCAGTTCGTTTCGGTTCTTGTATCAAACTATAACCAACCAACAACCAGCCAACCGCGCATATACATAAATTGTACAACGAGTGCGCAAGCAATTTAATTGGATTTGATGCGTCGAAAATAGCGACGACGCGACGAAAGAAAAAAGACAAACTTAAGTCAAACGTACAAACATACATACATATACTATACGCGACGGCAAAAATAATTCGCCGCGAAAAAAAGGAACAAACAGACAGACAGATGCGATCTGAGCTGCGCGAACAGCTTAAGGAGATGAGAGCGAGAAGAGAAACTAATAAATAAAAAATAAAAACAAAAAAAAAATGGTGGTAACATTTGCCAAAAAGTTTGAAAGCATCTACGCAAGAATTTGGTAGTAAAATTTTCGTTGAAGTTCTATTTTTAATTGTTGTCCGACTGTGGCGTTTTATTTTCACTCTTGATATCGTCAGCGGAGAATTTCGGGATCGGGAAGCTGTGGTTTGGTTGTATTAGAAGAACACGGAATGGAATCGCCTCTGAATCTATAATTATGTTTATATTCACATTTACATATTATAAGGAAGACGACTATAAAAATTATGAATTTTATGATCTGTGAAACTGAAAGATAGATAGAAGCCTGGTTGTACTACACCTAATAAAACTCTCTGCCGACGACTAAGCAGATGCCAACTATGTAAAAACCAATATACAACCAATATACGACCAGTTTACAATGAATTCTGATGAAAATAGAATTTTAGGCAAAAATCTTTGCACACTTTTGTTGAAATGGAAAGTTTAGCGATACAAAGCAAAAAAAAAACAAAAAAAAACAAAAAAGGGAGGTCATGCTCTTAAGAGATATGTTCCAAGTTTGTGAAATTATAATTGCCAAAAGCTGTGTTTATTATTGACTGAACTGAAAAAGCCTTAAAAAGAAAATAGAGAAAAGAATAAAAAAAAAACGTTTTTCAAATGTGTTACTGCTGCATTGAATTTTTATTTTTGTGTGTAAATATTTTTGAAATATAAAAATGTGCGCAATTATTTGTATTTGCTTAGAAATAAAATTAAAAAAAGAAAACAAATATTTGATGAAAGGCACAATAGATTATATTCGCTCGCTGTAGAATTTACCATTGATTAAAACAGCTGCAGTCATATTTCAAGTTTTTTAAAAAAAAAATAATTGGAAAATTTGTAAGCTGCCTAATAACGAATACATAATGTGGGAAATGCCATAATTATTCGGTCTTTAAGAATTTTGTATAGGCACGATATATGAAATAATTATTTTTATCAGAAGGTGTAATGGAGAATACCAGCAGGGTCATATTTCTTTAAGTCTAGGTTCGAGATCCATCAATCGTTGAATCATTCTGCTGTTAAAAAATTATTGTACTAATTTTGTATGAAAATTTAACAAGCTAAAAGATATTGGCGAAAATTTATTCTGAATTTTAGCGAGAACGGTAGGTAATAAGGTCAACGCGCTAAATTTGGTTTTTAGGTTTTATTAGAGATGGCACCACCAGTAAGTCTCGAAAAAAATTTAGCTTGAATTTATCCGCCCGTTTATCCGTTGAAGCCGTATTTTCAATATCATTATTAATTTTTTTTATTGTATACATTCTGCTTACTATTTTTATATTTTTAATATTTCCAAATAATTTTAACTACCTGTTTTTAGAAATATTATAACCGCGCGTTGTATTTCCGTAAAAAAATTGCGAAATTTGTTATAGTCGTAGCATAATGCAGGTAGCATTATGCTACACTGGAACTAGCTGGGCCATGAAAGTACGGACTGCTATCTGTGTGGACTGAGCGGCGATATACACCGAACGCGACCTAATAAACTTCCTCGCGCCAGATAGAAAAGGTGGCGGAAAAGTGAAAAAAAGAAGAAGAAGAGGGTGGTAGAGCAAAGGAGAGGGGGACAACTTGTCTGAAAAAGTGTGTGGTATAGAGGCAAAGTAGTGAACGATACAAAATATTATCGGTAGTTACAAAGGAAATCAGCATTAAGTGTTGCTGTAAAATTAGAAGAAAAATATAGACAGAGGAAAGTATCGACGAAATTATAGAGAAAAACCCAATCACGCCGCTGAAAAGGAAAGTTGAAAAGCTGTAGAACGGAGTAGGCGAAAGAAGTTTCACGAGAACGCTCTCGAAACTAAAGTTTTTTATTAATATTGCTGTCACATTTTAGTTCGAAAAGTTTGAACCAAGAATTTTCCTCATCGGAAACGGCAGACAGGAGCACGTAGAAATTGAGCTCGCCAGGCCAACAAGAATATGAACTTATCTAAAGTCTTTTAACATCATAGGACGTCATCTCAGTTAGCTGTAATAGGAAGAATATGGTCAAACCAAAACCAAAACAGATCGGCTAGTGGCCTCATCGAGTTGTTCTTTCCCCGTCTTAACCGTCATCTAAATCAATGTCTACATCTCTTCCACATCAATATGCTGGTCGATATTTTGTCAGCTAATCGAGTAGGCAGGCGAAGGATAAATTCTTCTCAATTTTTTTTTTTTGACACAAACAGATTGCTCTGCAAATTGAAAATGGTTTGCCAAGTATAATTGTCATCCAGTCCTGGATTACAAAATTATTAAGCATTCACGACAACAGGGTATTAAAGCGTATAGCCGTTACATTACATGCCACATTTAGATCGCTGTCCCTCATACATGGATAAAACAAATTCTCCGAATTCCTAGTACTGGTACGAGGAAGGAAATTGCTCCACTCAGATGATAATGGGATCGGAGCTATAGCAAGCCCGCTTTTCGGAGTTTCATCTTTATTCTTATCTTCCAACATTGTGCTACTTTTTTTGTGAATTTTAATTAGATAATACATAAACAATACATAATTTTAGACATCACTTTATCCGTACACGCTACGTTAACATTAGATATTATCGGACAGATTATGTAGTCCGAAACAGTTTACTTTTACAATGAGCATCGGTTCTGCTGGATATTCGAAGCGATCATCTCATGGATCTTGCGAAATTGTTGTCATCAGGTTAAGCAATAGCATAGGAGTAGGGTTTCAGATAGTTATGTAAAGTTCGCCCAACATAAATAATAGATACGGTGGCACTATTAATTGGTTTTCAGCAAACCTGCGTTCAGCTCCGGAAGGCCTTTAAGGATTGGAACCAGGGTGAATAATATTTACAAAATTTGTCTATTTTCGTTTTGCCGCCCTATTGGGTGTACTAAGTCAGGTTGTCAGTTCATTGAAATTTGAAATTCTGACGAGGACAAAATTTTAGTATTATACAAAAGTAAAATGCAAGTGATTAGTCAAAAATTATGTCTCAAAATTAGGTCAAAATTGACATAAAGTAAAAATAAATATATGTATAACGTAGTAAATATGTAAGTTTTTGTCTATATCTCTACATTATACAATGTAAGTTAGAAAGATGAAACAACGGTGATCGCTTCCATAATTTTGACTGATTTTCATCTTGCTTATAGATGATACTTTTGTTTATATACATATTTTTTTTAGATATAATATTTGAAAAATAGAATATTACCATTCAAAGTCTCAAAATTTGTCCTCTTCTATCTTCTTCTTATACCTTTAGAAATATGTATGCATTCAAATGCATGCTTTCTCTTATAAAAAAATGAAAAGTTATCGCAGGTTTTCAATATTTATAGGCATATAAATTAAAAGTAAGAAAAAATTCTTTTGATAAGTCTTTATAACAAGAGATCCCTCACAAATAATGATTTATTGTAAATATATGTAGAAGAAGGAGAAACATACATAAATATATAAATATATACATAAAATAATAATAGAAAAAAAAAGGAAAATTATCTATTGCAATGTTATGTTATAGCCTTGATCCATTGTAAGAACCGAGAAGGCTGCAGTTAAATTTAAATAAATGAATTTTTATAACGTAGTTATGATGCGCTAATAGCCTGTTTCCTCTTTCTCTCTCCCGGAGCCCTCTTATTATGACGGTTGAATAGGTCCATTCCTCCACTTCTCTTTTCAGGTCTACAAGGGACTCTGAAAATATTTGCCCTCAGAGTCAGTTGGGTGGTTGGGGCATGCAGGAAGGCAGACCATCTGCGCCTTCAATGTAGACGTAGGTAAGTGACGTAAGGGTCCCTTCAGGACCGAATGTGTGCCGGCGTTTGTTTTTTTTTGTAAGTAGGCACGAATGTTTTTGTTTGTGGTAGGCTGCAGCGGCAAGTTTTCGTGGAACCTCCCCACACTCTCCGCCAATAGCCGAGGCGAGCTGGCGTACCGCCCTGCAGTCAATGCTGTCCGCCGAGTGATCTGACAGTTCATGCTGGCAGTCGGAACTTCACGTCCAAGTCATTCACTCAACATAGTTCCATAAAAAATTCTTCTTTTTCTTGTTTTTAATATATCTTCTCTCTGAGTCTCCGCTGTTATATAGCATTCTCAGATTTATTTAAACCATTAACAAATGCATTTAAACTTTAAGCAAATAAATTTAAACCTTAAACAAATGATTCTAAACCCTTAACAAATATATTTAATGAATGAGTTTCAACTGTTAACAAAAATACTTAAACCTTTAGCAAATATATTTAAACTCGTTAACAAATTTATATTTAAAATATTTTACTTCAACTTAAGTGAGCATTTCATACTTTTCTCAAATTTTGTGTGCATATTTAAACCCTTAACGAATGAGTTTGAACTGTTAACAAAAAAAATTAAACCTTTAGCAAATATATTTAAACTCTTAACAAATTTATATTTAAACTATTTTATTTCAACTTAAGTAAGCATTCCATACAATTTTTTTCTCAAATTTTGGGTCCATATATTATCTGCAATACTTCTGACTTATCAGGCAACTGCTGACCATCCACTGCCTTAGGAAAGAGTAAGTAAAACAAAATCCATTATAAAGTTGGAACAGTCATTAGGTGTGATTTGTTGCAGGCTATCTTCGATCACTGAAAGAAGATTATGTTCTCTACTCATGTCACATAAAACTAAACGATTTTTCGATAGGGTTTCACACAGGCGAGTAGAGTAAAGAGGCAAAAAGTTTAGTGTTGGATTCATGGTTTTAATCTTCATCTTAGAAGATCTCAAGCCCGCTCAAAAAGGGGCACCCGTACTCGAGTGTTATAATTCCAGCAGAACGTGGCAGAAACGACGAACTTATTGCTGCGATAAGTATCCAAGGAATTGCAATTTCTACTTGCAATTCCGATAGACTTTCTCTATATCTGCGCGAACTTGTTGAAAAATTGCAAACAAATCCATCGCTTAGTGACGCATTTTTAATTATGGATTATGTGAGATTACACAAAATACTCGCCTATGCTAAGCCCTATCGAAAATATGAAGGTACATGCACGTTCAGTTTTAGGTGACATGAGTAGAGAACATAATCTTCTTTCAGTGATCGAAGATAGCCTGCAACAAATCACACCTAATGACTGTTCCAACTTTATAATGGATTTTGTTTTACTTACTCTTTCCTAAGGCAGTGGATGGTCAGCAGTTGCCCTGATAAGTCAGAAGTATTGCAGATAATATATGGACCCAAAATTTGAGAAAAAAATTGTATGGAATGCTTACTTAAGTTGAAATAAAATAGTTTAAATATAAATTTGTTAAGAGTTTAAATATATTTGCTAAAGGTTTAATTTTTTTTGTTAACAGTTCAAACTCATTCGTTAAGGGTTTAAATATATCTGTTAAGTGTTTAAAATCATTTGTTCAAGGTTTAAATTGATTTGCTTAAAGTTTAAACTTATTTGTTAATGGTTTAAATAAATCTGAGAATGCTATATTTTAGCTGCTAAAGAACGGTCCGATATTGGAGACACGGCTGCTAAAGAACTGCCCGATATTGGAGACACGCTAAAATTCAGTCTAGCATGGACCTTAGTACTACGTAACACCCTGTAAATTTCTTATTACATTAGGAATGAAACCAACTTTTGTGAACAGTTTGTGATTATTTCCTTTGAAACTTGATTCCAAGCAACTTCCACCCATATTAAGGCAGGATCAGTATAATTTGCGATCGGGATTATCCGGAATAATAATTAGGATCCCATTCCTCAAACCCGGTAACTATCCGAAACCATACTAAGCAAAAACGGTTCAAGATTTCCTCCAGTTTGCTCTGTTTTATTGGGAAAATGGAAATATCATGAGATTTATATTTTCCCAATGAAGAAATGCAATCTGCAATTTTGCTTAGTCTGGATCTGGATAGTTCGAGGCCAGATCAGATCCGGATCAGGATAATTCGAATCCGGATCAATATAATTCGAATCCGGATAAGGATAATTCGAATCCGGATCAGGATAATTATCATAAAAACAAGAATATCTCAAAAATGGTAGCATTTAGGTAGGTACATGATTAGGATCAAATGAAAGGTAACATTCGGAGGTCTCGAAATCTTGCAAGAAAGTGCTATCCATATCTTGCCTTTTAGCGGAAAAATCGCTAAAATTGAAAATGCAAAATTTTCCAATTTTTCGGCTTTGATGTCCTATACCTGCCGGCGGAAAGGGGTAGATAGGTGGTTTGGCATTTATTGGAAACCGTAGATGGTTTACTATCACCTGAGATGCAAGTCACCTTCATAGGGTGTATAACAAGAAAGTTAAATGGTATTAGGATAAAAAGCACCCAAAATCTCAAAACCTCCCAACCGCCCACACCGCGCATTTTTCGGCTCTCCTCCCGTACAATTTATTTCTCGAAATTGAGTGTGGAATCCGGGATAAAAAGGAAATGCGGTACGTATGGGACACCCTGTATATTCGCGTTATTTCCATAAACTTTACAAATTTTTTGCAAGTCTGCGTGCAGTTATTTTCATCCATCTTGTAATATAATGCGTCTTCCATTTCATTCATACTTGATTAAAAAAAAAAAACAAAAACAACTGCAGATGATTAAGCAACCAAAAGAAAAAAAAAAGAAGTGAAAGACCAGAACCTTGTGGGATACCAAAAATTATTCAAAATATGCTATAATTATAAGAGATCAAATTTTTGTAGTAGCTAATATTATTTTTTAGCTCTACTAGCAAAACTACATAAATTTTTCTTTTAAATAATTTTCATTTGAAAACTTCAAATACATGAAAATCTCACATTTTGTCCTTGAGACAAAGAGGACAGAAACCTTTTAACTGAAAAGACCGGTCTTGTCTGATGAGAGATATTTGACAGATGTATGAAGCCTCATTTCACAGAAATAACTTCTTTGAACAATATTTTTTTTTTATCATTCTGACACAAAATTCAACAAAAATACTATTTTTTATTATTTTAGATCTGGAACATGTACCTACATATATTTTTTTCGATGTCGTCCCATTGAAGAAGCTTCTTGTATCAGTTCTAAAACAAATTTCAAATAATTTTTGAGAATTACACAAAAAAAAGAAAAGTTGAAAATTCGCGATGAAAAGTATGAATGAGTTCTATTTTAAAATGACCACTCAAGAGTGGCTTGTTTCGCATCTAAATGTGCAATAATAAATATTCTTTTAAAAATATAATTCTGAAATGAAAGCCAATTATGAGAGCATGTAAATGTATGAAGATATAGATGTAGTACATAACGTAGAGACAAGCTAAAGGGGTACCGGTATAGGGGTACCGGTAGCTACTATTTTCGTACAGAAAACATTCGATGCTATTTTCTCCCCCCGATTAAAATTTTTCTTTGTAAATTTATGCAAAATTTCTAGCGTTTATTTTTAGCAAATTGAATTGGTTTATTTATTTTTGAAATTGTTTTAATTATAATTCATACGTCGGTACTACCCCATCTAGTGACGTGTTAGGGGAAGTGTTCTTATTTTGTTATGTTTATTTTTATTTCGTTCGGGTTTTGTTTTTTTTTGGTTTTCGTTTCTCTTATTGAAAAGGTGCGAGTGAATTTTGCTAATTTAATTGGAAGTATAACATGTGTAAAAGAAAGCAATACACTTTGATTTGTTTATGTTCAAAATAAACTTGCTATCATGTGCGGCCATTATTTCACTCAAGAAATACTGCGATAAATTTTAATTTCGTCAGAATTTATATGCTTGCGCTTGGTATATAATAATCTGTGAAATGTTGTAATTAATAAGAAAATCTATGACCTACGTATCGATCCCTGAGGGAGCCTCTATGTAATCTGTATTTAACTATGGATATAAAATACCTAAATATGATGGAGGCATGTTTATATGGAGCATAATTACGCGTTTTAGGCATAAATTTAGCATGGAAAGCGTAAGAACATAAAAAAAAACAAACGTAAAAAATAATTGAGAAAATACCATTATTTTTGCTAACTGAACCCATTTAAACGTTGAAATTTCTGATTACCCTGTGAAGGAAACATATGCAGTAACATGTTTGCAGAGTGTGTTCAATGAGACAATTACATAGAATGCATGTACTCAAGAAAGAGAAAAAAATTTCGGACTTGGCGACATCTCTTAGTGAATTAAGTAAAAATCGCGAATTATGTACGCATCTTTATTTGTGCCATTTTTACGTGAATTTTCGGTCTGTTTTAAGGGAAACCCCAGTATTGTGTTTATATGAAGAAAGTATGCAGAAAGTTCTCAATTCTTTTGAAGATACACGTCATGGTTTATATCCTACAACGTGGCAAAACCAGGCTTACAATAATTATTTGGGCTGATTAACGCCATCCTTCGTCTAAAGAAAAAAATTTTCAAAGTTTTTGCTACGCATTCATTAATTTCTACGTTTCTGTTGTTATTAGTTGAAAACAAAATCAACATCATGGAAAGGAAGCTACTTATACCGATGCTGCGTTAAATTCACTGTAATTATAATTTTAAATACACATTTTAACACTTTTTTATAAACACATATGAGGACTTATCTTATAGATATTTATGAAGACAAATATTTAGTACAAGCTTATTCAGCGCCATCTAGTTTTGATAAAAAATGAACACAAAACAGAGTGAAGACATGTTTTAAAGACAGAAGCGGACATGCCATATGCAATTGTCTTTTGAGTGTTGGCAATTCGTCTTTATTACTAGTCTTCAAAACTTTATCGGTAAGTCTTTGGTAACACCGTCATACCATATTTTGCACAATTCTACTACAATTTAGCATTTATTTCTATAAATACATTTGCTCAGTCTGACCAACTGATATTGACATATGTCATATATGTTGTGCTATAATATTTTGCATTTTAGTTAAGTTTCTTATGTCCCGGTGGTGACGATATGTAAATGCGTATATACATTATATGTAGAAATTCTAAACCAGGGTCTGCTATGACCCAGCTTACACAGGTCAGTATACTGACTCTGTCGTACGAAATCTGTAGGTAAGGTGATTCTTCATTTCTGCTCCCATCCATCTTCTTACCCACAAATTTTTGTGAGGCAGAGGCAGCATACTCATCCATCTAAACAGGGTCTATGATCACATGTAATTAAAATTCCAACTTCATATATTTCTCCAACTACCCCCACGGTCCTCTATACGTCAAAGTGTAGACGACGATGCCGCGTAAGATGAAAAAGAGAAAAGAAGAATATCCAATTCCCCTTAATAGTCTTTAAACAGCTGGATTCACTACAGAGGGAGTTTCATTCATTCCTCTGACCATCGGAAGAATCTCTGAGCCATCAGTGTACACCTTAACGAATCCGCACTAATTAGCGTGTACAGGAGGTCGGGCATAGGAGGCATAGGAGAATTTGATGGTGGTGTTTGAAAAATCGTGTATATACCCTTAGTTGTGAGTCGAATAATGTAGTCGTCTACCACAGGGACTAGCTAGCACATACTTCAGAGCTGAGGAGCCATCTATCGTCCTTTGTTCGTACGGAAAAGATTTTGTCGTCCAGCGTCCAGCCGAAAATAAACCCCGCCAGGATAATTAAGTTTAAGTGTGACATTTAGTATAATTCTTTTATTATGGCTAAGTCTAGTGTGGCATGATGTAACATACAGGAGGCGCCTCTGTGATGGAACCAAAACAACGGAGCTCATGTAAAGTTGTTGCCTTTCACAAATTTTTTAATATAATTGTGTAAAGATAAATAACTTTCACCTCATACACATATATTTTCATATTTTCCATTAATCATGAGGACTAACTATGTCCGATCCTACACACATTTCAGGCAACTAGGGGCAACGAATTATGTGCCGGCACTGCCATGGGTGGCTGGAAAAGGCACTCAGAGGATCACCATTATCTGATCTTGATGTATAACCCCTTCAGGACTAGGTGTGTACTGCATTTTTTTTTGTTTTTCTTTCTCTATCTTTTCTTCATGGCATGCATTTTTTTTTGTCTATGGTGCGTGGTGGTTCTGGGCTCTCATTTTTTAACTCACCCTACACTTTCTGCACTTAACCGAGATGCTAGGCTGAGAACAATGTTACCACGGAGTATGCTATCAGCTTCGGCCGATAGACTGGACTACACGTCTAACACCACTCGCTCAACATTAAGTACCATAGCAGGTCCCGAGAACCAAGACATTATATGTATGTATGTAAAGCCGGGTCTCCATTATACAAATTTTTTGCTCAATATTGTTGAAGCATTTCAAAACTTTGATTTTTTCGGAATATTGTTGAAGCATTTCCACCACTGAAAAATTTAGATATGAGAGGACGTGGGAGGAGTTTGGAGACGACCACTCTAATAATTTGTTGAAAATTTAAAATTTGAAGTTACGCAAAAAAAAACAGTTACATTCTAATCAAAGTGTTTTTAAGAAAATTGAAAAATTCCCCTTCTTTTCTCTAAGCACTTGTAATTATTAGGTAATCCCATATATAATGCAATTTTTTTTTTAATATTTCCTTTACACTTTTGAACTTGAAACCAGAGATCTTCGTTTTTTTTTCTTACACTGTTATAAGCCGTTCAAACTATTCACAGTAGATTTCTTTAGATATCGTTTGGTTTGACTTTAAAAGTTCAAAGTGGACTAAACCGTTCATGATACACCACACAGATAACAACACCCTAAGTACGTGCGCGTAGACCATCTCAGATGCCGGTGTTTCTCCTTTCTCTACCCACAGTTTTTGACGAATAAAATCCTTGTAAGTATGTTTCGTCACTAGTGAATGGTTCAAATCAGAATTTCTTGAAGCCAGGTACAACATACGCTGGTGGTGGGTATCAGGTACAGCACAAAACAAAAAGCAGCTAATTTAGTAAATCCAACAAAATACATATAAAAATTACAAATAAAGCTAGTACTAAACTGGAAACAAAATAATATCTGACTTTTTGAAAATTGATCCTAGGTTTAGGTTAGGTTAGGTTAGGTTAGGTTAGGTAAGGCAAGACGGGTCCCGCTAGACAACCAGCCAGCCCCACTTAGACCTCCAACGGGTCCATTGTGCCCCTTGGCCTCATGGGATAACCCTTCAAGCCGCGGATTTATCCTGCTTTCCTTGGGAAACTCAGGATATATCCAAGACCTTTAACCTAGATC
This sequence comes from Dioctria linearis, assembly GCA_963930735.1. Lineage (NCBI taxonomy): Eukaryota > Metazoa > Arthropoda > Insecta > Diptera > Asilidae > Dioctria > Dioctria linearis. The sequence goes on along the minus strand of OZ005742.1, from coordinate 11,335,474 downwards.
CATCCTGCCTCACTCAGAAAACTCAGGATGTCTCTGAACTTTATACTTTGAAGCTCCCCCAGACTTGAAAAGCAGTGGCTACCTAGTAGCCTACCTCATTTATTCATCAGATCGGGGCATTCGCAAAGCACATGCTTGACGGATTCAATTTCCTCCGAGTCCCTACAACTCCTGCAGAAATTGTTCGCCGCTATTCCCAGTCTTCTAGCATGGTCCCCTATGGCCCAGTGACCCGTCATGACCCCTACTAGATTCCTGGTATTTGCTATGCTGCTATTAAGCAGTTCCCTTGTCCTTTTCCTGTCATATGCAGGCCACAATTGCCTCGCAATATGACAGGTATCCCTGCTGGTCCATCGGAGACCTGCCTTTAGATAGACGTCCCTAATGATTTCCTGTTTTAAAACACCGATTGCGATCCTCACGTAAGCTACAGCTGCGGAGCTATCCAATTCGGAGCCCTTTTTGGCCAACTCATCAGCCATCTCGTTGCCTGAGATATCCTTATGGCCAGGTACCCAGCTTAGGGTCACCTTGTGCCTTACAGTCAATTCCTCAAGCCTGGTTTTGCATAACTGCACCAATTTTGATTTTACCAGCCCAGCATCCAGCGCCCTGATGGCTGCCTAGCTATCAGTATATATGCAGATGTGCCGTGCGGGCTCTCTGCACATGGATACCAATGTTGCCGCCTGATAAATCGCTGTGAGCTCTGCCTGAAAAACACTGCATTTGTCAGGCAGTCTATTAGACTCGTGCCACTGCAGATCTCTAGAGTACACTACAGCCCCTGTGCCCGCACTCGTCTTGGAGCCATCCGTAAATATAGAAATATCGGATGTAACGACCACCTCCTTCCCCTCCCAGTCACCCTTAGTGGGTATCGTTGCATTGATACCCCCACCAAAAGTCAGGATGGGTACTTAATAGTCTGTTTCTACCCTGCAGTCCCTACAGTCTACCTTCTGGAGTATATTGGAGTGCCCAAAACCCCTCTCCGTCCACCAGCCCCCCCGCTCTCAGCCTGACAGCACTAGTTGCCGCCACACCCTAACAATAAAGGTCCAGCGGCAATAGGTCAAGCATGACCTCCAATGCCGCGGTGGTGCACAGACACCCAGTTATACCCATACAGGCGGCTCTCTGGATTTTTGACAGCACATCAAGGTTACAGTTCCTCATCAATGCCGTCCACCAGACCGTAGAACCGTAGCAGAGAATGGGCCGAACTATGGCTGTGTACATCCAGTGTACCACCCTGGGTTTTAATCGCCAGTTTCCACCAAATATTCTCTTGCACGTGTAGAAGGCCACACTGGCCTTCCTAGGTTTAATACCTGCTCTATTTAGGCAATTAAAGAAAATCTCCGGCCTACTTTATTTGGGTCACGACGATCATAGCAGTCAATGAATAATGTTTTCTGTTTTCATCCACCATAAAACTTTATCGATCCGAGGTCTTTATGCTACAAGATAGTCCTCAGTTACCTCAGTAAAGCCCCCGTTGTTTTTTGAGTTTTTATTTTGGTGTTCCTTCATAATATTACTACCCAACCCAGTTTAAGTCTCTCATCTCAATGCTTTCACTAAAAATGTCATCTTAACGCGGAATAACAAATTCTCTTTAATTCTAGAATTAGGGTTTTCGCTGATTTTTAAGCCTTTTTTTTCCCACCGTATTGAGACCATCTTGATTTGAAAATCTAATTTACCAGAAGATCACCTCCACAATTTCTCCACCTATTAAAACTGCTAACTGTGCGCGCTACTAAATTATCACCCAAAAACTTCAACCAGACGTATTCAAATCAAAAATAAAATAAAACAAAGATTAATTTTGAAACAGAGTCACCTCATCAGGGAAGTAAGTTCACACGTCCAGGCAGGACAGACGTAGTATAAGAGTATTCAAAATGAGTGGGGGTATAATATTCAAAACGATCAAGAAGAAGAACACAAAAAAAAATTTATAGATCGCTCCGCGAAATATTATGCCGCGAAATCTATTTTTAACTTTTGTTTATTGATAAGCGCCGATAATTCTTCGAGTTTTTCCTTTTTTCTTACAGCTGAGCGCTTAAAATGGATTTTAGCTTGATGAGCCAGCTTTCAAGTGACAACAAGCTTTTAATCAGAGCACAGAATTCGTTTCGATTTGTGTAGAGGGGGTGAAGTATTGGGTAAAGAGGTGTGGGCATTTAGTCGTCATGTAAAAACAAATTGTAAAATCGTTTTACGATTATAATTTGTATTGAAGAAGTAGAAAAAAAAAACACAAACAATACTTTGGATCTGACATGAATTGTGGAATGTTATGTAACTTGATTGTGAGATGTTTTTTGCATTGTTGAGACTGGAACTGCGATGTTTTTTTTTTTATGTATTTAATTTCAATGCAGAAATGGGTTCTTCACACACAGGCAATTGATGTTTTCAGTTATATATATACATGAGATGATAAGTTAGTCTATAAGTTTGCAAGCTACTGGATCGGATGCTCATCTACCTTGACTTTGTAAACTGAATATACTGTGGAACATGAAATAAACATTCACATTTTCATGTTGATCCTCTCGTTTGCTCAGAGTTTGGAAACTGCTATTAGCTCCAAGTTCCAGGCAAACTGTCCTTTCTAAAAAATCATTTTCCCTTCATCGCATCATTTAGAAGTCACATTTTTTCTTCCCAATATTAGAATACACAATTCGGACAGGGTTGCAATAAATAAGGGGACTAATTTGTCAATATCAACTCTAATGTTTCAGGTTTGTACTCGGGTTCAAATGGAATCGGGTATCCGGGTACTCGATTCCAAGATTTTCGATTCCACTCTTACTCGGGGGTACCCGATTCCGGGTTACCCAGATATCCAGATATAATCGATTCTCGATTTCAAATATCCGGGTATCCGGTTACAATCTCTGTACAATCTCCGGTACATTACTGAATTCGTAAATTCAGCCATAACAAAGGAATTTCATTAACCAATTAATTTTTCAATACCCAATTCCAAAGAATCGATTAGTAACAACCCGATTCACCCATGAAACCCGGATACCCATATAAGAACCGATTACTAGAAAACCCGGGGTTTAAGAAACATGACTCAACTCAAGACTTTAGTCCGATCAACATTTGAGAGATTGTTCATCACTCGAATTTTGAGCGGACTCACTGGTTGAGCGGCCTGAAGTCTTTAGTGGAATCATTGCATGAACGAACTCATCATTTGAGTTGAGCGGACTCACTGCTTGAATTATGCTATGAGCTGAGGTTACTCGATTCTTACCCGTAAAACCCGGATACCCGGATAAGAACCGATCACTAGAAAATCCGGGGTTTAAGGAACATTACTCAACTCAAGACTTGAGTCCGCTCAACATTTGAGAGTTTGTTCATCATTCGAAATTTGAGCAAACTCACTGGTTGAGCGGCCGCAAGTCTTTAACGGACTCACTGCTTGAGCGGACTCACTGCTTGAACGGACTTATCATTTGAGTTGAACGGACTCACTGCTTGAGTTGAGCGATGAGCTGAATCAAAATTTGAGTCTTTTAAATCCCTGAATGTAGTGATAAGGTAGTAACGAAGTTTTCATTTCTAAAATATGGAGTTCCACAGGGTTGAATTTTGTGTCCGATACTGTATTCAGGTATTTAAATAGTCTTGTTGAAATGGAAAACAAATAAAAAGTAATATCCAGTCATTGAAAAATCTTTTATTAGAAGCTTTAAAGTTGAAAATAGCAATCGAAAGACAAGTAGAGACATCTACTATACAACACAGAAATGATTGTGGAGACATCTACTACAGTCTGTAATCAAAGACCATGGTGAAAATAAAAGTTTATGACAAATTTGTGGTAAAATGTCAGAATATGTGACAAAAATATGACAAAATATCAGAATTAGCACCATGAGTTGCCATTTGTTCCATTCATGACGAAAAGGGAACGGGGCAGTCAATTAATTGCAGATTCCGCTGTCCTAATGAAAATAATTTCCACTATTTTCACTTTCAATCACTCTGTGAATACTTACAAGTCATTGAGATGACTACAATGTCATCCGCTAAAGAACGACCCACATGGGTTTTAATGACTCATTATTCTACACACACTTAGCGGTAGGTGCAATAATGACGTAACTGAATTGTAATTGGATTTATATTCGCAATGCAGGTGAAAAGCATCACGATAGTCTTATTAGGTTTGTCCTATCTCTATTCTATCCTGCCTCTTCAGGAACGCCATGAACTCGTTGATAATGTGGAATGCAAAAAGCTGTGAAAACCTCTCCTCGTTGCTGGGCACCAATTCATAAAATTCGCAATTCAATTCAAGATAAAAGTCCGTCTAAGCATCGAGTCCTCTGAATGACAGACAGTTAGATCTAGATTGTTTATGATGACCATAGCAACAGCATCAAAAAGACGCGTTTTCTTCTATTTCCGGAAAAGATGCTATGATCAGGTCCACGTTTTTACTTCTTGGACAGAAGATCGACTGCACAATTTCCGTCCTGATAAAGATGTTACAAAAGTTTATAAAAAAAACAAAATGAGGAAAAAATAAGGATACTCATGTCTGAGACAACTTGTAAGTTGTAAGTTGTCTCAACTCAAGTTAACTGAAAGCAGAAAAAAAAATCTGCTGACAGCATTTCCGTCTAGATATTTTCTCACCAAATATCACGAAAAACTAAAATTTGTTTAACTATATCTAAAATGAAGAGAATTATACAAACATACATTTTACGTGTATCTACGTCAATGAAGGACTGAAGGACGGAGGTGGTGGAGATGGGAAAGGAGACAAAACACACTTTTCACTCCATCCATATCCGCATCTAAATAACTTCGCGGAAAATATCTCCTCGTTTCCACACGAACCATGCGGCTGAGTCTCTTACTCCATCCTACCCCAATTTAGAGAAAGCGAAATTTTGTATGAATGAAATCCCTCGAAATGTGACGACTTTCGTTCAACCTTTTTATATTACGCAGGACTTTTTCAAAGCGCGAGTGTAAAGGGTACACACATACTCATGTATATGTATAGGTATAAAATAATGAACAAACGTATATATATCTCAACTTGAAGAGAAAGAACAAAACAAAGGTAAAGGATTGCCCTTCCGATGACGGCTATCTACCACTACTGCTTTACTGTGCTACTACTACTGCATAAGCTTCTGTCTCAGTTTCTATAGTCGTTGGGAGTTTCAAGAGAAAAGCTTTCTTCCAGAACTTACTAACTAAAATGCTTTCTTGTCTGTACTTTACTTGCTGGGAATTTTGATCGCCTGGTAACATAGCGGGATGAAAAATTGCACAGAAATTCCATTCTCTCTCCCCTAATAACAGAGGAAGTCCGCAGTTATATTTTTGCCCCTGGTTTAATCTCCTACACACACACACTCTTCTATAGAAGGAAATTGGGAAACATTTTATCCCAGTTTTTCTCTGGAAATTTTCTAATAAGCTTGTGAACTATGAGAAAACTAACTGCGGTAGGTATATAAAATGAAAATCCTTTCACTTTCGATCTTAAGGAGAAAGGAAGAAAATTTATTAAAACCCAAAAGGGGCATTACACGGGGTAATATTTTTTATATGGACTTCCTTTGTAGAGTATTTTTCGTTTTATTAGGTTTAGGAATAGGACAACTTTCGAGACTTTCTTTCGTAAAGTTTCCAGTGTTGATTCAGAATTGAAATGGGAAACGGAATCAACATGGAAAGAAATAGAGCTTGACATATAAGTTATAAAGGGGAAGTGGTCCGTACGATGGTTTTTCACAATTTAAATTGAGCATGGAATTGTATATGAGGAGATTATGCATGTTAATGAGTAAAAACTTTCAGATGGAATTTAAATGGGCCCACTTTAAAAATGTAAGCAGGAGGAGACTAATATTTATTTATTTCGGGTAATGATTTTTATAAGATAAGTTTTTAGTGAGATGAAAGTCAAATGTTACCCAACTGGTATTATATGCAGCTCAAGGTACGGTTACACATTACAACTTTTATTGCAGTGCCGCACAAGAAGCTGCCCTACTCGAGGGTTACAATGTGTAAACACCTGTGAAACCCAAAAAATTATTGGGCCTGCAGCTTGATTGCTTGCACGTATTTCGTGCAACTACAGTCTCCTCGGAAGTTGCAATGTGTTAAAATATTAAATAAAAGGTTGCAGGCGCATTATAAAATTTTTAGTTTGGTTGAAACTTTTGCTGTGGTTGCAAGTGCAGGATTTTAGGATATTGCTTAAATTTTTGCGGTAAGTAGGTATTGCCAAATTTTAATTTAAAATTCTTCAAAATTCATAGTTGGTTTTTTTTTTTTATTTTTACTTTACCTGTAAAATAATAACTCCGACAAGAGAACATATGCCAGAAATCTAGTAGGGGTCATGACGGTGGTCCATTGGGCCATATGTAACCATGCTAGAAGACTGGGAATACCGGCGAACGATTTCTGCAAGAGTTGTAAGGATTCGGAAGAAATTGAATCTGTCCAATATGTACTTTGTGAGTCTCCTGCTCTGATAAGTATATTAGAGGTAGGCTAATAGGTGGCAATTTCTTTATAAGTCTGGAGGAGTTAGAAAGAAAAGAGTTCAGGTGCATCCTAAGTTTTCTAAGGGAAGCAGGATGAATCTATGGCGATTTTAAAGTTTATTCCATTAGAACAAGGGGCACAATAAACCCACTGGTGCTGGTGGTGTTCTATATGAAGCAGGCTAGGTACTTCTAGCGGCACCCGTCTTACCTAACCTGACCTAAATAGAAATTCAATAAATATTTCCTTATAAAAATTTACCTGTTGCTAAAAATCTTAAAGTTATAGCTAACCATTCAGTGGGAGATATTGCTTTCCTCATATAGGCATTATTTACTTAATAAGGGGAGTCACTTGCATTAGAATTTTATCAAAACCGTCACGTAATAAACATAAGAAATTTTTATGAAAAATGTCATCTCCAGTTATATGTAGATAATTCTTTCTTTTATTAGCTATCCATTTTCCTCCCAAATACCTCTTCTTTTTCTTATTGCAATGTTTTAGAAAAATTAATGCCAAACAAGTGGCAGCTTGCACTTCCGGATCACAAAGTAATACATGATGCTATTTTTTTTTTTTTTTTTAGTTTCACTCACAGCATTTTGTCCACAAAACACTTTAAGAGTTTAACACCATGTCACCCTCTGGAGGGTGATTCTGATCTTTTGTCGTACTATTTAGGCGTGTTTTTTGACATATTTTGTCGTACTTTTTCTCTCAACACAGTTCATTTAGTGTCTTCACTATTATCTACCACAAAATGAACTATAATGAATGAATCGGTGAACAAACGTCAAAAAACAAAAATTTTATACTGTGGTAAATGGAAATTCTACACCTAATTAGAGCATTACAAGTGCTTAAATTCGAAATATTATTTTGAATTTGTAATGTGAAGTGTCATTTTCAGTTCATTTCTACGTCATGCAAGGGTTGCTGACCTGAATAAAAACACGAAAAAATCAGTAGAAAAGTTCATTTCACTTAGGCGTATATTTTGACATTAAAGTACGACAAAAGATCAGAATCACTCCCCTGATCTTCTGTCGTATTTTAATGTCAGAATATACGATAAAATGAAATGAACTTTTCCACTGCTTTTTTTGTGTTATTATTCAGCTCAGCAAGCCTTGCATTACGTAAAATGAACTGAAAATGACATTTCACTTTACAAATTCAAAACATTATTTCGAATTTAAGCACTTGTATTGCCTCCATTTATCATAGTTTATAATTTTTGTCACAACCTCGGAAGCAGTTGACTAATTTGTCATAGTTTTAGGCGTGCATTATGACACAAATTCATGCAAATTCATTTTAGTTCATTTTATGGTTGATGAAAAGGATAAATTAAAATGAACATTGTGAATATAAAAGTACGAAAAATTTGTGGTGAAATGTCAAAATATGTGACTAGAATATACGCCTAAGCTATGAAATAGAGATCAGAATCACTCCCCTAGTTATTTAGAACCACTAACATATAACAAGAATGGATTGAGCCTTCTTATCTAATTCCGATAGTCAAAAAGGTCACAAAATTTGGGTAAAATCTGTTTGTCTCCTTCAAGCTCAAAATGTGGTTGACCTGTAATCAATTTTCGAAACAGTTCGGTTGTATTAAATGGAACGCATTGGAATTGACATAAAAGTTCAGACAAATATATTGTTTATATACGTCTAGCTCTTTCAAGCTCAATTATGTTTGACATCAAATCTGCAGAGAAGCAAATTTTTCAGTGATATTAAAAATTAATTTTTGTAATAATTAAAACAAGTTTAATTAATTAACAATTTTTATGTAATCTAATACTATTTTACAACATCTTTAGTGTTTCTAATCGACAAATAATAATAATTTATGAATTGGTGTAAAATTGTGCAAAATAAAAGGTGTTTACAGCCTGTTAAAAATTTGTGCCATACTTGAAGCAAGAACGCTCAGTCTATTCTTAGTCAGTGTCTAGAAACCAATCGCAAAGTTGGTGAGGCCAGCCAGGATGAGGTTGAACTTGAGTAGGATAGGTCTACTTTCTACTCTGTTGGAACTTTAGCAGCTAATTTTTGTTATCATTTGATGCCAGCATTGTTAAAGTCCGTTATATTAGAGCCAAGGAACTTTTGTTCCTATATACAAAAACTATGTAAAAAAAGTCATTGGATGGTCAAGGAATTGTTTTCGTTGCTGATTTCTTGAAGTAGTATGCTAGTGACAAGAAATTCGAAAAGGAAAACTCTACTCCTCGATTGGCAAAAAGATGGCGTTCTTTTTCGAAAAATCCATTTATGTCAATATTTCTTGAAGAAATAAGATTTCTGTAAGGAATTTTGACGTTGGTGGAATAATTGAAAAATTGAAGGAAGCAACGGCGATTTTACACTAGACTTGATGGACTTTTTTATCAATTGCAGTTTCCCAATATAATTTATTCCGCAATGAGCAAATTATATAAAATTGGGAATTATCTATTTCTTTATTTTCTTTATTTTTTCTATATTTATTTTGTGATACTTACACACAATTGTTAAATACAAATTGTCAAAAATATCTTGACCAAATGTCAATTTTTCTTCAAGAAATAAGTGGAAAAATTCCTTGGCTGCTCTAGAATATCGCTCTTTACGGAAGGAAGTATACGAAAAATTTGTAAAAAAAAACAATTGAAGAAAAATTAATAAATTTTGTTCGTGATCGACATTTAATTTAATTTGAAAAGTCGACATTACAGAAATGCCAATAAAAAGGAGGAAATGTGGAAAAATATTTCAGAGAAATTAAAAATTCCATTGTTATTATAAATTAATGAATACCAGCAATAAAATTACAAATAGTTTTAGATTGCAAACATGAATTTTTGCAACTTTTTTCCACTCATTTTAAAATTTTTCTAGTAAAAAATTATTTCTGCTATGGTAAATGATTACAAAATTAACGAAATTTTCGCGCGAATATCTCAATTAATACACTGCTCAAAAGTGTATAAGTAAAATGAAGTTTTTCGGTTACAAATTCCTGGAATTTGGTTTGATTTTGGTTCTGTTTTTTGTTTTTAGTAGATACATCTATTGCGCATACAACAATAAAAAAATTCTGGAATAACGGTAAAATCAGGTATTATATAATTATAATGGGACAAAAGCCAATTTTTACAATTCAAATCACAAACCACATTTTGCTTATACACTTTTGAGCAGTGTAGCTGCCAAGGTTCGTATTGTAAGCTGCAAAATTTGGCATAGTTCATAAGGCTTGGGTTCTTAAAATTATTCTGAGTTCGAGGTTAGAAAAACTAGCAGTGTGTTTCATGCTTAAAGGAAGCGACCTTAAGCCTAGCATCGAGTTCAGGCAAAGTAAAAATTAATGTTGTTTCCAAATATTTCACATTAAAATAGCTGGAATAATTTGGACGTATGTCATTCTTATATTTTGGAAAAACAAATTTGACTCTTCAATCAATTAAAAAATAAACAATATGCAAATAAAAAATGTGAAAATGTTACCAGTCATTTAGTTACGTTAAAATATCTAGTAAAATGTGTGAGAATTTATAGTGCCATCTATTTTATAAAGAGGGAACCTTCAGTTTTTGCCCGTGAACTCTATACTTCATTAGTAAAATCTTCAGCAAAATTTTTGCTTGCGATTTTACCAGAGCTAAAATATGTATGGAAATGTCACATATTACTCGAACTCAATACTATGTAGATTTAAAAGAAACATTGCAAACACCAATTAAATCAATTATTTAATTAATTAATTACATACAGGTACAAAACTTAGCTACAACTATAGTTGGTAGCTTCGCATAATAGTAACGCATCGCATGTGTTTGTTTTGCCTAACTTATAAAGGAAAAAAATAGACGAAAATCATTTCCAATTATATGCCTACTTCTGTTAAAATAATCTGCTTTGTTTTTTTTTGCTGTTATTTATTATGTCTATGTACATATACATATTACAAAAGTATGTTTACTTACTTTATTTAATCATGAAGAAAATGGGTCTTGAGACTGAATGCATTCTTCTGCCATTCTTTATAAGAATTAATTACCACCTGAAATAGAAAAAAGATTATTATAATTAGTTAGCTGGTTTTATTATTATTATTATTATTTTAATACATATTTACATACGGAAGCAACAGAGAAGTATCCACCGCAATCAAGAAAACAAAAATGAATTTCTGTTTTTGAGTAATAAAAACCGCACCCGAGAATCCCTTAAAATGTAAATGCCAATAATCAAATAGTCGACGTGACTATCAGAATTACTTAGATTGTTTTAAGCTAATATTCTACACTGAACTTGCAGCCAAGCAGAGCTGGGCAATACTTAAGTAAAAAATGACTTAAGTACTACTTAAAGTGCATTTTCATTACTTAATACTTATGAAATGTTCTACTTAGTACTTGAACATAAGTACTTGTTTCTATTTACTTGTACTTAATAAGACTTAGTTTTGTATTTAAGTACCAAGATTTTTACTTAAGTATTTCCAAGTACCTACATATAAAACTCTTCGTAGAAAAGCAGACACAATCTCTTGCGCAGCTCCTTTTATGTTGAGGACGCAAAGAAATGTCAAAACTTCTGACGCACCCGCGCGTCAAAGCAGAATAATATCATCCAAACAATACTAGGCAAGTAGAACAAAAACCAGTAACGCCTCGCTCGAATATAAAATCGACGATGACTCGATTTGATGACGTAACCAAGGGTAAGCCAGGAATACCTCACCCAAATATAAGATTTTTCCTTAGAAATTTTATGCATTATTGGAGGTGATAACGGTTAACAGCTGCTTGGACCACTAACAGTTTTTATGAGCGCATGCATAGTCGGTCATTTTGTGATCAAATTCCGATTACAATATTTAAACTTATACCAACTTGAACTCCTAAAAGACGTCATATGTCGACTTAAAAAAGGGGTCAATAATAAGTTATTAGAAAACGAGAATTCGATGAACATGTCCTAGTTTCGTAGAAAACTTACGTCTAAATGACGTCGAAATGAGCAAGAAATTCATAATCAATTTTCAGTTAAAAAATGACGTTCTATAGATCAGACACAAGTCTTAAAATATTTGTTGGGTAGCATACCGCCCTTAAAGATTACTAAAAATGGATAAAGATATGTCAAATATTTTATAGTTCTTTTTTTTTTTATTAATGTTCATAAATTGCCTTCTTTATTATAATTTCCTAAAATTTGTACTATTGCGATTTATTTTTATCATACAATATCAAAACATTCCATCACATCCATAAAACAATAAAGGGCATTTTGCAATATTAATGACTTCATATCTCTAAATTCAAATAAAAGTATTACGCGAATATTACTTTTGCAATAAAATAACCAAACTAAAAACATACAGAAAAAAACAATCTTATTTCAATGAAATTATAATTAAAAGTGACGCAACATACACAAACAAAAATATGAAAATTTCGTTTTTCCTATAAACTCGTATACATGAGAATCTGCAGCCATTAATTGAGTACAAGTGAAAATATTACTGATTAACATTTTCGGGATGGATGTCCAACCTCCGCTCACAGCAGTGTATTTAAGCGCGGCTTTTTCTGTGTGATCGCGCGAAAAATAATAATAAAATAACAAGTGCTCGTAAAATGGTTGAAAAAATAAAAAAAGTAAATAAAAATTCGTTTGGGGCTATATAGTCGCCAATTCAATGCTAGTTTCTAAGCGTAAAAGTCTCCAAATGCCGATCTTTCACTTCTCCGGTCTGTCTGATCTATACTACGACGACACAAGTCTACATGGCTATGGATATGGATGGGCGCAGTTGAAGATTTCATTTCAGAAATGGAGCGAGAGTAGACCGTCGGAGTCGTCATGAATTCCGCTCTGGCTTCATGATTCGATTTTACGATGCTTGCATCTTTCACCTCCTATGGTTTCTATCTATCTATCTATCTATCTACTAGAGATAGACAGTCTTTACGATGATGAACTTTTATTGTTTCTATCTTTACTACAAAAATAATAATAATAATAATGATACAGCAGCCTCACGCCTCGACGCCGCCGCCGCCGCGACGTTATTTGATTTTTCGTTTTTGGCATTTACGTAAAATGCTCGAAATTAATTGGGTAACAGTTTTTTGGCCGGGAAGCTATAGAATTTGTGTTCTGTTCAGTTTTGTATCTGCCACTTTGAGTAATATTAGGATTTAGAAATTTCCATTGCAATTGCAGTAACTGATTTAGAGAGAGTCAATTTGAAAAGTGCCTAGTGACAACAAGATGAATTCCTATTCGTAACATTCTACAAACATAGTAACAAGTACGGACCTGAAGATCATTTCTTGCAGCTTCTTTTTTTGTTTTTATTATGTTGCAGTAACAGAGAGCAATATTTCAACTAAAAATAGGTAACGATTTGACATTTTCGAATGAGGAAGATATTACGCTACACGCCGCGTTTCAGGCGCACTCTCTTGTCGTGGTTTGATATGATAATTTTGGCACTACTCTAAGTCGCTCTCTACGCTATTAAAACGCCAAATCTCTTGGATGTATTCATTTTATTGTTCATTTGACAAGATGAATAGCCTTTTCAGTTGCGGATTTAGTTACGGAATTTTGGTTTAGTTAAAATTAGAGATTTTTTTTTTTTTTTTTTTGCATATAAATATTTCTGTTTTGTAATACATTATTTCTTCAGTAGAAACTGAAATGTATGTTTACTTCTTCTTGTAAATGTTAGCTACTAATTTTATGTACAAAAGAAATTTAAAAACTTCGTTTTGAATTGATTTAAACAATTGCTGGGATTATAACTTTTTGATGATGACGGTCTGACAAGTAATTTGGGGAATGATTTTAGTGTCGCCTCGACGTCATTATATGTAACTATTCCACTCAACACTGATTGGTCAAAATAGTTAAAAAATTGTTATTTAGCAACGGTGTAGCAAGGACTTTTGAGGCCTAAAACGGACCATAAAAATGGTGCCCCAAATAAAAATCTGCATTTTGAAATAAGCTATAAGTATAGGCACTAAAAGGATAAAGGTAAGGATGTTCAAAAAATTATTATACGAGCTTTCCGACACTAGCAAAGTCATTGATCACACTCTCAAAGTCGATTGAGTCAGTCAGATCTCGTTCAATGGACAAAATCGCAAGATTGTTCAATCTCGAATCATCCATTGTTAACTATAGAGAAAATTCTTTATAAGTTACAACTTGGAGAAAATTTTCTCACGACGCTGATGGCATAACGATAAGTTGCATAACGATGATGATTGTGATTGAATCAGCCAGACTGAGCTCTTGAATAAAGCACTGAAGCTGTAAGGACCCTTCCGTTTTCAGTTATTCAAGATGTTTAGGTTTTGGAAGAGCTTCAACAAATTTAATTAACTTTGTGCATTCCAGCATAAGGCCATATCCTTATCAATGTCATCAGCATCCAGCTTACTTGAATTGATGCTGATTTTGAGGTCCAAAAGATGGCTTTTAGCTAGAAACTCGAAACAGCTGCGCGTTTATGCAGATGTTGGAATCTTGCTTTCATTTCCTTCGCAATTTTCGCCAGGCATCTTCTTTCTCCGAATATACGACGCTGAGGTTGCGTTGTAATTGCAAGCTCCTTACATTTATCTTTTGGAGCGCTTTTAGTTTCTGAGGACAATTATGAAAGTTGAAGCCTAGTGCTTGCAAGTACGTTCGGATACTATTCACCTCGACCAAAACTTGTGTGGCATCAGTCCTGGTATTTGTGTTGTCGTTTTTTTCTGAGGGCTGCTCCAAAACGTTCAAAATTTTTGAGAAGTTCGTTTTGACCATTTTTACTGCATCTCTGAAGAGGTACCGAAGAAAATGAAGGACCTGACTTTAGCTTTCGTCGCATGATGGCCAGCGGGGTTGAGTGAATGGTTTGTGCAAGCAACAAATCTAGATTTCAGATAAACATTCAGAATACGCTACTGTACTTCAGTGCGCTCGCCATTCATCACATCAACTTTGTCATAACTTTGGCTTCGGCAGTTATTGATGTCTAAAAACCATCTTTTCCTAACTTCTCCGTTATAATTTTCGTGATGTATTCTGGGTCCTTGCTTTTAGTGTCGATGAAATCAATAAATGACTGAGCGTTTTTCTTCTGACTTGATTGCTTTTTGTATTTTATTGTCAATTGTGGCGCTATTCAGATACCTCATCTCCAGTTCTTTGCATTTCATGTAGCATCTTTTGTGAGAGGGACACACAAGGACTCAGATCCCATCAATTACTGAATACTTCTAGGCTCACAAACAGTGGCTTGCCTTCTCCTACATAGCTTATCAAAAAATTTGCATGGGAAGCAATACGCTGATGCTTTTGTCTCCGAATAGCGGATCCATGAGTGAAGAACTTTTTACTTGTTCTGCATTTCACGGAAAAACCAACTTGTGTGCAACGTACGCTTTTCACTCTAAACAGAAATACGGCGTGCTCCAATCTTTTCTCTTATTGCAGCTTCCAAAAGTTATGAAAATTGATCTAGCTGAGTTTTTTATTAAAATTAACAGTTGCTCAAAATGATATGTGGGCAAAAATTATTAGTTTACCAAAATATGCTATAAAAATGTCATTTTTTCCAAATATGTTGGTACCCTCTTTATTTTGATGCCCCAGACAGGCATCCTCAGCCGACATACTCTTCTTACGCCGCTGTTATTTATATAACCTATAAATATTAAATTTAAGTTATCCTCTAACTAATGACATAACATACAAATAACTAATAAGCATGTTTTTGGTTTTTTTTGGTTGATTTTCTTACGTAAAATTTTATGGAATAAAAATGGAAAAAGTCGCCCAAATAATATCTTAACCTATTTAAAATCAGAAATTTTGTCAAAATTATTTTATAGTCATATTTGTAAAAATACTTCACCTAAAATACATTTTAGAAATATTTATATAAATAAAGAGTTCTAAAAAAAAAAACTTTTAAGTAATATTTCGAACCAAATAGTCACCTAAGTTAGTTTCCCAAATAACTTATTAGTTACCCAAATAACTTTTTAGTTATGTTTAGAACCAGGATATACGTATCGTTCAGCAAAATGTAATGCATAGAAAATAGTGTTTAAACTCATAATAATTTATATATTTCATTACAGGGTTTGAGTTAAGTTTATGTTGCGGGTTTAATTTGATTATATGTGGTCGATCATAATTCATAGCTCAATTGATAGAGGCATAGATAAAAAAAATTTCTATCCACTGCAGCCACGTGTTTACACCCAGGCAAAAGCAACTATGGTAAAAACATTATGTATTTAAAATGCAGCAATTGATCTTCTCAAATTGTTAACAGGTTTTAATGTTCGCACCATCTATTTCTCAATACACATATTAAGTTCATAATTTCGCCTGAGACGAAAATGTTGAATGAAACACAATTTTAAAAGTATTGCAATTTAGAATTTCGGTAATAGGAATTACCCCTAAAATTTTAAAAATATTTAAAATAGCATAAAAATATGGAAATACAGTTAGTGAAAAGTAAATACAAAACAGCTTAAAAAGATAAAAACATAAAGAAAATGTTTCCTATATAAATTTTGCCATTTGGTAATTTGTAGCTGTCAAAAAACAATTAAGATACTGCCACTAATTAACATGACGCCTAATATAATTAGTTTATTTTATACAGAGAGGCGAATTTTATTTTAATAGTTCAAACTTTTTGTTTTGTAATACAAAAAAAAAACAAAAATATTGTAATGAATAGATTTGTGTTTAAAACTGACCAGCTTCTTTTATTCATTAATATTCCATACGTGTTAATAATTTTTAATGCAACCAAACTACAACAATACACTGCTGCCATAATAATACATGTCACGAATTATATAATTAAAACGTTGCAAACGAACATCATTAAGTTATTGAAGCAATGGTGGAAATTTTGTCTTGTTAAAATTTAATTTAACTTTTACTTGCCTGGAATAGTTCGGATGTGTAATCGAAATTTTTCCATGGATATAGTTTAGTAAAAAGGAGATTTTGACGTGCGCTATCTGATGGTTAAGTTGGTAGGGACATAGAAATTGAAACACAAAATACGAAGTTTCGAGATTCGAGTATCGCTCAGCGGTGACATTGTTTGTTGTTGAACTCTGATAAATCTTACATCTACTGATTTATGTTTCTTTAATATTGTGTAAGGTTAATACCATTATTTGATATAAATTTATTACCATCTGTATACTGCGTAGGATGCACTTATGATGCCGTTTGCTCGATAGTTTCGGTCAATAGCAATTTGTCGGTGTGTAGCTACAGAAGATTACATCTTTTTCTAGTACAGTGAAAATGGGGAATTCAAAATATAATATAATGCAAGAGAAAAAATAAAAATTAAAATTAAATTTAAGAACAAATAAAACTATAATAATAATATAATATTTGCAACTAACTGAGAGATCAAAATAGATTGAGAAAAAACAAAATCTACAAAATAATAAAATAAAAATAAAAAAAATAAAATTGAAAAGACCCGAATTTAATCTTATTCTAAGCAAAATTATACGTAGCAAAATTGTGTCATCGGCACATTTTAGTTTAGGAAGAATCCAGGAAACGCTTTAGCTCATTCTAAGAATCAGATGTCCGAGTTTGCCCTTTAACAGTAACCGGAAGGGAATTCCATATACGAGAAATAGAACGCAAAAATAAGGACGTTTCCCACAACACAACGTGCACGAGGAATCCGAAGACTTACATGACGGGACGAATGCAAGAATTGCAAGTGACTAAATTACGAAGAGAACTTAGAGATTAGCAAATTTCGTAGGAAAACTGATGATCTAATTTCTAAGTATGTATCCAAAGAGCATCCTAGTATAGAATTTCTATAAGCAGAAACATGATCGTGACGTCTTAAACCATAAACAAAACGTACGCAATCATTAAAAGCTACATTTAACTTACGACTGCAAACAGAGTCAAGCCGCAAATAAATTGTACTACAGAAAGTGAAATGTGGAATTAGCAGTGCCCTAACTAGCTTTAGTAGCTTTAACTCAACCTGGAGCAGACTACTCGACAGACGAAGCAATCGAAGACCGCCATAAATCTTTTGTAATAAGGAATTAACATGGTCACAACACTCCAATTTACTATTGAAAACAACACCAAGGTTCTTAACCTTCCTGAAATAAGGCAAAAGTACTCCTCCATTAAGATATATAGAGGGAAGATCTGAAAACACACAAGATCTCTCCTATAGAAGACCATACAAGAAGACTTCAGGGGATTCAACAAGAGTCGGTTGCTAGTGGCCTAATCAGATATATTTATTAAATCACGGTTAACTCGATGTATGCAGTCCTCCATTAATCCAATTGGACGAGATAGATATATCTGAACATCGTCAGCATACATGTGGATGTTCACGTCTTCAATAATATCAGGACGAGATGATCATTTATGATTAAGCTAAAGAGAAGCGGCCCAAGAATTGAGCCTTGCGGAACACCACATTTGACGATAATCCACTTCGATTTAGCATCCCCAACTTTACCGTGCTGAGAGCGGTTGATGAAACGGAAATCTGAAATCATTTTTGAAGGGGAATGAGAAAAATTATACATTTTTTGCAGTTTCGATAAAAATAAACTGTGATCGACGGAATCAAATGCTTTAGTGAAGTCGAGGAGTACTAACGCTGTTAACAAATCACTGTCCAGTGAATTGCGTATATCAGTAGAAACTTTCAACAAGGCAGTTTCACTGCCAGCAGAACGAAAACCGGACTGCCATTTCGAAATGATCATACTGAAAAATCTGCGAGCTCATTAATTTCTCGAGAACTTTGCTAAGATAACAAAGTGAGCTTATTAGCCGATAATCAGAGACTGACTTTGGTGGTGCAGAACATTTAGCCAAAGGTATAACAACAACATTTTCCATATTTGGGGAAACTCAGAGAAAGTGAGGCAAGAGTTAAGAATATAAACTAAACTGTCAAGACTTACGGGCAATAACAATTTGAAAAATGATGGTGCAATATCGTCTGACCTGGTGGCTGCGGACCTAACCCGGGGATTACACGAGTCAGTAGAACTGACTCTGACAGCGATTGACACTTACACAGGCAAGTGTAAACCCCTACTGACTACTCATTTTTACTGACCAGTCTGTACTTACAAGATTTCTGACGAGTCAGTACGGACTAGTCAATAAACTGTCAAACGTACAATTAAGATGGCGAAAATTGAAAATAAAGGGTAGATGCTAGTGGATATTTGGTTTATATTCCTAATCTGCTCTCTTTTGAGTAGCAAATGACTGAAAAGTGTTTAACATACATTTTATTGTTTATTTTGTAGAGAATAAAGACGGATTAATGAAGAAATTGTTTGATATGCATATAGAAGAGGAATGTCTGCACCGCTTGACGGCATTTTATTATGAACAGACTGGTCAATTGATAGAACGCAAATCGTTTTTTGTCAGTAAATTTGACAGACGAAATCAGGACTGTCCGTCAGTTCTATTGACTCGTGTAATCGTTGCGTAATATATGTACATTAGTGTAAAATATTTAAAGTAGGGTTTAGGAATGACTAAATCTGGGATGGTATAGCTTTCCGTTGCACACGTAGATACTAATGGCTTCCATTGCTGACATACTATCACTAGTTGTGAATTTATCACATACTGGCGAGAGCAAGATGGCTTTTAGTTGCAGACATACTAACTGGAGGAATATATTATTCACGTACTACTACTAGTTCTTCGTTTTTCACGTACTGGAAGAATTGTAGACAGGGACGGATATTCTGTTTCCTGGACAAGCCAGTGACGAGCCATAATCAAATCGACTATTCTGGAAGAAGTATTGTGGGACAAGGCTGTTTTACTAAAGTTAATGATAGTTTTACTTTCCATTTGAGTGATCCTTTCACTTAATCGATGGCTTTCGTACCTCAGAAAGGCAGTACCTACAACTCAATGTTTTTTTTTTTAAATCTGGTTAAGTACCCATATAACATCCAAATGATTTAAATTTGAATCATTCAATATATTTTCTCTCTAGCAGAATTTTTTTTTCCTTTTGTAACAAAACTACATTTAAGAAGATATAAGCAAAAGAAATTCTCAACTCCAAGGCTGTTAGCGATATTATTATCAGATTGATTTAAGCTTTCTTGTTTCCATAAAGGCAATTTTCAACTAAGAGTGCGCAGATAATTTCAAAAATGTCTATAGAAATTATCATTTCTTTCACAAAACTATACTACAAAATTGATAGAAGTTAGTATTTCAATTAAGAATAAAAATTTAACAACGTAAAAATATACATTTTAGTACTAAGAAAACACACATTTCAGTACTACTACTAAAAAAATTGAAATTATATGTACCTACATGATATCACTGAACTGTATTATGTCTTGGCTGTAGAGCTGGGCAAGTACCAAAGAAAAAGTACTTAAATACAAGTACAAGTACCGAAGGCCGGAGTACTTCACCTCATGTATGAAAAGTACTTGTAACATAAGTACTAAGACTATAAAAAGTACTGATTACTTCTTCCAAATAATAAGAAAATAAGAATTTTCCTATCTTTTAATTTTCAGGGTGAAAAAGTGAGTTTTTTAAACTAGACGTCATTTTGTATTAATAATTGGCGTCTAATATGACGACTTTATTTCCGTCTGAAGATGTGTTTCTAGTGTCACAATCACGTCATCTGGGTAACCAAAATATACCCATTCAGTTTAATTTTGGAGGTTTTTTTCTGGTATTTTGAAAATTTTAAACAAAAATAGCTCGGATAAATTATGATCCTGGAATTTAGTGGAATATACCAAAACATGTCTCATGAAACCCCGTTTTGATTCATGTAAAGCTTTTGAAAACTTAACTTTTAAAAAAAAAGCAAAAAAAAAAACTAAGCTGGAAAGGCTTATTATTTTTTCTGGCAAAAATAGAAAGCCAGCTTGACTTTTTATTTTTTCGAGCTGGAAGTAACAGGTTTTGAAGCCGGAAGTATAAAAAAGCAAAGCTGCCTTCTTATTTTCAGGGACACAACCAGTTATGAATTTTTACGAAAAAAGCTTAATTTACTTGCTATTTCTGACCAGTAATAGTTTTGAAGCTAGAGAAGCAAGCGCAACGGCTTGATACTTTTTTTCGGCAAAAATATAAAAAGCGAGCCCGGCGTTTTATTTTTTCTAGCCAAGCTGACTTTTGAATTTTGACAGAAAAAATAATAAGCCTTTCCAGGAGGGTGATTCTGATCTTTTGTCGTACTTGAATGTCAAAATATACGCCTAAATGAAATGAACTTTTCTACTGATTTTTTCGTGTTTTTATTCAGGCCAGCATCCCTTGCATGACGTGTAATGAACTGAAAATGACACTTCACATTACAAATTCAAAATAATATTTCGAATTTAAGCTCTTGTAATGCTCTAATTAGGTGTAGAACTTCCATTTACCACAGTGTACAATTTTTGTCACAACCTATTGAGCAGTTGACTTATTTGTCGCATATTTAGGCGTTTTTTGACGTTTGTTCACCGAAAATTCATTATAGTTCATTTTGTGGTAGATAATAGTGAAGACACTGAATGAACTGTGTTGAAAGAAAAAGTACGACAAAATATGTCAAAAATCACTCCTAAATAGTACCACAAAAGATCAGAATCACCATCCAGCTTCGTTTTTTCATTTCAAACTATTATCGGTCAGGAACAACAAGTAAAGTAGATTTTTTTCGTAAAATGTCATAACTTGCTCGGTCCCTGCTACACAACAAATAAAAACAAAATTGTTTTTATACAGGGTGTCCCGTATGTGGTCTTTCACCTAAAGATTATGGATAGATCATGCTTAGTCAAGTAAAAAATTGTAAGAGTAGGGGGGGGGGGGAATCCTACCTAAAGGTTTCCGAGATAACGGGACTTTAAAATACTTGGGTATGTTTTTATAAATCACCTTGTAGCTTCTGCACGTTACATCCCAAGGTGATGATTTACAATTTGTTAGATTTATAATAGTTGAACCTTTTACCCTCCTCTTCTCCTATTTTGAAGGCTCAACAAATTCAAAATTTCAGTATTTTAGCTCGGTTTTTTTAAACTACTATTTTTATCAAAAGCACGTCATCAACACCAAGCTTTCATATTGGATTTAAGAAGCCAAAAAGCTTTCCTTTAAAATGATCTATGACACTCTGAATCAAAAATGACATCCTTTTAGAGTTTTTTGCACTTTTTCCAACGAAATGGCTTAAAAAGCTCATTGCCAAAGTTAATTGCCTACTTTCTGGCATTTATTGAACTTTTTCGATAGGCATAATTAAGAAAAAGTACAAAAGGGTGTCATTTTGGCTACAGAGTGTCATAGCTGATTAAAGCCAATATGAAAGGGTTATATTTTGGGTACAGACTGTGATCGATAATTTTAAAGCGAAGCCTTTGGGCTTCTTATAAGGGGCTATACCTCCCAAGCGCTCTAAAAACAAGGCTTTTCTAATAATTTTTTTTAAGGACATTTGAGATTAATGTCATAAAATAATATAACATTTGATTAAGCAACTCTTGAAGAAGAGAAAAAAAATGTTATTGACATTTTTTTACAAAATGGCGTCGGTGCAGTGATTACCGTAAACCGCTATTTCAAAAAATTCTTCCGCGGCGAGCAGTAGAGGTCTCGTCCAACTCCACAAAAAACAATTTTTTTTCATTATCTATATGAGTTTTGCTAGTGAAGTGCATATGATTATATTTTTAGATTTTTTTTTCACAAAATGGCGATTGTTTTAACAAAAAATCGTGTTTTCGACGAAAAAAATCGACTTAAATTCTTTATAAATTTTTTTCTTGTTAATCAATCGCTAAAATCGTGTGTACTTCACTAGATAATCAAACGATGAAGCTGCAGTTAAAATTTCAAGTCAATCGGATGTAAAATTCAAAAGTTCTACTGCTCGCCGATTTTGAAAACATGTTTTCGAGAATAACGCGTTTGAAGTTTCAAAATGCTATAAATCTTAAGAATCGCAAAAATAAAGTCCATGCTGTAAAGACGTTGTAATCGTCATAATTTGATGCAGCGACCTCTATAATTCAAATTTAAAACACGATATTGATCATAGGTAATTTCTACTAATTTCCAAAATCGCGAAATTCAAAAATGCGACCATGGCTAAAATAAGCGAAAAATGTGATTTTTGGAGCATCGAAGGGAAAATTTTGAGCTTAGATCGGAACTTGGGCGTTGTAGATTTTGATTCTAGGGTTCTTTTGGCATGATTTAAGCCAATAAAAAAAATAATAAACATTTCGGAGGTATAAGTCCTTAAATACAATATGAAGATGTGGCCATTGGGAATTTTTCATTTCCTTATTTGCTTTTATAGTTTTTATTCTGTTGAACCTCATTCACACGACTAAGTAGACAATGCAGCAATAAAAAAATATATTTTTAAGAAATAGTTTGTAATATAAAAAAGAAAAATGGTGGCGTAAAATGATAAAAATCATCTAAATTTTTAAGAAAAATTAATTATAGAATTAAAATATTATTTGAAAAAATCAAAACAGCATAGAAACAGAAAGTGTTTCAGAACTTCATTTAAATTACGTTGAATTTGTAAAGAAAGCAAAAAAAAATAAGTGAAATCTACTGACATTTTTCTCTGATGTCTCAATATAAATTTCCAAAGACATTGATTACAATTTTTGATGAATATTCGATTGGGTACACGATTTTATCAGAGAAAGAAATCTTTATACTACCTACAGGGTTCACTGTATTAACAAAATTCTCAACTCTTTGAACTTTAAGCGAAAAGTATTAAGATGCTCCTTTCCCCCTGCTGGAATAACAAAATATGCACACAAACATAAAAGATATTAAGAAATTGTGTTCTTGCGTTTATTTAGTGAAGTAAAATTCTTATTTGGATTTCAAATTTTCATCATATATATTTATGTCCATAGTCAAATCAAGTCAGTCGCAAAGAGCCCCACAGGTAAAAATATACAAGAAGCGATTTAGTTCATATGCAAAAATATTTCTTTATCAGGTTTCCACAAGTCGCGGGCTCTGTTTGCCCAACTGCAAAAAGATAAAAGATATTTTTATAAACCTACACGAGTTTTTAGCATACATATAAACGTGCAAATGTGTATACTTTCAGTTCAGTTGTTGGTTTTTTATTTTTTTTTGCGTTTTTATATACTTAAAATGAGTAATGAATTCAGTAGAAGTTAAGTTAAGATTTTCTCAGATTTAAAGGAACCGATAAACGATATCAAAAAAAAAAAAAATATGAACACCAAAAAGTAGGTGCCCAGGAAATGTATGAAATATGGAAATAATAAAAGGTACTTTACCGTCCGAATAGGGGAAGGAGGTGCTCTTGGGATTATGTATATGGGAATAGAAATTAATGTTTCGTTTTTCATGTTAAAATAAGGCCAATATTGCGGGGGTTTTTTTTTTAATACAAACTGACACCGATAATTACTCATTGCTTGATTCTGTAGTAAATATTAAGCCTAAGGCAAATAATAATTATATCCGGTAACTAGTCGACTAGTTTTGAGTGATTGAGATTGATATATATGCGCTGGCATTAAAAAGTAATTAATTATGTTTTTTTTTGTATTTTTTTTTTTTTGGATTAGCGAATTTTGTCAAAATAAATGTTTAAAGTGTATAAAGAAACGAACTAAATGTGTGAGAGTTAAATTTAACAAATGTCATAAATTGTTAGTGAAAATAAATCACTAATCCCAAATTACGAACCCATTCATTATTGTGTACCGCTTTCTTTAGAGTTCATCCAACAAACCCACTCTTCCTAGGAAGGGCAGTATTTTTTTGTTTTTTTTAAATTTGTAATGTTATGTAGGTACTTTGTAATGTCATCCGAACGAAATAAAATGGGTCTTTCTTTGAAGGGAACTGAAAAATATTACTTTTCGCTTCATGATTTCCTAATCGCAAATGGAAAAAATCTGCAACTTTAAGGGGTAAAGCCACTGTAAATTTTTTGAAAAATCGTTTTTTTTATTGACTTAAAGAATAGTTTAAACCCTCTAGAATAAGAAAAAAAAGGTTCCGTGCGAGAAAAAATTCTTTTTTCTTTGAAAATGGAGATCGCCACCAAACACGTCCAACTTGCTCCGAAACGAGTACCTGGACTACCTAATTGGAGCTTTTCAGCCAGCTTTATCGCCAGCTTTCTTCTAAAGCTGACAGAAAAAGCCGACTGACATTTGCAACTGGGATTGCAGACTAACATGCGTTTTTCTCGAAACACGGTTTTTCAAAATGGCACACAGCATAACTCGAACAATTTTCATATTTTCGACTTGAAATTTTGACCAGATGTGAACATTAACATTATCTAGAGAAAATGCCGTACGGGATTTTCAATAACTTTATTTGTTGATATTTTATTAACAAAAACACTTGCCATTTTTTTCGTCAAAATTCAAACTTTTTTTTCAAACGCGCGCCAAATCTACAAAAGTTAATATTTTTAAAAATCCGTACGGCATTCTCTAGCTATAGGACTCCAGATTAATGTTTTTTTTTGTTTTGGTCTAGATTCAAATGTGCACCAGTGGTGCTGCGTGCCGCGGAGCCCTGCAAGCAAAACATATCCCGGGAAGATGGCTGTGGAGCTGCCATTTTGCTTTTTTTTTCGCTGTCAAAAATTTCTCAATAAATTTCAATGTATGCCCGATAATACCCTTAAAAGGTTTTTTTCAAACACCTTTAATTTCGCGAGAAAAAAGATCGTGAAAAACCTTTTTTTTAGCCGTTACAGTGTCGTTACCCCTTAAGGATAGGAACTTAAGAATACAGTGACGGCGGATATTTTTTTTCATTCTGAACGGCTTTCACTTGTCAGTGCAAAAATTGTGGGTTAAAAAAATTATTTTAAGAGCTAATATTGTGTGGATAGAGGAGAGGAGGGGAGATGATAATACAACAAAACATTTCAATTCAATTCGGTTTTATTCAATTCAATTGTACACAAGAATCGATACAAATTCTTAAATAGTACCTACATAAAATAGTGGTTATTTTTTAAATTACACTAGGAGAGACCCTGACATTAATAATGGTAAGAAAAAATAAATAAAATTCAGAATAACAGAAATATCCAAATTGCGTTAATTAATTAAATTCACTGGATATTTATTGGTAAGCGATTCCATGCGCGAATAACACGGACGAAGTAAGAGAGTCTTCTTGAACGGAATATTGAAATTTAAGAATTATTAAAATATTTTTTTTATGCAGAGAATTAGAAAATCTAGGTGGAGTAAAAAGGTGTACCTACGTTGATTTACCAGAATAAATAATTTTGTGAAGTGATATTAGTAATCGGCCATGGCGGAACTCATTGAGGGAACACCCCAGTAAATTGTTTCTGTATACGAGGAAATATGATTATATCGTTTAAGTTCATAAATAAATTTAACACAGTCATTGAACGCTACATTTAACCTTCCTGAATAAACAGAGTCCAACAAATCCTATATGATCACAGCATTTCATCTCAGTATTCATATACATATCTAAGTTTTTCACACGCTCACAAGAAGAAATTGGAACACCAAAAAGAACATATAATGGAAGGGAGATCCACACATACATTGAGACTTGTGAGGATTCAAACTGAAACAGTTCAAATTAGCCGCTATTGAGACCTTCTCTAAGTCTGAATTCATACAATCAATGCAATCTTCAGATAGGCCAATAAGTCAGCTAAGATAGAGCTGTACATCATCAGCATTTATAGGTTCTACAACCAATTGGGTGTACGTTGTAATTCTCAGCAACATCGGGCAAATCATTGATGTTCAAGCTGAATAGCAGTAGACCAAGGATAGAGCCCTGGGGTACACCACAGTCAAGTTGTAAAACACCAGATTGAGTATTACCTATTTTGACGTATAGACGTTGGCCTGATAAGAAGGTATTAATAAGTGCTATGGACGAAGATAGGAAGTTAAATTGTAATCCCAGCTTTGATAGCAAATTAGAATGATTAACTGAATCGAACGTTTGTGTAAGCAGAGTTAGAATACAACGTGATTCAATTCGAGGGATTTCCGAATATGTGACATAGCGCCAAAAAGAGCAGTCTCACAATTATTAGACTTCCGGAGGCAGGCTGGAAGGGACTCAGTAGACTATGTTCGTCCAAGTATTGTGCTATTTGTCTGTCGTAATGACTAAAGTAACACAACTAACAACTAACAACTAACAAATTGGCCGATACTTACGAAGATCTTTCGTCTTATTCTATTTCAGCACTGGCAAAACCACTGCCACCTTCAAATGTGACGGAAATTTTGAAAACCGTGAGACAACTATTATATGTAAATATGTAAGGGTGGCTTAGTTATCCAGGGCAACAAAATCTTAATAAACTGTGGGGAAATCCAATCAGTTCCTATAGCCCTCGATTTGATAGGGTTTATCGCACTAATGAGCTCAAACACATCAACGCATCTGAAACTAGTAGTCAAAACCAGATGAAGAACGACAACCGGTTCTAAATACAGTAGCAGAATACATTGATGCAAATGAGAGTTTAATAAATCAGGATTTAGATCAGGTTTAGGTTCATCTTTGCCTAAAACACCCGAACCTCTTAAGATTAGTCCATAATTTTTTCGAGGATAGGTTAGAAGAAAACGTCACCTACCAAGCGAGCCTATTAAAGCAAGCCAGTTCTCTTGAACATATGTTTTGAAATTGTCCCCCCAAGTCAAATCTACAGATAGAATTATAATGACACTACCATACAAGGTGATTCCCAAGTCGACAGTGGCCGGTATAATCAGATCTTCGACGTCTATAAATCGTTTTCTAGAGGGCCTTCGAGATGACGAACTGAGGACTTTGGTAAGAGTACGAGGTCAACAATTTATCTAAACTTTTATCCCTACTATTCATGACAAGTTGACCAATTTCAATCTCCTAAGTTCGTCAATATACCGTCGACACTTCCATATCATCTCTGGCGATTTTAAAGTGAATATACCTAACGACAAATGTAGAAACTATTTTGGTGGAGAAATCAAGAGCATTCGACACTTGTGGTGCTACTAATAGAATGACGACTAAATCACTACAAGTAAATATTTCTTCCATCATCTGGGGAGGGTCACGCACATGTTAAAAAATTGCGTTTGTTTCTATAGCTTCCTCACTCCATACGAGAGCGTCATTTATCAATAGATGACTTTCGGTAAGATTTCATGGATATGATTTACAACGAATGGTCCAGCCAATGTTGGGCTGATAGTTCTCTGTGACATCCGAGTCGCCACTTTAACCTAATCCAACCTAATAAATGTTTAGTTTAGCCATTCATCATACCAGCGTCAAATTCAATACTCAGAGGGTGTTACATCCAATAATTCGTAATTCTACAACCAATTGAGTCATAAAAGACAATCCTAATTAGAGCCTTATCATTCCAGTTAGGCACATAGCTTAAACCAATCAACAAAGGTACCAAAACGCAGATCAGAACATGTAGATAGATTGGATTTGGAGGTTCCCTTTAGCGCATGTTGTCACAAGTACAACGAAAAAGATACAGTTATTCATTTCCTTTGCAAAATTTTGGCACTCGATGGGACACTGAATGGGTCGCCACTTATGTCAAAATTAAGTGTGGGTCACTAGTGGTTCACGCCATCATATAAAAGTACAGCTTCTGGGCTACCGGTGGTCCATTGTAAATTGACCATGTTAACGGGTCGTTGAATGAAATCGGAACCGTTTTTGTGAAAAAATGTGGTCTAATATTTTTCGACAACTTTTTTTGTTTTATACTAAAAACTCTGGCAACACTGCTTATAATTGAGACTATCACTGAGTGAGTCAAAAAAAAAAAAAACAACACAACGGATGATGACAGCGTGAAGTTCACGAATTAATGCAGAACACCTACAGAAGTATAAGTTGGAAATGGATTAACAACGCGCCCGGGGAGGAAAGAGAAAAGACCGAGTTGGTTCCATTCACAAGAGCGCAGAGAGAGCCTATCACTTTCAAAGCTTCTTTTATAGATCTATAGGAATGGAAACCGTTATAGTATTATAGAATCATCCACATACATATACCTCATATATGTATACCAGCTATTTCCTCCCTCAAGCTCAGGCATATGGCGGTAGTGCAAGCAAAACAACCCCTCACCTTCCTTCCCCAGCATTCACACCGTTCCGAGTGGGGTAGGTTGTCTAAAAACGTACAGAAAGCCTCACAATCGCCTGGATACAAAAGCTTTTGCTATAGTTCGAGTAAATAAAGCGTACTATCTCTGGTGAAGCTCTATCCTTATGTGGCTCGTTCGTTGTTATAGAGATATCGACAACAATAATAATAATAATTGTAGCCTCTGTTGACAGGGGATGGCAAGGGGTAAACTGAAGGTTGACCTACACGACAGTGTTCTCTTGGTAAGTGAAGTCGGGTATTGTATGTGAACTGGTGACTATATAACTTCGGAATTCTCTTTACTCTCTCGTTTGCATTTTCCTTCCTTATCATCCTTATCTTTTTTACCCCCTCCTACGGGGGTTGGTAATGGTAGTAGCAGCATTGTCTATAAAACTATGTATGTATGCACTTCGGAAATACTACTACCGACATAGTAAACCTACTTGCTATATATATATTCTTTTCGATTCCAGTCATGGGACTTTTAGTGATTTTGAATGAACCGGCGGAATGAGAGCTTTTTACCCATAATAATTCATGGTGTTTGCCGGAGGGGTGGCGGGGGGGTGAGTATAGAGGGTGAAATTCTATGAACGACCCTCCTTCCAACAACACTTGAGGATGCTTTCATGGGTTTCATGGTTTTACTTGTGCGGAAGGTTGTTCCTCTCCATTCATTTATGGATCGAATCGGATTTTTCGCTTGTTGCGATTTTAGTCCTATTCTGTGAGTGACTTGAGTACATTTTTCGGTTCATTTATTTTATATTCTTCGGAGGAAGTGGAAGGCAAGCAAGAGCGAGCACCGGCAGGCAACAACTTATATAGGTGGGTACTGCTGCTTAGGTACCTACCTATATAAGGAATTGGTTCATAAAATTTTGTATTAGAAATTGTTGTAGTAAAATCTGAAAGATTTACGAGACTGGCTTTAGACTTTAGACATACATACATCTTTGAAAGCAAGTAGTAATCGAGGATGAAGACGATCCGAATAAGTTTTCAAAGTTTTTTTTTTTTTGTCTAAAAATATTTTCATCAAATTTTATGACCTAAAGTTAAAGTTTTTCGTGATTTTTCTCTATTACTTGTGTGCGAGTGTGTGTGTCTTGCTTAACATAATTTTGGTCCTATAGTGCTTTTATTATGGTACGGTATACTTATAGGCGAACTATCTGTCTTGACAAAAATATACATAAATTCCATAATAGAGTTATTTGATTCAAAAGGGTAAGAGTTGATGATGATCATGTTGATAATGATAACCTTCGGTAACCTTCATGTTAAAGCAGCAACTATAGGTTAGGAAGAGGCCTACATTTTATAGGTATATATTTGGTAGGACATTATTATATTGGAGGAATCAAGATAGACTCGTCGTAAAAATGTTGGCTTCTATAACATTCTCTATGCGTTCTTTTGATGAACAAAAGTTTGTTGTTGGAGGGGGAATGGATCGATTTTTTTGAAAGATATTTTTGTGTATTCAACAACAATGTGTCTATAGACCAATGGCTATACAATTTGGTTTACATAAAAATATAGGACGGTATATATGTGTAGAATTGTAATCGGTATAATGGATTGCTCCCTTGTGTGTTGTTCGAAAGTAATAAAACAGATTACAATGGTTTTTCAGCCTTCATTTATCACTCAGCGCCTTATAAGAATATTTTGATTTTAGTTTTTGTTTGCTTTTTATTCACAGAACTATTCTCTGTTGGTATTTATTTATTTTTTTTTCTAAGATTATTATGGTGATTGATGAAATTACAAAGAAAGAAAGAAATAAGAACCAATTTAGGGTAAGTATTTAAGCTGGTTGTAACCAACTCAACATCAATTTTTTTCAAATGTTGGAGCCTATGTAAAATAATTGGCAATTATAGGCGTAAGTAGTACCAAAAGTAAAATGATTGTTCTTTAGTGCAGATTATGTCAGATTATGAGACTATATCAATAAACCCCAGGCAAGACGGTAATAGTCCTTTTAACGAGGCAAAGGAGCCTCCAGATTAAATGGACCTACACTAGAATATTTCAAAGAAATCAAATATTTAGAAGTAATCCTAGATAGCAAGCTCATCTGGAATTCCCAGCTCAAAATGATAATCAACAAAGTTATATAGGTATTCAACTCATGTCAAAGATTTTTCGGGAAAAAGTGGGGTTTGAACCGTAAAATGACTTTATGGATCTTTCAAAGTGGTGTTCAAAAACGATGCAAACGTGCCCCAAGAGGAGCCTTGATTAAGTTGACCTGTTTAGGGGTCACTGATGCTTTCACAGTGTGTCCTTAACCAGCGCTTAAAACCGTTTTTGTCCACAGCTACTCTACCTTTTTATCCGCAGAAGAAAGCAGCGGCTATTTGCTTTGATGGAAACGGTCAGATGACACATGTTTTCTGGAGTGGGTATCTATCTTAACAACTTTAAGCGGGTTCGCAATAAATACGCAAAAGCTTCAACATACATTATTGCCAATAGATTTTCCTTTAAAAGATTTCACCATGAAAAATATAACGAGAAAGGCCAGACATTAAAAATAGAGCTCCAGTTCTCAAAACGGGCTCGTATTCGATATACTAACGGATCCAGAAAATATAACAAAATAGGCTCAAGGGTGGTGTTTTCATAAGTGTAACTCTCCATTTCTCTTGATACCTTGCCATCCATTTTTCAGAAAAAAGTCTACGCTTTAGAAGTTTTAGCTTAGGACAACCTGAACAGGGGCGGCAAGAACTCCAACATCTACATAATATTTGTTCAGACAGAGAAGCTGCGTACCTGGCTTTGTACGCCAAGGATTAGCTGAGGCTACTTTTGTTTGGAAACTTTTGGGGCTGTTTTTTAAAGCAAGCTCAAATTTACTAGAAGACTATTTTCGATTTGAGCGATAGTTTAGGTAAATAGATCGAGTTACACTTTTTTTTTCTTTTTTTTTGAACAGGCAGGGGAACAGGAGAAACCCATCCCAAGCACGAAGATCATAGCGGCCCATTGTGCTGTCCTGCTAAAAACCCATTCACCAAAATCTTCCTGTCCTCTTAATGAAGCGCATCAGGTCTCGTTGAGGAAGGTTTTCAGCTCATCTACAGATAGAAGGGCAGACCCTAGAGTATCCAGTCTGCTCCGCGCGAAGGCCGGACACGCACTCAAAAAGTGTTCAGTTGTCTCAGGCTCTCCCTCCAGGCAGGACAGACACTCAGGGCTGTCACCAACTCCCATCCTTGTTAGATAAGCGTGAAGTGAGCTGTGGTCGGTGATGATACCAACCACAGTTCTATATTGTTTCCTTCCGAGCCCCATGAGAAAATCGGAGATATTTCCATTGGGCCCATCAAGAAACAGTTTTGTACACCTACAAGCACTCAGGTTCTCCCATCTCTGCTGATGCTTCCTATAAACATCCGCTTTGATGAGAGATCCGATACTCGAGGTGGCAACGCCTACGGCGGGCTCCGGTCCGAGGAACGGAAAATTAGAGCCAGCCCTAGCTAAGAGGTCAGCCCTTTCATTCCCCATGATCCCCACGTGACCAGGAACCCACAGGAGGACACTTTGTTGTGAATACACATTTTATCCACTGGTGACCTGCAATCCGCCAGTAACTTAGATTTTATCCGAGGGCCACTCAGAGCCATCAAGGCCTCCTGACTAACCGAAAGGATAGCAATGTCGTTCCCCTCGATTTGCAAATCAAGGGCTAGCTTCGCTGCCATTGATATGGCAAAGACTTCAGTCTGGACGACAGTGGTGTGTCTTTCAAGTGAGTACTCCATTCCAAAATCAGTCACAGAAAAGTAGACACCCGCCCCAGCTCCCTCATTAGTGAGAGAGCCGTCGGTGAAATTTTTTAGAGTAGACTGGGGAAGGCTCGATAAGGACCTCCCTCAGTCTACGATTCCCCTACAGGAAAGCTCACAGACATGCGACGCCCAAAACGAAGCTCAGTTACCATCGCATCCTGTGGCATATCCGCCAGAGGGTTTTCCAAGTTCAGCCGATACGCCATAGAGCAATGAGCAGAGCCAGTTCAGCCGTCCTGACAACATCCCCATGAGCGCAATTTGCACACAACCCTTTTGGCTTCTGTCTGAATGACAAGATCCAGGGGTGGCAGATTGAGTGGGACCTCAAGAGCCGCAGTAGCCTTAGATCGCATGGAGCCCGTAATTCCCACGCAGGCAAGCCTTTGCAGGCCCGCCAACTTCCGGATCGCAGTCCTCACAAGCGTCCTGGGCCACCATACACATATGTGAGCATGGGTCTGACGATCGAGGTGTAGTGTACATCCAATGCACGACCCTCGGCGGTCTCATGCCCATGTGTAGCCAATGGTTCTCTTGCATTGAGCGAAGACCCTCATAGCCGCATTAAATTTTTCCTCTACGTGCAATCCCCATGTCAGCTTCGAATCAAGGAAGACTTAAAGGTGCTGGACATGAGGAGGGAGTTCCAGAGTGTGTCCAAAGAGCTTTGAAAGAACAAAGTACCCAAGCTTACGTTTTCTGGAAAAGAACACCAACCGGGTCTTTGTTGGGTTTACTGTCATATCATGACGGGTGCATCAGTCCTAAACAATATTGAAGTCTCGTTGCAAGAAGGCACAGGCAGCAGCCATGCTGTGTCTGGAAATTAGCAGAGGGATGTCGTCCGCATACGCTTCACATGAGAATCCCATGTTTTCTAGCACCGTGATGAGTGAGTCAACCAACATGCAAAAGAGTACTGTGGAAAGTACGCCACCTTGCACGCAGCCTCTCTCCACCAGCACACTGAGAGAGGTTCGGCCGCCTACCTCCACAGTTAAGTGTCGTCGTCTAAGCATTTGGTCGATCCATCGCACTACAGTGCGGTCAACACCATGTCGACGAGCTGCCTCACATAGGGACTCGTGGTAGCCCTTTCAAAAGCCCCCTCGATGTCCAGGAAGGCTCCTCCGGTAAGCGTGCTGTGAGGTATTTCAGCGAGAAGCATTTAGAGCTACTCCTTTAATATATTCATCTACAAGCCTCTCCAGGCGTTTCAAAAGGAATGAGGAGAGGTTTATGGTTCGATAAGTCTTACACTTAATCATTAGTCTCTTTTTCATAAGAAAACATACAATGTTACACATAAAATAGGACTACGGTACATGGATTATCATGGGATTAGTGAGGATGGCTTTTCATTATTAAATCAAGACTTGAAAAATATTTCCCGATAGCTTTGTTCCAGCTGTTCTATTTGTTTTCTTGTTTCTTAAATTTTCATTACACGAACTTATCCCTACTAAAACAAATGTGAAAACATGTGAAATACATTATTCCACAACAAAAAAAAAGAATGCGTTAAAACAGAACTAAAATTACCTTTCAAATCTAATAAATGTTTCGTGATTATTATTGTCCTCATATTCATTACCAACAACATCAAGAAAATAAATTTCATTTGCCTTTTTCAGAATCCAAGAGTCTCCTTCTCTCTCACTCTCTCTTTCTTTCAAAATCGCAGTAGCAGAGCCATGAAGCTCCTCCATATATAACAACATCTCGTGGGCTGAGGCGACTGCGAGACAAGGTCGTTTAGTTATGCGGCTCGTGTACAACGATCAACGCGCCCAAATGCATTTACGTCGCCAAACGAGCAACAACGGAGTCTTGTAATAATCTCAAAATGTACTGAACACGAGTCAAACTTAAAGCCTTAAGTTGGTCTCGTTTCGTTTCCATTGACCATTCCCGTCAATTCGACGACGGCTACGGTGGGCTATTATACTCTACATATACTCTACTATATACCTACTACTCTACTATATACCTTATGTACACGCTCCATTATATACCTACTTAGTAGAGATTCATTTGTTGTATCCATGAAACTGGAGCCGCATGGATCTGAAATCACGATTTTCAAGTTTTGGTCAAGTCATTACCATATAAAAGCCACATCCAGAAAGACATTACATTATGGAAATCAGCTGATTGAGGCTTGTAATAATTTTATGTAAATTACCCAAGGAAATGCATAAAATGTGAATTGATACTGGTTCTTTTCTTGGGATAATTTCGAAAAACTTATGTGGGCAATTTGAGAAAAGTCCACCCATTATTTATCGTATCTCCCCGGAGGGAGATGGATATAAAAGAAAAATTATTCTATTCTATTGGAATGGAGGTAAAAAAAATTGTAATTAAATAGAAATGGATGAATTAAAGTTTTTTCTTAGCTGTGATTAGTGTTTTTGTGTGTGTGTGTGTTTAAATTGATGTCATTCCATGGATAAATTGATAGACATTAACCTTGAAGAAGAGACACAAGCTAAAGATTTACTATCTTCGTCCACGTATAGGATCGATTATAGCCTCAGGAAAATCTCATTAATTAGTAGGTATCTAACCAGAAATTGCACTAAAGAAAAGGGAAAGGAATTTCATTCCTTCTACCTGATTCCGTTCGGTTTGTTTAACGTTTTCTGATCATAATTATTTCCTACGAGGACAAATTTTATTAGAGTCAGGCTGCTCTTTTATCTAGAGCCTGGGTATTTCAATTTTGGATTAAACTAAAAAAAAAGTCTAAAACGATGCCAATAAGGGAGCTGCCGTTGATAACTTATATGGATTCGGTGTATATGTTTTTTTGTGTGTGCTCCAATTGTGTGGATTCTTACTTCAATTATTTTTGGGACACTTCCTCGTGGCAATCATGTAGACCGCATTAAATCTCCATACCTAAGCTTCAGAAGTATACAATGAATTTTGCAGAAGCTTTATGCATCATAAAGTTGAAAGTGTTCAATATCTGCAGAGTGAATGACCCAATCTTGCTAAACGTAAAAGGAACACCCTTGGGAGCTACTTTTCCGTTAACTGCCGGAAGTAACAGACTGAGAGTTCAGAGATCTAGTAACGTTTATTAACTAGTGAGGTTGATATTAACGCATCCCCCCTAAATTGAGTATTCATCTCCAGATTGCGTCCCGATGAAATGGAATCACAATGGACCATTGGTCGTCTAAGTGTAGCTGATCATAGGAATTTCAATAGCATGCGTTTTCTCATGAATTTAATAGAAGATGCAATAAATTTTTTTTGTTTATTATCCCAAAGAAAACGTCAAGAGGTATAATCGAACCTCTTTCTACCTCCCATTTTTTCGTAGTTTGTTGCTTCATCAAATATAATTAATTCCTTACAATTTTGGAATCAATTGATACCAGCGCCATCTATGTTCTCACAAACGGATGAAAAATTCGAACGAAGTTTTAAAGCAGCTGTGAAAAATTTGAGGATGAGATTATTTCCGCTGTATATTTGGTTCAACTGTAAATTACGGAAGTACACAGCGATTCATATTTTCAAGCTGTGCATAATCATTTATAATTTTCTAAATTCGAGGCCATAAACTTTTTTAGCTCTCTCGCATCTACAAGAAAAAGTTGGGTATTCTAGGAACCATATTAGTTTAATAACACGGTATGAGAGTGCAGTAAAAACTGCCCTCATAATAACAGCTAAAAATAGTCGTTTATATTCAAAGAGTTCATCACACATGGATGACAGAATAACCTAGGAAAAACCAAATCGACGCTGAAGGCCGCTCAAGAATTGCCTGCACTCAAACATGTGAGCTCGCAAAATAATTTCGTTGTTCAACGATAAAATAGCTGGAATGAATAAAATCCCATCCGAGCTATTAGTTAGATTCAGATGCACACTTATCAGCAAATATATAATCCAACCAATTCTGGGAACATCTTGTCAGACATAATTAGGTTTAGAACAGGTCTTTCCTGCATTGATCACAATAACATTTTGTGGATCATAGTGGAGCAGTCTACGTAGTCCTAATATCTCTTTTTTTTAACTTTAATACGAATATAGGAGTAGGACAACGCCGTGATTTGCAGGCTTTTGTAAATCGGTTTATTTCCGGTATCATCAAAGTGTTTGCTTGACAAATAAAGTGTAAATAGAGTGAAATAACTAAAGAGTCCAGTCGAGATCTAAAAACAAAAGAAAATAGTTGAGGTACTCATGCAAATGGATTTTTTATACTGCGTAAATTAGGCCATACACAACCGATATATGTTGGTAAACGCACTATCTATATTATTCCAGGGATCTTGGGTTCGAGTCCCACCTGGAGATATTATCCTGTGATTTCCTTCTACCTACATAATATCTATTCTCCTCTTCCAACTTACTACCGTACCAAACAAAAAATTCCCGCCCCATTCTTCTAGCAACAGCACAACATATACTCCAGGGAAGCGGACTTGTGATTTAAAGGATTTTCACCGTGAGTAGGCATAAACTCAAAGAACATCTATGGTAACAACCAAAAACTTTACCAAACACGGAATAGTTTTCCTAAAGAAGCGATAGATGGCAGTATTCGATAGCTACTGCAAGCTACCCATTAAGCATAGTGAACAAAAACAATTTAAGAAAGTGGAAACAGAGCTGCGAATCTGCGGTCTGATAACAGAAGCTCTATGCTCCCAAGGTTAGTGAAAAAACCACGTAATATCAATTCTCTTAATCAGGTATCCTATGTTTGGAAGACAAACTAAAACTATTTTAGATCACAACTTTAATTTTGAAAAAATGGGCGTAATAAGCAGATATTGAATAACCATAAGTACAAGCCAAGCCTCCAAAAAGATACGGCACCTATTAGATTCTTCTAAAAACAGGAATTGATAAGTTACAACAAGCTCCAATCTGTTGCTGTTTAGACAGACCTAGATTCTTCGGAAATTAAGACAGGGTAAGGCGATCCCGAGAGTCATGAAAAAGGTTCAATAAGAACAGCGTCCTAGCGATTGATTACATCATTGCCATCAATACGGCTATGAGTTAGGCAAATCAGAAAATAAAGGATTCACCTTTAAAACACAAATCGGTCGTCCCCAGGAAAATGTTCTGTCCGCTGTATTATAGTCGATGGTAATAGACCAGATCTGTAATGTACTTAAATACATTGATACTTAAATACTAGTACGAGTACCAGGACCTGGGCCTAAATTTTTTCTAAGTACAAGTCTCGGTACTGATAGCCAAAACAATTTTGAAGTACAATTCCCGATACTGGTACTTAAAAATTTGTAAGTACAAGTCCAGGTACTAGGACTGGTATTCATAAGCCCCATATGTAAGATTAAGTACTGTATAAGTACCAAGGTACGCAATTACTCCAAATACCGCCATAACGCGAAGTACTTCAGATCTTGTAAATTAATTAAATACGGACAGTAACGGTCATGATTTTTTCCCAAAAAAATTAAATTATGGTCGTTGTGAAGTGATTTATATTTTTAAGTTCTTTAATAAATTGAATTAGTGCATACTTAGGTACTTAAAAACTAACATGCGGGACTTATAGTACCAGTATCAGTAGCTGGACTTGTACTTGAAAATTCTTAAATATCAGTACTGAGACTTGTGCTTGTTCTTGCAAGATTTTAATTCCAGGTCCTGGTACTGCGATTTATACTTAGAATTTTACAGGGTATAGAAAAACTCAGAAAATATTTTTAAAGTGTGGAATGTAATGCTCTAGGGTTCATCTACTAGAACAAACGTAATTATCACATCAATGGAAACATAATAGAACAATTCCAGATTTAGGAATTGACTAGAATTTTGTAGAAAGTAAAACTACATTCGTCCCGGTTACCGGTAACAGGCAGCATTTCATAGAATCACCCTGCTTGCATGAGACGATCAACTCTCTAAAGATTTAAACTCATGGGGACTAGAAACTTAGAACTAGCTCGGCATTTTATATAATGCCAAAGACAGTATAACAAGAAATGCGTGTTAAATACCAAAATAATCTATTGGACCTGTAGTACCATCGTTAGGCCTATATTATTACCTATATTGCCTTTCTATGTGTAAAAAAAACAGAAAAAAATAGTGACAATAGAATTCCAAAAGCTTCTATAATTTCACCCTCAGAACTGATCTTATATCTTGCTTTGTAACTTTTCATCAAAGCGGATTCTTCTACTCTGAGCTTTATTCAAATTCGAATTGGTAGCTCCAAAAACCTGGTAAAATTAGTCGGTTAATTAAAGATTCAAAAAATTTCTATTGCCAATGGTCATCAAAGATAACCAAAACTTGGTGAATGTTAAACGGCAATTCCTGTGTGCAATATTCGTCTAGTATTTGTGAAAATTATTGTGAGCAAGTTGTAAACTATACGCAATTTCTTTAAAGCAAATCTAAAAATTGTGAGTGATAGCCTGGTCTAATTATTGGCCACTAGTAAAACCCTCAAAATACTTCCCAAGCCATGAAACAGAAATCTATATGTGTGCGTGTGAGTCCGTTCTCTAAAATATTCTATATTGATATTTATGAAAAAGTGCCAGACATTGACTTTATATATGCTATGGAACCTGAACTATACTATTCATACAGGAAAATAGTCTTCCGGTAATGTAAAGCTTGGTTCCTTACTTTCCCATAGGCTACACTTACCATGTACCTTACTTAACAAAATAATAAAACAGTTTTGATTACAAAGTAACCTTATCATTTTACGCTCACTAACTCTCAGCTGAGTAGGCTGATTCAAATTCATTGGACCGACGCACAGTGGTCACAAACCTCGAAAAGCTGGTCAAAAGTCGAAAAAAACAAATTTTTTCTAGGGACTTTCAATGGTTGGAATAGTTGTAGTGGTAGTATGTATTATGACCGTTAAGAAAGGGGGAGCATTCCTACCTGACTTTGGAAGGCATTCCTCTCGTGAGCGTTAGAAGAGCTGCTTCGTTTACTCGTCGCGCGTTGAAAATAAGACAAAGTTGAGACACGTGTAGAATCGCGAAAAGTGAACGGATTTTGATTCTCCAAAATGGATTCTTCTCCGGAAACTAAGTACAATTTGAATGTGTTGCTCGAAATTATTGTTAACAATGTATGAAATAGTAAGTCATTAATAAAAGTAGTGGTATTTTTCTTGGTTATGCTCTTAAAAGTCGTGTTAGAAAAAGCAATAAGTCAAAACCCTTATCGAATCCTGCTCTGAAACTAAATAGAAACTTTTGCTTAGACATTTCTTCAAAACATATCCAAAAATTAGCTGCATCTGGCTGGAACTTCGGTTTTGGGGATAATTTTTATGCGATGATGTGTGCACTGGGGTGGTCCTTGTTTAGGATATGTTGTTTTTCAAGTATGCGTTGTTATCTTTGTGGTGCTACGTCCAAAGAATTTAATAATATTGACAAGATGTTGTAAAGACCGATTAATAAAGATCACTTAGTTTTCGGAATATCGTCGCTGCATGCTTGGATACGGTTTTTTGAATTTTGCTTACATTTAGCTTATAAGTTAGAAATAAAAAAAATTGGCAAGGGAGCAAGGAGGATAAAGAAAATGTTAATAGTAGAAAAAGATATATAAAACAAAGTTTTCGTGAAAGATTAGGGCTTTTTGTTGATCAACCAAAACCAGGCTATGGAAGTTCTAATGACGGAAATACAGCTAGGAGTTTTTTCGAAAATTCTTAAATTTCCGCTTCGATAACGGTAAATGATGAAGAATTGATAAAGCGATTCCATGTTGTATTGGAGTTAATTTCTTGTAGGTTCGAAATCAATATACCCAAATTTCGAAAATACACTGAACATACTGCACGATAATTTGTTGAACTGTATTCGTAGTACTTCATGCCAACAATAGTACACAAAATTCTTATTTACGGTCACGGAATCGTGGAATCTTCGTTACTTCCTATCGGACAAATGTCTGAAGAAGCTCAGGAATCATGTAACAAGTATATTAAAATATTCCGAGGAGATAGATTTTTCACGAAAATGTGACCGCATCAAAAACATGGAAGACATTTTTTGCTGACTTTTAGCTCCAGAATCAAGTTAGATTTTTTTCAAATAACATGAACGATACATCGGACGATGATGACAGTTCGCAAGACAGCGATTAATTATAAGAAATGCTCAAATTATATCGATTAAAAATAAAATAACGAAAGAAATACATTATAAATATTCATTATCATTGTAATAATGATTAATTACTGTATTCCAATCCTCTTCTTCCCAAATCTTCAAATGTCAACTGTCATTACATTTTCTATTTCATTTATTTACAATCATAATTTCTAAAATTCCCGAGTACAGACTTTCACTCGAATTGAAAAGTTTTTGAATAAATTTTCCGCCATTTTGTTTTTCTACATTTTGACTTCGAATTCGTAATCAGCGACCCGAAAAACTGCCGAGTACAGACTTTCACCCGAATTGAATATGTTTTTGAAGAAATTTTCCGCCATATTGGATCCGCAATTTTGTTTTTCTACATTGTGACTTCGAATTCGTAATCAGCAACCCCGAAAACCCCCGAGTACAGACTTTCACCCGAATTGAATACGTTTTTTACTTTTGGCCAGCTTTTGCGGGGTTTGGGACCCCTGTGCGACGGCACATTTGCATATGCAATTTTACTTAGTTGAGAGTTTTGGTTTGGGAAATCCGTAGTCATTTGGTTCAGACAAATTTTTTTTTCTTTTAAATAATTTTGTTAGGAAAGTTATAAAAAACTGTATTTCGGTTCGGAAGATAAGAAAGCAAGAATATCAGAACTCCATTTTTCTGTATGAATAATAATTTAGGACGGAGGAGCTATTCAAATCAAACTTTTGTCAATATGACATATGAACAGTGCAAATATTTTAAAATATTAGGACTCAGTTGGGGCTCTTATGTGGTAGTGAGGACGTCTGTTTCATGGCTTGTGATGTATTCTCGATGGTTTTGCCACTATCTAATTACGATTAAGCTTAATGAAGACAAAATGTATGAACAGGTAGAATCTGTCGAGCCCAATTCCTCCGCTACTATGGAAGATTTACTCATTAAAGACACCAATAGATTGGTACCGGACGGGGGATTTTTATAGCCCTATCAGATATTCTGAAAGTCGATTAGAATTATATAAAATAACCTTCCTAAGACGTCTCAAGCTAGACTAAACATAACAAGGTCACAGTGTTTATAAAGCCTGGTTTCCAATCTCGACTACAAAAAAAACAAAAACAAAAAACATATATGTAAAGGTAACCCTGCAGCCTTGAATAAAAAATTGGTAAAAAAACAAACAAATTCCCTTCCCTCCGTCCACCAATTAACGAAATACAAAAAATCACAAATCAAAAAATATTTCCTGAATTTTTCAGACAGTTTGGCATCATGTCAAGTGATAAGAAAAATAAATTTTTTTTTTTAAAAATTGTCTACTCTCTGATTATAAATGCGCCATCTTTATCTCAAGCTCATAAAGGTTATTCAGTGATCAAAATTGTTTTTATTCTCGTAGGAATTGATTAAATGAAGCGCGGACAATGTGACCGTTTGCACGACCGCCATGCCGCCGGCCGGTCGCAACGGTGCCTGTTATACTTTACGTTCAGATGCGATTACACATTGTAATATGAAATGGGAAAGGTTGTGTAAATATTTCCCAGAATTCTGATAACTTTTATACAGTCATAAGTTAAATAAAACAGAATTAAGTAAAAAAAAAAAAAGGGAAAAAAAAACAAAGAAAAAAAATCATTCAGACATGAACTAAAGCCGCTTAAGTTCAAATTGTCTTCTTTAGTGGAAGTTTTAATAATAATTAACCGGTCTGACCGCACTTGTTCTAAAAATACACTTTTCTCCCTGATAAGCCTTATCGGGCGCGAGTAAGTTATTTTGAAAACACATCAATTCGGTGTTCGGTGGGTAACCAGTGGTAACTATATATTACTAGCACTTGTGTGTGATTGGGTAACAATATATATGAGGGGGGATAAAGAAAACGTAAAGAACACATTGTGTTTTGTTGCAGCTTTATTTATTTTTTTTTTGCTTATAGTTAATGTATGTCAATAAAAAATGTATGCGTCATGTCCAGCAATTTATCGAGTCTTGTCTCAAAAAAAAAAAAACAAAAAAACAAGCTTTTGCGTTACGAGAATAAATCTGTGAAAATTGTATTTTGCGGTGATATCTTGTCGTAAACAGATAGAGTATTTTTTCTGTTAAACATATGTAGATATATATACAAAACACGCACAGATTGTGTTATTTTAATAATGTAAATATGATTTTATTACGCGCTTTAATTGAGGAAGGTTAAGAGATCCGCGCGCAGCTGTCAAAATAGTTATAGTCTTGGTAGACTTGTTTAATTATATTTTATAAATTGTTTATAGAGAAGATAATTTAGAGGCAAATATTCAATTACTTTGAAAAATTATCGTTAATTTCATGATAAGAGAAAGAATGTGCAGCTGTTTTATATACTGTGAAACATTTGTTATCAGAGATTGTATTGATCAATCCGAAGAAAAACCTCTCTTAAATTGCAATCACAAAAATATTCTAAAAACCATTGTAAAGCAAAAAAGAAATTGATTGTTTATCATTGGAGGAATTGAACTCCAAACTTCATTTATACTGAGAATTTAAGGACATTGTCATGTAATCAATGAAATTCGACAGAAATTGGATATTTTATTTTATTTTATTTTATTGATTAAAGAAATTCATGCGATAGAAAACAGGAAATTCCACTTATTTACTACCGGTTAACATGTTTGAATACAAAAAACGCTTAAAATTAAAATTTTAGAAAAAGAAATAATGTATTACAAGATCCATATATAAGAGTAAAGGCACTTTCACATCAAAAACAAGAATCGAAAAAATGTAAACCGAAAAATTCAATTTATTCCACCTTAAAACAAGATTTTTGTTCCAATGATTAAATAAAATCCAGAGAAATAGGATAAACTAAGAATTTTACTGAGAAAATAGTTAGATTTATTTCAGATTTTTAAGAAAAACACAACTTTTATGTTTTATCGGGCGAAAAACTTTTTCGGCGGAAAAATTCGTCCGATAAATCATAAAAGTTGTGTTTTCTTAAAAATTCTAAGATAAATATACTGAGGCCAGCCATTCCATTTAACTCGTACACGAATTTGTCTGTCTGTATATTTCTTTTTTACTAAAGGGTTCTCCAATAAGAGGTGTTATTTTAATTAGCCCGCTATTTCGGTAAATGTCACTTTTGGAGCAGTCATTTTTTTACATTTGACAAGTAGAAACTACGCCATTAATAAAAATGGAACGATACACGATTCAACAATGCATTGAAATTATTAAAATTCACTATAAAAATGGTGAAAATCTGGCAGAGACGGTTCGTAAAACTCGAACATTTTTGGGTCGTCGTGAAGCACCTTGTCGGACCGCAATACAGAAATTGGTAGAAAAATTCGAGCTGTCGGGACAAGTTAGTGATGTGGGTCTTAAGGCTTATAAAGTTCAGTTAACACAAGAACTCAAGCCGGCCGATCATCAACAACGTCGAGTCTTTGCTGATTGGGTCCTTGAAATGCATGAAAATGATCCGGAATTCCAACGAAAACTCATCTTGAGTGATGAGGCCCATTTCCACCTCGATGGCTTCGTCAACAAGCAAAATTGTCGTATCTGGGGCTCGGAAAACCCAAGAGTTATTGTTGAAAAGCCTCTCTATTCTCAACGTGTGACTGTTTGGTGCGGTTTATGGTGGTCGC
Source organism: Dioctria linearis (assembly GCA_963930735.1). Taxonomy (NCBI): domain Eukaryota; kingdom Metazoa; phylum Arthropoda; class Insecta; order Diptera; family Asilidae; genus Dioctria; species Dioctria linearis. The sequence goes on along the minus strand of OZ005742.1, from coordinate 11,291,065 downwards.
GCGGGGTCATTGGACCTTACTTTTTCGAAAATGAGGCTGGAGCAACAGTTACGGTGAATGGATTGCGCTATCGACAGATGATTAATGATTTTTTATGGCCGGAATTGGATGGTATTGATTTGGACAATGTTTACTTTCAACAAGACGGCGCTACTTGCCATACAAGCAACGAAACCATTGATCTTTTACGGGAAAAGTTTCCGGACCGTGTTATCTCTCGAAGAGGTGATCACAATTGACCACCGAGATCTTGTGACTTAACACCTTGCGACTTCTTCCTTTGGGGCCACGTGGAAGAGAAGGTCTACGCCAACAGCCCAGCGTCGATTCAAGACCTCAAAGATGGAATTCGTGAGGCTATCGAGGACATAGGGCAGCCACTTTGCGACTTGGTAATGGAAAATTTCATGAAAAGAATATGGTCCTGTAGGCGTGGTCGTGGTGGTCATTTGGCTGCTGTTATTTTCCATTATTAACGGCATACCTTCCTCTTTATAATGAAATAAAGATCCGATCATTTATCTCAAAAAAATGGCATCTTTCTTTGAATATCAAAATAACACCTCTTATTGGAAAGCCCTGTATTTTCGACACTCTCGTAGACCACCCACTTTTCGTCATCACAGCGAGATGAAATTTGGCACCCAGGTTCATGTCGCTTGACAATTGAATCTATCAAAAAATGAACAGGAAATATCCATGGAAAACCTGGAAAATCGGGAAAAATCATTTGAAATTTTGGTAAAAATTTGATTAGTGTTAAATCCGTTTCCGGATAAATGCAGAGTGAGTTTTCCGATTTTTCCGAAAAAAATTTCCGAAATTTTCCGACTTTTCCGGAAGATTTTCCGGTAAAAAAGTTTACTAAATTATGCAGGATCAAGTTCCCTATCAACTGGAATCATTCCTTTCTCTCCGACAATGGTGCAGAAAAAATCGAGGAAAATTTATGTAAAACGCTTTTCCGGAGTTTTACAGACCAAGGAAGCGTTTGAGCGTTTTGCAACCTAAGACAAAGTTGTAGACCGAAATGAGTTGCATAAATTTGCCTTTGTGGAAAACTCCGTGGAAACCCGGAAAAGCGGGAAAATCATCGGACAAATTATCATCGATATGATTAGTGATAAATCTGTTTCAGGGAAAATGCTGAATTTTCCAATTTTTCTGGAAAATTTTCCGAAAATTTCCAGAATTTTCCGACTTTTCCGGAAAATATTCCGACAAAAAAGTTTTATGAGCTATGCGGAATTATTTTTTTTTGCGTTCTACTGGCATCAATACTTTCTCTTCAACAATCATGAAATCTTGCAAGAAAAATTGAGGAAAATTCATGTAAATTTTTAAAAAAAAATCATAGTAATAGGAAAAGTCTGTGGAAAATATAGAAAATCGGAAAAATTCATGTTATATGGGATCAAGTTGGAATACAGCTAAAAAGCGCCGTTTAAAACATAATTTGAATTTCAGAAAACCATTGAAGTACTTCAATGATTATACCCGAAAAAATTTTGTTTTCGGATCAGCACCAACCATGACTTAAAAATTGTTTTAAAATATCTCCATGCAGCACGTAATAACAATTTAGTTAACGTGAAAAAGGCAGAAAATAAAATAAGTAAAAAACGAGGTTTCAAACAAAACTGAGGCCAAGCCGCATGAAAAAGTAGAAAATAAACTTTTCTTCACTCACAGAGGTGGACTCAGATTTTATACGGTGACAATCACCGATATATTTCAGTATGATCAATCAGAGGTAATAAGTGATTTGATTCATGAAGAGAAAGAATATTCAAGAGAAATGTCCCAATCAGAAAATCTGAGTCCACCTCTGTGTGTGACGCAAAGTTTATTTTCTACTTTTTCATGCGGTTTGGCCTCAGTTTTGTTTGAAAACTCGTTTTTTACTTATTTTATGTTCTCTGACATTAGATATAGTAATCAATAACATTATAATTTTTTTTTAGTTTTTGTACATAGATTCCTACGCACAGCAAGGTATGACTTGCGTGCATTTTGGAGAGTGAATTCACGGTTTAAAGGTTGGTTCAATTAACGTTCGGAAATTGCCCAGCCGACACAGACACGTCACCACAACTACGCCAAGGAGGTACTTAAGATCGCAGCCTCCTGCGTCAAGTGTAGATTCAAGACACCGTAGTTTCCTGCTTTAAGCGGACCTCTCAAAACAGCTGTTACCTGCGTCGCGCAGTAGTGCCAGGTATTACAGCTCTCCGCTTTAAGTCGACCTTCTATCAGTCGGTGTTACACTTCAAGCCGACCGGATATCTAGTTAAGGCAGCCCTATCCGATTTGAGGCGTAAGCATTATAGCCTCATTTCCTCAGCGAAACTTGGCACACCGTCAAAATCTGTCTAATTTTCTTAATGAATTAATATCATTGGCAACAACAAAAAATGCTCCCCAAGCGCAGTTATACTTATATCGATTTCTATTGATCACCTTTTCTAGCAAAATTGATACATTTTTCTTGCAGTGGTACACTCAAATCATGCACTGCTAGAAAAAGTGTAGTACGTCAAATTTACTCATCCTCGATCCCACACAAAAATCTTCCAAATTATACATTTCCATCATTTTTACGTTATTCATGATGTTTTTTTTTCTCCAGAATATTTCAATCGCGCATTTGTCTTCAAATATAAATGGAAATTGGAATTAAATTTTCTTTCTGTATTAACAATTAACATTAAAGGTACTGACAATCTGTATACAAAGCTAGGCTAGATTCAAAATTACCATAGTAAAGTTATTCCGGATATTGTCAATAATTTCAGGCTCCTAGCTAAATTTGGTCCCTAAAATATTGCATTCTATTCATTCTTTCTTATTGGAAGATTTCACAAAATTTACAATCGGTGATGTACTAGTAAAAATCGTATATCTTAAAAATGGAGTCCTCCAGGATTCAATCTTGGAGCCCGTGCTATTCTGTGCAGACAATGCATATCCAGATTTACTAGTCTTATCGGTCTGATATTGGATTGGGTGAAATGAATTAATTCTAATTTGAAAATAGTTTCAGATTGATTCAAGAATAATTATTTCCTACACACAAATCTAACTGTTATACTGCCATCAGAGGCTTTAACCACCACTTTCATTTATTCCATGCTAACACGCTATAAACTTCATATGGATTAGAAACGTGTCAATTGATAGCTTTTTAGCATTTAGCTTTATGAGAAATCACAAGCACTTTTCATGTTTAAAACTTTATACTGAATAATACACGCAATGTTGAAGGAAATGTAGAAAGGTAAATGTAATTGTAAGTAGCACGTTTACAAATTATTTCTCCGTTTTACTAAACTTTAGTCCATTCGCTGTGAGGTGAGTCAAACCTGTACTCACACTTCACTTAGCGAATTGGATAGAATTTAAGAAAACATGGAAACAATTGATAATTTGATTGAAATATTACAATTCATTTCTATTTTTTAAACATAAACATTTTAATCTATAAATAGTCGTTAGAATTATCATCACCAAAAGTGTAGTTTATTCCGTATGAAGTTTTAAATAAGAAACGTGCTTGATTTCCCATAAGGCGTAATGCTGAAAAGCTTTCAGATGACACGTTTCTAATACATATGCAAACAAAGAGAAAAGATTGTAAATAATGAAGGCAATGGATGTATTGATTTTCAAAACAGCTGGTAAAAAATTGACCATGCTGAAAATTAATTGAGTGATTTTTTTTTTGGAATGTTACTCGTTTAAAAAAATTGCATGCTCTTTTAAAATTTATAGTGTTGATAGTGTTTGTGAGGTTCTTTTAAATATTTCTCCTTTATTCTCATATGAAACAGTAAAAAAATTAAAATAATGTGTCCTTCGAGTTTTAATGGAATTTCGGTTTCTAATGATAGGATTTAAATTTTTTTCATTTCTAAAATTTTGTTAAGCTCTCATCTATCTATTAATAAAAAAAATGCCTCAAGAACTTTGATGCCCACTTTACTTTTGAGTACTTTATTCAAATTTACTTCAATGTTAGCACTTTTATTCTACTCGAACTATGGCAATTATCTATTTGGTTAAAATTTACTCTGGAACTGGAAGCTACAATCAGCAGATATACAGAAAATATTTGGGGGACTTAACCTGCCAAGTATGACTTAATCCCATGGTGTTCTTTACAATCGGATTGATTTTGTTACGTCAATCATCACCCTTTCAACAATATTTATATTTCTGAAGTATCTCTTTGATCGTAGAGATCTCTGCCTTCTATGGGTCTTGACACCCGATGTCTAAGATTATTCACTTTCATGATTCATCATTAAGTCATGCCACACTCGTCCAGGGTTTTTATTGCAATCTGTCTACATTTGGGCGTCAATCACAGTCACTACGTTACTCATCGAAGGGCCTCACCAACCTCGGAATGGAACAAGTTCTATGTGCAACTGATCCCTTTGTACTAGAAAAACTCCCGGTCAGGCTTTCATAGCCAAGACTACTTCAGTTGGTAGTATGTGGTGGTAGGTACTTCTTTTCTAGCATATATCCACCTTTTCTGTATAAAAACTTCTTTTGCAAATTCATTCATACACTGCAGAATCAGCGAATACAATTACGTTGAAAAAAATTTCATTCCACTTAGCGGGAATGTGACGAGAAAAATATAAAAATAAAATAATTTAAAGCCTGATGATCTCAGTATAAAGAGCGAACGAAAAGTGTTAGTTACACTTAAAATAATTCAATTGCATTTTCTAGAGCCATTGATTCAATGGAATATCAATTAACTTGTAATAAACTTACCTTCTTGAAGCCCAATGAAAATTCCAGTAAATCTGAAACAAAAAGAAAATGAAAATTAATTTTATTATGTCAATTATAAGATAATATAATTTTACTGTAAAATCGGAGCTTGAGTAAAACGAAGACTATTTAATGTGAACTGATTATGGAAAACCCAAATTACCCATTTTGACACTATAATTTTGTCCTCGAATAAGGCAGAACCTATGTAATGCAAACAAGAAATTATTGGGCCATCTTATACGAGTATTCGTGATGTAGTATCCAAACCGGTTTTTAGGGAAGAGGTTGTAACGAAGTTACATATATTCTAGCTAAACACTAGCGAAAACGAGTGTTTAGCAGCAATTAGGCAACAAGATAAGACAGCTGCCGAGAGAAGAGCACACTGCTGATCAGCAGCTCAGTAGTGTCCCGTGCTGGTGGCGTGATAGTAGAAGGGAACATTCTACACCCGACGCCATCAGCCAGCCTGCATATAAATAGCCGGCAGTCAGTAATGAAATCATTCAGTCGATCACCAAGCATCTAAGCAGACACAAGTCGAAAGCACAGTCACCGATGAGTGAAATATCCGACCGCGAGAAGACAACCCTAAAATAAGAAGAATTGACCCCAACCAGTGGACTACCAGAAGACTGGCTATAAAAGTAAGTCGGCACCGAAAGATTGGTCAGTTGCCTCCCAGCAGCTCGACCAGATACATCTCCCATCCAAGTCCTATCCACAAGTCCTGTTGACTAGCGCACGTTAATCGTGCTGGCCTGAGAATTAGTAAGCGCATGCACACCGGCCGGTACCCCCGTGTAAGCCGATAAGCGCACGTTAATCGTGTTGATCATAAGAGTAGTGAGCGCACACATACATTCCGTCCCCGTACCGTGTTGGCTACTCTGACGACGAAGCGCATGCTAATCGTGTTGGTCAGAAGGGTAGCGAGCGCACGCATACATTGCATCCCCATACCCCCGTGTTGGCTATTCAGATGACAAGCGCACGTTAATCGTGTTAGTCGAAGGAATAGTGAGTGTTGGTCCAAGGAATAGTGAGTGAGTGCGTGCAGACTAAGCAGTGTGTATTACGTAGACCTTCCGACCCGCAGAGCTGGAACAGCGCTCTGAAACTAGCAACGTCGGAAAATGGCCCTGGACGATTCCATGACTACCCGCACACCAATAACCGACGTTACAAGGTGAAAAGAGGAAAAAGATAGATCACCTCTTCCCTAAAAAAACCGGTTTGCATACTGCATCAAGAATACTCGTGTGGGATGGCCTATTTGATTTTCTCAATGTCAGTAAGATTGAATGTCTCACAAGTAATCTTAACCTTAACTACTACTGCTAAATAACATTCTTCCTTATGAATGTCATGAAAGTAATATTAGGATCCATCAGGCCCATCCAGTCAGAAACGTCGGAAAAATTACCTATTTCCAATGTATAGTTCAATTCATATAATTTTGAGCATATTGAAGGCGCTCGGTAAGAAGGGGCTTCTTCTTCAAATTACGACGCTTCAAGATTGGAAAGTCAACTAATATTTTCCCAACAGCAACTTCAACAGCAATATGGCTTCCAGACGCCATGCCGTTGACTGCTATGCTAATCTCAAAATACGAAATCGATCGTCCAGTTATTGTTGCTGTTTTACTCCCCCTTTTTGTATTGTTCCATAATTGTCAGGATCCTTTACACACGATTGACTACGCACCGACTTCTATTGATTTTCCTTGGGATTACTGTGTTAGGCAATCCCTGTTTTTAATAAGACTGAATTTTACCGATCTCTTCTTCATTAAATCATTTACCGCTTCCCATTATTATTGTTACTATTTTCTAACTAATTTACAGTTCAACACTCTCTGACTTTTCTCTCCGGATGCAACTGTGGCCTCAAACAGTTGACCCTTTGAAACAAGTCAAATATTTAGAAGAAAAAAAATCTTTTAAAAAAGAATTAAAGGTAGATAAGAGCTGACAATTTCGCGGGGGTAGGTAGAATTCCCTCAATAAATAAAACGACAAAACATAAAAACTGTATGACTTGAATAATCAGCGCTATATGAGAAAATGTGGGTGGCTTCGAACAGTTGACCAGCGGTATATAACCAAGATTTCCTATTTTGCAATTTTGTTCCTAATTTTATCCTGATTTTCAAGAAACATTCATAATTTTTATACTTTATTTAAGAGCCTTTAAGAGTTTGGTATAGGTACTTCGAAAGTATAGATAAAAATGTCCACAAAGTTTGGAATCAATTTTTTGAATCTCTCATATAAGGCCACCACATTTCTAGAAAGTTGGGAATCTTTTCATGTTAGTTTACGCATAAGTTTTTACCTTGCGCTCGTAGCACTTGTTGCGTCTCCTAATGAAATTATTTTTTTTTAAACGTTTAACTTTGCCATATTTTTTCTCGTTATATCTTGAAGCACTAAATGGATCTGCTGAGTTGGTAGGAAAATATCATTTTCTCCGTTTTCCTTATTTCTTCTTTTAGTAAAATATAAATTTATTCTTAAAACTTAAATAAAAAATTTGACTCAAAACTCGACAAAACCAATAACAACAAATAACATCAAACGTGGCAAAATGGTGTCGTTAATTTAAAGCGGGGGGCAGAAGTGATGTTCATATATAAAGAAAATAGTGGAAGTCAATCTGTTATGAAATCATTAAAAAACTTGAATAAATACTAGGCGTTCAATGATCGATGAATTCCATGAGTAATGCCCAGAAGTGTCAAGAAGTGTTGTTTTCCTTTTTTCCTTTAAGGAAATGTTACAGAAATATCACACTACCGGAAACTGTGGTGCGCGCGTTGAGTGCAAACAAAAAGCTGATGGAAGATCGTAAGAAAATTTCAGTAGCTGTTGTGACACAAGCATAACATTACTTTGGACAAGGTGACAATTTTTTGGACTGCATTTTGACAGGAGATAAAATGTGCTTATCTCAGAAAAAAAAAGAGAAATCAATTTGTCACCATTAACATAAAAAATCCAAAAAATCAAGGCATCTTTTAAGACAAAAGGAACCACTTCTGGTCTTGAGGAGACACTACAAATGTTGCTGCTTACTTTGAGACCCTGACAAATGCCGTCTTGCATCGCCTATAAGACAAACGGCAAAGAATCTTAACGTAAAGAGTCCATCTATTTTATGATATGCCCATCCGCATACCCATCAGACTCACCAAATACAGTAAGGTCCGTAGTGACTATGTTAAAAAATAAATAAAGCTTTGGTCTAAATGTAGGTATTCGTATTATAAAGATCAGTCCTAAAATAAAGTGAACTATGATAATTTTCTGAACTTTTGTTTTAATTTTCTAAATAACCCTCGTAGCTTCCCCAATATATGACTAGACCAAAATAATGGAACTTCGCAGGGGGCAATTTGGAATCAAAATGTGTTTATAAGGACAAAATAGCTAAACAGCTGTCAAATTTGTAAAGGTGCGAATACACGACACACTTAAGGCTGAATTACAATGGACGCAACGGAACGCAACTGAATGGGGAGACAAATGTCAAACCGGTTTTCTTTGTATGCTTTTCAAATGGAGTTGCGCACAGTGGACGGACGAAAACGCAATCGTACCCAGCAAGTTTAATAAAATCTGAAATTAATGCAACTGAACGGATAAACATAACCTCAAATTAGCTTTGGGACTGTTTATTTTGTTCCGTCAAGTGAAACTGTGCTGCGGTAAGTGTGTAATAAGCAGAGAGGAAATGGAGTGAAAAAGGTTTATTGATTTTATCCATATTTGTTTATAAAATATGGGTCAAATGTCACTATCACTTTCAATTAACCATGCGTCCATTGTAAGCAGCTAACCTTGACGTCCGTTTTACTGCGTAAATTTGACATTTCACACCGTTCAGTTGCGTTCCGCTGCGTCCATTGTATAATTCAGCCTTTAAGTGTCTAGATCAAGCATCAAGTGTATACGCAAAATTTCAGCGTGAGTACAGGGTCCTACACTAATGGAGCTATTTAGAGAAAGTTGCAGTCTCTTGAGTCTAGCTTCAAATTCCATGAGGACCATATCAAGGTATTTGTTGCAACCGATCTAGGTAAGTTCCAATTTTCTGGAAATTTATTCTGAGTGTCGGCAATAAAAAATATCAAAGTTTGAATGAACGTAGGAAAGAATTCCACAAAATTCACTCTTTTCAAATCCTTAAATGCAGCTAAGGAACATTTTGGAACTGGATGTTTTTGAAATAGTTTGCATTGAAACGCTGGACAAATACATAAGAAAATGATAGGAGTCACCTTAAAAAAAAACTACATAAGTAAATATGAGATAATGTCGGAGGAAATCTTTGCTAGGCATCTTACCGGTATCCAGAGATCGGAGATTGCCAACCTTTCTTCGGGTGAAATATAAATCATCGCAGTATCTTCTTTTCTTATCACCGGCGTGTACGGGTACACGGAGTGTACACCAGAGACTGCCAGTGGAACGCCCTGCCGGACAAATGTAGTGTTTTTCATGCAGAGCGATTTATCAGGCGGTAATATTGGCACATCTGCATATACACGGACAGCCAGGGAGCCATTATGACGCTGGATGCTGTACTGATTTAATTAAAATCGGTGCAGTTATGCAAAACTGGCCTTGAGAAATGGACTACACTGCTATGCTGAGTACCTGCCCACGGGAATATCCAGACAACGAGATGGCTGACGAGTTGGCCAAAAAGAGCTCTGAAATGGATAGCTCCGCAGCAATAGCTTATGTCAGAATCCCTTTCGGAGCTTTAAAAGAGGAGATCATCAGGGGCGCATATCTAAAGGCAAACCTACGGTGGATCAACAAGGAAACCTGCCATATTGCGAGGCAATTATGACCTGTATATGACAGGATGAGGACAATAGAACTGCTTTATGGCAACAGTATATATACCAGAAGTCTAGTAGGGATCATTATACGGGGCACTGGTCCATATATAGGAGGCCATGCTAGAAGACTGGGAATAAATTTCTGCAGGAACTGTAATGACTCGAATGAAATCGAATCAGTCCAGCACATACTATGTGAGTGCCCCACTCTGATGAACAAAAAAAAAGTAGGCTATTGGATAGCTACTTATTTTCAAATCTGGAGGAGCGGCAAATCAAAGAGTTCATATGATTCCTGAGTTTCCTAAGAGAAGCAGGATAGATCTAGGGTAATTTTTAATGTATCCCATTAGGACAAGGGGTACAATGGACCCACAAACTAGGTACTTATAGCAGAACCCCTCTTATCTAACCTAACCTATCAGAGACGTAACATTTTCAAGAAAATTATCGAAATATTCAACGCGTTCGTCCATATTAACTGATAGACACAAACTGGCTAAGTTTACTCACATTCCCAATAAAGAAGAGTCATGTAGACTAATGCAACACTTCTTGCTGACACTTAATCTAGAGCTTCATAGACACAAAAATTACGTTATACATGTGAACAGAACCGCAATTGCTCTAGGCACAAAAGCCGTCACTAGGTGTCGTCGCGTACGCGAACTATAAAATCATCTAAAACTCCATCTTTTAGGAAAACAATTACTTTCTCTGTAGGTTTGGGTCACTGATATCCTTGTTAACGAAATGATAACTAGCTCACAAAAGCTTTTTACTTCAAAAATGCAACTCCGTTTGCCTTACTTTCTGCATTGTGACTTAAACCAACTTCCAATACAGTGAATCTGGACCGATGATGCCTACACACGTGAGACAACCAAAGAACTTTGAGAGAAAGATTATACAAACTAAATGATAAAACTTTTGGGTTAAATTAGTCCACTTTAAAAACACCTGATGTCCATTATCACCCAATGCTCCTCTTGCAAGCAACAATCTACGAGTCATGGAACTATGATAAAAGTGATTGCTTACTATATAGTGAAAAAGTTTATATAAACGTATAGGTTAGGTTAGAATGGTAGCTTTCGGAAACACATGTGACCACCCACACTTAGGCCATCGATGAGCGATGGCCCATTGTGATGCAACCTTATTACGACGTTATCTGGAAAATATCCTTAAATTTAAAGGGTGCATTGAAACCAGCCACAAGAGTTAATCAATCTCAAAAGGTCCTCAAACTCCTTGTCTTCTAATTCACCCAATTTGAAACAAACAAAAAAGTATCAACCAATCGTATCTAGTAGGAATGAACAAAGTATTAGCATTCATTCATACAGCAGGTGCTGAACGCTCTGAACCTCTTCCTCGTCCAGTCCAGCTTCTGCAAATCAATGTATGGAACTTACATGAGCTTCCATGGAAAGTGGAAAACTCCCGTGATAACTGCAGTAATATTTCTCACGTCATTACAATTCCTCCTTATAAGAGTTTCTGACTTTCTATGACATATCTTGGGCTATAGCTGTCTTGAAACCGCACATGTGGTTAGTTCTCTCCCCAACGGTGATTTGACAGCTTACACGGAAAGAAAAATTTACTGATATTAAGAAAATGTTGATAAATATCAAGTAAAAAAACTGTTGATTTTGCGCCAAGTAAATTTTTATCCTTGATTTAACTTTAATGATACAACCACATTATCAAGTAAATAATAGTAAATTCATGGGGATTCATATTCTCTTACTTACAGGTATGATTTCTGAAGCAAATCTATTAATTATTGAATCTTTTAAATCAACAGCTGTCAACTGTAAATTTAAAACTAAAGAAAATCTTATTGCTGAAAAAAAAAATCGTGGGAAAATCTAAAAATAAAAACCATACTATGCAGGATATTTAGAAAAAATATATTATACGCATAGATTGCACTCCACACACAAAATATATTGAAAAAAACTTAAAATATGAATTTGGCTCAATTCTATAACTTCTTTACTTGCATAAAGCTGGCGTCCAAATGAAATCTATGCAATTAGATTCTGAAAACAAACTTACTTGTGATTTGTTGATGTTTAAAAATGTTTACAAAAACAACGCATAATTAAATTATTTTTCAGAAACCAACTTGCTGCAATTTGTTTTCAAATCAACAAGTACGTATTCCTCTTAAGAGGAGTCAGACGTCAATTAAGTTGGGACCGCCATATCATGGTAGAAAAGTTTAGTATACGTAAAAATTTAGGGCTCAATCAGGGCTAATTTAATGTCATTTCCCCGAATTTAATGGTCTAGTACTTTTAAAAAACTCCATGGATAATCCAACTTTATGAAAAGTGAAGACCACCACTACTGAGAATAGGATAAATAATATTGTCACAATAGTGTGAGCTCCATAATATTTTAAGGCCCTAAAGGATTTAAATTAGCCCTAATTGAGCCCTAAAATATTATGCAGTGCACACTATTGTAACAATACTATTTAACCTATTCTCAGTAGTGGTGGTCCTAACTTTTAATAAAGTTGGATTATCTACGGTTTTGTTTTTTTTTTTTCTTAAATACAAGAGCATTAAATTCGTGGAAGTGGCATTAAATTAGCCCTAATTGAAGCGTAAAATTTGGACGTATTCAAAACTTTTCTACCATGAAATGGCGATTCTAATTGACGTGAGGAGTCACTACTCAGCAAAAGTTTCGATTTAGATACCAGCGAGCCTATAGGCAATAAAATGTACTATCCGTAGGTTGTGTCCTGAAAGTGAGAAAATTCATATAAAATTAGCCTAGGCCTAGACCACATACATACAGACATCTAGCGTAAAAGACAGAAACCCAACATCCGACAAAACTCTCCTAAATTTTTTTTTTTTCACATAATGTTAAACAAACTGTTTTACTTTGTATTTCAACAACTTTCAATGAAATATTACAATTTCTCGTCGGTGGAATAAGTACTATTAGAGCCAAATAATTAAAAAAGGCACAACTTTAAATATTTTTTTTTCACTAGATCTAGGCTTTATCTTTCTAAAATAGTCACAATCTAAAGAAATGAAAATACCTATTGAGAGGAATTTGATTTAAAAAATTTCAATTTTTACCATTTTTTAGAAGTTTCCGAGCTTATATCTCCATTCCAATACATTTTTTTTATTTTTATCGACATTATTCACTAGACCTCTTCGTTATCTTTGATGTAAGATATAAGTCATTATTCTGCTACAAATAGTTTGCAAGAAATTCCCATTGAAAAATGTATGAAATTTGCAAATCTTGGTACTTACTCCTCTTGAGAGGAGTCAGTACTCAGCAAAAGTTTCAATTTAGATACCAGCGAGCCTGTAGGCAATAAAATTTACTATACGTAGGTTTGTGTCCTGAAAGGGATAAAATTCATATAAAATTAGCCTAGACCTAGACCACAACTCACATTAGAGACATCTAGCGTAAAAGATAGAAACCCAACATGCGATAATTTAAGACGAAAAAATGAAAATTTGTAGTTCAAAGAAATTGAAAATTTTTAACGCGAATTAACTCTCCTAAATTTTTTTGCACATAATTGTTAAATATTATATTTGGCTTTGTATTTCAACAATTTTCAACGAAATATTCCAATTTCGCATAGGTGAAATTTCGGGTGAAAAAACAAGTACTATTAGAGTCAAATAATTGAAAAAAGCGCCACTAAAAATGGTAAAAATCGACGTTATTTGCTAGATCTTTCTTTCTTACATACCTAGTCACAATTTAAAGAAATGAGAATACCTACTCGCAGGAATTTGATTCAAAAGACTTCAAGTTTTACTATTTTTTACAAATACAATTTTTTTTAATTTTTGCCGACGTTATTTTCTAGACCTCTTCCATACCTTTAATTTAAGATATAAATCATTTTTGTGCTACAAATAGTTTGCCAGAAATTTGCATTGAAAAATGTATGAAACTTGCAAATCTTGGTACTCACTCCTCTTAATATTCTTAAATGTTTTATAAAATGCTACTGACTATTTCCACTGACACGTGCATATTTTTGAAAGTGTTGTTATACATGCAAATTAACCGTTTTATTTTATCCCAACAGCAAAATACTTATTGATATTGTTACGTGCAATAGAAAGAGACAACTGGTGACATCTACTGGCAATGGAGAGTAAAAAAAACTTCAAGTTCGGAGAAACGAGGTTGGAATCTTCGGGATGGTTCAGGAATAGAATGAATAAAATAATCAAGAAGCTTCTGGAATAGAACACTCCAGAATAATCTGGAGAGTTTCTAGGGTATAAATATAATAGTTGTCACCGCCAAGAAAAGAGTGTTGTCTTAGACGTCGCAGTGTTAACAAGCGAAAGTAATAAACGGGCGAAAGTGTTGTAATTAGATTGCGATAATTGAAAGTACAGTATTAGCGATAATTAAAGTTGAGTTGATTACGAATTGTATAAGATTAGAAGTGAAATAAAGAACTTGTATATTAAATATTTAATATTGTGTTTTAAATAACGAACCAAAGACCACGCTCGCAACAATATTAAGGAAATGATTCCTGAAATTTAATAAACGTTTGCGAAATTCTAATTATTTGTATCATGTTTATTGAATTCCAGCAAATAATTATTGATTCTAACATTTAAGTTAAAATTTTAATCACATTTTCATACAGAAAGAGATATTTAATAAATCATTGATTAAATTCAGAAAACTTTTTCTAAAGTGTATTCAAGCAGAATTTGATAGTTTTTAGTAAATTAGAATAAATTTTGAAAACTTCATCTTTACCGATATTAGACAATATTTTTTAATATTTGTAAAATTAGCATTAAATTGATCATTTTTTGAATTGCTATTAAAAAATATTATTTACTGTGTTTAATAGATCGAAGATTAAAAAAAATTCTTTCCGTGTACAAGCCTATAACTCTAGAATCCTGTTCGCTATTTCTAGGGGCCCCATACATAAGCCTCTAGATACAGCAACGTCTTCCGCTGACCCCTTTCTAAATAGATCATTACCTGCCTCGCCTCCTGGTATATCACTATGGCCAGGTACCAAGCAGAGAGTAACTCAGTGTTTAGCACCAAATTTATCGAACTCATTGCTACACCGTTGCACTAGGCGCGATCTAATAGTGCTCGAGTCCACAGCTTTGATTACAGCTTGACTATTAACACAAATCTTGATAATTCGATACTAGGGATAATATGTTTTAAGTTGTTACCCAGCAACCTTACTGAGTTACTGATAGCTAGAGCCTTCGCTTAGAAGACACTACTGAAGACATGCTATATATATCCCCGCTCCTACTCCCACATCCTTTTTCAAACCATCTAGTGTCTTTCAGTCATTTGCCATGCTATTATCTTTCTACTTCTCGCTCTACTAGGAATGCCAGTTGAGTAACCCTTTCCCCAAAGGTCTGTTTGATGAAAACACCGGGTAAACCCAGGGCTACACCGGGCTAGACTATCTTGTTTTTTTGAAAAACCTGGGCTACCCCGTGCTTACACTAAAAATTTCTCGGGGTAATGGTTTGACAGATGTCACTTGAGAACTGTCACTTGCAATTGGGACATATAAATTACTTCTTGACCAAAACTAAGCAAAAATTAGAAGAAAAAAAATAGAAAAATAGCTAGAACACATTTCATTTGTCTTCAATTAATTATACTCGGAAGAAATGTCAGAGAAATGTCATTACATTAGATTTACCCGGTGTTTTAAAAACTTTTTCGATAAGTGCACAAAACCCCGGGTAAATTTTTGGGGGGAAATTGTAGGGGAAATTTTACACGAACAAACGTCAAGTCTATCCGCAGGACGATAGTGTAGTCTGCAGGTGCCCGTATACAGTCCTCAAGACAGATTTTTAGTATTATGCTGTAACCAAGGTCTGCGATTATTCACCAGCCAGTTCTCTCCGTCTCAGTGCATTTTTTGCAGCACATTTCCCATAGGTGTCAAGGGTTAAGAGCCGGCGGAACACCGTAGTTGGTGCCGTTCGGAGATCTGTAGGTACTTTAAAAATAAATATCCCGTCATCCAAAACTAAGAATAGAAACAGTCTATAGACCTCCGTGTCCTATATTCACATTAAGTAGATCAAGTCACCTGACCTTCAAAATTAACCACTGTGAAGCTATAGTGCAGATTTATGAATTTATATATAAAAAAAAAAAAAAAAATCAGCGAACCTCCTTGTTTAACAAGATTCGCTTATCTTACGATCTTACGATGATGAGATAATCGTAAATCATAAAATTGCACCACAGCACGACATGAATCTATGTAGTAACACAAATTCGAAAATGTTAACTTCCAGGAAGAGTTTGATTTAAGTCTCATTCAACAGAACACCTACACTGGAACTCACCTTTGCAGAGTTTGATTTTTCGAAATAGCCACACCCTAGCAAGTTGCTGCAATAGCACGATCGTTTTGTAGACATAGTCAGATCAGAGTCTATCCACGTATCCCCTTCAGATCAGGGTAACAGTCGAGCTCGTCGCGGATACACTTTGCTATAGATCTATCTATATCTACCTACCTACCTAGCTGATACCACAGGTATCAGGAACTCATTAATTATAGTTTTTTTTGTTTTTTTCATTTTGGAATTTTTCATTCAATTTTTAATATTTATGATATGCGCCTAAATTATGCATTCATCTATGCGCGCTATGTTACCTGTGTCGCCCAATCCACCGCAGCGGTATCGTTGAGTGACGAAATCGTAAAGTAGGCAATAAAAATTTATGCGTTGGGACTTGAATTGGAGGAGACTAAAAAAAATGTAGAGTGAAACAAGCCGATAATTAGCTGGTTCCGCTTGGAAATTCGATGATATTTTTTTTTCGACTCGAGAAAAGTGTCAAATGGACTTTTTTACGAGATGTAGGTGGAATTTTGATTTCGGAGATTTTGTCTGTTGTTTTGTTTTTTTTTCTATTTTTTTTTTTTTAATTTGTGTTAACGACATGAAAGTTGGAATTTGGAAATTCTTGTTTTAATGAAATGTATTGAGAGCTTGAGCTATTTTGTATGATATTCGAAAGCAGAGCAGTGTAGGTATGTAATCTATACACACAATGCGCGATTATCTTTTGTGTTTTTAATGGGAAATTTAATAATCTTTTGTAGGGTTGAACAATTGTGTAGATTAGATAATTTTTTGTGTGCATATATATTTTGTGAGGTATTGTATATATCCGGAACTTTAATAAATTTCTTTATTAATACGACGAAAAAAAACATAGGTTTTCTTTTTTTTTTATATTAAAGGCAGGGCAACAAAAGATCCCAAGCGCACAGTGCTAAGCTGCTAAAAAGAAGAAAAGCTCTTACCAAAACCACCTATACCTGTAGGTCTAGGTGAGGTAAGCTCTTTAGATCATCCACAGATAGGAGAACTAGCCCAAACGTACCCAGCCCAGCCTACTCCAGGCTAAGACCAAACAAGCGAAAAGAAATTGTTCGAACCAATTGGTACTATTTCTATACGGTTGCGTACAATAAAAGGAAGAAACGGACGATCGCTTGTCCGTCTGTCTGTCACAGACGTTCTTCCCGAAAATACCTGACGCGGGAATTTGAAATTTGGCATAATGTTAAGTCTGTGTGACGCACTCATATTTCGACAGTCAGAAGCGGATCTAGCATTGAAATTAGGGGGTCATCTTGTGACGTCGTTTGCTCGGTCGGTCGGGTTTGCTCGGGCGCCAAAAGTTCGGTCGGTAGCAAAACGTCGAAATTTGACTCTGGGTAGCTTCAGTGGAGTGAGGGGTCCAAATGACAACAGCTGGGTTGAGTTGAAATTAATTCTTTATTCTCTTGCGTCCCTATTACAAATGTAAAGTGATCTATATTAGTAAAATTCTTGTCTAGGTTTCCAAAATCTAATTTGAGTGTGTGACAGGAGATACTTCCGTTGTACACGTACTAACTAGTAGTTTCCGTTGCTCACGTACCACGACTAGTCCTCCTTTGTTCACGTACTGGTGAAAGGATAGCTTTTCCGTTTGTTCACTTACTACTACTAATAGCTCTCCGTTCTTCACGTACTGGCTCACAGGCAGGGTTTGGAGTTGGAGGAAGATTTTCTAGGTCTCCCGGACAAGCCAGTTCAACTTGCTAGAAATGTTGTGCAGGAAATTCTGGTAGGCGGATGAAGGTGTCGAGTGAATCTATACTGCCCTACTTATAACCTCACTTCAAAAAGCTATTGTGAATTACATGAAGGGAAATTTTCTATATGTATAAAACTTCACTCATACATTTCTAAATATCTATCTATGTACAATGCAATTAAATTTAGCAAAAAAAAAACTAAAAACATCAACTGGGCACGACTTGTCCAGCACCGTAAGTCACTTAGTTTAGCCACAGCAGTACTGTAATGAGGTACTACGAAGGTTCCCGCATTAAGCGGCATGGATGATGTGTCATTTTTTAATAGAATTTTTTTTCAAAAAGTCATTTTTTAATAGAATAGTTGTTTAGGGTGCAAACTGCATTCAAACCAAACTTTTCTGAGTTTTACACACTGGCATATATAATATGGACTACTCGATATGTTATTTCATGCGGGTACTATTTTGAGTGTCAAAAGTAGTTCTTACGTCGGTGCCAACATTGACAAAACCGTTTACGGTAAGTTGAAAAGCGATTTTAATAAAACCTTTCGAATCTCTGCATTTGGTACAACACTTTCTATCAGGAATAACCCTAAATAATTAATTTAAAAACATTTATTTCGACGAACGCACTTATTTATTTATTGTTTGCAGTTCTCTCCCAGTTGGTACTTGGTATTTGGACCGAAATAGAACGCTATATAGAAGTGAGCCCACTTTCTTCAGAGTATTTCTATCGACGTAGTCAATCCATATTATACATGTCATTGGTTTTATATAAGAACACTGCAAATATTTTAGAATGTTAGGAGTTAGGACTAAATTAGGGCTCTGATGTGGTAGTGAGAGAGACTGTTTCGTGGCTTGGGAAGTGTTTCTCGAGGATTTTGGATCACCCAAAGTTGGGTTTCCAAACTCTAATTCTGAGAAAAACCTATACACATACATCACATGCATACAATAATATTCATTGAAATAAATTATTTTTTTTAGTTTTGGAATAAAATTTTTTTTTGAAGTTGAATTATATAAATAAAAAACTAAATAAAATAAAAATTATATTTTTTTCAAATAAACTCAATTAATTAAATATTTTTTACTTTAATTTTTTAAGTGGGTCATGACCCCCAGGACCCCCCCCCCCCCCTTCCCCTGAATCCGTCACTGTCAAAAATTATGAAATATTTTTTTTTTATTTGGGCGCTCTAAGAAAAAAATATATTTTTTTTTGTAACATGTGGGACATCGTTTGAAAGAGCTACTTTTAAGGATTCTTAAAATAAAAAATTCAAAAGTTTTGGTGAATTTGTTATCAAGGTGTAGCTCAAAATGTGTCAAGAAATACCGCACCTTATAGGTTTCTAAAGCTAATTTTTTTTTTTTGTATTATCCGAATTAGTAGGCATTGAATCAGAGATAACAGGAAAACTGTAGTTTTTTTCGTCAGTCTCATAGTTGGATCCACATTAGGAACAAAATTTATCCGCTCATAAGAGGGATACTCTTTTGGGAGGTGCCCATTAGGAAAGATTTCATTGCATATATACTAAATTGAAAACTTTGAATCTGAATATTAGAAAAAAGCTCCTACTTTAATTAAGGGTTTTTTGAAGAAAAAAAAAAACCACCAAAATTCCGAAAATGGTTTATCTCAAAGCTGTTTCCTGTTCAAAATGTGCCATAACTGTTTTAAAAGGTGGTGTTACAGTAGGGTAGAACGGGGCTTAAAGTGCTGTGGGCAAGAAGTGCAACCTTTAATATCTCGTATAATAAGGGGGCATTAAAACAAGATCGTTCATGAAAATAATACACTTGGCGTGGGCTAATATTCGCCACATTGCCAGTCGCAGTCAGGCATTAGGTACGAGCGCACGTGTCATAATGCTATTTATTTGGCGAAAAGTAAAAAAAAAATTGTGTCCGACATTTTAGTTTTTTGCTGAATGTGCTCATCATGTATAAGTGAAGTAAATTCCTTTAGACTTTATATGTTATTTTCTTAGCGAGCACTCTGATACTACTTGAAACTACAAATTTGTTGTTGTCATTGTGTTTTATCTAAAACCATGTTCTTGTACCATTCGGGGAAAATGTGCCGCGGTCAAAGTTACCTAATCACAAGTTAGGAAGCAGGCGAGATTTCCGAGTGTTTTACATTTAAAATGCACACGGCAAGAAAAGGAAGAAAGAAAGAAAAAAATCGAAAAAAAATTGAACTCTCTTTAAAACTTTTATGAATAAAGATAAAAAATGTGAAAGCGCAAGTTGCATGCACCGAAACAGAATGGCAAATGTTTCATTTTCGTAAATAAATGAGAAGGGGCGGAGTTTTCACGTTTTACTCTCATAAAATACTCCCGCGCTTTTGTGAAAACCGGTTTTCATGAAATATTGATAATGTTAGGACACATGTTGTTGTTGTAAAAGGTATAAAAGGACACATGTTGTTACTGTAATCCTATGACATTTGAACAGCACGTGTTTCTGTTTACATTCGTTTTGCTATGAAGAGATTAAGTGGGAGAACTCATGCTGGATTCTCTGATATTTTCGGGAAAAAAGAGAATTTCATTTGAGAGGAGCTTTACATCTCCTTTCAGCATCTGGGCCAAAGCGAAATTTATCTTTTTCTTAAAAATGGAAGGTAGTGTGACCTGATGTACATTATTATGAATAGTTTGAAAGGGTTTTGAGGCATTTAATAAGATTTTGTCATTCGGGTAATCCTACGTTCTCTCGATTTTTGTTTTTAACTCGTTGTCTCAGTTGCACTACAATAGTGCATAGAAAAGTTCTTTTCCCCCATTCATGCAAAAGACGAAAGTATATGAAATTACTTGTTTCATTCTAAAAAACACCAGAAATTTTCCAATTTTGCTCTACTGCTTTTTAAATTTTTCACATATATATATTTTTTGTATTGATACATGAAACCCTAAAGCTGGTATGTTTAAATTATTATATAATTTGAGCCCCGCCACCTCATTTCGGAAGTATACTTCAAGCTGAGACAACTTACATCTCGATGTGAAAACCTCACAAAAAAAGCGGTCGTATTAAAACGAGCTAATGGTCCTCTAATAGAAAGCTATATATATTCTCTCTCTCTCTGTCTCTCTCTCCTCTCTCTATCTCTCTCTATCTCTCTCTCCTCTCTCTATCTCTCTCTCTTTCTCTCTCTCTCTCCCTCTCTCTCTCGCTCTCTCTCTCTCTCTCTCTCTCTTGCTGCATTATGCCACATAAATTCTTCGCAATGATAATTTTCTTTGGTTGAATAAAATGTTAAAGAGCTCTTTGAAAAAGTGATCCTGGTTTTTATGGAGATTTTCTTATCTAGTTGTATGTGTTGTCTATGCTTAAAGTAAGACCCATTAATTGAATGCATTGTCGATTCAACCCGGATGAGTTTAAGGCAAGCTTCACATCACTAAATCAAAGTACGATGGAAAATCAAACTGGAACGACCGTAGATCCTCGTGGAGTTTTATTGGGCGAGGTCACTGACATGTATATAAATGAACTGACAGATCTCCCGTTTCATGTGGCACCAGTTTTGATTTCAGAAAATGTGGTCTCACTGTAAAGGCAACTGCAAAAAGAGTTAGTGATGCGCAGTGCTGCCAAGGGAGGATACAAGCAAAGGAAAGGCCGTGTATATGCTCCGGTCTTCGTGTGCTGAACAATATGCATACTCTTATTTCTGATGATAGTGCTTGTTCATAGTGAAGCCTACATGTATACGACCTAGTACAACTGCTTGGAATTAGTACTTTGGTAGATTAAGATTACAGGCTGTAGTCTCAAGCCTCTCCTAACTTGAAGGGCGGATCATAACCTTCTCGTGGTCCACTGCTGTCACATATTTTTAAGTGCTAATACGATTAAGCCCGAGCGGAGGTACCAGTAACGTTTAAGGATCTGCACGCAAGGTCCACTGGGAGTACTCATGATCGTATAATCATGTTATATAAAGCCATACCAATTGGGTAGCCGACAATGCTAACTCGGTACTACGGGGTTGAGGAGCCCCGAATGGCGCTGCACTTAGTAGCAATATTCGCCTCAACATGGGAAGACCCCCTTGTGGAAGCATCGTAGTGGTTGTGGTAGCCCACATGCGGGCAGAGAAAGATTGTCTGGGTCTGCATGACTTAGGCGAACATTCTTCTCTGAACAAAGTAGTTTGTTCTTTTTATATAACTGCATATTGCGTCCGTGAATTTGAAGGTTGGTCGCTTATTAATGTATGCTTAGAGGATTGGCTCTCGGCGTGGACTTGCGCTAAATCAACCGGGTGTCGTGACCCAAAGATCGGAAGAGATTTTAGGTAGGTCTCGCTTCGACCAGTAAGTCCAATGTCAAGCATGCACCGACATAAACTGGTACTTCTGAGACAGAATATAAATATATTCCGTCTCTCGAGGGCGTTGATTGTCGCTTGTCTTCAAATCCGTGCATTAAGACTGCCGTGAGATTAAGCCATAATGTCAGGTGCTCACGTAAAATCCTGACAGCTGCTTTCTGTCAATGCAACCAACTGCCGTAAACTGGCACTATATTTAAATTATTTGGGAATTTACTTATTTGCATGTCAGAGGGATTTAGCGAATTTACCACAAAAGTATTTGGGACTTTTTGTATTGTTAAATTTTAATTATGAGCCCAAGGAAGTGTTTTCCACAAGGCTGTTTTGGTTGGAAATATCTCAAGCAATTTCCCGTTCCCAATCGTTACAGTTCAGTGGAATAGTATGCTCTCACGGAAAGAGACAGGAATATGAAAGTGGTGCCATTTGTTCAACGAGCAGTCCATTTATATATATGTCAGTGGGCGAGTTAGAACTTCTAACTAATCATAATATCTTTTCAATTCGTTGTGTTGACCTTAATGAACTGTCAATTTCCATCAACAACTCAATCAAATTTGTGTCTAATGTCTGGTCACCGCCATTTATAAAGGTCATACCATTTCAAATAGGCAACAGGTGTGACATGATGGTCACCAATTTTGTTAAAATTTTATATACTTAGAGGGTTTATGAAAACAAAAGTACTGATTAAAAATTTTCCTTCTACAGTGCGTATTTCGCGAGTTATGGCATTTTAAAAATTTCGCGAAAATTCTGTCCTGGTCTTCTTTAAAAATTTATATATATTTTTCTATTTATGCTAGGCCAATGAAGTATGGCTCATTTGAAAGATAAGACTTCAAGTTATCTAAAAACAAGTGGAAAAGCTAGAATTGGTCTAAGACCAATTCTTATGATACCCTAGATGAATGCCCGTATGAAATTTCGTATGGTCACACATTTGAGCAATTTTGATTTTTTGCATTGGTTTATCGCTTATATTTCTAGAACGGCTCGTCGGACAGAATAAATGAATATAACCAATTTTATAGGATTTATTATTCTGAAGAAGCTTTTAGTACAATAAAAATGTCTAGGACTGATCGTTTTCAAACTATATGTAAAAAACCAAAAAATTTATATGGCAACACCAAGAAGGGGTTACCCGATTTAGTCTATTTTTTAAATTTTTTACTATGAAAATACAATATACCAAATTTCAGCTTTCTATGTCGACGTGTTCTCAGGTAGTGTCCAAATATATACTGGAAAAGGAAATTTTTGTATGGTAGCCCCACGAAGGAGTTGCCCGATTTGTCTCATTTTCGAACTTAATTTTACTTTTTTTTTTAATGTCCGTGTACAAAATTTCAGCTTTCGAGGTGTTACAAACGGAATAACAAACTTAGTATACCCTATAGATTTCATCTAGGGTATAAAAATAGAGTCTTAAAAATATACGCAAAAAGGACATCAAAGAAAAAAAAATTATCCTTTATCCTTGAATATCCTGGAAGACGTACTTTTGATTTTGTTTATATTTTATACCTTATATTATCCACTAAAACATATTAAAATTTCTACTTGAGATCTCAACGGGATCAAGAAGTAAAAAATCAAGGAAGTTTCACAAAAATACATTTATAACTACCCATACATAAAAAAATATTGTTTCTATACAGGGTGGCCCGTATGTGGTCTTGCATCTGAAGGCTATAGATAGGCAATGCTTAGACAAGCAAGAAATTGCATGGTTGGTGGTGGGGGAGGGGGGAGGGATCCTTACTGGTTTCGAGATAAAGGGATTTAAAAGGTTGGGTATGTTTTTATATATCATCCTGCAACTTCTTAACGTTGCAGCCTATAATGATGATTTAAAATTGCATAGATTCACAATCGTGAAACCCCTCCAATGGTGTACAAATTTGAGCCCTCCACTTCACCGTTTTGAAGTTACAGTTCAACAAATTTAAAATTTTTGATTTTTAACTCGTTTTCGTAACTACTATATTTATCAAAAAGCACTTCCATTTTTCATATGGGATTTAAGAAGCCCAAAAGTTTCCCCTTAAAACGACCTATCACACTCTGTACCAAATATATAACCCTTTCTGCGTTTTTTACTCCTTTTTTTAAGAATATCTACCAACTGGCTCAAAAAGCTCATTCCCAAAAGATAATTGCCTACTTTCTGGCATTTTGCTGGGTGTGCTTAAGAAAAAGTGCAAAAAACTAAGAAATGGATACGTTTTAAGTACAGCATGTGATAGGTCCTTTTAAAGGGTAACTTTTGCGCTTCTTAAATCTCATATGAGAAATTGATGTTGATGACGTGTTTTTTGATAAATATAGCAGTTACGAAAACGAGTTAAAAATCCAAAATTTAAAATTTGTTGAACCATAACTTCAAAACGGAGAAGAGGGGAGGTAAAATTTGTACACCATTGGAGAGGTTAAATTATTGTTTGGGTGGGGGGAGGGGGGGGGGGAATCCTATCGGTTTCCGAGATAACACGACTTAAAAATAGTCAAAATTCTCAGCCTTATTATTAACAGTAATACACATGCGATTAATGGGTTCATACATGCTAAAGTTAGACCTTAAGGAGGGAACATGCAACAGAGGTAGCCTTCTCAAATTGTGCCTACTATCAGAAAAAGAGAATTTGTCAAGTAACAACGCAGAGTTAATCTTCGCGTTTAAGAGTTGATGCACAAAAGTTACATCGGCAACTATGCGACATTTTTGAAGCGAGTGCATATTCAAAAGTTTCAAGCAATCCTCATAGGGTAGAAGAATTAATGAATTATTCCAGGATAGGTGATTGAGAGTACCGCTGAACAAATTCGATACAGTCGATGTGTGTACCGTAAAATGGAGACCAGACCTGGCTAGTGTATTCAAGAAGGAGTCTCCCAAAGCAAGTGTACAAAGGCAGTGTAATGGTGGGATGCAAGAACTCTCGAGACCAACGTTTTTTCGGTCATATTTAACACCCAGACACAGATAAAAATAACACGACAAATCGAGAAACTCGAAAACCCATAATCATATAAGTGATAGATTACTGATTCCTGTGGAAAGTCATAACCTCACATTTGTCGATATTGAGTACCAAATTATTGCTTTTACACCAGTCATAAAATTTGTGGAGATCTCCCTGTACCTGTTCACAATCGTTAAAAGATTTAATCTAAGCCAAAAAAAAAAGCCCAAAAGACGACTTGCTATAGAATTGAACTAAAATCTGCATAAAAGTCGGTGCGCGTATAGGCAAAAATTAAAATTCTGATTTTGTCTAGTTCAATTCAATATCAAAATCATCAGATTTCCTTGTACACAATCGTTTCGGTCGGTTTCATTTATGTCAGACTTCAGTCTCAACTCAAGTTTCGACTTTCGTAACACACACATTTATTATGCAAATCGTACGTCTTCGCCATGCACAAGCCGCTCGATTTGCTTGAGCATGTGCGTTAAGGATTTCAAAAAATTAATCACATTCGCCTAGCGATGTATGAGAATTTGATCCTGGAAAGCAGAGCCGGACTGGAAGAACGGGCGATCGGACGCTAGCCCGATGGGCCGTTTGTTGTTGGGCCGGTGGTCTCCACATTAACACGACTACACGTATTTACCACGTACTCTGGACGAATGTTACGGCTGCGGTGGGAGGAGAGCTATTGCAATTCAAAAAGTATTTTATTGTATAACCTAAAAGCCTAATACAATAAAGCTAATTGTCCCAAGGCAACTGAGCCATCTGGGCAGAGGAGAGTTATAAGTTATAAAAACTCAGAAATGTCCTAGAGCTTATAAACACTGACAGGTTGCGGAGCCAAGAGGGTGTGGGGGTGTGGGGGTTATATATATCAAATTTGACATTCTCGTGACTTTAACAGCATTCAGTTTTTTGTAAAGCAGTTTACATTATTTTTTGCATCATATCATTCATTTCGAAAAACGCACGGAAAATGTGTTTTTTATCAGAAGGGTTCAACAAGGCTTTTAAAGGTCTGCTATACCTATGTGTACTTTTAAAACAAATTCGAAATTGAAGAGCAAATATAAAAACAGTAGAGTATATACATGGTCATGGTATATTACAGTCAGCTCTTACTTATGACAAATTTCTAGTGTTAGAAAGTATCCAAATATTAGAAACAGTCTAAATTTTTCCAAATTTGGTACTCTGAACGCGATTTCGATATTTAGATAGGATTCTTGGAGGGCTCTAGTCGTGAATTGATTGAAAATCGCCAAAATCTTCTAAAATTAGTTCCAACATTTCGTACCTCCTCGTCAGTTAGAATAAAAGAACATCAATCGATTCAAAAATTGGTGTACGAAGCTTTTGTTTTGTGGCAATATTGCTTGGTATAACCATATCCTTAGAAAATTTTGTAGCACTGGCAAAACTTTCTTTCATGTCCCGGATGACGAGCCAACCTCAGCCTTGTTAAGCGGGTAAATTCAAATCGAGAAGAACTTAAGAACTTAATTTATATTTGACAGCTGTGTTCCATTGGGCTGTGTAAAGTACTCCCAAGTACTTCTACCTACTCGCAACTACTCATGCTCTTGTCCGCGAGTAGATGTGCTGAGTAGTTACGCAAGAATTTTCCGCTAGGTGGATTTTGATGCTAAGTGGTTATTGAAATGCCAGATAGATGAAATATGACAGACAATTTGTGTAGTACTGTCATAATTAGTTGTTGTCAAAAATAATAAAATTTTTATTGTTTTTAAAAGAAGCAAATAAAATTGTTATTGCTTGTAAAAGAAGAAAAAAAAATTATTCAACTCATCGAGATCAGGAAAACTCATTATGGAAATAAATACGTTAATAACTTTTAACATAATAAGTATCGAACAGAGACGAATTTTTATCTTTCTAGGTAGTACTGCTGGAGGAAAGTACCTCGGACAGTAGTATTTTGTTCGATTCATCCTCTTCCTCATCATCATCATCTACATCAGATTCTGAGAGTGTTTGCAAAAAGGCAAGAGTCGAAAATTATTTGGAAGTTGTGGCCAAATATACAGACCGACAATTCAAGGAGCACTTTCGCGTCACTAGACAAGTGGCCAATCGACTCATAGGTATGTTAATTTTGAATTACCATTAATAAGTTAATATTGACTGATTATTTTTTTAGAACACTATAAGACATTCATCGAAAGAGAAAATCATGGCGGGAGAGCTGTGGTTGGGCCAGAATGTGAAATTTTCCTAACAATTTGGTTTCTCGCGAACACGGAAACGTACAGGCAGATTTCAGATAGGTTTAATGTCACAAAAAGCTCTGTGTATAGAATATTGCACAGAGTTGTGAAGTAGATAGTTGGACAAAGTCACAACTACATAAAGTGGCCTACATCAGTGCAAATGCGTAATTATCAAATAAAATTTGCAAGGATTAGAAATTTCCCCAGAGTAATAGGAGCGATTGATGGAAGTCATATCAAAATCAACCCTCCGAAGAATGAGAGGCAAGCGTACTACAATCGGAGGGCTTATTATAGCATATTACTTCAAGCGATTGTCGGTCCAGACAAAACATTTATCGATGTACACTGTGGCGAACCTGGATCTATGCATGATGCCCGTCTTTTTAGGAAATCAGGATTTTACCGCAAAGTAGAAGAAAACCCAGACAGGTGGTGTATTATTAGGTGACTCAGCTTATGCAGAAAGTAACTACGTGGTGCCTCCCTTCAAGGATTTTGGTAACCTAACAATTAAACAACGGAAGTTTAATTATTTGCATTCAGCAACTAGAATTGTTGTGGAAAATGCATTTGGATTGCTGAAATGCCGTTTTCGACGACTGAAATTCTTTGAAAGCCCAGATATGGGATTCATCATAAACTGTGTCGTGACTGCTTGTGTGCTGCATAATATATGTATTAAAGAAAATGACACGGACATGGAACGGGATAACGAAGAAGCCGTAGGCGAAGAGACCGACGTTGACCAATCACAACACACCCAGCAAAATCATAGAATAAGGGAGGAAATCTTTACACAGCTTGACAACGAAGGCTTATTAGTATAAATAAAAAGTTCATTTAACAACAATATTGCATTTTTTATTTAAATAACAGAGAAATATATTATATGAAAATATAAAATAAAAAGCGTTCTTCGCTATAAATATGGATACATAAACTAAAAAGCGTTCTTCGCTATAAATATGGATACATAAACTAAAAAGCGTTCTTCGCTATAAATAAAATTGCCTTAACAAAAAAGGTATTTCTATATGTAATTATAAATTTGTTTTATTTACTATTTTGTAAAAAAATGGAGTAGTTCTCGATGTCTTTCCTCTTTTGCTTTTTCTTTTTTTTCTAGATAATTTTCTAACAGTTCTCGCTTTTTTTCTCTCTCTTTAATTTTTTGGCTATAATAGCTTCTTTTTAATTCGAGAGCTTCTTCCATAACTTTTTTGGATGTGTCTCGTCTCGGTTTTTTTGATTTTTCTTTAGAGGCCATCGGTGCTGGTTCGGGATCGTTAATCATTCCAACGCTCACGGAGTGTGGGGAACTAATAATGGGGTTGTTTTGAAACAGTTCGTCCATTTCATTAAAAAAAAAAAATTTCGAAGTACTCGACCCTGTGCCCCGATCCTTTGCATTTTTGTAGGCTCTATACGGAGACCTCCATTTGACCTCAACTTGATCGGCCGCCGTAGTTGCAGAAACCTAAAATATTTTATAATTTATCTACATAAATTTTGATATCACATATTCCAAGTAACTTACAAGTACATCTAACGCTTCCAAATCTGTTAAAACATTGTTCTAGTAGTGCTTCTTATTTCCTATTTTTGTAAGCTTCAATTAAAGCTTTTCCCTCATTATAGGTCCAGTTTTTCGCAATTTTATTCTCAGTAGCCTTTAATGAAATTAATTTGAATAATTGGAGAAAAAGTATAGTTAATACTCCTTACCATTTTCAGAAGTAACTTGACTGAACAAAAAATACGGAGTACAACAGAAACAAAACAGAAATATCAGAAATTTCAGGTTATGTTTTACTCTTGACAATTAAAAATTAGCGTTCCATTCGGAAAGTGCTCGCGAGTACTTCACACAGCCCAATGGAACACAGCTAATGGCAAATGTTATTAATATTATTTTTTCCGCCCGCAATAATTTTTTTTTTAAACTTACTCTTGTTACAGCTGTTTAAGTAAAATTGTTGGTCTCTCGGATACTGCTTCCACAGAGAAACCCTGTTTTAGTTTTAATTTTAAGTCAAAGGGCCAACCGCTCTTTCACATTTTTAGTGCATACATATTTTCTGTATAAATTTCTTCTTTCTTTCTTCTTATTTAGCACGAAGTTCAATATTCATAGAAAACGTTGTCTTGCTCTCCTTGTAATCGGTTCAGTAGGAAATCAGCCTAATAATTTCGGTTGTTTGACTCTTATAAAAAAGTCATTTTTGAAGACCCTTGGGGGCTGGTTTGTATTTGCCCGGGCCGATTTGAAGACCCAGTCCGGCCCTGCTGGAAAGATTCATTAACAGTCTCAAATTGAAAATCGTGATTCATAATGAAAATCAACAGATCTTACAAATCAAGATTAGTGTGAGGTTAATATGCCGCCTTCAGGTATTCAAACTCGGTCGTATATTAAGGTAAAACCCGATATATCAAATAAATGCCGCCAATATGTACAAAATGTGACAAAGAATATGATGGAAAAACCCAATATGATTCTGATGCTCCTAGAATACGTACTTAGGTAGTTAAAACACAAAACTTCTACAGGACCTGTACCCTGTAAAAACCCAAAACAATTTTTTGTAATACATATCGGGTTATGCCTTAGTACCACAGAGCTAATCTTTCGGTTTCAAACCCCGGACGAGGCGGTTCTTTTTTCTTCTTGTATTTATAAATTTGATTTAGAATCGTTAAAAATAAAAGTTCTTAAAAATTCTTCTTTCTCCTAATCTTTTCATTTAAAAAATATTAAAAAAGTAATATTTTTCTATTGGTTAGGTATGTATGTCCGTAAATATGTATAACTTTCTAACAGAAACCTACTAGAATCCCTGTCCCATTCAAATTCCAACAGAATTAGAGTTTCCATCACTAAAAAAAATTTGTGAATAGAAGATATAAATTACCTTCCCTTTTCTCTAGACTCTTTCTTATTATATTCTTGTTTTTATTTTTTTTTATTTTATTTTATGCGCATCTTGAACTTAATTAAGAAAAGCACCCATAGCAACATAATTAAAAAAAAAAACGTAAGTTATAGATAGGTAGGCATACCTACACAGGTATACTTAATTCGAATGCTTGAAATTAATAAGCATAAAAATATTATTTTTTACACTTGACTAAATTGGACTAATTAACACAGGACGCGTACCATTCACCTATACCTATCCTCCTACATATCTCTCCTAGGTATTTAATAAGAAAAGCACCGCTGCCATGGAGTAAATTTCCCACAATCGAATGAAAGAAAATATCAAATCACCTTCAAATTTATAAATTATCATTCCCTGAGAATCTGTGGATGATGTGCGACATCATTTCAATCTTGACGCACTACTCCAACCATTATACAGGTAGATAGGTAAGTACCTACCTACAACTCCTCAATATAGCACCAAAGAAGAAATCAAAGCAATTTAAATGAACTTCAATCCCAAATGAGGGAAAAATCAAGAAATCCCCAAAGCAGGTTTCTTTCGAATAGTGAAAACTTGTAAAAAAAAAATAAAAAAAAAATAAAAAAAATATGAAACCTAAGGAATATCACGGCAATAGAGAACCTCAACCAGCTAACATTAGCGCAGTCTACCTGTATATCTAACCGCCGCGTTGGATAAATAGCGTATAACGTAAATATGTATAAAAGAAAAAAAACCTAAAATAAAAAACCGCGCCACAAAAGAATAGAGGCATTCTACACGTTCTCGAACCTGATAAATCCAACAAAAGATGGAAGTTTACAACAAGCTCTATTCAAGGCCCAGAGTCGACTTCTTGGACCTCCGATAGTAGTACGTTGTGTGGTTGGTACTACCTTTATACAACAGGTAAAAATGAAAGACAAAAAAAAATATGTATAAAAAGACGTTGCGGAGGAGATCTTTGGCTCTTTATATACTCCTCATGTTTATGGTCCCAGAGTAGTTTGTTCAGAAAAAGTATTTTGAAAAAAAAAAAACGCGCCATGTCCATCTGAGGAATTTCCTCACATAGAGCTCAACCAGCTGGGAGAAAACTTGTTTGGTAACTTGAAAAAGAGCTCTCAAGAAATTTCAAAAAGGAATATATAAAAAAAAAAAAAAACAGCAAAACTGAGTGTCTTGAAGTCGTCGTCATCATTTCTTGGGATCAAGACTGACTGAACCACTCTTTGAATCTATGGAAACCTATAATAGCTAGAGAATCTCTTCTATCCAACCAAGTAGCTCTCTATATAGTAACTAACTGGCATATATAGTAATCCTCCATCGAATAGGTATAGTACGACAAAAATGATTATGATCGTGCGGATCGTCGTCGTATATTTTTTTTTTCTTTTTTTTCCACCATCATCCAAACCGGACTTGGAGGAGTTGTGAATTTTATGGACATTATATGTGGTGTACGAACCACGAAGTCCAGCCGCGTACCACCGCCGCCGTCGCGATGCCATACAGAACAAGTACCTCGGATCGAAACATGGTACTGCATACTGATTAATCGCCACTCACTGCCAAGGTCACTCGCTTCATTTTTGTTACCATTGGGCAAAATGTTTCACATCAAGTTCAGTCGTTGTGTGGTGTGTTTATCGATTATAAATTGCCAACGAGATAACATAATTTTTGTTGTTCGCATCTTTCTTTCACAAAGAAGATTATTTTTAAAGTCTCTCAACCAAATAGGCATGATTCCGTTGGAATTTTCTATCCGCAGGTCTACCAATAACAAAAAAAAAAACAAAAAAAAATTACAATAATAATCGATTTGTCGTTCACCCTGTCGTCGTCGTTGTCGTTGTTGTCGCATAATCGTTGTCACTTGGGATTTTCCAAGATTTTTGTAGAACTGGTCAAGTAATTTTATAATTTTAGATTTTAAAAACCTGGCAAATATATGAATGCTGCTGCTGCTGGTCTGGCTATGATGATCCTGTTTGTAAAATTTAAAAAAAAATAAATAAATAAAAAATACAAAAAAAATATATATATTCAGACCAGACTTGTATGGGATGACGAAGTTTATGGTTGCATTAATTATTGCCATCATAGCTACTACCAGTGCGGATCTGATGAAGACGTTGTTAGATTGGATTGGATTGGATTGGATGAATATTAGTGAAAGTCGCGCTACCTCGCCCCTCTGCAATAAATGTTAAATTATAAACAGATCCGGCAGTTATCCATATCTTGACATGCTAATAAAAATTTTCCTCAGCACTTTTAATTGATTTTGATGGCAATATGAATGCGAACAAACAGAGATCAACATCTTAATGGACGGGAGGATGATTGTATATGATGGACGCAATTTCTTTGTAACTAATATTGCAATCGTTATAGAAACCTTTCT
This sequence comes from Dioctria linearis, assembly GCA_963930735.1. NCBI lineage: Eukaryota > Metazoa > Arthropoda > Insecta > Diptera > Asilidae > Dioctria > Dioctria linearis. The sequence goes on along the minus strand of OZ005742.1, from coordinate 11,258,356 downwards.
TTTTTTTCTTTTTTCTTTTGGTTCGACACGGTTTGGATTTAATTTGGAAATGTGTTTTTTTTTCTACATTTTTAGATTTTAATTGAAGTTTATCAGTCAGAAATGTGTTTAGAGTTGATTTTGATGACTGTGTGTATGAAGCCCAGCGCATGTTCGCAATGTTTTAAATAACTTTAGAAATTAAAATGTGTCATCTAAACTTGAAATGGAGATCTATTTAAAGATTTCATTTATAAGTCGCTCATTTAGAATGTTTTCTAGTTTTGGTGTGGCAAAAAGAACTTTTGAACCTTCTTCGTAAGAATCAAGTGTAAAATCCAGGGGAGGTTTCTCGTTGGTAGCATAGGAAGTACTGCTTACCTTGATAAAATAAAAAACTAGATAAAGAAAAGGAAATCAGATTTCTTCCCCCTCTAGCAGCACTAATAATAATAATAATAGAATAAGTTTATTTATGGTGAAATGCTACAAAAATATAAATTTCTTTTTTAGTAAGAAAAAAGTGGCAAAAGAGTAAATCAAAAACAAGCAAATATTAATAAAAATTTCGAGAAATGAAATTAAAAAATTAAAATAAAATAAATAAGAAAGGATGATGCAAATTTTTGGTACCCCCTTCCAATGCCATGTGTAACATCATTGGCTAGCTCTTTTTGAGTTAAATAAAAGTTAGTATTGCGCCTAGTTCCTAATCCCAGTACGTGCAGAGTTATACTGTACTTTACATATCATTTTTAGGAATAGACAAATAACGTACTTTTTTGTTGGATAGGATAGGATAGGAGAGGCGCGTACGCGCAGATATCAGTCAGTGCAATCGTTTGTTTGTATTGTGACTGTGAACTGTGAATTATTGAAGTGCTTACCGATTGGACAATTTATCACAATGGAAGTTTCCCGCAACTATGTCATTTTGTCCTAGCTAGAGGGTTCTACCGCGAAAGATATCAGCGACATTTTTTTACTGGTGATCTCCCAAGAATGCGAATAGAGTTTGCAATATATATTAAAGAAAATGCAATATTAGAGGTTATTACCCCTAGTAGAAATTGCTTACAGTTTTACCTTGTCTCTTGCTTCGCATATATAAACCAATACTAATTTGAGACTGAAAAGCATCAATGTGTTTACAATTCATGAAGAAACATATAGAAAATTAAGTTCCGATGAGCCTTCTGATGAGCATTCATTAAATCTCATTGAAGAGCTCATTGGATATCATAAAACTGCTTCCTAGGTAAGTAATAAATAAAATCACATTTCTACTAGGAAAATTTGAATTGATTTTTGTAATTTATTTATTTTAAATTAATTTTCTGATTTGTTTTTCCGTGGCGGAAAGACTGTCGCCCATATGCTGAACAAGACTTTATGCCAAAATCATAAAGCCTCAACGTCTCACAGTTTAAATTGCAACCGGAGTTTGAATTCGGAAAAATATATGAAATCAATCGTAAAATATCAGATTCTCATTTATGAACTCATTATAACACTCATTGACATGCTCATTAATAAGCTCATCGTGACGCTCATTATGTACTCATCGAAATGCTCATCTAATATTGTAAAATCCACAAAAGAGAAGCAAAGTATTACATTTCTAAATAAGTGAAAGAGATGGAATATCTCATGCACAGCTCATTATATGTGAACAAATAAATAAATGATTTTTTTGCCGGTTTTGATTCAAACACGAATAAATTTCATCAGGACGTTCGTCTGATTACTAATGAGGAGCTCATTGATGAGCTCATAATGATTTGTCTACCAAGGACATGTTTCATCAATACCAGAAAAAACTAAGCGCCTACATATTTTTTCAGGTTGGACACCATGCAGACTGTGTGCCATCAGTGTTGGCAAAGGGTTGATAATGCAATCACACCACCTCCTATACAAGAAGCACACGAGGAACCATAACAACAAAATATGGAAGAACTTCACGTTCCCAAGTATTCGAGAGCATCTAATATTCCCAGGAATTTTATTTTTATCAACTGTCCTAATCAGAACCGTCATAGAACACCACAATTTATAAAGGTACATATATGTTGTGAATACAAGCTGTACATTCCCGAAGGTGTTAGAGTGTGTCGAGAACACCTACAGAGTAATAACTGGGCCAAACTACTTCAATTCTGCAATGTCACTCATGACTTCAATGCAGTCCAGCTTGAGCCCAGTGCAGTACTATTTGGGACATGATGAGGAACGCTTTACAACGACGTTCTAAGCTAGATTTTAACACGAGAGGTGCTGTGACTGATGAAGAGATGTAGAGATGCATTTTTGGAGCGGACGCAATTGCGATCAATTTGATTCGATGTTGCAGCAAACTCCCTAACTTAGCCACAGATATAAAAACCCAAGAACCGCTTTAGGTATATTTCTCACAAAACTGCGAACTGGTGATTTCAACGAAAGACTTGCGACATTATTTAGTATGTCAAGGCAAAACCTTGAGCGGTTGCTTGCTATAGCACATGAATGCCTTATCAATGACTACGTTGTCCTTCATGTAGGACTGGACTATGTAGACAGAAATGATATTAGGGATCGAAACCTGACTATACCAAAAGCTATACAGGGTGTTTCCTCCTAGGAGGTCAATAGATCAGTAGTAGTAGTAGTACTCACCTAGGCAAACGAACATTGCCTGACAATGCGGGGGGAGGGCATATCAACCGCTTAGGAGTTACAGGGTGATTAATAAAAAAAACTAGTCTTTCACAAAATACCCTGTATTCTAAAAAGTACAGGATATACGGTCACCGTCTAAAGTTGTACGCACAACTTCCTGGTCTAGCCATGGACTGCTTAACCAGTACTTCTCTCATCTCAGGAGTTATTGTGACCTAAACTAAAAAATTTTGATTTTCTTCCCCTTTATTGTTACTTTGACTGTAAACTATGGACTCTGCTCTTCAATTTGACCTATTACACCTTATGTCCAAACTGAAGCCGTTAAACAGTTATTAGCTCTTAACCTATTCTCAAAGTTAGTCTCAACCGAATTTTCAAAGATAATTTGTTCCCATAGTGACTGAAAACACGTCATTTTAAGAAAAAAATTGTGTAATTTCGGTTTAACCTGAATAGGTTATGAGCTCATAACTCTTTAATGGCTACAGTTAAGACATAGAGTGTAATAGGTCAAATTAAGGAGGAGAATTTACAGTCCTTATCAATATAAAAGTTATGTTAATGACCTTTTTGCAAAAGAAATAGAGGTCAAAGTAAAAAAAAGATGGTAATAAAATCCAAAATTTTTAGTTTAGACCCTTCATAACTCCTGAGAGATGGATTCGGCGCTGCTTGAGCAATCGTTGGAAGGGCCATGTAGTTTTTAACTGTGACCGTACGTCCTGTACTTTTTAAGATATAGGGTGGTTTGTGAAAGACTAGCTTTTTTTCTTAATTACCCTGTAACTCCTAAACTCTCCCTCTGCTATACAATGTTTTGTTTGGCTAGGTGAGTACTATCACCTCCTGCTCTATTGACCTCATGGGCGGAAACACCCTGTATATGGAGACGATAAAAACATGAAAGCAATTGTAATATGCGATGGGACTTACATCTCTGTACATAAAAGTGCTAACATCCTATATCAGTGTCAGTTTTATAGGTTGCATCCTAAAGCCGCTCCTGATGGTCACCACAGATGGAAGGACCATTCCCTGCTACGAAGACATGTGCAAACATAATGATTGATATTATGAATAATGGTGAAAATGTAATCCATTATCTCCTTGGATCAAACAACGTATTTATTTTGGATCGAGGCTTCAGAGATAGTATGAATGATATTGAAGCTTCTGGTTACGAATGCCATGTTCCACCCTGAAAGGATAGACATGAATCCCAACTAACTACTGATCAGGCAAACCAATCTCGATTGGTCACTATGTGTCGCGTTTTTTTTTTTTTACTTTGACATATTTTTATAACTTTTTTTTTTACAAAAACTGTAAACTGCGGACTCTCATCTTTAATTTGACCTATGTGGTTTCTGTAGCCTTTAAAGAGTTACTAGCTATGAGCCTATTCTCAAAGATAATTTGTGCCCTTAGTGACATAAAACACGTCATTTAAAAAAATATATCGGCTAATTTCGGTATTTACTGGCTCGAGATAGCACTTGGAGTGTACAAGGTCAAATTAAAGACGAGAGTCTACAGTTTACACAAAAGGATCATTAACTTTTACCAAAAAAATAGAAGTCAAAGTAAAAAAAAAGGTAAGAAAATCCGAAATTTTTAGTTTAGACCACCATAACTTCAGAAAGGATGGATACTGGGCTGCCTGAGCAGCTGTTGTTGAAAAGGCCATAAAGTTCTGCATACAATGAGCTCTTAACTGTGACCGTACAACCTGTGCTTTTTAAGATACAGGGTGTTTTCTGAAAAACTAGTTTTTTTTCTTAATCACTCTGTAACTCCTAAACGGTTGATATGCCCCCCCCCCCTTGCCATACTTTTTTTGTTTAGCTATTTGAGTACTATCATCTCCTACTCTATTGATCACCTAGACGACGGAAACGCCCTGTATAGGTGCAAAACATAGTTTTCATTGTACTTTCTCTGATCTGATTGAGCGTTAAAGGAGGAATTATATAATTATGGAAAGTTCGTAGCGTAATGAGTCTTTTTGCAATTCAACACTTCTAGAAAGGTATCGACCGGATGGTCTTTTGTTTTTGTGAATTTTGTTATTTCTTGCAAGTGCAACATAAGTTTCAGCAGTAAGAAACAAATAAGATAAGTATGATTTTATTTTTTCTTGTTGCTAAACTTTTTCTACATACACGTAATATTTTGTCTTGAAATTGTGCCCATTTTCACTTTTACTACGCCACTGTACACATTTTTTTAAGATTAATTAATAAATTTTTGATATACGTCTGCGAAATAATTATATCGGACAAAAAATTTCTAAGTACATATTTCTAGGTAAATGCATTTCTTCGTTTTAATTCTAATTGCGTCATAACATTTGTGCTTCTAGGAAATATCTAACGGAATAACTTTTTTCTGTTTTCTTTTTTTTATGATATTGCGATTGCTTTGAGTTTTGGTTGGAAAGTCGTGCGAAATAAATATAACAGACAAAAAAGTGAAAGTCATATTTTTTAAATGCAAATTTATTTAAGCCGAAAAGAAGCAAGTACTTTGATTTATTAGGATACATATTTGTATTATCAATTAGTAATATTTTTTGTCAGCGATAATCTTCAAAAATGCCAAGAGGAACAACGTTAACAGTTGAAGAGCGGGCTAGATTCTCAGCTTATAGAGAATGCGGAATGACAATTAGAAAAATAGCTGAAAAATTAAAGAAAAGGGAGAAGACGACAATTAATAAATTTTTAAAAGATCGGGAAAATTACGGGGCAATGAAGAGACCAGGTCGTACCCTAAAAGTCGATAAAAGAACGAAAAGAGAAATAAGGCGGCTAGCTGTTAACAAGAAAGTTAGTCCATCTCAAATAAAGACTTCAATTATCTCTGCCTGTGACTATACAAGAAGAATTCAACAACTTCTGAAGAAGAACGAGAATATTAAGTATCAAAATCGGTTGCCGACGCCCAAGTTCTTACCACGCCACAAATCTGCAAGATTAGAATTTGCGGAAAGGCATAAATTTTGGGAGGATGAATTCGTTATAAAGGGTTTTCCAATAACAGGTGTTATTTTAATTAGCCCGCTATTTCGCTAGATGTCACTTTTGGAGCTGTCATTTTTTGACATTTGACAAGTAAACTACGCCATTAATAAATATGGAACGATACACGATTCAACAATGCATTGAAATTATTAAAATTCACTATAAAAATGGTGAAAATGTGGCAGAGACGGTTCGTAAAACTCGAACATTTTTGGGTCGTCTCGTGAAGCACCTTGTCGGACCGCAATACAGAAATTGGTAGAAAAATTCGAGCTATCGGGACAAGTTAGTGATGTGAAAAATAAAACCCGTGCACGTCGCTCAAGAACAGCCGAGAATATTGCTGCTGTAGCCGAAAGTGTTGAAGAAAACCCAGGTTTGTCCACTCCTCGTCGTTCTTTGGAATTAAGCATTCCACAAACGTCGTTACACCGTATTTTGCATAAAGATTTGGGTCCTAAGGCTTATAAAGTTCAGTTAACACAAGAACTCAAGCCGGCCGATCATCAACAACGTCGAGTCTTTGCTGATTGGGTCCTTGAAATGCATGAAAATGATCCGGAATTCCATCGAAAACTCATCTTGAGTGATGAGGCCCATTTCCACCTCGATGGCTTCGTCAACAAGCAAAATTGTCGCATCTGGGGCTCGGAAAACCCAAGAGTTATTGTTGAAAAGCCTCTCTATCCTCAACGTGTGACTGTTTGGTGCGGTTTATGGTGGTCGCGCGGGGTCATTGGACCTTACTTTTTCGAAAATGAGGCTGGAGCAACAGTTGGCGTGATGATTAATGATTTTTTATGGCCGGAATTGGATGGTATTGATCTGGACAACGTTTACTTTCAACAAGACGGCGCTACGTGCCATACAAGCAACGAAACCATTGATCTTTTACGGGAAAAGTTTCCGGACCGTGTTATCTCTCGAAGAGGTGATCACAATTGACCACCGAGATCTTGTGACTTAACACCTTGCGACTTCTTCCTTTGGGGCCACGTGGAAGAGAAGGTCTACGCCAACAGCCCAGCGTCGATTCAAGACCTCAAAAATGGAATTCGTGAGGCTATCGAGGACATAGGGCAGCCACTTTGCGATTTGGTTATGGAAAATTTCATGAAAAGGATATGGTCCTGTAGGCGTGGTCGTGGTGGTTATTTGGCTGATATTATTTTCCATTATTAACGGCATACCTTCCTCTTTATAATGAAATAAAGATCCGATCATTTATCTCAAAAAATGGCATTTTTCTTAGAATATCAAAATAACACCTCTTATTGGAAAACTCTGTATTTAGTGACGAAAAAAAGTTCAATTTGGACGGTCCTGATGGCTGCCAAAAATATTTGAGAGCAACCCGTCAGGAACGTGAAACCTGCCATTCTAGAAATTTTCAAGGAGGTTTTCTCATGATATGGGCTGCGTTTGGTTATCGAGACAAGACGCCAATATGTTTTGTAACACACAAAATGGATTCAGCGAAGTATGTTGACCTGCTGGAGAGTGTGCTTATTGATTTTGGAGATAACTTATGGGGCGACAATTGGACATTTCAGCAGGACAACGCCGCTATACACGCCGCTAGGTATATAAAAAACATTTTAAAGTCGAGAAATATACCTCTACTGCAGTGGCCCTCCATAAGCTCTGACGACTTAAACCCTATGGAGAATCTATGGGGCATCTTGTCACAAAAGGTCTATTCAAATGGTCGCCAATTTGGCACTTATTTGGTGATTACGTTTGTCTGGTATAATTATTTCACACACGTACCTACATATATTTTTCAAAGCCTTAATTAATACAAGAAATCAGAAATTTTGGACAACCTTCGTTATTGAATAAATTGTAAAGTTACCGATATAATCTCAAACCTATGTCGACAATTAAACCTTTTATACCTATATCATACCTGTAAAATAATTACCCAGGTACCCACATAATTATACTAAAATAACTTTAAATTCTTTTTTTTTTATATCTATACTAACTATACTAGGTACTATTTTCACATTTTCACAGAGAGAAATATTTGTAGAAATCACAGTACACAGGAAGCGGAAAAATAAAACAACCTTGGTAAAAATAACTTTTGTGTAATATTTAAACAATGGAAGTTCAGTTGAAAAGCGCCCATTCATTATTATTATTGAATTGAAGCCGCACAGCAACATTTTAGTGAAAAACAATAAACAGAGCAAAATGAACACAGAGCGCGGGAAGTGAATGAACTTTGCTTAGAGTTAGTTGATCGTGCGCGCAAGTAAGTGATCGTGTATATATGTTTCTTCTGAATTAAAAAAAAAAAATTAATTTTCTTTTTTTTTGTTGTGTTTGATAGTCGCATTGTTTACATAAAAAAAATTTGTTTAAATAAATAAAATGTAGTCAATACTTACACAAAATGGTGTATATATAGAGCTGATCACCGAAAATCCAATCAAATCTAATCCAATTTTATTTAAATATTATATTAGAAGACGACGGCTACTAAATGTATTTAACTATGTTGTTTTACCTATATAAATTAATAATATTCCATGGAGTAGCCGTTATATATAGTACGTGTAACTATTTTTGATGTTGTTGCTGATGTTTTTGTTGTTTTCAAGTAATATATCAACATGAAAATCGTTTCCACCAAATTATAATCAATATATGCGATAAGTTGTTATACAAAGATTACAAATAGAACTGAACACTTATAAAAACACATTTCCAGATAAAACTTTTTTTTTGAGATTTTTTCTTTTATTTTACAACAATATTTCAAGCTTTATTGGCACAGAAAAAAAAATTTCAGAATATTCTGATAACAATGATAAAATATTTCAAAAAAAAAAAACTCTTAATTAACGGTACTTCTAATAAGAGGTAAACACACAGATTTTAATAACAAGATTGATAATTTTTTTTTTTTTTTATATGATCATCTCTCAAGAAGACAAGTCTTTATTAAAAAAAAAAAAATAATTTTTATAATAGTCGTCGTGGTTACCGATATCACGATCACGATCACACAATTAACAAACTGATCTTGTTGAACTGATCTGATGAGATAACTAAGAATATCTACTAAAAACGAGATCCAAACTGAACGTTTCTTCTTAAAAATCAAGTTCTAATCTCAGTACGCATGAGCACTGCGATCACTATACTGATCATACTCTTCATATGTATGTACATATTCAACACATGCTACTATAGCGCACAGCAAACACTATATATTCTTTACACATGAGGTCAACTCATCATCGTATATCTACCTACAAAAAAAAAAAAAAAAAAAACCTATAAATGATCGTGCCACATTCGCTCACTACTTCTACTATTGGAGGATCAGCTCAGCATAGAAACTTATACCACAATGAGATCGGAGTGTGCTGTTGTTGGTCCAGTCGCCTATAAACTGCTAAACTGAACTACTGATCGGATTTTGTGTGTGCAGCACTAACTAGCACTTCTAGACGTCTAGAAAAACTTGTTGTGCTCGTGCTCGTATGTCCATATGAAATTCACTTGATTAAGTCCGAGCCAAGGGAATATCATCATATGCTGCTGGCTGGAGTGGAAAGCTGGTGGAACACTAAGCTCGAAATTGAATGATCACGGATTAGTGATCACACTTGACGAGAAGAATGACTATATAGAGCCGCAGAGAACTAGCTTCTATCTAGCACTCATAGTGAAATGATATGTTTTTTTTTTGTGCTACGAATTTTTTATGCTTCTTCTCAACACCGGAAAAAATGTATAGTAAAAAAACTATCACTTTTTAGTATAATTTCATAGAGAATAGATCTATCACTATCACTACCCAGCGAACTAAAAAAAAAAAAAAATCATAGATAAATTCTCATTCAAGTTTGTAATACACCAAATAAAAAAAAACCTTAGCTGCGATAAAATTAATTTGTATCAACAACACGCGCCGATATTTTTTTGCTCTCACTTATTGCAGCGACGAGCGAAGCAATATTGCTGCAATATTTTCATCGCCGCCGAACCCACAAACTGTTCACAGCCAAATTGTCGAGCAATGACTAATAATAAAAAATATGAGGAGACGACCGACACGACACTATACAAACGGATGGTGGCAGCGGCGGCGGGTGAACGTTGTTCTGTCTGTCTGTCTGCCTGTTTGTTTGAAGTATGATTGGTGGTGTAGGCGGCTCTATATAGACTACAATAGCCAGGCCAGCAAGCAGCAGAGCAGAGAGCACACACAACACACAACACAACACGATAATCGAACAGAAAAAAGTTTATAGTAAACGTAACCGAACCGAATTGAGCGAAATGTCAAACTACTTCGATATTATTAACTAGGTATTTTTTTTTTCGTTTTTTTTTTTACACACACACAAAGGCAACAATTTACTATTCATGTACACAAATCTACCTATATATATATGTATATATATATATTTAAAAACAAAAACAAAAATTGATATATTTTCAACAATCAACAGGCGACTGACTGTATACGCACGATATATGCCCACGAATGAATCAAAATCGTAAACAGAAAAAATACCATGCACAAAAGCAAGAGGGACGTGCATGAACGACGGTTTTACTCGCGCTGCTGAAACGGTTGTATAAATGCTGCGCAAGACCGCATATATATCAAATACCTATATCAGGCTATACATATATATATATATATATATACATATATATATCAGTATGTAAACCGGTTTGATTTGAAGCGGATATATATATGATGTACGCCCGCCGGTATAGAAAATTACGCGAAAGCTTTTATATGAAAATTATGTATGGTGGACGGTTGGTTAAGAAAACGGGGCTGCCAGAAGTGTTTTTTGTGATTTTAATTTTTTTTTGCTTTTGCTAATTATGTTTTAATGGAGGACAGGATAAAAATGTTCTACTAAAATAAGTAAAAAAGCTTAAATTAGTCTAAGACCATTTCTTATGATACCCTGGATGAATGCTCGTATGTAATTTCGTATGGTGACTACTCTGTGCAAGTTTTATTATATATTTTTATTAATTATTGTGGCAATGTACACAAGATTTCACAATCTTTTTAGTACAAAAAGTATTGGAACTACATTTAGGTGCATGTTATAAAATAAATGAAAATATCGAAAATACACTGGTGTTAAAAAAAAAACGCAGCACTGAAATTTTAAAGAATATATTTGATTTATTGGATATTTACATTTCAAGGTTCATATCGCGACTGTTCTTAATTTGGTTACTTATTATGGAAATAACATTTTGTGACAACTTTACAGTAATTATTTTTTCTTTTATTGTTAATATTGTACAAAAACAAAAATATGTAGTTAAGCTACAATATATTCAAAGGGCACATTTCATGATGTAATTCTCCTAAGTTACTTCGAAACGAATTATTATGGTAAACATTTTTATTGCATCTAATTTAGTTTTATTATTTAATAATCTATTGGCCCATCACTGGCCTTGATCACCTCTATACAGCGGTCTTTCATACTTCCTGCAAGATTTTTAAAAACATCTTCAGAAATTCCATCTCAGCCTTCTGAAATTTAACTCTCCAACTCCCTTTGTGTTTTTGGACGTTGTCTCCTAACACGTATTTTTAGAATAGACCACAAATTCTCGATTGGGTTGAGATCGGGACTATTTGGGGGCCACCACAAAGTCTCAATACAGTTTTCCAGTAGGCAGTTCGCAACCTATAATAAAGGGTTTTCCAATAAGAGGTGTTATTTTGATATTCAAAGAAAAATGCCATTTTTTGAGATAAATGATCGGATCTTTATTTCATTATAAAGAGGAAGGTATGCTGTTAATAATGGAAAATAAAATCAGCCAAATGACCACCACAACCACGCCTACAGGACCATATCCTTTTCATGAAATTTTCCATAACCAAATCGCAAAGTGGCTGCCCTATGTCCTCAATAGCCTCACGAATTCCATCTTTAAGGTCTTGAATCGACGCTGAGCTGTTGGCGTAGACCTTCTCTTTCACGTGACCCCAAAGGAAGAAGTCGCAAGGTGTTAAGTCACAAGATCTCGGTGGCCAATTGTGATCACCTCTTCGAAAGATAACACGGTCCGGAAACTTTTCCCGTAAAAGATCAATGGTTTCGTTGCTTGTATGGCACGTAGCGCCGTCTTGTTGAAAGTAAACTTGTGCAGATCAATACCATCCAATTCCGGCCATAAAAAATCATTAATCATCTGTCGATAGCGCAATCCATTCAAAGTAACTGTTGCTCCAGCCTCATTTTCGAAAAATTAAGGTCCAATGACCCCGCGGGACCATAAACCGCACCAAACAGTCACACGTTGAGGATAGAGAGGCTTTTCAACAATAACTCTTGGGTTTTCCGAGCCCCAGATGCGACAATTTTGCTTGTTGACGAAGCCATCGAGGTGGAAATGGGCCTCATCACTCAAGATGAGTTTTCGATGGAATTCCGGATCATTTTCATGCATTTCAAGGACCCAATCAGCAAAGACTCGACGTTGTTGATGATCGGCCGGCTTGAGTTCTTATGTTAACTGAACTTTATAAGCCCTAAGACCCACATCACTAACTTGTCCCGACAGCTCGAATTTTTCTACCAATTTCTGTATTGCGGTCCGACAAGGTGCTTCACGACGACCCAAAAATGTTCGAGTTTTACGAACCGTCTCTGCCACATTTTCACCATTTTTATAGTGAATTTTAATAATTTCAATGCATTGTTGAATCGTGTCTCGTTCCATTTTTATTATTAATGGCGTAGTTTCTACTTGTCAAATGTCAAAAAATGACAGCTCTAAAAGTGACATCTACCGAAATAGCGGGCTAATTCAAATAACATCTCCTATTGGAAAACCCGTTATAGAATGCAAGCGAAAAAATTAGATTCACGACAATATAATCAATTGAATAATAAGGAAGACATTTCTACCATTCAGTTTTAATAAAATAGTACCTGTCTAGCTTTGTGGCAAGGCGCATTGTCGTGTTGGAAAAGGAACTCCTCATTTTCTGCAAACAGCTCTAAGGAAGAGGGTTTCAAGTGATTCTCCAGAACATCAATGTAGGCATTGGCATTTATTGTTCGGCTAACAAACGTGAGATGTCCACGTCCGCGTGAACAAAAACATGCCCAAACAATAACTCCGCAATCCCAAGGTGGTACTTCTTGTACACATCTAGGCAGAAGTCGCTCTCCTTCCCTTGTCCGCACGTACAGCCTTCCATCAGAAGAGTGGAGGTTGAATTTGGATTCGTCTGAATAAATTACTCAATTCCACATATCCTCTGTCCATGAACGGTGTTCGAGCGCCCACTGGAGACATAATTGTTTCACTCGAGCTGTTGAAAGGAGTTTTTACACCGCCGATCGACGACCGTTTATTCCTTCCTGAATGAGTCTTCGTCGGATGACGGAGGAGGAAATATCGACGTTATCCGTATTCATTAGCTCTTGTCTTAAATCCGTAGATGTTTTGAAACGATCCGCCAAAGATCTTCGAAATAAAAACCGATCTTGACGAATGGTAGTCTTTCGCGGTCTTCCCGATCTTTCACGACGATCTACGCTGTCAGTCTCTTCGAATTTTTTAATTAGCCGCATAATAGTGAAATCGGAACATCCTAGCCTACAACCTATTTCACGCATGGAAAGATTTTCCCGCCACAACGCGATTGCCACAGCTTTTTGTTCACTACTTAGTTCAACCACATTTAACAAAATTTTCTTTCAATATACAAATGCTTTCACTATCTGCACACTACATTGAAAAACAAATCAAACTCGCATCTTTTGCATCTTATATAGTCTATTGTGTCATATTTTTCAGGGCGCTTCATGAGACTACCTACTAATTAGCAGAAATCATGATTTTCCGAGGATACCTGCCGGTGCTGCGTTTTTTTTTTTGCACACGAGTATATACAAGAAGTAAAATAAAATTAAAATTTGAGAATTAAAATTAAAAATTAAAACATACTGAAATTAAGCAAAAATTGAAAATAAATATAAAAATAACAGAAAAAACTAAAATGAAATAAAAAAAGAAAATTAAAAAATTATAGCTATAATACACGAAATAAAACAAAATATTAAACATAACTGAAAAAATTTGAAAATTATACCAATAATAAAATTGTAAAAAATCTAGAGATTTTGCTACGCTGTGATACAAAACAATAGAAAAAGGGGAAGATTAATTGAAAGGGTGGACCCTGATGAGATCTTTAAATGCACCGACAGATCGCGCGTTCTGATAACGGGGGGGGGGGGACTATTCCAGAGACGGGATATTTGGACAGGATAAGTGACTTCCATAACTAATTTCGGAAAACGAGGATTTATCACATTCTGATTGCGTTCCGAAGCTGTGGACTGAAAAAATTCAAGCGGATAACACGGTGTGTTTGTATGTGTAACAAGCTAAAAAAGTGAATCAGTCCTCTCTGCTTGAGATAATCTTGTATTGAGCAACCTAGCAGTTTTGTGTGGTAAGGTGAAACATGGTCGAACCTACGAAGTCCATAAATGAAACGGATACAATCATTAAAGGCAACTTCCGTCTTTCGAAGATAAACGATGTCGAGTTTAGGGTAGGTATCATTGGCGTAACTAAGTAGGGGCCAGGGTGGGCCCGGCCTCTCTCATGCGAACTCATCCCCCCAGGAAATTCTGAAAATTCCTAAAAAAAAAAATCGTCAATTCGTACAATCTTAGACCTAATTAAATTTAATCCATTCGGATCGCAATCGCAAAGGCTTTAACGAGTTCTTATCTTCAGAAAACTTATTAAAATATTTTTTAAATTTGAAAAAAACTATTCTGAAATTATTCTGATTCCACTGAATTTTGACAAAGGCGTGATGTTTTCCAGAAAAGGCTTTTCTAAGCTTTTTCGGTTCCGATGCCAACGGATTCAGTTATAAGGCTGATTATTTTTATAAGAAGAAATAATAAAAAATTCAATAACATTCTTTTTACGTTACATTATGGAATAAAACTATATTAGGAATCTAGACAATAAATACTTCCGAAAACCGAGAAATTCACAGAAAAACATTAAATTTGTCCAAAATCTACTCGAGTCTCGAAAAGGAGAAGGCACCCGGAGAGTGCAAAAGACTTCCTCTAGGTAAAAGTAATTAAGTAGACTTTCCATAAGATACAAGACCTTTACAACCAGCTGATGGACAGTATTATCACTTAGTTTAAAAATAGGTTTGAAAATCTACATTTGGCACAGTCAGTTGACTCATTTATAAAGTTGTACCTGAAACATGGAGAGGCATTTATAGAAAATTATAAAAATGTTTTCAATGTAGACATTTCCACCTTACAGGCTGAAACTAAAATAATAACTAATATGTTCCAAAACAAGAGCATTGTAGTAAATTTGGAAAGACTGAAAACAGAAATTAATAAAGACTAGCTGCAAGCAGCTCTGGGTCTTCCTGTCAATTATAGGCCGGCTGTGATCGGAGCTTTTCCATCGAGTTAAAACTTGTTGAAGAGCAACTGCTTCAGGACAGGTTTTCGAACATGGCTAACAGGTGCTAAATAAGTTTGCAGAAAAAAAGACCTAAACCAAAACGTATACAGACTTTAACTATCTTTCTTATGGCTTAAAACTGTTAACTACATAAGTACATTGGTACTTAACAGTATCAGGACCTGAACTTAAAATTTTTTAAATGCAAATCCCGGTACTGGCACTCAAAAAATTCTCAAGTACAAGTCCCGATACTGGCACTTAACACACTTACTACAAATACTATCTTAACGCGAAGTACTTTAGCTCTTGTAAATTATTTAAATACGCAATCTAATAATGGAGGTTATGAGCACCTAGACAGTCCCTCAAGAAATCTTACCGCTTTCAGTAAAAAAAAAAGACAATTAGCGGAATTATTGAGAAGATTGGCAATCAAGTGCAATACCCCGCTCTATTCCTCCGCACCTGGTGAGCATTGATTTTCATTTGCAGGTCTTATAAATGCTACACAAAGGCAATCATAACCTGATTGACCTTGTTTTGCTAAAAGCAAGCTCAAATACTGTACAAACAACTTCGAAAATTATGTAGAAATTAAAACAGCAAAAGCTTATAAG
The DNA here is from genome assembly GCA_963930735.1 of Dioctria linearis. Taxonomy (NCBI): domain Eukaryota; kingdom Metazoa; phylum Arthropoda; class Insecta; order Diptera; family Asilidae; genus Dioctria; species Dioctria linearis. The sequence goes on along the minus strand of OZ005742.1, from coordinate 11,242,593 downwards.
ACATTTTATGATATTAATGGAAACCTCATCCAGTTATTTAACTGGCTATAGATTTTTCACAATTTCTGATTTGAATTTTTCGAAAGTTTTTGAACTTTATAAGTACCAGTACTTGGAGTTGTACTTGAAAATTTTTAAATAAAAGTACCGAAACTTAAAAGATTTGAAGTATGGTCCTAGTACTGGTATTGGAATAAATATGGGCATTAGATAGGGCGTCACTATCATATCAATTTCGTACATAGAACTTGAGGATTTTAATTTATTTTCCTTAATACGTTAGAGAAGGAAAGGAGGGGACGTCAAAACAAAGGCCTCTGTTAATTAAACGACACCCTTGGTCTCGATTAACAATAAATATCGCCCGATCGCCGAATGTTAACTGACTAGTTATCCAAAAATTGGTTGAATGCTGGTGACTTATACTAACTCATAGGTGACGTACCATGGTCTGCGCCGAGTGCTCAATAACATTCAATGAGAATTATAATAAAGAATGGGAAACAATGGAAAACTGTTCGTTGTTTCTCTCGTTATCGGAACCTCGACAAAGACTGTCCTATCTCAAAAGATTTTCTTATTAAAATCGCCCCCAATGCACACTGCAGTGGATTAAAACTGCTGATCTAGATTTTTTTCTTTCTTGGGCGCGGAGTTAAGGTTTCTCGTAGAAAGACTACATATTAAAAAAAATGGTGCTCAGAGCAAGCATACAAAATTTCGGTTAATGGAAATACTCATGAGCTGGTATACTTCGCAAACAAAATGTTTGTTAAAACCTATGTACGAAAGTTGGGGGCCTGACCCACTCCAGAGATAAGTCCTAGTTACGCCAATGGTGCCAAAAATAAAGTAAGGTAGAATTAGGGTTTTTTAACTAGTTTTGAACGGATTTCGAAAGATACGGATCGGCAGAGAGCCAGAGCCTACGAAGTACAGCATAAACCTTACCGATAGATTTTTAACTTTAAGCACGAAATCTAAAATTGTACCATCCAAGACCACAAGAGGTGAATCATGCGGGTCAAAGGTGCCATTATGGAATACAAAACATTAGGACTTGTCTGGCTTTAGGCCGTTAGCTTTGGACCAGATATTGATTCTCTCCAAATCGTCATTAATACGTCAATACAATCCTCAAACAAACCAACCGGTCTGCTTAAATAGATCTGCACATCGTCAGCACACATATGCATGCTAGCATCCCGAACGGTTTCAGGGCGATGATTTATAAATAAACTAAATAACAAAGGGGCCAATATAGAGCCGTGAGGAACACCATACAGCAGAGGCAGGGAGCAGGAAGTATTAGAATCCACTTTGACCACTGGCTTTCGATCAGTCAGAAAGTCCCGGAGAAGAGCGACGGCGGAGCGACTGAAACCAAAGAAGCAATTGAGTATACGAAGCAAGATTCCAAGATCAACGCTGTCAAAAGCTTTCGAAAAATCGAGCAGTGCCAAGGCAAACAAGTTGTTTAGGTCTAACGCAGCTGTGATATCAATTGATACTGTCAGTACTGCGGTTTCGCAGCTATGGTCGCGACGAAAACCAGACTGCCATTCGCTTACGAGCTCTCTCGAATTGAGATGTTCAATTAATGGCCTATTCATTAGCTTTTCCAGTACTTTCGATAAAAAGCATAGAATACTTATAGGTCTGAAATCTGAAGGGGACTGAGTGAGAAGATTTTTTGGGTATTGACAACACAGTAGCGGTTTTCCAGCCGCTGGAAAAAGACGAAGTCATAAGACATGTATTTACGATATGGAGGATGTACATGTCTATGAAATGGAGCAAGAGCTTAACAAACCGCGGAGGCATATTATCTGAACCGATAGCACTAGAAATATTGCTTCATTTAATTCGTGGTGGTCAATTCCGCGAAAGAAAAAGATGATTCGTTACCTCTTGTAGTATTGGACGTCTTTATAATTGTATTATCATGCATTTCATTCACATGTCCTTGCTGTATGTTAATAGGAGACGTGAAGAAAGCGTTGAGCACATCCGGGTCAAGTTCATAACTTGTTTTGTCCTTTCCAAAAACTCCCGCTAGCCATAAGTAGCAGCGTTTGGCTCGACATATTGCAGTTTTGGCGATGTTGCGAGCTGTTTGGTATAGAGAACCGTCATGATCAGTCTTAGTACGCATATAGCGCCGATAAAGAAACTCACGTTCTGCTATAATAGCAAGGACATCGATTAACTTGCGAGGTCTTATTTCGTAACGGCACATATTTTTGATATAAATAGTTGAGCAATGAAGAAAATGCACCAGTTTGGTCATCGACAGATGAACAGTCAAATATAGAGTGCCAAGGTAAAAGGACACAATCTTCGGATAAAGCGTTGACGTTGATATTTTTATAGTCACGATAAGAAAAGCTATGAGGTGATTCAGGATTTAGCGGGATCTAATAAGAGAAAATCAAAATATCGTGAACCAAATTACTAAATGGAATAGTTGATTTTGACAATTCCAGACAATATACCTTCAAATTCCTGCGCAGAGTTCGATCTGAAACCATTAGGCGGATAGTACACACCCGAAACTATTTCAATGCCGACAAATTCGATCACTCCATTCCTCGATGAAGAAACCCACCTCGATCTCAAACCTACCTTTACAAAAATTGCTACACCTCCACCCACACGATCTTTACGGTCATTTCAAAAAAAAGTTTAACCGCGAATCGTCACAAGAGAGGAGGGGATTGATTCATTCAACCATGTTTCACTGACCATTATGACATGCATAGCAGAGCCTGATAAAATGTACTTGAAATCATCAATTTTATTACACAAGCTTCTCGCATCAAATACGCAAACATTGAGTCCCCGAGAACGATTGCACATAATATTGAATAAAATTCTTACCCTGTCCAAACCAGTAAAGTTATCCCGGCTCGTGATAAACAGTTCCCGCGGACCATTTCAGTGTTGCACTTTTTCTGGCACCGGAGAACTGGAAGCACTGAAGTCCATCGAACATATTTCTGTCATATTCCTTGTATTTGTGGACACACGTATTATATACCCGGAACTGTCAAACGAAATAAATGCCCTTTATTGATATATAGAAACAAATTCCTTCTTAAACTTTATGCAAATTACCCAAATAAAATCTTTTAATTCATCTAACTCAAAAATTTCCCAAATAATCGCGACAGTATGCACTTTAACAGAGCAGATGACAATTCAACTTGAATATGTATTTGTAACACCGAGAAAATATCCAGTGCAAAGTAGGGGAAGTCAGTGCAAACTTCGTGTTGCACTTCTGTTATAAAAATTGTCCCATCGAACATTTTCAGTGCTGCACTGCTGGAAAAAGTGCAATACTGGTGTTGCACTGAAGTCCCATCGAAATCTACATGAATCCCAAAACAGATTTTTAGATTGTCCAGTGGCGTAGAGGTTATTATTGAGTGGAAAACCTATTTTATTATTAGTCAGGAACATTTTTTTTTGTAGTAAAGTGGGCTCTATTAAATCTACGTACGTAATGAACAAAATGAAAAAAGATATAAAAATTAAAACAAAATCAGAGAAAAAAATCAAAATGTAAGGCAAATATAAACAGGGCTAGTTTAAGAGAGCCCCGGGGTATTTTACCAGTGTTCCTTCTTAGTTCTGTTCTTCCAAACCCTGATCTGAGCTGAGAGGTGACTCTTTGGGTGTCAAAGACAGGCTCAGCGCCAATAAACGGAGATTTGGTTCCTTCCATTGCAAGGCGGTCCGCAATCTCGTTTCCCTTAATGCCTTCATGTCCTGGTACTCAGATCATCGTCATCCTATTTGTCTCATCCAGTTGCTTCAAGACAGTAAGACAGTCCCAAACCAGCTTAGACTCAAAGGTAAACGAGTTTAACGCTTTAAGTGCTGCTTGTCTGTCTGATATTATGTATATTTTTGCTCCACGCATATTCTTGTGGATTATTTCGCGAGCGCAGAGATCTATGGCGTGTATTTCTGCCTGAAAAATGGTTGGTGAGGCCCCCAGTGCCTTTGCGAGATGGCACCTTGGCTCATATATGCCCACGCCTGCTTTACCTTCCATTTTGGACCCATCCGTGTACCATTTAAGAGACCCTTCTACAAAGGGTACGTCCCCAGTGTGCCACTGTTTACGGTTCCCGAAGTTCACCTTAAATGGTGTTTTAAAGTTATGGCGTTTCGGCATAACGTCTGAAATTGGGTTAGCCATCGGGTCCTCTAGGAAATCCTGGAGGACTTTCAGGTAGCCAACCAAATTATATGCACTTTGGAGGTTTGCCTTTTGTATCCTAATTGCACTAAATATGGCCTGCTCTCTAACATGCAAATGCTTCAAAGGCCGAATTAGGGCAGGTACGCATTGCACCGGTAACTCCTAGATATGCAAGCCGTTATAGTAGACTGAGGCCATTGTAACCTCATTCTTGCCTTTATCTGTTGGAACCTCCAGTAGGGCAGCCACTAGGTCCCGAGAGATCAGTTCTGTAATATGAAGGAAGTTAATATTGGGTTTAAAAATCATTGCCACCCGTGGGGCAATGGATATTCTTCAGAAAAAATGTGTACTATAATTCAGCTTTTATCCAATGAAATTCCGATGTTTTATTGTTTATAGGAAAAGTGATTAGGATTTTGCTATGGAACTGAATGGTGTCGTGAAATCATATGCATTTAGTGTTGCGTTCTTGTGAGTGAAGTGAGCTTCGTATTGAGATCAAATTTGGCAAATAGATAAAAACAATGATAAGAAAATTACTTTATATTTAATATTATATATATAGCGATAAAATTTAATGTTGTAGCATTTTCTATTTACTTTTGCGTGGAGAGATTTGGTGTACAACAAGATAAGGGATAGATGGTCAAGATGTATTTCGTAAAACCCTATGTAGATTAAAAGACTGCATAAGGAAAGAAGTAAACAGGAGAACAATAAAGTAAAATATAAATTTATTTATTTTATTATTTTTAAGACTAATAAGTTTTTTGTTCACAGAGAAACTGGAGGAAAACCACACAGTTCTGAATAAATTTAAGATTTTTTTTCTTTCTTTTTATAATTGAATTGTGTTTTTGTTTTGTTTGAATGAATTTCTTAAAAATAAATTTTATTTTGTTAACAATAATATATTTATAATGCTATTTATTGATTGTATTAGGAAGAAATTCTGAAGATTCTGATTTCTGAAGAATTTCTGTGGAATAATTCTGCAGAATATCCGAACAAATCCTCCATAGAGTATCCGTGGAAAATATCAGCTAAGTTTCCAAAGACATTATTCTTATTATTTCTGAAGAAATTCCTTAGAATAATGACGACATATTTTCCTCGGACAGCGTAACTTTTGCCCCGTGACAATCCTATAAAATTTTTTTTGATATTGTTGGGAATATTCCACGGAACTGATTCTGCAGACAGGAAAATTTCCTAAGAATATCTGTTGAACGTCCTAGGGCTTGGTTCCTAGGGATTGTGATGTGTTTGTTGAATGCTCAGAAAATATGTTTTTTTTTTGTTTTCTTTATTCCATTTTCAATAATCTAATATTATGCGTCAATTTATAAGTTTACGTTTTATTTCACATTACAATTAAACCCTGTAAATCGTCAGATGAAAGCAATCGAATGAGAGACTAATGTTATGTTAATGAATTATGTGACTCAAGGGCACATATGATAATGAATCTTGGGAGAATATGTCCGATCTAATTGTTTGCGAGGTTTTTAAATATTCGAATGTCGGTATTAAAAATATCTTAATACAATTTGAAGTTCAAATTATATGATTTTAAAATTCTGAACATTGGCGACTTTTCCTTGTTGTTGGGGCCACCAGATGGCAGTCTGAAGAAAGGTATATTCCTTCAGTACGTTTAAACCACAGCAACTTATGCAGAATAATTCGTTTATATGACGAGTTTGATGATATAAACACGTACAGAACACAAAGATAGAAATAGGATCTAACATGCTGCAGGAGCTAGACCGGTCTAATACTAAATTGTCTAAATACTAAAACCATAACCTTAAATCTGTATAAGTATGCAAGGTTGGAATACTCGAAAAGCAGAAAAGAACCATTATGTATTTGGACATTTTTAAAATGTTTCTAATCTCCTTCTCCGTCCTTGCTGGAGATGAAAAAAATACCTTGTTAATACAATAGTTTACATTGTTTACTACTAAATATCTTCTGGCAGAATAGTTTTGCTCTTATCTCCTGAACCTTATGCGTCCTTATGTGTGCTGCATTAATCAGCTTCACAATATCATTTTATAGTATAAACACCAATCGAATCGAATACGGCATCAATGGAATTCTACATCAAACAGATTCTGCGATCCCCCCTTGATATGCAAGAGTGAACGTTAAAATTAACCCTAGATAATAAGTCGTAACAATATAAATATTTTTTATGGCAATTTTCAATACAATATCAAGCTTTACCAAGATCGGCCATGGAGTGTGCAAAAACTCGCAGAACAGAAAATTAAACTCCTCCACCAACAGGGGTAGCTATTGCGTCAGAATAATTATGATCACATCAAATAATATGTAACTCCGAGCAAAAAAGCTATATCGCTCGTTTAAAACGTTGTGTAACTCAAAATTTCCCAGTTTTAAAGCTCAAATTGATGCAAAAAAAATGAACTCTTAGACCCAGCCATCAGAAAGATCGCATCAGTAAGGTTATCTAACTGATGAGATCTCTCTGATCGGTTGGGTCGAAAAGTTCAATTTTTCTGCATCAATTTGAGCTTTAAAATGTAAAACAGGGTGATTTTAAGTTGTATCGAACGAGCGATATATTCAGGATTTTCTAAGCAGACTATAAGAGTTCCTATCCCAACAATACGAGCCACCTACATTAAATCCTGTGTACCTATATTGAAAGATTTCAGAATGATCAGTTGCACTTGCAGAATCATCATAGTTGGCATCGTGGAAAATTCCGCACTTTCCTGTAAACACGGAAAGCCCATGTAGATAGGAATCTTTGAATACTGCAAGTTGTTGATTAACAGGGATGTGCGATCGAGACAAATATTGATGAAGTAGAAATATACAGAAGATGGATAAGACCGTATCTCGATGACTCTCTGGACCTGATGTAGGGAAAGGAGCAATTTTTTTTTAGAAATTTATTGGAAATTTTTTCCTTAGAATTTTAATGCATTGGAGGCCGACAACAGCACACATTGTATGATTGCATCTGAAAATAACTCTAGTCGGCCACCAGACTGAATATAAATTCTCCGGAAACAATTTCTGTAAAATTTTTAAGAACAAATGAATACTCTACGAGCCTATGCTCATAAAAATTGTTAGTGGACCAAGCAACCATTGTCGGCCTAAAATAATCCATAACAATTCTAAGGAAAAAATTTCCAGTAAATTTCTAAGAAAAAATTGCGGAATTCCCTACGTCAGCAGCCAAGCCATTATTCTTTTTACCGTGATATATATATATAGTGGTTGCGAAATGCTAGTACCATAGACAAACTAAAAACATACAAAGACTGGACACGTAGAACAAAAATATTCAACGCTTTTCTAGAATATAAAACTAACGATGCCTCGACGATGCCTCGACTTGGCACTTGATGACGCGCCCAAATGGTAAGCCACCAATGCCTCGCTCCATACAAAATCACCGTTGCCTCGACCCGATGAAGGGAACGCCACAATTTTTTCTTAGAATTTTTTTTGAAATCTCTTCCTTGGAATTTCTATTCATTGGCCGAGGCCGAGAACAGTGACTCGCTGGAATATAAAATCTAACAACGATGCCTCGACCTGATGTAAGGAAGGCCGCAATTTTTTCTTAGAAACATTTTGTGTAAATATCTAAAAACAAAATTGCTTACTGCTTGTCTAGCGACCACGCTAATAGAAATTGTTGTCGCCCTCCAAGAGTGCGTATGAATTCTAAGGAAAAAATTTCCCGAAAATTTCTAAAAAAAAATTGCGGACTTCCCTACATCAGGTCGAGGCATCGTTGTTAGATTTTATATTCGAGCGAGTCACTGCTCTCGGCCTCGGCCAATGCATAGAAATTCGAAGGAAAAAATTTCCAAAAAAAATTTCTAAGGAAAAATTGTGGCGTTCCCTTCATCGGGTCGAGGCAACGGTGATTTTGTATGGAGCGAGGCATTGGTGGCTTACCATTTGGGCGCGTCATCAAGTGCCAAGTCGAGGCATCGTCGAGGCATCGTTAGTTTTATATTCTAGAAAAGCGTTGCATATTTTTATTCTACGTGTCCAGTCTTTGTATGTTTTTAGTTTGTCTATGCTAGTACCTTGTTGTGTTGTATGCAGAGCAGACGTAACCAAAGGGTAAGCCAGATATGCCTCGCTCTAAGATAAAATCATGTCTGGACCTGATATAGGGAAAGCCGCAATTTTTTCTTAGAAATTTACTGGAAATTTTTTCCTTAGAATTGTTATGGATTATTGGAGGCCGACAATGATTGCTTGAGCCACTAACAATTTTTATGAGCGTAGACTCGTAGATGAAGAACTTCTTAAAAATTTACAGAAAATGTTTCCGGAGAATTTATATTCAGTCTGGTGGCCGTCTAGAGTTATTTTCAGATGCACTCATACAATGTGTGCCGTTGTCGGCCTCCAATCCATAACAATTCTAAAGAAAAAATTTGTAGTAAATTTCTAAGAAAAAATTGCGGCCTTCCATACATCAGGTCCAGCCATCGTGGATTTTATATTATATTGATGTCTACTTCCCAACCTTTTTGTTTTTATTTTGGTTATGCTCGTACGGCTTGTCCCTTGCGCCCCTTATCAATACTGGAGTTGCATAGCTTTGCTTTTAGCGAAGTGTGAGCAAAACTCGAATAATAAATATATGTATATGTATCTACCATGAAAAAAACAAGCGATTTTAGCCAAACAATCGTTCAGGCAATTTTAACCCTTTCGAACCGGCTTTCGATTAATAAAGTTAAGTTATATCCTACATGTGGAATGTGTTACCTGTATCTCATAGAAACTTTCTGTGATAAAAAACCGTTGTAATCAAAAGGGGTGTTATCGGGGGGTGGTGGTACAACATTGTACCATTCGGCATGTTAAGTGGTAAAAGGGTGTACCAACAGTCCTCAAAAAACTATAACTGATTTATTTAACATAAAAAATTAACGAAAACTTTATTCATAATATTAAATACAAATAAAAAATAAAATAAATTTTAGGAATGATATTCTGCGAAACACATTTTACATAATGGAATATTGCACTCCCTGCAGATGGTCTTCGTACGTGTTTGTTTTTTGAACCTGGAACAATTAGTACATCGCCGTCTAGTGTTTCCTTCAATTGGAAGATGATTTGTCGGTTGAATTTTTTGGGGTCTGCGTCCGGGTTTCATTGACCTGCGAACAGCCGTAGTCTTCAATCCTTCTTCGATCAATGCCTCTGCCAAAGTTACTAAAAAATTTTTGAATGGTATCTTTTTACGATTGAGCTCAGAATGAATAATCCATGCATTTACTGCTGACATCATTATCAAACGAGAAAAAACCTTCTTCCACCATTTATCTGATTTTCTGTCATATTCATACAGTCCACTCATCTGGTCTGCCAGATCTACACCTCCCATGATTTCGCGATAAAATTTAATCTGTTCCGGACATTCAACCTCAATTTTTTCACCTGTTTTTAATGTTTTTGTAACTAGTGTCATTTCTGGTTTGTGGCAATTACTTAGTACCAAAACTTCTTTGGTGTCCTGCCATTTTACGCACAAAAGACCAGATAACGAGCTCATGAATACTGCTTCGCCTCGTAGCATTTTCTTCTTATCAAAAACAGGCAAATTTTTTCTGTTGCACATGACGGTTCCTACAGCTGAATACGAGATTGTGTCTAATAAATGTACAGATGTGAAAAAACGGTCAAAACATAATGTGACATCTGGTTCTATGATTGAACTAGCTAACTTATTAACGACTCGTTCTCCAAGCGTTCCTACAGTTAATTCAAGCTCTTTTCCGGAGTAGATGTTGAAATCGTACGTGTACCCGGTTGAGGCATCACATCGAAGCCACATTTTTATACCACGCTTGACTGGTTTGAGAGGCATGTATTGTTTCAAAGTACTACGACCTTTGAATTTAGTCATTGATTCATCAATGCTTTGGTAGGAACTATCTTGTCTACACTTTTGAAAATTTGCTTTCAAACATGTCACCAAATCTTCTAAGTAGTAAGTCTTACTACAATTCGAAGGTTTTTCCGGCTTAGCGAAATACATTTTTGATGTAATAAAAGCAAAACGATCACGAGCAATTGATTCCTGAATTGATAGATTACCTAATGATTTATGGCTTGACCAATAATCTCTTATAGATGGTACTCGGCTGTAACTCATAATTATCATACATCCAACAATTACTTTTATTTCACCAGCGTTTGTTGGAGTAATTTTTACTTTTTTGGTTTTTGGCTGGGCACTTTCATAAATCTGAATACGTTCATTTGTGCATTGCGCAATATACATAAAAGCTGATTTCGGTACCAGCTTATGAAAAATTTCCAGAGCAGTTGATGTGTGTGGTATATGTAATCCTAATTTACATTTCCGAGTAGCACTTGGAATTCGTTTTGGTACAAAATTTTGGTTGGGTGGATTCCAAATTAATGCATTCTCTTTTATTATTTGCCGGTTAATTATATTTTCATTTTCATTATTTTCATCAACATTTTCATCTAATAATTCAGCTTCATCATCATTTTCTGTCTCACTACCCGTTACTTTCGCTTCATCATCGCCATCTTCATTTTCACTTCCCACTTCGCTTGGTACGTACTTTTCGTCACTTCCTGACGAAAAGTCATTATTTTCATCATCATTTTCTGTGTCATTTTCTGACGAAAAGTCATGCTTTTCACTATCGGACTCTTGTAGCGCCTTCCACATTTCTTCCGGCTTCATAGATTTGGCCATATCTACATAAATTTGAAGAAACTGAAATTTATTATGTGCAAAATACGGTTAAAAAATGTAGTTACAGATACCTGCCGGTATATATATGTACCACCAAAAGAGACTGCTGGTACATATACGTACCACTAGCTAAAATTACTAAAAAAACGTAATATTTATATAGATATTCTTACCTTCTGGGCTGATAATAATTACTAAGTATAATTTTCTTAATTTTACACTGTTTTATTATTATTTACTTTTCAAATTTACTTGAAATTTAATAAAAACTATTAAAAATTGCACTTTCGGTCTTAACTACCCGACAAAGAAATCATACTGATCAGACAAGAAAAAACAAGTCGCAATATATACCGTTATAATTTACTAAGAAATCCTTTAGAAACGAAGTGGTACAATATAATACCAAATAATTTAAGATTTCTGAATTTCAGGGATGTTTAAACTTTTTCTGGTACATATATGTACCATCCGGGTCGAAAGGGTTAAAGGCTCTTACGACGGCTTATCCCTTGAACCCCTTGTCCAAGTTCTATTGCAAGCGGCTGAGAGTGAACAAAACTGTTCAAAACGGTACAAGTGGAGCCATCTGACATTATAACAAGAAAGCATTTTCGCAACCATTATATAGTTCTATATACAAGGGTATTACCTATCCAGCTCATACCGAAATTAGCCGATATTTTTTTTAAATTACATAAAAATTACGTGTTTTCAGTCAGTAAGGGAACAAATTTAGGTTTGAGAATAGCTTTCAGAATATGTTTTGAGCTAATAATAACTCTTTAACGGCAGCAGAAGCACATAGGGTGTAATAGCTCAAATTAAAGAGGAGAGTCTACAGTTTATAGTTTTTATAAACAAAAGTTATGTTAAGGGTCGTTTTGCAACAAAATAGAAGTCAAAGTAAAATATTGCGAGCCATTTTCTTTAGACCCTCGTAACTCTTGAGAGGAGGGGGTATGGGGCAGGTTGAGCAACTGTTAGAAAGGACATGAAGTTCTTCTACATACAATAAGCACTTAACTGTGACCGTATGCCCTGTATTTTTAAGATACAGAGTGTTTTGTGAAAAACTAGATTTTTTTCTTAATCACCTTGTAACTCCTAAACGGTTGATATTGCCCCCCCCCCCCACCCTACAATCTTTTGTTTGGCTAGGTGTGAATACTATCACCTCCTGCTCTATTGACCTCCTAAGGGGAAACACGCTGTATATGGCACATAAGAAATGAGCTATATAGCTCATTCATGTTTTTAAACGTGTAGTACTATTACCTAATCCCCACATTTTAGGAAATATTTCCTACATTTTGGGGATAATATCTCTTACATTTAAGGTGAAAAAACAAAAAACAAAAAATTTTAAAGTTCCCTACTTTTACGGATAAAAACCTAATCTACGATTTCCAATGTGGTGCTTTCGTTAATTTTGTCAAAAAATACCTAAGCTTTCTGGCTCAAATCGTTGTCACTCACTTTAGGGGAAAAATTTTTACTGTGCAAGTTATTAATTGTGACCGGACAATTTATATATTCTATACCATGAATAAATTTGTGCTTCGCCCTGATTGACAGCATTTCATCGATCCTGATAAAGGAGCAGTCGAAAAGTAAGGAAAGGCTCCTTAACTGAAAAAAAGAGATTGTGGTTAGAAGATTTTATCTCAAAAATGGAAGATCGTGGAACTTCCATTGATTTTTTCTTCGTGTTTTGGCCATGGATTTAGAATCTACAAAAATAAATGGCCTTCCTTGAGCTTTATTAAAAACCTAAAAAAGGAACATGAAACTTCATCGTAAGAACAAAGTTGTATCGTTGAGTAGTGCCATCAAGATCAATGACGAGACTGTAGCCTTCGATCCATTGCTTTTGTTCCAAAGGATTGCGATTGCCAAGTAGAACGATGAACATCTGGTATCGCCTTTGGAGTATGAATGAGCACCCTATCCTTTGTCTCTATTTAATGAAAGCAGCATGAGGAAAACTAAAAACGCAGCTTTATATGACATTCTCCCCAAAACCGACACTACTATCGGTTATAAAACTAGTGTCATGATCATCGATGGTGGGTTTCTTCTGCACCGAACCAAGTGGCAATTTAGCTCTACTTATTGCGACATATGTAACCATGACGTAAAGTATATAAAAAATCAATACGGACCCAATTGTATTGTCATGTTAGCCATCAAACATGACACAAAAAACAGTACAAAAGCATCAGAACAAAGTAGAAGACAAGCAACAAAAACGTTTGTTGAGATAAATTTTAATCTTGCTATGAATGTCACTGTTCAGCTAGAGCATTTCCTATCAAATACGAAAAACAAGTCCCGACTCATTGAACTTCTGACAGAAAAAATGCAGGTTGAGGGAATCGAAACACGAGTGGCTCCTAGTGATGCTGACTGTATAATTATAAGAAGAGCTATTGAGAAAGCCGCAAACCATCCCGTGGTTGCTGTTGTTTGGAAAGATGTGGATTTAGTAGTTCTTCTAATGGCTCTATCACCACCAGAAAAGCAAATATTCCTTGTCAAGCCAGGAAGAAGGAAAGTGGAAACCAAGATATTTTCGTCACAAGAACTCCAAAAACTCTCATTTTCTTGTGCTATTCTTTTCCTACATAGTTTTAGCGGCTGCGACACAACCTCAACAATTTACAGGATAGACGAACTGTGAATTGTAAAGTTGTTTGAGGAAAAACCAATAATCAAGAATATAGCAACCCATTTTTATGACCCAACATCAACATCGGAAGCCATAGCAAAATCAGGAGAAATGATGTTTTTGATGATATATCGTGCCGTGCGCCCACTACTCAGCTTGATCTTAACAGCCATTGATACTCACTTTTTGTTAAATCCAGCACCAAGTCCAAACCTGATCTCTCCTCTCTCCCCCCTACTAAGGGGTCAACAAAATATCACGCATTACGAATATTCCACCAAGTACAAGTGTGGCTGGGTAACGAACTGCCTCCTTAAATGTGGGGTTGGAAGCGAGGAGCTGATGGAACGCTCGAGCCAATTACCACCAGTGATCGTCCAGCTCTTGACACCGGGCTGACTTAAATTTTTTGTCGCTGCAAAAGTGGTTGCCCTGGAATATGCGGATGTCGAAAAGCCGGTATTACATGCAGTCTAGTATGCTTCGGCTGCTTGAGTTCATGTACAAACGGTGTACCTGTAGATGTCATAGAAGAAGAAGACGAAGATGTCGGTGTAGAAGCTGACGAGTAACATAATAAAGACGAACTGATTTGCTTTTTCTATTTTTAAATAAAATTTTTAAACCTATTTCGTTTTTATTTCTTAAATCGTCTATTTTTTATATCTCTGTTAAAACTTACACACCCTGTAGCTCCTAAAATATTGATCGTAGAGCAAAAATAAATATGACCAAATTTGTAGGAAATTTTATGTAGAAATTTTCGTCAGAATTAAACATAATCCTATTCGTACAGATATTCCAGATATGAGCTAAAATCTGAAAAAGTACCTTAAATCCCCCCCCCCCCCTTCTCCCTACACCCTTAACACACTCACCCTACACGCTCAGAAACCTATGAGGACTTTTAGTATGTACTCTACCCACTGACATATATATAAATCACAGACATGTATATAAATGGACTGCTTGTTGAACCAAAAATGCATGAAAGCAAATGGCACCACTTTCATATTCCTGTCTCTTTCCGTGAGAGCATACTTTCCCCTCTGAACTGTAACGATTAAGAAGGAGTAATTGCTTGTACAAATCTTTGTAAAAAACACTTCCTTCGTCTCATAATTCAAATTTAACGATACAAATAGTCCCAAATACTTTTGTTGTAAATTCGGTAAATCCCACTGACATGCATATACGTAAATTCTCAAATAATTTAAATATAGTGCCAGTTTACGACAGTTGGTAGCATTGACAGTGAGAGCATACTTTCTGAAATCAAAATTGGTGCCACATGAAACAGGAGATCAAGCAGTCCATTTATATATATGTCAGTGACTGTACCAATTTACAAAACTTAACGAATTATTTCCTCTGATTTTATTAATTTTCTCGAACTAAAGAGAAGTATTTCACTTCATTCGTATTATTCCACAAATTGATTAAACGACAAATGTCATTAATATTTCGATAATAAAAACCCGATAAATGTTGAGCATTTCGCGCAGAAAATTTTCTCAAGTCAAACAGGGCGCATGTGTGCGATTTAATTGATGGATTGGGATGGGAGAAAGACCATTGTTTTGCCGTCACTACAAGCTCGGAACAGAATTGAACATTGTTCTCGGCAGATTTCATAAAATGAAAAAAATAACAAAAACAAAAACAAGTCAGAAAACAAACAAAAAATCTTCGTCTTTTCTCCTCATGTAATTTTTAGAGCAAAGGATAGGGAGGCATTTTACATTGAGAGTTCATTCGTTTCTGTCTTCAACTGCAGCAACTTAAAAGTGTGTAAAAAATTCTTAACGATAAAATAAAAAATAAAAATTTTCAGACAGCAGCACTTTATTGTACGTTGGCGGATGAACGAATGTAAAAATGGGCTACGTTAAAACGTACGCGCCTATTACGCACGCATTGCCATTGTTAAGTTTGAGAAACGTGACTGCATTTTTAAACGTGTGGTATACGTTTTGTGCAAAGAAAATAAGAAGAAGAATTAAAATTAGCAAATTATTCCAATCAATGGCCTCTAGGCTTTTCCTTCGATTTTATTATTAATTCATCTATAAAATACAAAAGCACTGTTCTTCGTAGTATTCAATCTTATGTGGATACTTTTGAAGGTGAGAGCGTAGATTGGAGATTCCGTTTACGTTGAATTGAAACTATTTAGCGTCAATTTATGAGTGCTATCATCTAATTGGAATGGAAATCCCAGAATGAGCAAAAAAGATGCACTGAATCAAGTCAACGATTACGTTATTTCCAATCTTTGGGTTTTTTTATACGATATTCATCCAAGCGGCAGACACCTACATTATTAATTAACTCATTTAGACTGCGCATGCGGATTACGTTTTGAAGCTACGAACTTTGAAATATAGAGGTGTAAAAACAGACAATATAAAAATATGAAAATATGTTAGTAATCAAAGTATTCTGAAATATTTCTTACCAAATATGGAATCTTGGTGTGGTGGAATTCTCTGTCTAGAGAAAGTGACATACCTGAAAAGTTTTACTAAAATACTGTCTAGGTATTACAGGTGCTCTTCGAATAACACCAACAGCAGCTATGGACATTTTGCTCCGGCTCTTGCCGCTTCACATCCATGGGACAAAAAGTGAACTAAGGCTTATACCGTAGACACACCGGACATATCAATGATCATTCACGGAGCAATGATCATTGCATAGCTCGTGTGTCGCTGCATCATTGTCGCAATGGTCATTCGTTTTGTCATTGCACCAATTACGCCCCCACAAGCTCATTCGTTTGCAATTATGCATTGGTTGTCATTTCTTTTAGCGATAAGCGCGCTTTCAGCGATAAGGAACTGCAAATTATTGAAAAAATCAGCTGATTTTCCAGCCATCACTATTAGATGTCATTTGTGAAATTGGCTGATACATTTTTCAAAGTAAATTTTGCATGTTTCCCAAATTATTGAATTCTTTAAAAAAATATCACACATTATAAATAGAAAAAGTGGTGAAAAAAAGCAATATTGTGGAAAACTGCTGAAAATTATAAGTTGTTCAAGCTGTGGCGCATTTATATAAAAGATCTGAGAAAGGCACGAAGCAATAGCCACATATACGCGGATATGTCTGTGAAATTTAAAGATATGGGAATAATGGCCAGTATTCACCAGTGACACATTTAATGTGTCAAATCTAGTCTGTCAAATCTAATTACGTGAAGACCGTCATTGCCGTGTGCCACACCAAAACAGGAATGATCATTGGTCCAATTACGTAATTCAACCAACGATCATTGATATGTCCCGTGTGTCTAGGGTATTAGAAAGTCAGGCTGCTGGATAACAGCAACCTCGGACACAGCAGAATACTGAAGATCTGTCCTGTGGATTGTATACGGGAAGCTACGGATTACATTGTCCCGTCTCGAGACTAGATTTTAGAAGTGCTCTCAGCTAGCATTCCTGTAGTGAGATGATAATCGCGTGGCAATTGACTCTAAAAAATGTATCTTTACGGACGGTTCGAAAATGGATGTGGGGAGTAGGATCTGGGGTGTACTCCACATTCCCTCAAATACAGGAAACGTCCTGCCTAACCGAATCTCTGTAGTGTGCTCCAAGCGGAGGTTTTGGCTATTTTAAAAGCAACAAGGGTGCTAATTACAACTTATGAGGTACGTAGCGATTGAGTCATCAGAATTTATATTGACAGCAAAACTGTAATTAATAAAGCTCTGGAGGACTCGAATACCATTAGATCGCGCTTAGTGTAAGGGTGTCACTATGAGCTCGGGAAACTGGGTGCTAACCACATGGTTATCCTCTGATGTGTGCCTGAACATAGTCACAAACCTGGAAATGAGGCAGCTAATGCTAATATGTCTATCGGAGGGATTCATAAATCGGCTCCTACAATCATTGAAAAGGATTCTAAATGTAAAAGCTTATAAGCTGCAGAAGCTGTATGGACGAGGAAGAACCTTGCTAAACGTGGGAGGATTACGCTTGTTGTTAGCTACTTTTTCTGCGAACTGTCGTAATTAGTAGACAAACAATTGGGGAACCTGGTAAGGTTTATTAACTCTTGTGGCTGGTTTCAGCGCACCTCTCAATAAGATGGCATCACAATGGACCATAAATGGTCTAAGTATGGGTGGTCGTACATGCTTTTACGATGACCGCCACTCTAACCTAACCTAACTATACCAAATAAGGATATATTTACGTAAAGCGTCTTAACATGTGGAACCGAAAAATTTCTCAAGGCATTCCCCGATATTTGGAGGGCATTTTTCAGGGTCACCTCGTGCAATGTACAAAAAAATTCTAATACTATGTTGTTAGCCAGCAACTTCACCCTTAAGCTGGTTAGATAAATGTCGCGAAGAGGTCGCAATATTGGAAAGTCGATATACCGTTACTCTTCACTAAGTTCTATGGGATATGAACATAAAGGGGAACAACTACAAAAACCTAGAATAGGTCTAAGACCAATTGCTATAATTCCCTAGATGAATGCCTATATGTAATTTCGTATGGCCACTCATCAGTGCAATAGACTGGTGGGGGTGGTTAGGGTGAGTGGAGGTGGGGTGATAACTCCAACCCCTGGGGTTGTCCAATTTGGGCCGTATGTCATATCAAATTAAAGCTTTTGCTGAGTGAAATTTAATGGCATTTTGCTTTTCTACTGTAAGAAACTTTATAACTTTTCTCACCCGAATATCGTTAAAATGCGTGATTTTGGATAGTAAGCATCGATGATGGATTTAATAGTTTTGTGTCATGAGAGAGTGTGGAGAGTGGAGAGAGAGTGTGGAGTGGAGTGGAGTGGAGTGGAGTGGAGTGGAGTGGAGTGGAGTGGAGTGGAGTGGAGTGGAGTGGAGTGGAGTGGAGTGGAGTGGAGTGGAGTGGAGTGGAGTGGAGTGGAGTGGAGTGGAGTGGAGTGGAGTGGAGTGGAGTGGAGTGGATTGGAGTGGAGTGGAGTGGAGTGGAGTGGAGTGGAGTGGAGTGGAGTGGAGTGGAGTGGAGTGGAGTGGAGTGGAGTGGAGTGGAGTGGAGTGGAGTGGAGTGGAGTGGAGAGTGAAAAGTTTAGGCATAGGTTAAGTTAGGTTAGGTAAGAGGGGTGCCGCTATACAACCAGCCAGCCTCACTTAGAAAAAGAAACGGAAGTAGGTACCTAGTAGCTTACCTCTTTTATTCATCAGAGCGGGGCATTCGCAAAGCACATGTTTGACGGATTCAATTTCCTCCGAGTCCCTACAACTCCTGCAGAAGTCGTTCGCCGCTATTCCCAGTCCTCTAGCATGGTCCCATATGGCCCAGTGACCCGTCATGACCACTACTAGATTCCTGGTATTTGCTCTACTGCTATTAAGCAGTTCCCTTGTACTTTTCCTGTCATATGCAGGCCATAATTGCCTCGCAATACGACAGCATCCAGCGCCCTGATGGCTGCCTGGCTATCAGTATATATGCAGATGTGCCGTGCAGGCTCTCTGCACATGGATACCAATGTTGCCGCCTGATAAATCGCTGTGAGCTCTGCCTGAAAGACACTGCATTTGTCAGGCAGTCTATAAGGCTCGTGCCACTGGAGATCTCTAGAGTACACTCCAGCCCCTGTGCCCGCACGCGTCTTGGAGCCATCTGTAAATATAGAAATATCGGATGTAACGACCACCTCCTTCCCCTCCCAGTCACTCCTGGTGGGTATGGGTGCATTGACACCCCCACCAAAAGTCAGGATGGGTACTTGATAGTCTGTTTCTACCCTGCAATCCTTACAGTCAACCTTCTGGAGTATATTGGAGTGCCCAAAACCCCTCTCCGTCCACTAGCCCCCCGCTCCCAGCCTGACAGCACAGTTGCCGCCACACCCTTACAATAAAGGTCCAGCGGCAATAAGTCAAGCATGACCTTCAATGCCGCCGTGGGCGTGGTGCACAGACACCCAGTTATACCCATACAGGCGGCTCTCTGGATTTTTGACAGCACATCAAGTTTACAGTTCCTCGTCAGTGCCGTCCACCAGACCGTAGAGCCGTAGCAGAGGATGGGCCGAACTATGGCTGTGTACATCCAGTGTACCACCCAGGGTGTTAATACCCAGTTTCCGCCAAATATTCTCTCGCACGTGTAGAAGGCCACACTGGCCTTCTTCAAGCGTTCTTGTAGTTTAGCCTTCCAGCTCAGTTTGGAATCGAGAACGACACCCAAATACTTCGCTTCACTGGAGAGAGTAAGCTCCTCTCCTCCCAGCATTTGAAGCCTGAAATTTTGCCCCCGCCTCCTTCTTGTAAATAGGATTAGCTTCGTCTTCGAGGGGTTCAACAGCAATCCACTATTATTAGGCATCCATATAACTAAAATCACAATTGTCTAACTGCAAGTCATGCCCAAACTTTCCTATCATTTCTTATTTTGTATCCAGGTAAAGCGTGATATGTGCAGATCTACGTAGACCAAAGATGAAGCGTATGCCATCGCTGAAGGCAACTTCAAGTTTTCGTTCGCAAACTGAGTCAAGTTTAGGGAAGATTCGGCTTCCATATGTACACTGTAAAAAATCCAGAAAGCTTAGGAATTTTTCCCTTAAGGTTAAGGAATATTCCCTAGAATTTATAGGAATATTCCCTAGAATTTAGAGGAATATTCCCTAGAATTTAGAGGAATATTCCCTACAATTTAGGGAATATTCCCCACATTTTAGGGAAGATTCGCTACATTTTAAGGAAACAATTCTGCAAAATTTTACTGTGTAAAATGGGGCATTAGCAACACCCTAACCAGTCTCAGCTAGAGATTCAAGGGCAGAATATTGGCAGATAGACACAATCATCTTAAACCATCACTAATTTTATCAACTGTATGTAGTTTTAATGTAATCAGAACATTTCATCCCGGTGCTGAATTTCACTCCCAGATTTGACACGTAATCAACAAAAGGTAGTCTCACATTATTGAGAATAATAAGAGTAAGATTATCGATATCAATTTCCGAGCTATATAAGGCTATACACATATACATTGTGATTTACTGGGATTGATGAGGAGCTGATTATCTCCAGACCATTCGTAGATTTCAGATAAGTCCTAATTAATTCCATTAATACAGTCCTCAATGAATTCAGGAGGTCTTCTCAGCTATAGTTGAAAATCATCTGCACAGATATGTAAATTAACATCATGGACAATATCATTAAGATCATTAATAATGAGGCTAAATAGGAGAGGTCCTAATATTGAGCCTTGCAGAACAATACAAAACAAAGGTATGACCGAAGATGGAATCCCATCAATAACCACCTCTTGAGACCAACTCGAGAGGAAATGAGATATAAACTTGACAGCAGATGGAGAAAAGTCAAAATTCAAAATTAATTTACGGAGCCGTTTAGAATACATAAATCCAAAAATACCAATACACCAATATCATCCTTATTAACTTCCAAATATAAATAACTATAAGACATTGTCGCTGCATAATTCTATTATAAACAATTAAAATTTTTAAATTTAAAATGGAAAATGCAAATAAAATGGTGACACCCTAAATGAAATGCATTAGTAGTGTGTTTGACGGGGTGCCGGTTTTGATAGATAACTCAGTTTTTAAATTCAAAGTATAAAATTTTATTTTTTCATCGTGCTAATTCAATTTTTCTTACAACTATATCACATTTCATTCTTAATTCAGACTTAATACTAATTTAAAATTCAAAAGTTCAATAAAACTTAATACCTAATAAAAACTTCAAATAAAACAAATTCAATTAAAATGGCGGTGTAGCAATGGTCTGTGCTGCGTTGCTCTTTCCTTACTCCTGTAATGAAGAAGAAGAGTCTACGTTACTATGTTGACACGAGATGGATGTTTTTATGAGAGAAGTTTTACTCTGTTCTCAAATATTAGTACCATTATCTCGAACTGCTACGTGAGGGCAGTTGGGTAGTTTTTTGCTCGAACTGCTACGTGAGGGTAGTCGAGTTGTGATAATGGAGTGTATGTTCTCACGAATATAGCAACTAGTATTTCTGCTATAAGTGACGTAACCAACCACTCTGCTGCTAGAGAGCAGTTTATAGCGTGCTGGTACGTGAGGGTATGAAGGCAGCACTGATGACGTTTATCGTCTGCGTACCTTTTTAGCTGCAGCAAACCGGAATGTTGCTGCGTATGAGATAGAAATGATGGCACTTGTGACATTTAGTCTTGTGCGCTTTTATGAGTGCAGCGAATTGAGTACTGCTACGTGTAGGATGGAAGTTCCTTCCACTTTGATCAGATTTAACTTCTGAATGTATTTATTGCAGAGTTAACACCTGAAAATAGATCTGGACTAACTTTTGTATATAGTTCTCTAGACCTTCGGATTAACTCCGGGATGAAATTGCTTGAGTTAACCTCACTTTGCAATCCTTAGGATTAACTCCTAGCCGACGTACTTTGAGTCAACCTCAAGTAATGTATTTGTTTTAGGATCAACTTTTATATGATAATTTGAATTAACCGCCAATTGTAATTCCAGAATCAACTTCTGTATAAGGATTGAGTTATCCTCAAATATTTGTGACGGCCAGAATCAACTTCTGTATAGGTATTGAGTTAACCTCAAATATTTGTGAAGGCCAGAATTAACTTCTGTTTTAGGATTGAGTCAACCTCAATTTCTGCATGTAGAATTAACTTCTATTGGATTTCAGAATTAACTTCTGGTTTGGATAAGGATTTTGCTCAGAACAGACTCCAAGGCTTAGAACTAGATTTCTTATTTGGAAATGGGTGATTTGTCTATCGTTCGCCGCCTTTTTATAGCTGCTGAGGTTGGTCATGTGATGTACTCCTCATGGCGTTGCCATAGCGACGTTTATACCAGTTGCTGCTACGAGAACATCTGGTTGACGTAAAGTCAGTTGACTGACATGTCAATTTGTGTATACACGAAGAAATGTGTATATTAGGTAAGTTTTGTTTAATTATGCTGATTTTAATCATTTTTTTTTAATAATATTTTGTTATTTTTAGCCTGTGGAAATCATCGAGGGAGTATATGGAAACTGATTGTAGGAGATGATAGGAGTGTAAAGGAATTTTATTATCAAATAAGTATTGAATTTTGTTCAACATAAATCTTGATTCTTTGTGTGCTTTTGTTTTATTTTTAGGACTTCAATAGGTGGATACAACGAGGGAGTTATGGTTCGATGGTGGACCGAACAGACCTGTTGCCAATTTGTCAGCTATTCCTAAAAATTTTTAGGCTATTGTTTGTGATACACTCTATTTCCATTCTAAACCATTTATAGGTAGTTTCTAGCATGATTTTACTAGGGGTAAGTCTACAGCTACCAACTTGTTAGAGTTCGCTAAACACTGTATGTCTGTCTTCGAGGAAGGAAAACAAGTTGACTGCATCTATACTGATTTTAGTAGGGCATTCGACATGATTAGCCATAAGTTACTTGTACATAAACTTACTCTGCTAGGTTTTCCTCATCGGTTCCTGCTTTGGTTAACCTCTTATCTGTCTAATTGTACTCAGCAAGTATCTTTTCGTGGTATACTATCCATAAACATCCTTAATACTTCTTGAGTACCCCAGGGTAGCCATCTGGGACCTCTTTTGTTTGTCATTTATATCAATGACATTCACGTGTTACTACCTCATACTAACATTCTCTGTTATGCTGACGACGTCAATATTTTTCGAGCTATCTCGAATGACGATGACTGTGCTCTAATTAACTCTGACTTGAACACTTTTTACTTCTGGTGTACTAAGAATTTTCTTCCTTTGAATGTTGATAAATGTTTTTTTTTATGAGTTATTATCGAAAGCGTAGTCTTTCATATCTTAATTACTTCAATTTTATTGTCCAGACTTAACAGCACTAAAGATCTGGGCGTTATTTTTGATTTCAGACTTTCATTTGAAAACCATATTTTAAATATTGTTAATAGGGCTAACTCTACTTTCGGCTTTGTTAAGAGGTGGTCTCGTGAGTTTAATGATCCTTTTGTAACCAAAACCCTCAATTGCGTTTTTGTTGGGTCGATCTTGGAGTATACCAGTCCTGTTTGGGCTCCATTTTATTCTGTCCATATTAATCGGATTGAGGCGGTTCAGAGCAGATTTCTTAAATTTGGTCTTCGTGGCCTTCCTTGGAGTGATAGACTTAAATTCCTCTCTATCGACACCCTTGAGAGGACCTTGAGAAATGATGACTTTTTATTTGCCGTTTTGTGATACAAATTATAGTTTTAATGAGCCTATTACGTCGATGTCTCGTTTGTTTAATACTCACTGGCATGAACTAGACTAGAGAAAATGTACATCCTGTGATGGTTTTTTAGCTCCTGTCGCTACAAATCTTTACTTTTTTCAATTTTATTTTTCTTGTGTAATCCCGAATAGTGCTTATGTAACCTGTTGCTTTAAATTCTAAGCCAACTGTTCCAGCTTGGAAGAAAATGTCACATTTTGCCGAACCAAGAATAAAAAATTAATATTTCATCCAACTTTAATTGACTGTAATGAAAAAAAAATGTACTACACCAGTTTGGAAAGTAAGTTTAAAAGTTGACGCATTTAATAAGGATTCTAAAATGGTATAAGACTTGCTACAATATTTCTTAGATTACAGAAAAAAAAAATTTTCTTCAAGAAACCCAGTTTCAAAAAGTTTCTTTTCACCTACGAGTACTATAAATGATTCTAGTGTACCCGTCAGACCGTTACTTTAAGATTGTAGTTGGAGCGAGACGGAGAGTCATTGCATGAAATGTGAGTGAGCAAGATAGTGACGCTAGCTCGTCAAATCATTGAGTTTTTACAAATGTGCATCGTCTGCTCTCCACAGAGGGCCGACTTCCAAACCAAGTACATGGTGAAGTTAGAGATCCTAACTTTTGTTGGATTTTGGACAAATTTTACTTAAGTGTAAAATTAAACACCAATTATTTGAATGCTAAGATTTATTATTTACAAAAGATGTTCAAACTGCCTTGCTTCAGCTGCAATACAAGTTCGACATCTTCTTAAGAAGGATCAGGTTATCAGACGGGCAAATCTTCCATTATTGACAAATTCAACTGCTTCCGAAATTCTGGAGCTCATGTTTTTGTAAAATTCGGTGAGCTATACTTTTCGGCACTCCTGTACTTTCCTGGATTGCACGTACCGAAGTACTTGGGTCTACGTAATCGTAAGGCAAGGAATTCTTCCTTCACCATGTACTTGGTTTGGAAGTCGGCCCTCTGTGAAGAGTAGACGATGCACATTTGTAAAAACTCAATGATTTGACGAGCTAGCATCACTATCTCGCTCACTCGCATTTCATGCAATGATTCTCCGTCTCGCTCCAACTACAATCTTAAAACTTTTTGAAACTGGGTTTCTTGAAGAAAATTTTTTTTTTCTGTAATCTAAGAAATATTGTAGCAAGTCTTATACCATTTTAGAATCCTTATTAAACACGTCATCTTTTAATGTTACTTGCTAAAATAGTGTAGCACAGTTTTTACAGTACAGTCGGTTAAAGTTGGGTAATGTAATTATTTTGAATGCAATGTTGGGCAAAAATCTAACTTTTTATTTGAAACTGAGGCAGTTATGCTTTAATTTTTAACTGTAGTTTACAGAAGGGTTATTCATGGTTACATCACAGAAAAAAAACTGACGAAAAGTTAATATTTGCAGTCACAGGACTTGAAAGATTATCACAGGGTGTCAGTTTCTTAAGATTTATTTTTGAATCGTTATAATTTGAAAAGTACATGATCAAGATTATTTTCCATATTTTTCTGATAACTGTTACGACTTGGTCTATAGCCCGATTCCAGCTTGACGTTGATTTCTGGGACACCCTGTATATGACTAAAGCTCAATTAAAACATGCCTGGAATGGTCAGCCTACTTGATTCATTTTCATCTTTAGTTTGTATTATTGTTGTTGTTGTTTAATATGTTATTCGCAGGTATTTGAGTTCTTTTTTCTTTTAATTTAAACTTTATTTTAGATTATATTGTATTATTGACCTTATTTTGTTTTAATTTTGCAGTAATCAGCCATTAATGAAATTTGTAGAATAAATAAATAAATAAATGGTCAATTTATGTACATTCTTCTGTTGAATTATACCAACTAAAATATTGCCAATAATCAATTTCCAAATAGAAGTATGCAAGAACACAAAAACTGTACAAGTTTCATAAAAAAAAAACAAAACTGTTATAAGTACAAAAATAATTGCTTCCAGGTTTTTCATTTATAAATCGTTCAAATCTATTGATTTGATTTACTTTCAAAAATCAATAAATCACAGTACTAACCTCGTCAGACTTTTTGCTAATGAGTTAATTTACGGCACTAAATTATAGGTGCACTGTGTCTGGGCAAATAGTAATGCACACATAAATTAAATCATAACTCAAGACCTTAATGGTGTGTCGTCCAATGGTTATTGACTGTGACGATTAAAAGAAACTCAAATAATAATTTTTAGCGAAACAGCTGTGAACAAAATCATCTTGCGCAAGTTAAGTCTACTTTATTATAGGCGCGCGCGGTGCTGTTTATGTATATAGTAGTTGTCGAACTGCCAGAGCAATTGTAATTACTTAAGCTTCCATGTAGAATCATAAGACACTTGTCATAAGTTCGACAAGTTTTAAAGGCGAAGAGCCATGAAATTCAACTCTGACTAAGTAGTATGACTACTTAACTAATTACGATTCTGTATGACCCTATTATAATGGCTCATATATGAAAATGATTCTCCAACGAATTATCCACATTTTAAAAATAATTTCAACATAAAAACCATTTTAACTGCTGATTTATACACATGTCGTCCATTGTGTGATTTTATTTATTTTTTTTTTGTTGTTGATTTTTATTTTTGTAAAAAATAGCGCCAATATGGAATAAAATTTCTAGTAAACCACACGCATGTTATGTGTGCCGGTTTTAAACAGTGAATTATGAGAAATTTTTAGATTCAACGAGACAATAATGAGTTAATGACTGAACACAGATGTGGCGTACTCTGTGTACAATGTATAAATTCGTGGTACATAAACATGACACTTATACTACTCCCATTTGAATTATTCCACATATTTTTTGCTAATTTTAGCTTATTTCAAATATTGGAGAGAGTTAGCAAGTCGAGTCTAATTGCTTTTAAATTGTGATCCTCATAAAATTAATGTCGCCGCTATATAATGTGCGGGAGGAGGGAGGAGAAG
Organism: Dioctria linearis; assembly: GCA_963930735.1. NCBI lineage: Eukaryota > Metazoa > Arthropoda > Insecta > Diptera > Asilidae > Dioctria > Dioctria linearis. The sequence goes on along the minus strand of OZ005742.1, from coordinate 11,215,715 downwards.
AAGTATTTACTTGGTATAGGAATTAATGCGAAGTTGAAAAAGCGAATCTTCCATATTCACAGTTAGTTGATTAATGAATTTAATTCTCTTTGAAACTCATCATAATAAGTTAAATTGAGTCAGAGAACAGAACTAAGAGTGAGAATTCGGTTCCAATTAATTTTTGGTTCATCTTGAGAGGACTAAAATTCAAATTAAAGAAGCTTCTCCAACTTATCTTTGTTTAACGAGATATTGGGGACTAGTTATTCTGCTAATTCATAGCTTGATATCTAGTGGCTATTATATATGGCTACTCCAGAGGTTTGATGTTATCCATAACCACTACTGTATTTTATCGTGTTTAATGAAAAGCTGTCATTGTCAAAAAAGTTTTCGAAGTTAAGAAGAGAATTTTTAAGTGTTACCAAATTAATTAAATTGATCTAGCTTATACTTTTTTTGTAATGTAGATTTATTTCTAGACCTGCCAGAAGATTTTTACAGATTTAGGATTATTTACGATCTTTAATCTGACTTCTCCAGCTAATAATCTTTCAACATTAGGAAAAATTTATTTCGCACTGTATGTTGAATCATTTGAATTAATTAGAGTAATACCCTAGGCAGACTGGCAAAATCAATGATCATTCGTTCGTAATTGAATTTTTCAAAAATCGATTTACCATTGAATTTTAATTTTAATTATTATAAATGTGCTGTCAATTACATACAAAAATTGACAGGACTGTCGTTTTAATCAACAAAACCTTGGAAAACTTGATTTTTTGGAAAAATCAATTACGAACGAATGATCATTGATTTTGTCCGTCTGCCTAGGGTATTAGCCTCGAACATAATGACGAACGATTTTTCTCTAGATTTTTCTTAACTCCCTGAATCGATTTCTTGAAACTTTAAATACACCAATACCAAGTAGGGTCAATCAGGGACAAAACGTGATTTAGATAATTACAGTCTAGCATCTGTTATGTGTCCAAAGTCATGTGGTGTTGGTTTATAAGAATTGTGTGCATCTGTATCTAAGCTAGTGATACTGTAGAAATTTTATTTATGATTTTAGTACCATATTTGGGAGACGGACGAGAAGGAGACTACTTACTCAACATGGGAGTTGTGCCACTTCTTACATTCTTATACGAGTTCTATCGGATGAGTATTATGGCCTAGGACGTTCAAAAAAAACTAAGGCGCAAATTCTATTGGTATACCTCCAAGTTCCTGACACGCAACAAAAAAAAACAATAATATTAATACATCTTTAATATAAATATTAGATTAGATCGAATTTAGTTAAATTTAGTTAGCTCATAAAAGCAAAGTTAGATTTCCACCAATATACTTTTGTTATAATTTCATTTATCTTGTATCTTAAAAATTAGTCGCTTGAAATTGAAAATTACAACTTGAATAGTATCAAAAATCGAAAATAGTAATTTTGCGTCTCTAGTTGTTTTCTTTGCATTTAACAATACGTTTTTAAATGCCTAACGTAAAATTGTGAAATATTAATTTTTTTTGTAATTTCATACACTTGGGATTATATACATCTTTACTTCTATTAGTGTTCCCCGAACCATCTAGTCTCCGTCGCAAGTAAGCTAATTAAAATCTTCAATAGCATACAAACCTTCCTTCTACGAAATCGTTATACGTATTTTTTTTGCTAAATTGTTGAGAAATTAAAAGTACTAGTTCCACACCTCTTCAATTGCTGGAATAGTAAGCAAACAAAAAAAAAAGAAATTTACTAAAATTGAAATAACAAAATAAAACAATGACAACTCGGCCTTAATCATTCATGGGTGCCTTATTTTGTTTTAGACCTTATCTCCGAAAATATTGAAAGCACTCTCTAAGGCGGATGTGCTAAAAACAAACAAAAAATTGAGATTACAGGCAGAAAAGTGAAGTGCACCACCGCTTCCTTTTATGTAGTAAGTGAAGTCGCCCAGTGAGGACGTAGTGTCGAAAATTTTACCAGAAAAAAAAGATAATTTATAAGCAATTAAAAGAAAGTTATTTAAAAAATAAAAAAGAAAAAAAACAAATTAGTCAACAGCAAAAACAAAAAGAAAAGGGGAGAAGTGGACAGGACTCAAATTTTACGGAAGAACGGGAGATAAATTAGCTCCAGAAACAAATGTCGTAGAAGGAGGAGTTTTCGATCCTAAACGGAGTTCGAAGAAGTTAAATATACTTTCATAATGAATTAATCATTTTCTAAAACATATACTCGTTGATCGTGGCTCGATGGTGACGGTGATTTAGATATAGTGTTAGGTTACACATTTATGTATTATTTATCTCGGATAATTATATTGCTTCCTAAATTAAATTTCGTTGCCGTAATTTATTTTATAGGTTTCGTGATCTATCCTGTCTCTGGTTCTTTCTTTGTGTTACAGTATAGCAACGTCCACATAAACCTACGCCCATCTCCTGAGCTAGATATTACGTGCCCTGGGAGTACGTAACATATCCTTATGAAGTGGGCTGTTGACCTAAGTGGAGTGATGACCAGTTCGTCACTATGCCACATATACGTGTCATAATGACGAAGGGCTCGGGGCATAGCAACGAATTATATTTAATACATGAAATAATATCTATTTTTATCAAAACGTATTGTTATTAATTAATGACCATAATGAGCCTTGCAGGAATATGGTTTTTACAATAAAATTATACATTTTAAAATTAGAAACCCCTCGAGTTTCGAATTCGAAAAATGCAAACTGAAAACATCTGATACCTTATACCCTTAAAACAATCCTGGATTTCGAAAGTTTTAAGATAAATAGATTGACATTCCAAAATTTCTTTTGTATTCATAGAACTCGAAAAAATATTGTTTTTACAAAATGCTGATTTCTCGGTTTTTGAGCAACCAATATCAGAAAAATTCATAGTTTGCGAAATGCTAAGCATACTAATTGTTGGAGTCATTTTCCTTGACAAAGTATTTTCTTATAATGTAAAATTTTGTCTTCTGAATGCGCTTTTCGTTGAGCCTGTCATTATGCCCCGCAAAAAGTTAGTCATTATGCTCGAAAAAAAACTTGTGTCCAGCTTTAGTCTTTTTCCGACATATTATGCTAAATTTATCGTAAACCAATATGAAATCTATCATTATCCCGACAAACTGCACAGCATAAATATATTAGACTTACTCACCATTCAAATTAAAACGCCTAAAATATATCCTCAAATACAATCATTGGCAAAGCTAGAACTTTTGCGTGTTCTAACTGCAAAGTTGGTCTAATCTTTTCGAACAACAAACATAGACTTTTTGTAATAAATATGTTGACCATATTTTGGAAATACTTAACCCTTAATTCTGGGTATCATAGCGCGAGTTTAGAATAAAGCTGATTACAGATAATATTCACTCGCCACTATGCCCCGGGATCCCCATGATTCTGTTGATCCTATGACAACAACTAATCAAAGTTTATCAAGATTTTGCTCCCATTCATCGGTTCCTACATTTTGCATATATGTAATTCTTTCTTAACCATCAACCTCTTTCGCAACTAAATAGTTGAAAAAGTTGTTCTGGTCATACCTATACCGGAAAAGAGCTCAGCTGTTTCGTTATCTCATTTTCGACATATCAGCATTCCTACTTTTATGGAAAAAGTCCTTGAAAAACAAGGATTTATTCAAATTACCGAATATTTGGAAAGCAAAAGCATGTTGACGCGATGACAATCAGGATTTCGTAGCGGCTACAATTTTGAAATAGATTTATTAAAAGTTACTTCTGATTTGCGATGCAGTTTCGATATCAATGAAGACAGAATTCTAGTTTTATTTGGTTTCTCGGAAACTTTTGACTGCCTCTCAAAAATTGTCTAATTTCTCAACATCAGTCAATGTTAACGAGCCATATATAAGTTAAATTCTGGTTTTTCTCTGGTGTTCCACAAGGATCCGTTTTGGGTCCGCTGCTTTTCAGCTTATGTATTGTATTATAAATTTGCCAGATACTAATGGATGTTAACATTCATTGTATACGGAAAATGTTCAGATTTTTTACAGTAGACCTATTGGACTAATTACGGATTTTATAATTGTATAAGTATCCAAAGAAAACAAGATTTCTATGTATTGTAGCTGGTTGTAAGGTGAGGTGAACAGTGAAACTCGTTTTCCGATCAGACATAACTCTACTGAGTTAGAGCCGATTAAAGGTGCGAAAAAAAACCTAGTTCCTCAGTTCGTAAATAGCCAATGAAACGAGAAAGTTTCTAAAATAGGTTTGGGTGAAAAAAGTTACGTGACTTTTTTTTTTAAATAGCCCTCAAAAATTTTGGTACATTTTGTTATTTTGAACTTATTGGAATTTAAAATGTTCTTTTGGCGCAATGTTATGAGCTACCGAATCAAATTTTTGTACATTGGATGGGCCTAACATTCAGAAAAAAATCAGAAATCAGCAATTCATCTCAATTATTCAAGTCACTATGACAAAAAATGTTTTCGAATTAGTAGTTTGGTGAAAAATCACGAAAAAAATCATAACTCGAAAACTACACAAAATCGCATAACATACATACATGGGGGTGATTCGGGTACACTTGGTCATCCGCTTGACACTACTTCTTAGGACACCCTGTATAATTAGTCGCGTCGTAGCCATCTCGTTCTTAATCCACTTAAGTCTAAATATAAGGATAATATAGCGCATGGCAAACACTCTTATCTGCCTCTTGAAGGACAACTCCTACCATTTACTGATCAAGTATCTGATCTGAGGTCTTACCGGTGACCGTCCATCTTATCTTTTTAAGATACATAGTGTTTCGTAAAAAACTAAAATATTTTCTTAATCACCCTGTAATTCCGAAACGGTTGAGATGTGCTCCTCCTGCCATACAATTTATTGTACTATCATCTCCTTCCCTTTGAACCTCGCATCAGTGGCGGATCCAGCTAGGGAGCGCATGGGGCGCACGCCCCTCCCTGAAGACCACTAAAAAAAAGTTGTAATAGATCTTCTGAAAAAAGATTTCATAACAAAATCTATTCTGCTGCCCTTTTAGTTAAAAATATTACAAATTTTTGGAAGCGTTCAATTTGATAAGAACGCTGCCCTTATGGCTAGCGGCTCAACCCTCGCTCCGCTTTAAGTCGTGGCTGTTAAATCCTATAGAGGAAATAGGAAGTGCTAATACCTGCAAAATTCATTTACATATGAACATGAGCGTGGCCTTTCTCGGGATGTTTGAAGCAGGACAGAGCTTATTCAGGTAAAACAGATGGAAGGTTTGTTTTAATTGAAAACAGCTGCCACTTGCTGTAAAACAATTACAACTCTTAATTGGATAAAATTCAGCAATAGTTTTACCAGAATACTTAGCTCACACGTTAATTAAAAAGGAAATATAATTGCTGATTAGTCGGTCTGTTTGGCTTCGAGAGATCTTGATGAATGCACATTAGAACTTAGTGACATTTTAATTCTTAGCATGCCTGAATACATTTCTTATTCCTACAACACGTCTCAACATCAGCAAAGTTGAATTTAAAAAAGTCGACAAGACTGCACAGAACACCTCCAAATCCATTATCAGGAGAGAAAAGTAATTTCTTTTTAACAGAAATGTTAGACTAAGAATCTTGCAATCAAGGATAGCAAAGGCTTCTGGTCCCTGGTCATAACCATCAGGAACAACTTCACCAATTCCTCTATACCTTCACTAGTTAACAATGGTGAAGTCGTTGTTGCGTTCCTGGATGAAACTAATATTTTGGTTGGTAGATTCGCCTCAAATTCTCATTTTTTAATAACTTCACAGACATCTATTTTGCATCTCCCGTGTGGATGTATATAAGAGGCAATACATATCCTTAGGAGAGGTGCATTCAAAACCCTTAAGGGGATAAGCGTCTCTAAAACCATAGGTTCTGATGGTTTCCTTGGCAAAATCTCTGCGGAAACTATTCTACTTGTCTTATTCCACAAGAAAATTTCCAACTGGTTAGAAAGTAGCTCACGTTCAAGCTATTCCCAAGAAAGAAGAAGGTAGGGATCCCTCAAATTATCGACCGACTGCAATTACTTCGATTTTTTCAGAGGTTTTTGAATCTTTTATTAACTCGAAATTAATGAAGTATCTAGTCCAAAATCGTTATCCTAGATATTTCAAAGGTCTTTTATAGAGTCTAGCATCCAGGCCTTTTAGTTAAACTACTGAAAGCACCTGGTATAGATTGAAAGTTTTTTATCTGATAGCTTAATAACGGTTGTACTAGATAGCGTTTCACCAGAACCTCACAGGGCTCTGTTATCTCTCCATCCAATTTTTATTAATTTTCATTAATGCTCTGATTTTCCTTACTTTTAAGCCTATCCACAGTTTTGCCTATCACAGTACCCTTGATTTCGCCTACTGCTTTAACAGTCTTAGGGACTCTAGAGGGAATGCCACATCAGTCAATCGAGTTTGCATGATTAGATCATTGATTAATGACTTTGATAATATTATCGCTTAAGGTAAAGCGAATCGCATAGAATTTAAGGCATCTAAGTCCCAACGCTGTCTCATGTTTATAAAACAAAATCATAATATTAACACTCCCATTTATTTTGATGGAGCACCGTCTTTATACATTCTTGGAATTAATATTTCCTGTAAATTAAACTGGACAGATCACATCTTCTCTGTTACCAAATAAGCATCGAAATGTCTTGGATTTCTGAAAATGTATAAGAAATATTTCATCCCATCGAATCTAGCGCTCCTCTACAAATCGTACATCAGACCTAGAATGGAATACAACTCCCATATATGGGCCGGGGCTGGTCGCACATCCTTAGCTTCATTGGATATTGTCCAAAAGAAAAAGAGAGCCTTCAAGCTCATTGGCGATTTAGCAATAACTTGTCAGATCGACTCACTCGAGCGCCGCTGTAATGTTGGATGCCTTTGACCTTTTTCCCTATGTCCTTCCTACCATCCTGCATCATAGGGTATTTTCTGAGCTTGGCTTATTAGTCAAACTTTCATAACTTTTCCATGACGGTCTATATCGATCTATTCTGTGACTGCTATTTTAAATAGACGGAAAGTACGTAGCACCTTAATTCCTGTATTTTGTAAAGTGACAATTTATGATGAATTCGTAAATTTGAATAAAATGTATTTCGCTATTTTTACTAACCGCAATGGATGATTCGGAAGCATTACACTTCCACCATTTACAAACCAAAACAAAATAAATAATTTAACATCTCGTTTGACTTTCGATAGTGGCAAAAGTTGAACGTTGAGCAACTTTCTTCATTGAGAGTGGTAGCTTATGTGTTCGACCTGGATCTTTAAACCCTTTGCACTCCGAACCATATTTACTATGGGCTACCAGCTACTCCGGAATATAATCGTCCGTATGTCGTCGAGCTTTTGTATGTGTTGAATGTGAGCTTATAACTTATGTAGTTTTTGCGTGCGATAAATAGTTTTTGAGATAATCGAAAAAGAAAAAAAGTGCGTCCTTTTGAAGGAGAAAAATGGCCGTCTTTTGAGTGAATAAGTTGAGTTTTTTTTCCATTCGTGATTGAGAAGAATTGATGCGTCAGGGAAAAAAATTCCCATGAAAAAGATATTCACAGCAGTGCACTAATGCCATTAAAAGAAGGAACTGATGAAGTATATGCGAAATGTAAGAACTGGGGGAAGGGGATCGAGCTGTATGAAACTGGGTTCCTAGGCGGCGGAAAAACGTCTCGATGAAGTTTTTTTAATTGGATAAAAATAAACCCACTCGATAGTACTCAGTGAGACCTTTTATTTGATATGCGATATGCCATATTGGAAGGACCCCCCCCCCCCCCTTAAAATACCCCCTGTAGAAAAATCTTCAACGAATTGTAGCTGGTACGAAGTTGAGATGAACAGTAGAATCGATTTTCTAATCGGACTTAACCCTACCAAGTTATAAGTGATTTACCGTGCAAAAATCTAGTACCTAATTTAGAAAAAAAAGTAACGTACTAAAAAAGTGGGTATGGAGATCGAAGGAGAAGTGAAAACAAAGAATTATGGCGTTTTTAGAAAAAGTTTAGAAAGTATACTGCGCTCCCTGCAGAGGGGTAAACAGTTATTCTAGTACGTTTTCGGAAAATCTAGTACAAATTCTAATATGTTTTTGTGTGGATTTTGAGTACCAGACCGCTATGGTCCGAGGCGACATGGCTTAGTTATAAGCGTAAAACTAAATACCCCCACCGTTTCCCCTACCCCTCCAAAAAAAAAAAAAAGTAGTACCCTACTTGTCCTTCTAGGCGAATATCTAAAAACCGCTTTGAAATCAAGTAAATCAGATGGGTGTCTTCGGAGATTACCCCTGCAAACTTGTTTGTACATGTATAGGACGAAAAATTGAGATTTAAGCTTCCTCCATTCCGCCCCCTCGCCTACCAGCGACCCCATCCTAATCTCCTCTCAGCGACCACTTGTAGTCCCCGATGGTAGCTTTCGTGCGCATTTTCGATAAGGAGTTATAAGCAAAAGAAGTTGAAACTTTGCCCTCCTGCCCAGCCGGATGCGAGCCCCTGTCCTAAAAACCAACCTCATTAAAAGATGTGTGACATCGAGACGAACACACCCACAAAAAATGGTAAAAAAATATATATATTTAAATAAAAAAACACTGTTTCTTTTAGATAACGCCGCTGCGGCGACAACGGAGTAGTAGCTTATGTATCTTACTATGTCGCCGCAGCGGCGACAACGGAGCTGTATGTTTACCTTGCATTGTCGCCGCAGCGGCGACAACGCAGTGCAAAGGGATGATAAATTTTGTACATTTGATATTTGCGAGTATCTTGGAACTTTGACAAGTTTCCAGGTTATACCGTTTTTAAACCATAGTTGCGCCCCCACCTCACAAGAATCCTGGATCCGCCCCTGCCTCACACCTGGAAATGTCCTGTATACATATGCAAATACTAAGTCCATCATCATTTATATCAGAGTCTGAGCAGCAAGTTCAAGTAGTTTGAATAGCCTTTTACCATCATCCGGATATCTGATGATCCTTAGAATTGTCGCCTTTAAATGTAAGATGACCGTACTATGACATATTCGGCCCCTATCATTTTCCTCTTAGAACTCCGATACGCCAATGCATTTATAATATGTCGTAACTATATTGTTTTTGCTACTTGGATAAATAAAGATAGAGAGATAGAGACAGAGATAGGATGATAAATAAAAACATATAAGGCTATTTCATTTATCTGGAAACAACATCTATAAGAATGATTTGAATTCAGTTTGGACATTAATAAAAACAAAAAACAACAAAAAAACAAAAAAACGAACAACATTAACATTACTACTCTACTACGCCGATATGTAAAAATATAACTAAAGAAGTCAGAGCAGAAGCTCAAAACAAATGATGCAACCTAAACTTTCCATTATGTAAGATTAGACTTTAAGATCAACACTAACTTTTTTCGTTTAAATTTCTTAGAAAGTCTAGAACCAAAAAGTTGTTTTGTATTTATTAACATCAATCGAATTACAGTGGAATACGCGTAATAAAACGAAATCACATTTCATTTACGAACAGTTTCTATTTCTATCATAGAAGAACGTTTTAACAGTTGAATGTAATCTAAAATCTAAATTATTTGTTCATTTTGAAATCTTAAATAAAACTAACCACTTTGCGCATATTTTATCATATGGAGTGAATTGCGCAGTTGATGATTTTCACAACTATCGATATATTTGTAAATTCGTAATTTCTCAAGTTAACTTTGGCAAGGATAATTTATGTATGTATATATACATTACACTTTTCTGTACATACATACTACGACAAGAATTATTTTGTAATGGTGGTTTGATGGTTTCTCTAAATCGGTCAAGGTTTAATTTTCAGATTTGAATAGTCGATACAACCCAATAATTTGTATAATTTTTCTATTAGGTATGTATAGATGTTGCTATAGTTTTGAAATGAACTTGAAAGATTAAAATGAAATTAAATAAATTTTTATAATTAATATATTAAATTAGGACATATGAAAACTTCTAGACCGACTTGGCTATTTGATTTATAAAAATATAATTTTCTTTAGTGCACTTGATACTTAATCACTAAGCAAAGGTACAGGTACACAGAGGAGTCATGTAGAAGATAAATGTATTATCAAAATTATATTTCTTCTTCTTGAATACTATGGCTTCAACAGCACATTTATGTCTAAAAGAAAATCAAATCACTTCCTGAATTGCATGTTTTGCCTTATATTTTATATATCCATGAAACTAATCAAAAAGGAAAAGAATATACGGAGAATATCCTTAATAAATGTTCTAAAATATTGAAAGTTTTATTATGTCATTATCAGAGCTGGGCAATACTTAAGTAAAAAAAAGACTTAAGTACAACTTAAAGTACATTTTCGTTACTTAAGACTTATTACTGAATACTTTTGAAATGCCCCTACTTAGTACTACTTGAACATAAGTACTTGCTTCTATTTACTTGTACTTAAGACTTAGTTTTGTACTTAAGTACCAAGATTTTTACTTAAGTCTTTCTGAGTGTATTAACTGCCTACAAATATCTAACTCATCGTAGAAAAGAAAACACAATCTCTAGCGCAACTCCTTTTTTGTTAAGTTTTAAAGCACGCAAAGAACTGTCAAAGCATGTGCTGTACTCACGCGTCAAGGCAGAGCCTTAGACAAACTAATAACATACAAATAAGACTGGGCAACTAGAACAAAAACCAGTAACGTCTCGTTCGAATATAAAATCGACGATGCCTCGACTTGATGACATAACCACTGACATGTATAATATGGACTTACTACGTTCATAGAAATACACTGCAGAAAGTGGGCTCACTTCTATATTGCTGACTCTTTCGATCTAAGCACCAAGTACCAACTGAGAGAGAACTGAAAACAACAACAAAATTAGTGGATTCGTCGAAATTCATGATTTTAAATTAGTCATTTAGGGATATTACTGCGAAAAAGCTGTTTTGCCAAAGACAATATATTCATTAGGTACACAGAAGAAATTCTAAATGTTTTATTAAAATCACTTTCCGAGCTGCGTGCTCACTTTTTCAACTTCCCGCCAATGATTTTTTTTAATGTTGGCACTGACGTAAGAAATCTTTTTGACACAAACAATTGTACCCACGTGAAATAGAAAAGTAAGCAGTCCATATTATATACGTTAGTGGACATAACCAAGGGTAAGCAAGCAATGCCTCGCTCCAAAATAAAATCAACGATGCCTCGACCTGATGTTGGGAAGGCCTGAATTTTTTCTTAGAAATTTACTGGAAATTTTTTCCTTAGAATTGTTATGCATTATTGGATGATAATAAGTGCTTGGGCGGACCTCTAATAGTTTTTATGAGTGTAGCAATAAGAGGTGAAAGTCTTACTCTACCTGCAGCTCCGAAATCTATAAAAAACTATAAATGGTAGCCACTGGTTACTATACATAATATAGTTTTCAAAAGGTATTTATTTATTAATATATATTAACTGAATTCGATAAACTTCATTATATTACTACCAACGTACAATTATTTTAAAAAAGAACTTTAAAAAGTATTTCGAAAAGTGCTCAGTACTTTTTATAGACTTAGTACTTACTTACAAGTACTTTTAATACATGCGGTACTTGTACTTACGCTGAAGTACTCACGCCTTCGGTACTTGTACTTGTATTTAAGTACTTTTTCTTTGGTACTTGCCCACCTCTGGTCATTATCCACTGTAATTTATCAAAGCTGTTACCAAATACGAGTAATACATTTTAATAATTTTTCTGAATTCCTCATATGAATTGTGATGCCGCTGCCACGTCACAGAAAGTGTCAAACTTAACTGAGAGCTACACGAGCAAGTACAGGTTGCATGCAAGCTGCACTTCTATACTAAATACTTGCACTTGTAATCAAAACTACCAAGTAGACTAGCTCAGCTTTCAGTGAATTAGCATGCTGAAAAGCCATGACAGCTCAGGTGATAGTAATTTGACATTATACAGATTACAAGATGGCGAAAAAGAAATATTCGAGAGCGGAGCTTTGCAAATTAATAAATGAGTGTTCTGGGATCATTTACAATCCATCATTTAGACATACCTTCCTCTGCCTATTTACACTCTAGATGAAATCATAGGGTATACTAAGTGTATCACTCCGTTTGTAACGCGTTGAAATAATGACGGTAGATTTTTACATGTCCGCCTAAAGTTCGAAAAATGGTAGAAATCTTTCGTAGGGTTGCCATACAAAAATCTCTTTTTTCACTACATATTTGGACACTACCTAAGACGCAGAGAGCTGAAATTAGTGCTTTCATAGAAATAATAAAAAAACAATCAAAAATGGACTACATATATCGGGCAACTTTTCCTTGGTGTTGCCATACAAAACTTTGATTTTTCACTATATATTTCAAAACTGTCGACGTGGACAGCTCAAATTTTGAATACGCCATTTTTATGTTGCCATACAAAACTTTTCCATTTGACGCTTTGCTTTCAAGATTCTCGCATTTTTCTTAATTTTCGCAAGAAACGTGATTTTTTGATAATTTATTTTGTTATTTTTTTATTATATATTTTAATTTTATAACTAATCACTTTTTCAAAAGTGGACACTTGGCGCATTCTAATAATAAATAAAAAATTTCCCAGAAGCTATTATTTCCAAAGTAATTCGAATTTAAATTGAAGCATATAATAGTGTCAAACGACCTTTGAATTACTTCAAAGGTGAATTACATGGAATTTTATTATACAATTGTTTTTGTCAGGTACCTGTAAAAACTACCTCAACTTGTACCCTTTCTAATGCTATCAACTATCCTGTGTTTAATTTCTACCTTATCCGTAAAACTGGCCTCTTTTCATTCGGTAAAATTTCACTTCTCATACATTGTAAAATTATCGCTGTATTAATTTGAAGGACATCAAGAATAAGTCCGAATTTTCCCTAAGAAATTATACGCAAGGCTCCAGGTATCATGATTAGTCACTTTGGATTCTCGCAAATTGGTATTGGGCACTTTAGATTTCATTCTGTGTCTTTTTCGGGAAAGTTTTTCATTTTCAGCTCTACTCCATCTTGTTGCTCAAGACAGATTTATTATTGAGAAAATAGGAAGTGTATGGATATGGATCGCTATACATTTCGCGATACGTTTATATGCATTAGTTTACGGGTTTTTGTAACTGTAATTCTAGAGCAGCAGCTCGACAGTACCAAAGCAGATTTCCGAACAGAAGATGTCCAGATCGTATTCACAGGAATCTAAGAAAAAGTGGAACCTATATTTTACCGGTAGGTGCTCCCAGAGAGATGCCAACAGATGAAGGGTCACAACAACAAATCCTAGAACTATTAGAGAACACTCCTGATTTAAGCATTAGAGAAATCTACAGAAACACAGGTGTTTCAAACACACAGATAAAATGAATTACAATGATTAAAATACGCCTTTAAACTTTAAATTTTCTTGAAGGTTTGGAGAGTGCTTCGTTGGAACAATCTGCACGAATTTCAAACCCACGCATACAAGGATTGCTAGAAGGTGATTATGAACGAAGGATGACATTTTGTAGTTGGATTTTGGAAAATCTGTCTCGCTTGAATAATGCGCTTTGGACGAACGAAGCTTGTTTCTCGCGGGATGGAGTAATTAACTATCATAATCTACATTTCTGGGCAGTAGAAAAAGTAGTGTTATGGCCTCCACGTTCGCCTGATCTTGCACCGCTGGATAAAAACAAATGAAAAATTCGAGATCCGAAAAGTCATGTTTTTGGTTTTTCTCGGTTTTATATATAAACCAATTTAAAGTAGACATTTTAACAATTGAAATGAGCCTGGATAGAATATTTAAATCGAAAAAAACACCAATAAAGTTTTCCGTGGAAGATTTTGGTTTTTTTTGAAAATTGTAAATATATCGGAAACTACCTGTTTCCTAAATTCCAAAAATATTGTGCTATTTCAATGTAAGAAAAGGAATACTTTCACAAAATTTCATGTAATTTGAATTATTTTTACGAGAGCAAAAAATAAAAAACTGAAAAATCGGTTTTCCGGCATTTTATCATCGAAAAATTGGAGGTTACGTTGAAAAATGCCTTATATGAAAGTTTTAGATATTTTTATTATCTATAGCTTTGGCAAAGAACATTTTCCGCTATGAAGTCACATTTCACCGAAAATCGCAAAAAAACACTTTCAACCCCTAACCCCCCCCCCCCCCCCCCTCCACAAACAATTCGCAATTTCACTTTATCTCGTGTTTAATTTTTGTTTTTTCTCTTAATTATAACCTTAACTAAATTTTCAGCTGGCCCTTATCTGTTATTAACTTTTTCTTTTCAAAATATTATTGGCACCAGTCTATTTGTGCGTAAGAGTATTTTGATCAGAATTATAAAGTAGACATATTGAATTATAAAATAAAATGCTATTAGTTTATAAGTTAGTCTAGTTTAGATTGTCAAGTCGAACAGACCAGCTCCCAGATGAATCATTCTGATTGTAAATTTCCACAAGCTTTGCCAGAAGCTAGCAACCTCAGTAAAGGACTATTCTATTTAAGAACCCCATTGACAGATTTTTTTTATTTCCGAAGGACTGCTTCAATCTGCCCCAGAAGCCGAGTCTACTCATCAAGAACTGTCTGTCCAGACACTCATTCTCAAGGATCGTTCTTCCCCAAGAACTGTTTGTGCAGATGCTCATCCTCGAGGATTGACCTTCATCAGCTGTTTATGGATCCCAAAGGACTGTCTTCGCAGACGCTCTACCTCAAGAATCGTATTTTCTGAAACCATTCCTGGGTTTCCTAAGCACTGGATGCGGGTGCCAGCCAGCACATACTATCCTTTCTAACGCAAGCTCTAGGTCTCCCAAGACAGCCCGTTTAGAACCCAGCCGTTCCGGGCTGCCTTTTGTCAAGGATAGTTCCTGAAGCCCCTGAGATATTCGACAAGAAGCCTGCCCCCCTGGATTATCCTCTCACACTGATTCCTCAATTTGCTGGAACTGGTGGGTTGCAGATAGCAATCTCCAAACCAGCACAGGTGGATAAAAGATACAATTATCATCATACCCAGTGCACAGAGCCAACTCAATAATTTCAAATTCACTACACCCTTATTATACCCTAGATGAAATCTATAGGGTATACTAAGTTTGTCATTCCATTTGTAACACCTCGAAATAATGATGGTAGAGCAAAATGGATTGGACACCCACGCATAATATTAAAAGTTATTTTGATTTTTGCATGTCCGTCCGTCCGTCGGTCTGTGCGCACGATAACTCAAGAGCGCGTATACTTAAAGAGCTGAAATTACACGGACTTAAAAAAAAAAAGTAAAATTAAGTTCGAAAATGAGACAAATCGGGCAATTCCTTCGTGGGGTTGCCATACAAAGCTTTCGTTTTCCAGTATATATTTGGACACTGGCTGAGAACGCGAATATATAGAGAGCTGAAATTTAGTGCATGATGTTTTCATGGTACTAGCAAACAAAATTTCAAAAATGGACTAAATCGGGCAACTCCTTCTTGGTGTTGCGATATAAAAATTTAGGCTTTTTACGTATACTGTGAAAACGATCAGTCCAAGACATTTTTATTGTACTAAAAACTTCTTTAGAATACGAAATCCTATAAAATTGTTTATAATCATTTTTTTCTGTCCGACAAACCATTCTAGAAATATATGCGAAAAACCACTTCAAAAATCAAACATGTACAGCAGGGTGAGAATACGAAATTTCATACGGGCATTCATCTAGGGTATCATAAGAATTGGTCTTAGACCAATTCTAGCTTTATTACTTGTTTTTCATTATTTTTAATATTCGAGGCGTGTACTGGTCCAATTTCACACATATTTGAACTTGAGCTTATTTTGCATCCAAAAAATCTTAAGACCGAATTTTATGTCCCTACGACCAACATGACTTAATAATTTATACATTATGCCCAATCTCAGGATTAAAACTCTTCAAACATTTCTGTTTCCACATATATGACTAAGACAACAAATTATAAAACCAACGAAAAAACAAAAAACAACTTTTAAAAATATTTTAAAGCTAAAAAGTTTCCATTTCTGTTTTTAATTCGAATTAAAGTATACCTTTGAGGCGAATCGAATCAGTTACGGTTCGTGATTTCTTGTTAAATGCAACCGGAAATCCATTGCAAATCTCTCCATTTATACTTTAGTTATAGCTATACTTATATGTGTGCATACGTAGTATACGTTAGCGCTATCCATAGATAGACATGATGCATTTTATTTCGGCCCCACAGCATAATGTCATTGAGTGCAACAAACACTTTAGCCAACACTAATTACCTTGCCCGTTGTTGCAAACTATAAGTCCAGCTTATTTGCATTAAAATAAGACAACAAAAAACAACACAAAAAGTCCGAAAAACAAAAAGACTAAAGTCGAGGAAAAATGATGCGTTTTCCGGTCATACAGTGTTCCATGGATCAGTGAGTTTAAAGATTTCTTTGTCTGCTGCAAAAGTTTCGCATTTTAATCTGGTAGTGCGGCGGGCGGAGCGGCGGCGTCTCACGTGCCAGATAGTTACGTTGCTGGTCGGATTGTCGAGTCTAATTAAGTTCTTCAAACAAAATTTACACATCTCTTTGTCTATTTGATGAAGGGCGGGAGAGGAGAGGAGTATGATTCATTAAAGTATCGTAAATAATGACTTTATTGCGATATCATAAAAATTACAAGCGTCTAAGTTGACGGACTGAGGAAACTAATATAAAGATGACTAAGTGTGAAGAGAATGTTCTAACTATAAGTGAAAGTAAACTAAATCTAAAATTAGTGTTGAGTTAATTTTTGGCTAAAAGTTTGGTTTATCTCCATTTGGAATGTGATTACTTATGTGAATAAATGAATTTTATATACGATCATATGAAATGACTCATAGCTCTTTTTCCAACTGACTGTATTTTTAGTTAGGTTAGGTTCGATTAAAGTGGCTGTCTTACAGTCTACTACACTTAAACCATCGAATGATCTATGCTATAGTGATTCCACCTTATTACAATTCTACCTGGGTATTCTATATAAACACCTGGAGATATAGGAAATTAGAGCCAAAAATAAGAGCTAACTACTAGAAGACCTAACAAGGCGTATTGTTAGTGCTTAACTAACTGTCTTTCAGGCTAAAGTCTTCGCTCTTGATATGGAAATCAATGGTAAGCACATTGCTATCCTCTCGTATAGTCGGCAGCCTTGATGGTTCTGACTGGCCCTCGGATAACATCTAAGTTAATGGGGGACCGCAGGACGTCTGGTGGTTAAGCTATGTATGTACAACAAGGTCTCCCTTCAGTAGGTTCCTGGGCACATGAAAATCATAGCGAATGAAAGGGCTAACCATTTAGCCAGGTCTGGCTCTTGTTTTCTTTTCGTGAACCAGAACCTGTTGTAGGCGTTGCCGCTTCGATGATCAGGTCTCTCTTTAAAACGGAATATGAGTACATACTTGCAGGTGTGCAAAACTTTTGTTGATGGGCTTAATAGGAATTTCTCTGATTTCTCCTGGTGCTCAGAAGAAATCAATGCAAAACTATGGTTAGAATCATCACCAGCCACAGCTCACTTCACGCTCATCTAAAAAGAAGGAAAGTTGTTGACAGCCCTGAGTGTCTGTCCTGCCTGGAAGAAGAGCCTGAGGCAACGGAACACTTTCTGTGTGTTTGTATTGCCTATCTATATGGATGAGTTAAAGCACTTACCTCACCTGGACCTGATGTGCTTCATTAACAGGACACGAAGGTTTTGGTGAGAGGGTCTTTAGCAGGTTAGTAGATACAATGGACTGCTTTGGCCTCCATGCTTGGGATCCGCCGTCCCCCTATCTTTTGAAACAAAAAAAAAAACTGTGGCTGATAGACAGAAGCCAAGAAGCAGATGTCCTACTGAAACTTTTTATGACGAAGCAGCTTTTGAGTAAGCAGTTAAAGTAGGCCTGAATCACTGAAGACTCTTCTTGACAATTCGGCGGATGAACTTTTAGATGTCCAATAGATTTTAACATCTTTTCTTATTTAATTTACAAAATGGACAAACAAAAAAGTCGAACCTGAAGACAACCAAACCGAAAAATCTGAAGATGATATTCTAAAAAACAACGATACTAAAAGTTTGCTGATTTATAGTTGCAAAATTGTTGACTGTGAAGTATGAAGTTAAAATTTACATTCTCCCCTAACTCCATCTGAACAATCGCGAATTGTCAATTTTTCACAATATCAAGCGATAATTCTTTGATACAACATTTGTCGAAAAAGTTTTGCTCATTTAATAAATAAAAGCGGGATATCGTGCGAATACAGAGTACATGAGTAAGCCCCACTTTGACGTTCAGACCTAACTAAATTAGTTACATTTTGACGTTTCTGTAAGTAAACATTTCAGAGTTCCGGGAATTCAGTGAAACTTTGTGATATTTAATAATTGTTAAGATCAGTAATTTGTGAAATTAAAGCTGTTAAGCTATTAATTTAACATTTTACGGTTTTAAAAGTATATATCTTTCTGTTTTATAATTGTTCGTGAAAAAAAGTTTTAAGGACTTATGGGCGGTATGCTAGAGCCAAGGAATTAGGTCAAGGAATTTATGCACTTATTTCTTTAAGAAAAATTGACATTTGGTCAAGAAATTTTTGACAATTTCTATTTGAAAATTGTGTGTAGATATCTCAAAATAAATGTAGAAATAATAAAGAAATTGATAATTCCAAATTTTATATAATTTGCTCATTGCAGAATAAATTATATCGGAAAACTGCAATTGATAAAAAAAGTCCATCAAGTCTAGTGTAAAATCGCCGTTGCTTCCTTCAATTTTTCAAATATTCCATCAACGTCAAAATTCCTTACAGAAATATTATTTCTTCAAGAAATATTGACATAAATGGATTTTTCGACAAGAACGACATCTTCTTGTCAAAATCGAGTAGTAGAGTTTTTCTGCTCGAATTTCTGGTCTCTAGCATACTACTTCAAGGAATCGGCAAAGAAAAAAATTCCTTGAACATTCCATTACTTTTTTTTACATAGTTTTTGTATAGGAACAAGAATTCCTTGGCTCTAGCATACCTGGCTTTATATACAACAAAAACAAAAAAATATACGAAAGTTTAAGTCATGTCCGATTTGTTAATTTGAGAAGGTTTCTTCTTTTAATGGGAGCCCTATATTACTTTTACCTAAACAAAGGGGGCACTAACGCTTTTTTTATTTTACATAGCAATTTCGATTATAAAAAATGTTCCCCTTCAAAATATCACGATTTCATTACTGCCATGACGAGACGAATACAAACACAGCACACTAATACATTTCTCCGAGTGGGTTAGGCCTTCACCCGATATGTCGTTTCCTTGTTATAGTTATTCAATCCCCCAGACTTCACCTCCCAACTCGTGGGTTTTTATTAGAAAAAAAAACCCTATTTGGAAATTTCCAGCCTTTATATCCAGGGACCACCCGATTGGGACAATTTGTTGGAATCGTTTCAATTTTATTCTTTTTAGTAATATTGTATTTTGAATTTTGCACGTAAATTCAACCTTAGTCGTCATATAATCACTTGAGTATGCCGGAAGAATGTTTAATGGTGAAGAAAGTTTAAAATTTTGCCGGTTATGCTTTATTTTGACATTTGCTTTTATGTCTGCAAAATTGTTTAATAATAGTGTGAGATCTAGTCTCGAACGTAAGGGAGGGTGCCGGTTTAGAAATGCATAACTCAGCTTTAATTTCAAATATAAATTTTATTGAAGTCACTTAACCTAAATATCACAATTCAATTATTCCAATTGAAAAATTAAAATTCAACAATAACTTAAAATCTATTAAAAAACTACCAATACTATTAAAATTCAGCAAAAAATTCAACAACAAAAAAAATGAGGACAATTTAAAAATTCAAATAAAAATTCAATATTAAAAACAAAATCCAGCAATAATACTCCAAATTAAGTTTTCTCCCCAAAACGTTCTCCTTATTCCTGAAATGAACGAGAAGAGAATAATTTTTAGTTTATTGGAATTAAACTTCCAAAAATCAAATATATAGAGTAAAATTCTCTGAGGGCGAGAGCAGCGATGTAGCAGAATTAAACTTCGGCTGCAACGTGCTGAAGCGTGTAAGCAGAATTATACTTTTGTTACAGCTTGTATTGAAACGCGTAGGCAGAATTATATTCCTGCTACAACGTGCTGAGGCGTTTAAGCAGACTTACAGTTCTATTACAGCGAATGTCAAAACGTATGCGCAGAACTATACTTCAATCGCAACGTCCTGGAGAGTGTAAGCAGAATTAAATTTCGGTCACACGATTGGGGATCAAGTATCAGATTTTGGGAGTGTGGATTTTGATAGAATTAGACTTCTATATGAAGGATAGAACAAAATTATGCTTTTGCTCAGAGGAAGGGTATTCAGATTAGACTCTGACGGAGGATATTTTCAGATTATACTCTGAAATTATAATATGCGGCAAAAATTAGATGCTGGATATAAGTAGAATTATACTTCTACAATAATAGAATTAAACTTCTATATGAAGGAATAAACAAAATTATACTTTTGTTTAAAGGATAGGAAACAGATTAGACTCTGGTGGAGGATGCTTTCAGATTAGACTCTGAAAACCGAATGGTAATTTTGCTGCGGCTCGCCGCCCTTTTATAGCCGCCGTGAACAGCTATGTGCCAGCTCCATAAAATGTTGCTCTGGCAACGCTTGGATCGTTTTGGTCCAATTTTGATTGTGGCGACACCAGATGGTTGACGTAATGTCACTAGATGACATTACAAAACTGTAAATATGCTGGAAGTGTATGATTAGGTGAGTTTGTTGTTAATTATATATATTTCAATTAAAATAATAATACTTTTGAATATTTATAGATGGAATGAACTCCGGGATATCTTGTAGGAGGGATTCGAGGTGGTGAAACTCCTTGTTCAGATAAGTATATTGAGTTTATTTACTATAAAGTAGGATTCTATGTGGGGTTTTGTTTTGTGTTTTTAGGACAAATGTTTGCATCTCAGCATGAAGGAAATCTATGAAGGATTTATCGTGCGGAGTCGAAATTGACATGTATGTGGACTGAACAAATGGGTATCCTGATGCTAGATTAATAACACACTTGTGCTTTGGGTTACGGACAGTACAGGTATATAATTGAAATCCTCAGGGGAATAAAGTTCTGCGTTCGTAGTAAGGTTAAGTTGTACCTTTCGTTAATTTACACAAGATTTACGTAGTATGAAGAGCAAGATCAGGACAGGTAAGCACATCGAATTGTCGCTTTCCGTAAAACAAAACAAAAATTAAAAGTGATAAAAATAAAAGACAAGTACTGACATACTGTCAGTTTGTTGGGTTAAAGCCGTAAATCAAAATTTCATGAAGAAATCTTGAGAGTACAGTGTGTTTCGATCAGCAGCATAGGGCGATCTCATCAGGACAGCAATGAAACTCTGAACTCTATATGGCTCTCGAGAGAGTAAAACTCAATCCACCTTCTGTTTAATTCCCTACCCGTTCTTCCTTTCCTGCCAAGGCTGTGCTACGACATTATACGGTATCCCTTGAGCTTTGGCATCATCATAAAAAAAAACACAAAACAAAAACTGCCAATTTCTTCTTTTAAGGATTCCGGTTCGGTATTGTGACCTACCTTGCTGGTCATCATCTTGCCAGTATGTAAGTTATCGCTCTATTAATTTTAATAATTATTCCAAAAATATTTCAAAAATGATGTTAGACCTAAATCCTCACTTAATCCTGTACTAGAAAAATTTCCTAACTTATTCTACAATTTTAGGCTTCTCCCTGAACTATACCAATAAGCATGCGTTGTGTATCTGTGCCAAAAATATCTTTCTAATCGAGGTCTCGAGATTACCGCATTTACACTAGCATGTAATGTAGCTATTACGGATCGGTTCAGCCAAGATGCGAGTATCAACAGTGCAATCCACCAGCCCTATTCATTGTCCTATCCACCAGGTTTATGACGGAAAGGAACGCTGATCCTCCAACAACATGTAGTAAGTAGATAGAATTGGACGGGACGGCACATCACTCATACGTGACACAAACAAATGTCTACTTATTTTCTTTCGAGACAGTTTCCTATTGCAGACCACAAAGTACCTCATACCAAAAGCAAAATCCTTGGAAGTAGCCCTTTTAAACGATACCCCTCAAGATATACAAAAAAGAAAAAACAGCATTCTGTCAAATTTAAAATTTGTACGTCACGTGGTTTTCGAGAAAAACGTCTGTGAGAGACAGACAAACGACGTTCCGTTTTTGTCCTTTTGACGTATAGTCCAGTCCTTATACACTTTTGAAAATGCAAGTGAACCGAGCAAGCTGATTTTTGGATATTGTATATAGGGAAGGGGGGGGGGGGCTTTGAAAAGCTTAACTTGAAATTATCCTATGAGCTTTCTCGGCCATCTTGAAAAAAGGGGTAAATTTGGTTTGTTTGCGATAATTCGGCCCTCTGTCATGTTGCGAAAATTATGATTATATCCTTTTTTGTTGATTTTTTTATGCTGTACAATTTAGCTGGTATGAATTTTTCACCTAGCGTTTATCGTTGTTGAGATATCGGACGAGAAAGTAAAAAATTAAGAGACTGTAGAGGAAATTATTAAAAAGTACAATATAAATAAATAAAACAATAAAACTATGTGTCACACGCATGAAATTTATTAGTAAAAAATTGTTTTTGTGCTGTAGAAGATGGAAATGAATGGAGGTCCGTTTTTAATATCCACACTCTTCTTCGTTTCGACGGTCCTGGTTCACAGTCTTCCTGCTCGGAATACCCATCGAATTGTGGAGATTCTTCAACCACATGAGATGATTTTTCAATGGTCGCATCAACCTCATCATCCTCGTTGAGTAGGATGTCGACTATGGCGATGTTGTTGAATGTTTGCCCACGATAATTGAGACAAATAATGGAACAAGCAATCCCTGCTTTTCTGCACCCACAAGCAGCTTCACATTTTCCCTTGAACTTGCACGATATGATCTTTAAAAGCTCAGGTGGCGTGGGTTTAGCAGTTCTGAGAACTGGTTTAAGTTCATGATTTGTTCGTCGCCAACCCCATTCCTGAGGATCCTTGTAAAAGCAGAGCCACATTTTCACCTGCAGATACATACGGAATCTGGCATACTGCGTTTTTCGTTGGTGGGAGTAGTGGGAGGTGGTTCAATTTATTTTTAGTCACTCATTTAGCGAAGCGGTGGAATCGTAAAACATTTAAATATTTTTCTTGCCTGTGGAAGTCAGAATCTCCGGATCGACCTTTTCATGTTTGATAATTCCCCCGATGACCGTAGCTCCGGATGATTTTCAAGAGTGTTGATGAATTTTGATTTGAAATTATTGAAAGAAGACGATGTGGTATCGCAACAGCTAAAAGCATGAAGGAAAAGTATGTTATCGAGAACGGACTTATCATGCTTCCAACTACTCGGAGAGTAGACTTTTGCGGGTGTATTTCCTTTAGCTGGTTTTTGGAAGTATACGTTTGTTTTGTCCTATGCGAATCCACTGATTTAAACCAACAGATCTATATCTTCGCCGAGGATTTCAAAAGAATCATAAATTGATGCTTTTTCAATTGCCGTGGTTACGATAAAAGTAAGTACATCCTCAAAAGCCTGTTCAACTTTGGTTTCGACTTTTGCAAAATAACGGCGAAGCATTTGTATAAAGTTATCTTTTTTTGTGTCTCTTGCAAGAAAATTCGATGAGTATTCCGAGCAAGAAGACTGTGAACCAGGACCGTCGAAACGAAGAAGAGTTTGGATATTAAAAACGGACCTCCATTCATTGCCATCTTCTATAACACAAAAACAATTATTTACTAATAAATTTCATAAGTGTGACTCATAATTTTATTGTTTTATTTATTTATATTGTACTTTAATAATTTCCTATACTGTCTCTTAAGTTTTTACATTCTCGTCCGATATCTCAACAACGATCAACGCATGCAAGCTGCACTGCCATACTTCTTACACGTGTAACCTCTACTGCCATGCTGGCAGCTCAGCTTTCAGCAACTTGCATGATGCAAACCAAGGCAGCTGACGTGATAGTAATTTGACATTATACAGTTTACAAGATGGCGGAAAAGAAATGCTTGACAGAATTTGATAAATTTATTCTGGGAAAATGAGATTTTCTGGGATCATTTGCATTACATCATTTACCAACCTTCCTCTTAATTTTTTCTTGGCTTTTTATTATTCTGCTACTTCTTTTATTGCTATTATTTTCCAATATACGCAAGACTTTACGCCTTAATGCCATTTTTTAAGTGAACTTGCATGCAAGATGATAAGACATCAACCGAACTGCCTTCTGCTGTCAAGTTAAAAATCGCGTTGGAAGGAAGGCTTCTATGCAAACTGTACTATCTGGTGTAATCCCTGGGTAAGTGAAAAATTCATACCAGCTACATTGTACAGCATAAAAAAAGTAACAAAAAAGGATATAATCACAATTTTCGGATCATGACGGAGAGCCGAGTTATCGCACAAAAACCAAATTTACCCCTTTTTTCAAGATTGGCGGAGAAAACTCATAGGCAATCTTGGTCGACAATTTCAAGTTAATCTTTTCTAAGACATTCAACTTCGACAAAATTCGAAATCTCTTCAAAAACAGTCAAAAAGTCTAGCAACTGTCAAAATTTTATTCTAATCTGTTCAATCTTCTTAAGTTTATAAGCAAGATACGAAAATGCTGTTGTAGGGTTTATAAAACTCTCGTATAGACTCAGATAGTTTGGGTAGGATGACTGTTGTAAAATCGATGGATATCGCGAGGATATCAAAAACACAGAAAGTCCTAAAAGTGGTTACCTTTTGTATTACCTAATACCTATATATTGAAAGTGTATTGAATATAACTAAATTGGTTTGAGTGGCGAGCACGTATTTATGAAACTTTTGATCTATGAATAGCCCCGATATGGTGAAAGGCTGCTATACTTAATTAAATATTTATTCATATCGCGACAAAAAGCCGCTAATCAATTATATACCAATGCCTTTTACAGAAGCACGTGTTCAATTCAATTTAGAATCACTATATGAGAGGAAGGCAGAGGAAAAAAGCAATTCGCCCAACATGGTACTTGGCTGTTTGGTTGTCGCGGTCATTGCATTTGGTTGTCATTGGACCCAACACCGCAAGTGCTACAAGTGCAAAAACGAGACCAGAAAACATACTTTCAGTTAAGTAGGTATCGACATGAATGCAATGGGATCTGAGAAATAATACCCAGTCCATGTCCAGTCAGGCAATATTCATTTTGTGTAGTAGTACAATGTATACTAGTAGCACGGAGTATCCGATCGGTCGAATGGTGCTAGACTGGCTGTACTACTACGTATTACACGATCATTGAACTTAATACGAATGAGAAATGGTCATTTAGAGAGTTCGGGAGCACTGCACTTGTGGTATATAGGTAGCAATCTATTATTACTACTATTCTGGGCCCAAGAGTATATCAAAAAATGTATGAGCAATTAATAATTATAATCAGTTCTAACAGGTTTCTTAGGTATCCTTTACTTTCAAACAATAATAAAAATTTTCTTTCTTTAAGAGGTCCATTCATTCAGTCATTCCTTCTTTATTTCCTACCCATCCTTAGATAATTACAAAAGATAAAATCAAAACAAAAGGAAACAAAATATAAAGATTACGAAAAAAGGCAGCCATCATTATCCATTGGAATTTTTTTCTTATCATGTCTATCGCAGCGCAACTTCCTTCTCACAAGCAACTTTAACGAGACACTTGTTTTGGCCTTTTCAATCCAAGGAATTTTCCCTGGTTTTTACCTTTTCAGGACGTTTGTAAACACGATCTGAAACGATGCAATAAAGTGCGATGCGATGATGATCATCAACTCAATTGATTTCTTAGTAACGGAATGTCCTTGTATAATACATTCCTTGTTTTGTCATATCACACACACAATAAAAGTAAAACAATTTTTTTTTCAGGAATCGCCAGTATTGCCAGGTAACTAATGCAATACAAATGCTGTATGTGACTTACGGATTATTATTTTTTGTGGTAGGCTACTGCATAAAAATCAAGAAAATTGTATAAAAAATAAATCGAATTTAAAATCGTTATTTGATATTTCAATTTTGAAAAATGGAAATAAGAATACTATGGACCAAGTTTCTATACAGATCAATTGCTAAATTAACTGTTATATTCTGTTATAGTTTGTGACCTGCTGACGTTCGATTGTTAGCCATTAATTGACTCAAGATAACATAGCTTTGTCAAGGACAGATCAAGATCTCCGAACTTGACCACTCTCAGCATCCTTTATTGTTAATTGAGTCATTCTATAGCAAAACGATCAAGATTCGCACTTTTTCAGCCCGACCACCAATTTCATTCTTCTTTTGAGAATTTAACTAATTTTTTTTCGTCCTGCAATATATGCTGTCTGAATTAAAGAACTTTGAAATTCTTAAAAGGGGAATGCACACTATTCGTTCAACCCGACACCTCCAGACATGACGAGAGATATCTTAAACGATACATTATGACACTCTGAACATATTTTATTGACAATGTTTATTTCAATTAAGAGTGGGAAAGCTTTGGCGATCGAATGTAGCTTGAGCGACTTTCTTGTGTGAAAAAGTGGACTTTTCTACTTCTCGTGATTGCGCTAAATTGGTGAGTCGTAGAAAATGACTTCCTATGAAAAACAAATGTTTTTACAACAGAGCACTAATGGCCATGGAAGAAATAACTGCAAAAATATATGCGAAATGTAGCAGGTGGGGTATATGTGACCCAAGTGCACTAAAATGTGCTTTCCGGCAGGAAAACCGTCCCGAGAAAGTTTTCTGAATCGAGGAAAAGTACACCACCTTATAGTACTCTGTGAGACCTTAAATTTGATATGCAACATGCGGTATTGGAACCACCTCCTCCCCGCCGGGGTTCCTACCTGCAACCCTAAAAGTGTGCATAGAAAAATTTGCTTCTACGAATTGTAGGTGGTAATAATCTGAGGCGAACAGTGAAATCCGTTTTCCGATCGAACGTAGCCTTACCGAGTTAGAACCGATCTAAAATGCGAAAAATCTAGTATCTCAGTTCAAATAAAAAAGAGGGTAATACTTAAAAGTGAGTATGGAGATGGCTATAAATAGCTATTTAGGGCTCCGAGTATAGGAGTGTGGGTACTTAAACTTCTTCTCAGGACCTAAGGAATTCGATTCTGTACTAGATTTACCAAAATGTACTAGATCAAACTTTGAAACCCCCAGGCTTCCCCCACCGAATTAAAATGAACATTGTTAATAAAGTATGTTTAGAGTATCATAGTGCATCGTTTAAGAAATCTCTCATGCCTGGAGGTGGCGGGCTTATAATGGGCATTCTCCTTTGCCGATGTTTGATCTGTTAAATAATAATCAAAATATCTTACATTATGATGTTCTTAGTAAATTGCTAAATTTCCAAGTTAGGATCGCAATGGATTTAGGAAGAGAAATGTTTTCTTCAATAAAGGTGTGGTTAATTTAAAAAAAACTGATTTCATACACAATTTTTGTGTTATTTTTGATTTCGTAAAATTTTCATACTAATTATCCATTATTTTTCTTCACAAATGTGATCCGTTAACAGTCCTTTAAATAAAAAAAATAAGTTACCCCAATATCTGCTTCCGTTTAAAAGTTATTAATATTTTTATGACGAAACATTTTAATTTCCAGAACGAAAATGTTCATCTCGCAAGAAGGTGGGATGGCCACGTAAAAGACTTAAACTTTTCACTTTTCGCATAACATAAAAATGTTAATAACTTTTGAACGAAAGCAAATATTGAGGTAACTCGTTTTTTTTTTTTTAAGGATTGTTAATGGTCACAATTCAAGATCTTAGCTTTAAAGCGCGATAACTGAAGTGTTTTGCCATGAATCGTAACATGTTGAAATATTGTTATAAAGCATGAAAGTGAAAGTGCTCAATTTGATTCTGTGATATCTTTGAAAGGCTTTACGAGCATTTAAGCAACTACACCTATTTTGAAAAATGAAAAACTTTCAAACGTAAATTTTATGAGAGATAGAAAGCACAAATATAATCAGGATACTCCAATACACCATCCCAGTTATTTACCAAACACCTTGTATAAATGGAAGTATTTATGTATCATGTGTATAAAAGATTCTGATCTGATTCACAACTCATTAGTTTTTTGTCGATTTTGTTTATGATGATCCATATTACTCTCTTTCTTAGTACATATAATAAATAGGAATTCGAGCATTGTTTAAAATTCGAGTATTGTTTAAAATTCGTGCACATAAATGAAGCAGAAAAGCCCTAATAATGTAGTAAGAAATGCGATCATCCTATGAGTAATCGGGGAGCGCTCTTTTAGGATAATCGGAGCGCTCGTTATTATCTTCATGTGACCTCCTTTTAACATAGACATATCATTATAGAGGAGCAATCGTACTGAACTCCGAAATAATCAGAACTGGAGCTGCAGTCTTTAGCTTAGAATAATCATAACCGATGGATGCCTCTATTTTAGCACTAAAGGATTGTAGAATGACCAAAAAATTGAGCTCTTCTTTGTAATTATCCTACTAAAATGAAATCATTTTAGAGAAAATTCGTTTTTACAAGCTTTTCACCAATGATATTATAATTCAAAAAAATCATTTTAGCGTAGTTTAGATAAATATGATTTTGAGAGTATCGATTAGCTTGGAAAATATTTTCAAGAATGCAGATTTACTGATTTCGCGCCTTTCCCAGCTTGTTAATAATTTTTCTTATTTTAAACAACAAGCACAACTCACCCTGGTGTGAACTTCATAAGTATCATACATAGAAAAAATGGGAAGCTGACACATAAAAAATAGAATTGCGCATTCTTCAATTCTATCTCACTTGCTCCTTTTGAAATTCTCTCAGAGTAGTACTGAAAACTAACCAAAACTCTACGTTACTTTATTACTTCTAGAAGGAGCACTTAGCACTTCTAATTTTTCCTACTGGAATTTTTCGAAAAATTAGATGATAATGAAGGACGAAAAATGGAGAGAAAATGAGATGTAAGCACTTCTTGAAGATTGAGTGATAAATGAATGGCAGCGTCTGGAAATATCAAGAACTTTGCACTCTTATTAGAATAAAACTTGATTGCTCTTTCCTGAATTGCACTCTTATACTAGGAAACTTGAGGTCAACACAAATATTAGTCCGGTTTCACTTCATTTTGATTACCAGCATTCCTGTTGGTTATACACGAACTGCTTCAGAAATAAACCGACCGCCTATGAATGATGAATTTAACTAGAAAAACCTTTTTATTGAACTATTACTTAGTCATCCACATTATTTACAACCGAAATTATATAATTACTACGTGCTATAAAATTGGTGGACTTTTTGCTTTATGTTTTTCATTAGGTTTTGTACAGAGACAGTATCGAACGCTCTTTTATACTGCCTCTTAAAAGTTTGTATCTTAGAGGGGTGTTTTTATACCCTAGTTGAAGTATATAAGGTACCTATACTAAGTTTGTCATTCCGTTGTAACGCATGGAAATAATTTTGGTAAAGCAAAATGGATTGGACACCCACGCATAATATTAAAAGTTATTTTGATTTTTACGTGTCCGTCTGTCCGCACGACAACTCGAGAACGCCGGTACTTAGAGAACTGACGGGGACTTTTTAGAAAAAAAGTAAATTTAAGTTCGAAAATGGGACAAATCGGGTAACTCCTTCGTAGGGTTGCTATACAAAAATTTCGTTTTTCATGACATATTTGGACACTGCCCGAAAATGTGTCAACGTACAGAGCTAAAATTTTGTACAGTATTCATATAAAATTATAATTTCAAAAATGGGCTAAATCGCCATATAAAAATTTACGATTTTTACGTATACTGTGAAAACGATCAGTCCTAGACATTTTTATTGTACTAGAAACTTCTTCAGAATATGAGATCCTATAAAATTAATTATAATCATTTTTTCTGCCCGGCAAACCGTTCTAGAAATATATGCGAAAAACCACTACAAAAGTCAAAATTGCAGAGATGTCTGCCCTTACGAAATTTCATACGGGCATTCATCTAGGGTATCATAAGTATTGGTCTGAGACCGATTCTAGCTTTTTCACTTGTTTTTTTCAGTTTTCTTTTAATATTAGCCCAATATTTTTCGATTGGCCTTAGCTCCGGACAGTTTGGAGGATTCACTTCCTTGGGTACTACGGGTATGCATTGGGTATCGTAGAAATCTCTCACTTTTCTGGCGTAGTGACAAATCACTAAATCTGGTCAAAAGAAAGCTTATGCATCAAGCTTTCTAAAAATGGAAGAAGACGCTTCTGAAGACACTCCTTAACGTACAAATCCTATTGATTGTGCCTATCATCACGAATAGTGATGATTTCTGGCCACACGTTCCTACATATTGCTTTCCAAATTAAGTATTTACGGGGTCATTTGGTGTACTGACGATTCTTACACTTTAGGATCTATTTGCCATATAAAATTTCTACCCTGGAAGCTGGTTGAAGTCCACTTTCACCTAAGTTTCATCATCCATAATGCAGTAGACCAATTTCATTTGGAAATTTTCATACTTGGCTCTTTTCTGGTGCTCTGTTCGGTGTTTTCTGAACATGGAAGCTTCGTATGCCTTCTCTCCTTTTAATTCGATGGACTGTAGCAGATGACGTTCCAGCCTTATGACGACATGTGGGATTTCGTTTAAAATTGTCTACCATTTCTTTGGTAAATTTTTTGACTTCCGAACCTGATATCCTTCCTGACCCGGACTTTCTCTGGACACTATACAAGATTCTCGAAATTTACTGAGGACATTTTGAATGATCGTCTTCGGGATTTTCAACTTTTTAACTAAGCCTCTTTAAGATATATTCGGATTTTCCAAATGCGTGGAAAAAATTTATTTATGACGTTCTTCTTGGCTGCCTTCCATTTTCACTGCATAAGAATTTTGCAATTAATGGCTTGCAATTATAAGTTCACACCATTTTATAGATGCAGTCTTACCAGCGTTCGCTAATTTTGCTTATCTGGTGATGAGTAATGGGAGGAGATAGGTGGTCGTTTTTTTTTCTGAAACAGTCCTTCTTCTAAGGTCTCAACATACTTTAAGGTTTTCATAAAAGAAAATATCTGTAAACCTCAAGTCAACATTTCTATTTGGATTAACCCTTTGCACTCGAGAGGTGACTCTCATTCTCTCACTCACCACATGATTTAATGCTGCAATTCGAGAGGTGACTCTCACTCACCACTTTGTTTGGTGCAGAATTTCTTTGCGTGGCGATAAATTTATTTATGTTTAGTTTCTTTCTTTGAAGTGGGCTCCTAAGCTCTTCCTGTATAATCTTACGAAGATGATATAGAGTGCTTTTCTTTATTTTTTCTGTGGAAGGAATAGAAGGAACAGAATGCTGATCACGTGGTACAAGAATATTCGGAACAAAAATTAATTAAGTAAACAGAAAAGAATAAAAATTTGACAGTTCTGCACAACGCAAAACGTCAATTGGATTTTGAAAGATATGGCAAGCAATTAAATTGTAATTCCTCTGATATCAAAGGCTTGGGAAGTATTTTTCGATAGCGGAAGTGACAGTGATGAATACGCAAGTGATCGTAGAAACATATCTAAAAATTTTGGATTTTGGGAGAACACAGTGCCGCGGTTTGATGAACCAGAAGAAAATATTAGTAGTATTCCACAGCAGCAGCAGCAGCAAGACTCGGAGGCCAAACGAAAAAGGAACGAAATTGCACTGCAGTTAAATATGACTGCAACTAATTAAAAAAAAAACAATATTGTATTTCGAACTTTAATATATATATATATATATAAAATTATACATCTTCTTCTAATCTCATACAAAACATAACAGCCTCCATGGCGAAATATAAAAAAAGAACTATCTATCACATTTTTAACCAAATATAAATTAATTTTTTTTGTAGTTTTTCACAAGAGTCTCAAAGAGATTTAAAAACTTATCAGTTCTAGGCATTTTGTCTTGATGCCGTTCCGCCCTAGCAGTATCAGGCTCATCAGCTTTTCTCAGTCTTGATTTTGAAATTGTGGTATCATTATTACATCGTCAAAATCGTAATCCGTAAACCGGGTGATATTCGCTTCATATACATTAATTAAACATTTGATATCCCCCGGAGACCATCTAATGAAATTGTCAACTTCTGAAAATAAAATATACCGTTTTAATTACAAAATTAAATCAATTGTTTTCATACCTCTGCTATTACTGCCTTCCATTTTCTTGATAGGTGCTTGCCATTTGACGTTTGTCAAATTGTATTCCGTTTATTCTATCTAAGGAGATAGTTTAAAAAGAATACGTTCAGAATATACCACTGCGAATAAAGAAACACAGAATGGAATAAACGGAATATTCCGAATGGATAAATAAATAAACACTTTTGGTGCGTTCTGAATATTCGGAATGAATAAAGAAAAGCACTCATAATCACTCCTTTCAAGAGGTTAGAAATTCAACAAAAGCGCTACAAAACTACTCGAGTTGCTGGTTCGTCCTCGTGAAAATGGCCTCAAGCGCAAAGGATTAAATTTAAGTAGAGGAAGGCGATAGCCGAACAGATCCAAAATGTAATCCACTGAACCCGCCGAGACGTTTTATTGTTCAGTGAACTTAATTAATTCATTCCAAGCCAGTAACATTTCTTTCTTGACCACATTAAATTTCACAACAATTACTTGAGCCATAGCTGAATAATACTTAACTTCTCCATTTGATACAATCGATACAATTCCTCAACATGCCATACTTCAACATCGGTAAGTAAGAAGTAAACAAACCTTTAAAAAATAAGATCATCACAACACAATCTACAGACATGGCAGCACTTTTTCCGTTTTTTGTTTTTTGTTTTTTACACCTTGCACAAAGTTCATAGTACGTTTACGACTCTTCTTGTTATAAATCGAAGAAGAAGAAAAAAAAACAATAAACTGAAATCAAGCATTGCAGAGTGGCTGTATTCTTCGTATTTCTTTAGTGTGTAGTTCTACAACATCTTCTACATAGTTATACTACCAACACAATATATATATATATATATATATCAATGCCGCTCCAATCGAGGAGCCTTGCAACAAAAACAGTCATACATCAAGCCGCATACCTGACATTTTCCCGTTTATCTGATTCTGTTTACTACGAAGTCCGACTGGAGAGTTACGTTCTTGTTGATTACTTTTACGCACAAGCCTGACGCGAGACTCTAAAATGGAAGTCTTCTCTCAAACTGATTCAATCCAAAAGTGGTGGTGGTGGTGGTGGTGCTGTTGGAGTCTCTAGCTATATGGCTGGGTTGGGGCACTCACTTAATGCTTCAAATCCAGCGACGACCAGCATAGGTTGGTTGGCTTCATTTACGATCTTTGGAAGACCTTAAATGGTACAAAAAAGGCAAACAGCCAAGACGGCGGCACGGCTTTTTACACCACTCTGGGTCTAGTTATGCGAGTTAACTGTGACCCAGCGTGTATACAGCATACTGCTGCATTTGTTCGAATCATATTGCTTGCAAAGTTCGAGTTCGAGGATTTTCTTTCATGATGATGCACCACAACACAAGCCCCACGAACACAGTGGCTATAGGCTATGCCCAAGCCTAGCAGTTTCATTTTAGTTTTATTTCTTCAGTTGTTGCAGCAGCCATTCATTTCGTGTCGTTCTTATCTTCATTCCTTTTCCAGATAATCATTTGATTTGTGTCTGAGCCTGCTGCAGCATGAACAAATATTTTGATGATGGATTAAATTTCTTTATGGACGTTCAACAAAGCTCTTATAGAAAAAGTTATGAGTGCTTTACGAATGGTAAACAACAACAAAACCAACTCATTCTAATCGAACATGAGTCAAAATGTTGTCGTACGTTGCTAAAATCATTCTCTCTCTTTACTTCTGGTTTTAAATTTTTGCTGCTTCAGAAGCAGAACAGAAGCCCCCCGGTTGACTCAGCAAAAGTGATTCATGCGATTTTAATCTATAAATTGAATTTCTCTAAGATTATAACTGTAAAATATTGAAATGAGCAGGATAATATTTGCTGATGTGATCATTTTTAAGTCTTTAATTCCTTCTTCTTTTTTTTTTATTTTTGTTTCTTCTTTTTATCAAAAGATTGATGTTAGTTAGCAATCACAAAAAATTAATCGTGTTTGGAAAGAATACAATTTTTCGTGACTATGCTATGGTAGCAGATGAGTGAGTGGATTGGACGTAAAATGTAGACTATCAGCCGAAGATGATAGCTCACTCCGTGGCAGTGCTGTCGTTTGTACTCCGTAAACTAATAGCGTACTCCGGTACTACTCCTTTTATAAAAGTACTCCGCTTTTCATTTCTTCGCACTTAAAACTCCTATATATATATATGTTGTTAGCAAATAATCTAAAAGGTTTTATTCCCCTTCATTTAAGACTATACATTCGTAGTACATTGTAGTAATAAAATCTATTAACGAGTCCGGTTCGAAGGTTGGTTTGGTAATAAAAAGGTATTTAGTGATTTAATTTAACTATATCATTTGTTTACTTTAATTCAAGTGTTGTAAAATCGTTGATTTTTTGTAATAAAACAATATAAAATTTGTGAATTGTGACACAAAGGAAAAACTTGAGAATAGTTCCCAATTTTCAAAATACGAAATTCAAGGAACTTACCGCTAACTCCATCTTTGTGGCTAATTTTAGGGACGGCGACGATTAAGATTGTCTTCTTTTGTGAAAAAAAAACTAAGGAAATATTTCATAAGTAAAGCTGATTTTGCATTTTTTTTTAAATTTTTTTAAAATATTATATAGAATGTAGACCCCCGACAATTTAAGATAAGAACAGTTTAGTTTGCATGATCTGATTGAGATAGGCGTTTTGACTTCTTGTGGAAAATTCCACAGAAACGGTGGTATTTGATTAAAGAGCACAAATTTTGCAAAATTGAGAAGACAAAGAATTATTTCCTTGGTGAAAAATTCTTACGGGATGAAGGATAACAAAATAGATTTGTATGACATTTTTTTCTAAAAAACCAGACCTCAAACGAAAAAAAGAAATTCTCGTCTCCAAACACATTGATATCCCAATTTAAAAATTTAACCATTTACTAACAACATTATGAGCCTTAATTTAAAAATACAGCAAGGAAAAATTAAGGGAATGTATTTGAAGATATTCAAGGTTAAAAGATATATTAATTATTCTTAATTTTTTCTTCTTCTAAAAGGCATTTCTTTTTATAATTTTCCCTCAAGGATTGTACTTTCATCTTTAAAATAACCTAAAGGTCACATGTCTCAAGGGGTTTTTCGCGTATATTTCTAGAACGGTTCTACGGACAGAAAATATGATTACAACCAATTTTATAGGATTTCATATTCTGAAGAAGTTTTCAGTACATGAAAACTATATAGGACTGATCGTTTTCACAGTATACGTAAAAATACTAAGTTGTTATATGGTAACACCAAGAAGAGATTGTCCATTTTTGAAAATATATTAACAATTTTTAGAAAGCACTATATACTAAATTGCTGCACTCTACGTCGACGCATTCTCAGGCAATGCCAAAATATATACATAGTGGAAAGCATGGCAACCCTACGAAGGAGTTACCCGATTTGTCGGGCTTCGAACTTAATTTTACGTTTCTTTGTAAAGGTCCATTTGCAAAATATCAGCTCTCTGTACACACGTTCTTGTGTTATCGTGAGGATGGACGAACGGACGGACAGACGGACGGACAGTCATGCAAAAAATCAAAATAACTTTTAATTTTATGCAAGATGTGCTCTATCAGAATTATTTGTGTGCATTACTGATTCAAATATTGTAAAAGATTTTAAATGCAGAGATGCAGAAAATTTAAAGCGACTGAAGTTGTTAGTACAATTTTGCATGATGACTGTATTAAAATCCTTACAAATATTATGAAAATTCAAAAGTTTTCAATAATTAAATAAATAAACTAATGATCGAGTTTATGTATTTTATTAGTATACACCTGTATTGGTTTGGTTCATGTACATAGTTATGCTTTACTCAAAAATAGCTTTTCATGATAGAACCTTTTTACTTCATACAAGTATGATTTGAATCAAAACAATTAATTAATTAATCTTTTAAATCAACAGCTGTCAACTAAACTTAAGAAATTCTTACTACTGAAAAAAAAATTTATAGGTAAATTTTAAAATAATAACCAGTTGTTTCTATATAAAAGCAATATAAATAATGTTATAATGGAGACATATAAAGATTTATTTAAAAATCTAATTATAAATCATTTTAATGAAAATGGGTTTTATGCACATTAATATGATTTCTGGACATCCCATTCTAATTAATTTGAATTCATTAAATTTCGTAGTCGTGTACCTACTCCGTTTTTTCCGAAAGTACTCCGCTTTGGCAGCAAATTTTACTACTCTTGAAATTTTCCAAACGACAGCACTGCTCCGTGCCAAGCGGCCGACACGTTAGCACGCCACAGCTAATGATTGAGAGTGTGGGGTGAGTTCTACGAAAACCTGCCGCTGTTACGCACCATTATATATAAAAAAAAAAAATCGTGCCTGACCAGAAGAATCATCGTCACATCATGCAGTCCTGAAGGGGCTGCTTCACATTACTTACCTTGTAGATCTAGTGAGGAGCTGGTGTTCCGTCCGTCATCAGATACCAATTCCCCAGTCACCCGAGCCGAGTGATATTGTGGGCATCGAATTGAACAATGTCCCTAGTAATTAATTAGTGAACCTCTAAAAACAAACATAGGAGCGGACCTATTCGAGTGAAGGAGAAAAACCAAATTACATAACCATCACTATATAAACGGAGTTTATTGACAATCTATATTTGGCCTTTACTAATAGCACTAAAGGCCTAAACACAGTTGAGACGGCAGGCGGCATAGACAATTGCAGTAATAGGAACAATTTTTACCAGGAACATTTTATGAAGCGGGTTGCCATATATGACATAAGCGACAAAACAACGACAAATTGTTGTCATTTGTCGACAAAAGTATGTAACTTATATGTTTTGAAACTGTGTTCAGAGTTGACACCAATTTCCACATTATATTTTACATAAACAATATTTAAGATTGCCAAAGTAATTTTAATAAATTCTGTGACAATTGATCCAGTTATATTTATGATACCTTATTATTAGCATTTGTGACAAATGTAATACAGGGTGATTGAGATCAAGATACCTTCCGGTATCCCACACGATTCCTTGAAGTAAGCTGATCAAAAAACTGTTCCACATACACCCCCTAGAAACCTTCCTTTACGAGTTGTGGCTAGTTGAAGATTTCACCAATATTCGTGAATCCTGATGGGAATAAATAAATGAGTATAACTTTTGAGCCACCCTATAGATTTTGGTTATTATTGGCTTATTAAATAGACAAGAATAGTAGCTGTCGAAAATTGTATTACTCTGCATTTTTCAATTAAGCATCTTTAAATTATTTTCAAATATTTCCAAAACTTTGATTTTTTTTACACACAATTTTCATAAATACCGTTATTTATTTCAAAAACTTTCTTCCCAAATTTATTGCTTCTTATTAATGCCCCTACTACCCTTTATCTCTGGAAAAAAACGCATGCCAATGACTGTATTAGTTTTAGCACTGGAGGTTTATTGGCACATTCAAGCCAGATCATAAAATTGCATACAAGCAATACTCACAGGTAGGTACGTAGGG
Source organism: Dioctria linearis (assembly GCA_963930735.1). Classification (NCBI taxonomy): domain Eukaryota; kingdom Metazoa; phylum Arthropoda; class Insecta; order Diptera; family Asilidae; genus Dioctria; species Dioctria linearis. The sequence continues at coordinate 11,177,753 of OZ005742.1, read as the reverse complement.
TCTTTTATGACTGGAACCACAATTACTTTGGTTATAATTTTCTGATAATTTTTACTTTATTAATTTAAACTATAAAAACCTATAAAATATGCTGAAAGTGATGTCCTCCCTGGTCTATAGATAATTGTGCCCTACGAAGTAATGAGTGTCTGACAAACTTTTATTTTATAGCTCCTCTGATGATGTCCTTCTAAAATGGCGTGAGGATTCACTGAAGCCCAGGTGTGCAAATTATGAGTATTTACTACTCCATCCCTGGTGAAAGTAGCTTCATCTGTAAACAATACTTTTGATGGGAATGCTGGCTCTTTTTCAATTATTTATGATCCGGCTTGAATGTGCCAATAAACCTCCAGTGCTAAAACTAATACAGGTATTGGCACGCGTTTTTTTTTCCACAGATAAAGGGTAGTAGGGGCATTAATAACAAGCAATAAATTTGGGAAGAAAGTTTTTGAAATAAATAACGGTATTTATGAAATTTGTGTGTAAAAAAAAATCAAATTTTTGGAAATATTTGAGAATAATTTAAAGATGCTTAATTAACAAATACAGAGAGAATACACTTTTCGACAGCTACTATTCTTGGCTAATTAATAGTCTAACAATAACCAAAATCTATAGGGTGGTTCAAAAGTTATACTCATTTATTTCCATCAGGGTTCACGAATATTAGCGAAATCTTCAACTGGCCACAACTCCTAAAGGAAGATGGATGGTTTCTGGGGGGGGGGGGGGGGGGGGTGTATGCGGAACAGTTTTTTAATCAGCTTGCCTCAAGGAATCGCGTGGTATACGGGAAGGTATCTTGATCTGAATCACCCTGTATATGGCATTAAATTTTATCAAGCTACAATATAGTAAATAGAATATACACGGTGTCCCGGAAGTCGACGTCAGGCCGGAATCGGGTGATAGGCCAAATCATAATAGTTACCAGAAAAATATAAAAAAAAATCTATGTCAAGTAGAAAATGTACACCCTGTGATAGTTTTCCAGCTCTTTTTGCTACAAATCTTTACATTTTTTCAATTCTATTCGTTGCTATCTGTTGCTTTAAATTCTAAGCCAACTGTTCCAGCTTGGAAGAAAATGTCATATTTTGCCGATCCAATAATAGAAAATTAATATTTCACCCAACTTTAACTGACTGTAATGAAATAAAATGTACTACGCCAGTTTGGCAAGTAGCTTTAAAAGTTGACGCATTTAATGAGGATTCTAAAAGCGTATAACACTTGCTACATTATTTCTTAGATTACGGGAAAAAAATGTTTTCTTGAAGAAACCCAGTTTCGAAAAATTCCTTTTTACCTACGATTCTAGTGTACCCAAAACTCGCCTTAAGACCGTAACTTCAGATTCTAGTTTGAGTTAGACGGAGAGTCGTTCCATGAACTGTGAGTGAAACTAATGAGTCAGATACGGAAAAAGTCATTTTATGAAGTGTGAGCGAGACGTAGAGTGACGCCACTTTTTGAGTATTGGCAGATCAGACGTTACGCTCCTTCGTTTAGTATGCATCTTTTCGTATTCGTTGGTATTATTTCGAACACGACTTTCAGTTTCGTTTATTGGACTTGTTTCGATCCCTTTACGACTGTCGTGTGATCGTGGTGTAGTGCCACTAGACAGGAATATGCCAACATGCACTTCATTTATGAGGAATGTATCCAAATAATTAGTGCAAAATGTGATATTTTCTTCCAAGCTGGAGCAATTGGCTTCGAATTTAAAGCAACCGGTTACATAAGCACTATTCGGGATAACATAAGAAAAATAAAATTGAAAAAATTTAAAGATTTATAGCAAAAGGATCTGGAAAACCATCACAAGTTGTACATTTTCTCGAAAAAAGAATAAATGTCCATAATTTAAAAAATACATGACTTGATTGGTGATCACCCGATTCCGGTTTATTGTCGACTTCCGGGACACCCTGTATGTAACCGAAGCTTTAAATAAATACTCAAATTTTCGAAAAAAGTTTTATTATTAAATCAATTTTATTAAATCTATTAAATTACTATTTATGACTGCACTAATGGATTTCTTAATTACAACGTACACTGTAAAAAGGCACAAAGTGTTGCCACAAAGTTTAGGAGAAAAATCCCTATAAATTTAGGGAATATTGCCTAAAATGTATGGAATATTCCCTACATTTTTAGGAGTGACCTAGGGGTGAGATGAACAAATAGTGAAATTAATGATAAGTTAATACATAGACTCTAAACCTGATTAATATGAGGAAAGAAATGTGCATATACAAATCCTCTCTACTTATTTAGTGTTCAGCAGCAATTAAGCACAAGACCTGAAAGAAAGTTAGAATAATATATATACATATACGAGGGTCGTTTGAAAAGTCCGTGCAAAAATAAAAACTACTTAATTTTTTGGGGTAAACCTTTTTTATTTTTCAACATAGTCTCCTTTTAGGCTTATACACTTCGTCCAACGCTGCTCTAGTTTGTTGATCCCTTCCGAATAATAGGATTTGTCCAAGTCTGAAAAAAAGCCTTTCGTTTCTGCAATCACCTCCTCGTTTGAATAAAATCTTTTTCCCGCCGCCAGTAGTCCGAGAGAGCCAAGTCTGGAGAATAGGGGGGATGTGAAACGAGTTGGAACCCTATTTCCATTAATTTTGCGACCACAGCTGCTAAGGAGTGAGCTGGCGCGTTGTCGTGATGGAAAAGAACTCTTTTGTGGGCCAATCGTGGGCGTTTTTCTTGCAGCTCGGTTTTCAAACGGTCCAATAACGATGAATAACATGCACCTGTAATAGTTTTACCCATTTCCAGATAGTTGATGAGGATTATTCCTTGCGAATCCCAAAAGACAGTCGCCATAATCTTTCCGGGCGAAGGAACGCTCTTCGCCTTTTTTGGTGCAGATTCCCCCTTGGTAACCCATTGTTTAGATTGTTCTTTGGTCTCAGGAGTGTAGTGATGTATCCATGTTTCACAGTGACGAAACGATGCTTAAAGTCCTGCGGATTCTTCTGGAACAGCTGCAAACCGTCCTTGCAACACTTCACGCGATTTCGTTTTTCGTCAAGCGTGAGCAATCGCGGCACCCATCTTGCGGATGGCTTTGTCATGTCCAAATGTTGATGCAAAATATTATATACCCGTTTATTTGAGATGCCCACAGCACTAGCAATCTCACGCACCTTCAATCTTCTGTCATTCATCACCATATCATGGATTTTATCAATGATTTCTGGAGTAGTAACCTCAACAGGGCGTCCTGAACGTTCAGCGTCACTTGTGCTCATATGGCCACTCCGAAAATTAATTTTGAAACCACTTATAAACTGTTCTAATCGAAGGTGCAGAGACACCATAATGTTTATCAAGCTTCTCTTTAGTCTCCTGAGGCGTTTTGCCTTTCATAAAGTAGTGTTTAATCAACACACGAAATTCTTTTTCGTCCATTTTTTGAAAATCACTCGACTTCCTCGATTCAAACGAATACCAAACACAAAGAAATAGACCGATCTGGCTGAAACTTGGTTTGTGTTCTTCCAAGAGATGCTACTAACTAAACATTACCTCGATACGCGCCAGTAGTGCCATCTCTCTGACTTTGCACGGACTTTTCAAACGACCCTCGTATATATATATATATATATGCAAAGAATAATAAATATTCAACGCACATATATAGAATTTGTTGTACTTAATACAAACTAGAGAGTGATCACGCACTCATTAAGTATCAAAAACCACTGATGATGCTCTGTGGTTAGAGCAGAAAACGCTTCGGTAACGCCAATTAAGCAGCCTACACTGCAGAAATGCAATATAGCATATTGCAAGAATAGGGTAAAAATCGGCGGAGGCATAGACGTTAAATATGCTGAAAGCCTACTCATGTTAAGTGCCACCATCATTACATTTACCGGGACATAATGAAGATGAACTTAACACACAAAATTCTAAAGGAAATTCAAATACAACAACATAGAATAATAATAAAAATAAAAAGAACTACAAGTTTCCAAAATGATATAGCATAACTTAATGCACACCTAAAATAAAATAATAAGAAAAAGAAGAGAGAAGAAAAACAAGTAGAAAACCAAGCAAACAATTTAACCATAATTTATTAATTTAATTTAAACCTATTGATTGATCTTATAAAATATATATTTATTTGTGAAAAACAATCTACATAGCTTGCATACTCACCCACTATATAGAAGAGCACATCAACACTAGACGAACACACAGTCACGCTCCCGATCATCCATAACAAAAGACACCGCACATTACTCACTGATCCACAAAACACCAACAAACACAGAAATCCTTGCAGCCAAGAGCAATAAAAATAACAAATTTGTTCAAGCAGCACAATGTCTTGAGACAAACAACAGAAAAAACAAGAAACAGACAACATCCGAAGCTGATGGTGCAGAAAAAATATTAGTAAGATACTAAAGTTCCACGGTGGGTAAACTACCCCATACAATGATGGAAGTTAGTGTACCTTCCTATTGTACACCGCTTCGCCAACCATCGGCCTTAGCTATATGTATCCTAGATATATCTAGTGATGTGTACAGCTAAAGGCACAAGGCATGATTGATTGATTGATTTAAGAGGTTTGGGAGCCCTTTCAGGTCCCCCGAACGAAGGCCAAGTCAAGGCCCATTGTTCACCCTCCAGAAACATGAGCGATCGCTCATAGGTCCCAACCGAACGCTCTTATAAATTTCAGTATTGGCTCCCAGCCCTCCTTGCCGGCATCATGTAACTCTTCCAGGAGGTGTGAACCAAGATTTCTGTAACGTATTCCTGAGAGTGCCGGGCAGTGACATAGAAAGTGGGTCACTGTTTCGGACTCCTATCCACAACCCCTGCATATAGGATCATCAACAAGTCTCATCCTGTGAAGGTGGCCCCTGAGAGAGGAATGCCCAGTGAGAATGGACACCAGAGTTCTCAGGATTGGCTTGTTGAGTTTTAGGAGCTTATTCGTTTGATTTGAGTTTGGTATACCCCACAGTTCCTTTGTTGTCCTACCCGTGGGATCTTCTAATCAAGGGCGACTGTGTTGGCGGTCAGCCCAGCTTGAAATGATTGAGACAAGGTGGACACTCAGCCCTCCAAATTTTTGCAAATATTTTCAATAAATTTCAGTCTGTTAAGACTTCGTATACTTACTGACTGTCAAAGGACATAGAGATGAAAAGGTATCTCTCCATCGTATTTTGTTTTGTGTGGACAGCTTTTTAGCTATAATTAAATATTGTCCCTAAATAAAAGGTTTCCCTCCACGTCATTCAACCATTTCTAATTTTCTATTTTTTTATTTCCTACATCTTTTTTGTCCTGACTTGACTGAGTATTTTAGGGGGCCATTTGTTGGATATTCTTGAATCCGATTTCTGCAAATCATTTGGAATATCGTTTACTCTTGCAAAGATTTAATAGAATTTCTTATTTCTTATTTCGAACGTTGAGAAAATACTTTTTACCAGCTGAAATATTCCTTCGCACCTCACAGCTTGGAATATTCAATCATTTCTATATTAACCTATGTTCAAATAGAATAATATATATATGAAAAAAAAACAACCCTACGTAATTCCAATATAGTATGTCACCAACCCTAACTTACTGGGTATCGATTAATTAGACAAATTCTGGGGGCAACTAGCTCTTACAATCTTGTGGAAGTCGAGTCGAAATTACTTGTTAAATTTATAATATAATTTCGTATCTAATTATGGGTTTTATTAACATTATTTAAAGTCGCATTGATCTGTGGCGGTGCGTCTGTGTCGGATCCTACATATCCAAACACCTTATAAACCACACTTTGTAAACCTAGCAAAATTAATTTCGAAATTCGCGTCTAGCAGCATTTTGTTGAACGCAGAAAATCTTACCAAGGTAGGCTTTTTGATGTTGTGTAAAGGCCGAAATACAATGATGCCGACACGACATTTACGACGACAAATTAAATGTTGACCTAATGGTAATACCATGTTGCTGTACACAATGGCGCCGACCGATTTTGTCACCGTAACCAGAGTTGGGATTAATTCAACTTTTGTCGTCGTTGTCGTCGTAATTTGATTTTGACAGCTGAGAGGAATGAGCAAAAAATTTATTTAGATTAGCAATTAATTAATTTAGTGAGGGAAATGAAGTATTTTTATGCTAAAAGAAATCCTCAATATCGAAATACATATTTAAAAGAAAAAAAAATAAAGAAGAAATTGGAGAAAATTTGAAAATAAGTGATAGATGATATTTTGTAATCCACATCGGCGTTAATCATTGTTTATTACACCTTTACAATTTTTTTTTATATCTTTCTCATTTTGTTAATAAATTTCAACAAATAATTTTACCACCTACATATTTTGATATGCCAACGAACATAAGAATGTCGGTGTCATTGTGTTAGTTCGTCGACATTTACGATGACAGTGTCGTTGCGTTTGGCCTTAAGTAATGGCAGAAACACATCCAGGCCTCGAGGCTTCCTTGAGGCGTTGTCAATACTTCCAACACGGATTTTTGAATGATGCAACATAAAACCATACAACCTAGCCGCAAAGCGCGCTTTGCTCAATGTTGGAAATTTTTTGTCTCTCAGGCCTACTTCTGTCAACAGATATACTATCAAAATTAAAATGACAGCCGCGAGCCCGGTGGTATCATTTTGCTTTCAATTCTCTGAGGAAAGGCATAAGACGAGCTGTGAGGACGCCTGAGAGAGGCCAGGCCTGAGGCTTGCTTGAATGTGTTTCTGCCTTAAGAAGAATCAAAATTGTATTTAGTCTGATGACAACGTTCATTTGAAGCAGGTACAAAAAAAAATCACCTCTATCGTACCGGCGCAATCCATCTCTATTCACCAGAGTAAGAACCTTTCTTTAATATTATAGATCTTGCTGGCATTCGCAACTGAGGAAGAGACATCTCAGAAGATTTCCGCATTCCTCATGAATTTCATTGAGCAAATATTTCGTTATTCTTAGTCTAGGTATAGAGGTACTATCAAGAGGATTGGTGTAACCTTATTACGTAGGTTGTCACATCTACAAGATTTATCTTATTACTTTCACCGGTAGCTGCGGTCAAAAGATGGTCCCAAGCATCACATTTCAGATTCACTACTCATCCATTTGAGGAATAATTTGTGGGTAACCTACATATGTCAAAAGGTTACCACTAACAATTGCGACATTTATTCATGGACAAAGTATTTCAAGAGGTTGGCACAAATTCTATTCAATAAGTTCGTTAACCAAATCAGAATTATTCAAGACACTTGTCAGCTTCGCCAGGTCAAGAAGGATACCGACCGCAGAAAGTCGTGGCCGCCAGGTTTTCATATTATGGGCGACTAGGTTCTAGGTCAAGAATGTATTTCAGTCTTTCAAGCCCTCAGTTACTGTGTGAAATAACTCTACCATCTACACAGAAGCGATTCGATTAGAGCAGCAGAGTACTCCCCGCCACCAAGTCGTCATAAGGGCGAATAGGTTCTAGAGTGCAGCAGCTTCAAACGATTTCCTTGAAGCAGTTACTTCCTCTTAAGGACGTAGTAATTGGGAAGATTTGCCATGGTAGGCATCAGGGGCGAATTTCCCGTCGCGCCCTCTGTAAACCCAGACGTTAACGTTTAAAAATTCCAAATGTGTCCATAGCACCCGGCAAAAAAAATTACTCGTATGGAGATTACGAATATTAAAAGTTTGAATTGTCTAACTGGATCTTTGCTAACTGTTTACTCCAAGTTCAAGCGAATCATTTTCATTTTACTCCACTAGAGACTACATATAAGTATTAGTACTGGCTTATTTGGTATTTTCACTGCCACTAGTATTAGTTTTCGTACATGGTGAAGAAGAGGAATAATCGTTCCCGGGATCCATGATATTACCACCGCCCCCCAGCCGCAGGCGTGTTTTACAAAGAATAGGAGGCGGCAATCTTCCATAGGGCTAGGGCAGCCAAGTTATCAAATGCGTCCCTGACGGTAACCCTTAGAAACCCCAAAAATCAACTGCCAAGGATTATGTAATTATGTGTTAATTTGGCAGGAGCCCAATCATGAATGTCCTTGAAAAATTCAAAAACGTTAAGCAAATTTTGTACTGATTTTAAATAAGAAAACTGTTAAATCTCTTCAAAGGGACCTGTAAGCTGTCTACTGAGTATAAAGGAAAGTTAGCATTTAATATAATATACACCTCCATGAAAACATTACAATTCTCCAAAATCCTTAATGACATCATTAACCAGCAACGATTCATACAAAAGAAACCGAATTGTAGCTTACCGTTTGACAACCCTCACAGAAACTTTTCTCAGAAAATCTCGATTTGCGATGAAGTCCTTTATAAACAAATATCACGAGTCGGCAATAACAAAATTGACAGGACATACGAGTAAGAGTAGTACTCAGAATTGCTTTTATCTGCGCTAAGTAACGGTGCCTGGTTCTCTCTCAAGGTATTTTCCACTTGTGAACTGAATCACATCAAAGTAGAAAAGTGGGCGCTCATTTCGAAGGTTCGTCTTCTCCGCAATGTTGATGAATCTTTTGAGATTAATTTGCTTTTAAAGCGGAAAAATATTAATGAAGGACTTTCAATTTTACTGGTATATACATAGCCGGTCTTGATAAATGATGTGTTGTCGAATTGCCCTATTTATTTTTCACCTGGTTTCAAGATTATTTTTCTATTTGAGCGAACACGAAAAGAGAAACCTTTAGAGATTTGAAAAAAAAACTGTTTTTATCTGTTTCTTAGATGACATCAATAGATTCGACAGTATGAACGTTGGTTTGGCACATACATACGCATTACTACTTGCGGAAGGCTTACTATTTGAACATTTCCAAGAACTTTCTTTCATATCTGTGTTTGTAAATTTATGGCCTTGATGAGATTATGGGTATTCACTTTCGGAACCTTCAATATACATTATTGCCTGAACTCTGAAAAATAACATGCATCATCAATATGTACTGAGCAACCAACTATGGTATGTGCTCCTATAAAATGATTGGTGAGCGACTTGGTTGGTTAAAGATGGAATTGAAAAGTTATAAAATGCTCCGATCACTTAGAGGGTCTAATCTGCTCAGCCTCCCATCTCCTTAAAGCAGGTCTGTCCTCTTGAGCAGGTTTAAGGCCGAAAAACCCCGACGACGCGACGTGGTAACGTTGATCGTAGGGGTAGCGATACGTACATTTTGTTTTTGTAAGTGTGGGTTGTTACAAAATCAACACTTATGTACCGCTTCCGTTACCGTCATCCCTACCAAAAATGTTTCAGCCTTCGCATTTTGCGATGCTAAACGCCGAGCATTCACACTAAACGATGGACCAACCTAATCACTTGCAGGTGTACGGCACTGATTCTTGATGGTCCAATTAGGAAGTTCACGAACTATATCTTGGGGTTCGGAAGAAGCAATGTAGACTGCGGTCGGCATTTTTATTGGCCACGACCCGGTTCAAGCTGATTTAAGAAAGATGGGAATTGTTGACAGCCCTGAGTGTCTGTCCTGACTGGGAGGAGAGCCTGATATAACCGAACACTTTCTGTACGCTTATCCGGCCTTTGCTCGGTGCAAGATGGATGCTATTTCATCTGCCCTCATATCTCCGGATGAGCTGAAAAGCTTACCTCTCCTGGATCTGATGTGCTTCATTAAGAGAATAGGAAGGTATCGGTGAACAATATTTTGTTGCTAACAGATTAGCCTCAGATCGCCAGATCAACCTTCCACCTTGAAATAAATGAAAACTCACCAGGGTCCAGCTGTGATTTACCAAAGGTTGCCATTTTACGCTTAGCTATCGCCATACAAAAGACATGAAAAGCAGTCCTATTATCCTCCACACAGTCTGCAGGTAGAAATAGAGATAACGCCAATAATTACAAGGTATTTCCTCAGATGACAGTGGCCAGTAATCAGAGCAGTAATTGAGCAGTTCGCACGCCTGTAAATGAGCCTTGCCAAGCAAGTTCATCAGTTTTCTCGTTGTCAGCAAATCTTGCTGCCCCGGGATCTAAATCAGGCTAACCCGATTGGATCTACTCAATTTTTCAAGGGCGCTTTGGCATTCCCACTCAATTTTACCGCGGATGATCAAACAGCTCTAAATTCTACCTGACTTTTGTTTCTAAAAGCTCTATTTAGATTCTCATAAGCACAGACCACTATGGACTAAACCTCACCCTAAAACACTCAGAAATGTTTCAAACCTGTGCAGCGCTCCACGCCCAGGCTCTGACACCCAGATCAGTTTTGGACTCATCCGTATACTAGACGAGTCCTCGGCTGGGAATAGTCGGAAATTTCCAGGTTTCTCGATATTTTAACACTATACATATTGGGTGAATGAAACGACATGAGTTTCGCTGGCATATGAGGTTTAATGCCATAGGTTAGGTTAGGTTAAGAGTAGGGGGGCTTGACCACCAAGACTAGGCGGACACCGCGATATCAGAAAGTGGACTGCCCACTTTTCATACAACTTTAGGCCCGACAACTTCAGACATGAGAGATATCTTAAACCATGCATTATGATACTCTGAACATGTTTTATTAATAATGCTTATTTCAATTAAGCGGGGAACAGTTTTGGCGATCGGATGTAGCTTGAGCGACTTTCTTGGGTGAAAAAGTGGACTTTTCTATTTGTCGTGATTGATTGTGCGGTATCGGTGAGTCGTTGAAAATGACTACCTATAAGAAAAATTTTCACAACTGAGCACTAATAGCTATGGAAGATACAAAAATATATGCTAAATGTAGTGGCTGGGGTGCATGTGACGCAAGTGCATGCAAATGAGTTTTCCGGCGGCAAAACCGTCCCGAAAAGTTTTCTGAATCGGGAAAAATATACACCACCCGATGGTACTCGGCGAGACTTTTAATTTTATATGCAACATGCTGTATTAGATCCACCTGCCCCCCTGACGGGTATGCAGAGAAAAAATTTCTTCTACGAATTATGGCTGGTAATGAGCTGAGGCGAACAGTGAAACCCGTTTCAGATCGGATATAACCCTACCGAGTTAGAGTTGATATAAGGTGCGAAAAATCTAGTACCTCAGTTCGAATAAACAACAGGGAAATACTAAAAAAGTGAATATGGGGATGGCTATAAATAGCTATTTATAATTCCGAGTATAGGAGTGTGGGTACTCAAACTTCTTTTCAGGACCTAACGAATTCGGTTCTGTACTAGATTTTACAAAATATTGTAGATCAAACTTTGACTCAGCTTTCCCCTCTATATAGAAATAAACATTTTTAATAAAAAAATTTCAGAGCATCAGAATGCATTAAGTGACATCTCTCATGTCTGGAGGTGTCGAGCCTAAAATGGGCATTCCCCTTTCCTCGATTTTATCAAGAATTCCGGCCACATACATTCTTTACCAGGACTACCTGCCGCACCTTCCGCCTTCATGTACAGAGGTGTGAGGTTCATCAGGGTTTCTATTGTCGCAGACTGTGCTGTGGCCATTACCTCACTTACGCCGTAAATGATTTTTCTGACCCAGAATTTGCAGCATTAGATCTAATTTGACTTATTTGTATGGAAAGAGGCTGATTTCACCCTCATAAGTCATAACTATAGCTAGGGTAGGGATAGGGACTAAGCATTTTGTTGAAATAAAATGAACTCCCATTTACGCATGCGAGAAAGCGATTTATCTAGGTTCTGATTTTGGGAAAATTAATTTAGGGTTTAATATGGAATAATAGCTGGTATAGGTATAGTAATTTCGATGAAATATGGTGAATATACTATTTTCAGCTAGAAGAAGCGATTTAGGGAGTTCTTCAGGGTTCTCAGGAGAGCTGTAAAATTCAAGTACCAATTCCCAGTACTAAGCCTCTTGTACTGAAATTAAAATTTTACAGTCCCATTCCCGGAATGGCAAGTAATACTTTAAAATACCGGAAAGTAATTGAATTTGCGATTCCAATACAAAAATACCTACAAATTTCCAAAAGTATTTGGCTATTACTATATAATTCCTGTCAATTCTTTTCAAATACTTTGAAATACTTTCAATTACTTTTCAGTACTTTGACAATTTCAGTATTAAACATGAATTATGAAATGCGCTAGATCAATTGTCTTTTTAATTTTGTTGTAAAAAGAAACTTTTCCCCGTTTCGATGTTCTCGAGGTGCAATAAAATTAAGTAGTTTGGAGAAGTATGTTTGCTTTAATAAAAAAATTGTAGGCCAGTCACACACAGTAGTCACACTCTAGGAAAATATTTACTGTTTGCTATTTTTTTCATATTTAAATTTGCAATTACATAAAAATCAATAGTTAAACTTAGTTAAATGCACTTTATTTTAGTAGAATGGCTCATCATTCTCAGTTGTTAAACCTAATTTTTTTGGCAGTTCTTTCTAACTACTTTTGCAAAGTAAAATTTACAATTCCAGTTAACCTTTTTTCTCTGGGTGTATTAAAACCATTTCAATTAATTTTTAATTTTCCCAAAATTCCAGTTTGCCTTAGTTTAGATAATTTTTCAAAAGAAAAATCACTAAGAGTCTGTCTTTTAGGATGGTTGATTAAGCTCGCTAAAGAAAATAGTTGCTCTACTGTGCCTGATGAAGGAAATGATGTATTGTACTTAAGTGCAGCTTGTTTAAGTCGCAGATACTTGTTCCAAATACCCACTTCAGTGTCCGGATATACATATATGGGTAATTTTGTCTCATATGTGTTACTTCAATCAGAACTGAGAAATAGCATAGATGGCACAAGAACTAAATGTGGCAAGCAGTACCAAAAAAGTATACAAAATTTATATGGCTGGGTGGTCCATTCCGGAATGGACCACAACATTTGAAATGATGTATACGTCGACTGATTCATATTTTTTCGTATCTGAAGTGTTAAGGAAGTCGATCAAATCTATATAAAACTGCTATTATAAAAACATTTGCTTTCGACACTCTCTGAAACATGTTATGGTTCATTTCAGAATGCACTACCCATTCCGCAATCTATACACTTTGCTGTAGTATGCCATGCGACATCTAGTTCTTGTTCCATCTATGGAAATAGGTACCTATGTCGACGTGTCCATCCACACTCTTAGAGAATTAATTAATCAATCAAATTTTAATCGTCTTAGAAGCTACAAGGAATTTAAAAAATACAAAACCACAAAAACAATTTCAGTTAATGTTTAAATTTTTGCAATTCCTTCACATTTCATTTATTATTTCTTTTTTCTGCATATTTATATTTCCAGTTTCCAGTTCGTTTTCTTTTGTATCCGTCTCTTAGTCTCTTATAATTTTTATCGTTTTGTTTTCCAATATTTGCTTCCTTTATGCTGTGATCGTCGAATTAACTTAAGCCACCTCCATTTAATTGTTGATTGGATTCATCGTCATTTAGATAATTATGCAATTATTAAGTATTTAATTTGTAATTTGTTTAATTAGTTCTTAAATATACTTACCACTTTCGGTTAAGTCTATAGTTTCTAACGTACTTCTCAAAACTACTTAAATTTATTGCACCTTGAGAACATGGAAAACAGGGATCAATTGATCTAGTTCATTTCATAATTCATGTTTAATACTGATGTTGTTAAAGTAATTAAAAGTAATTGAAAGTATTTGAAAAGAATTGAAAGGAATTATATGTATAGTAATAGCCAAGTACATTTTAAAAACTTTTGGAAATTTGTAGGTATTTTTGTAATGGAATCGCAAATTCAATTACTTTCCGGTATTTTAAAGTATTACTTGTCATTCCGGGAATGGGACTGTTAAATTTTAATTCCAGTACAGGGGGCTTAGTACTGGGAATTTCCAATTCTTAAATACTCGCTAATGATAATTAGGAGGTATTAAATCCATTAAATAATGAGTATTTAACAGCTCTGGTACTCAGGTAGTGAAAAACTCATATATATGGCATTTAAGGGGAAATTAAGAAGCAATACTCGATTTTGTTGAATTTGTGTGAATCTATCATTTTCAGGGTGAGAGAATGGGAGTTTTGTATGGCTTGAGTTTCGGAAGTCCATTTAGAGGGTGAGGAAATTAACGGGTAAATCACTCATGTATAGGGGGAAATACTGGAATGAAATACTTAGGCATGCTTTTCTCGAATGATGTTATATCTCGACTTTGTTGGGAAAGTTCATTTGGTCTTCTGAGCTGCCCGCAGTCTTACGAACACCATTCTTAATTTATTCAGCGCCTTTTTTTATCTGTTTTTATCTTGTTTTTCTTGCATTTATTTTTAGATAAAAATTATTTTTGTAGATACAATCTATAATAGGGGCGCAGGCATATCTAAATTCAAATTCAAATTCAAATTTATTAATTAATTAGATTTACATATGAGCTTTCCTCTTTTTCATGTAATAACTCCAGGAAGGATAGTAACAAAAAAAATATATATATATATATATATTAAAGTAATATTAAAGTAAGTTGAATAAGAAAAGTGAAAAAAGAAAAAAGAGAAGAAAAAAAAAGAAGATACAAAAAGGGAAAAGCATTATATTACAAGCATTGAAGATAGGCATTAGATTAAATCGCGCAACAACATGGCGTGGTTAGAGGCTTATGGCACCAAAGATGTGTAAATACTCAGCCATAGTCAGAGAAAAAATTTAAAGCATTAATTATGAAATCGCTGATAGTTACGGATTGTTTAATACTGGTCGGCAGGGAGTTCCAAATCCTGACACCCTAAACGAAAAAAGATCTATTGCTCTGTCTGCAATTACTGCGAGGAATGACAAGTTGGCAGTTTCTCGATGATCTGAGCTGCTGAAGTTTATTGGACAAGAAATCAGGTGCAAGGGATCTAATTATCTTAAAGAGCATAATAGTCATATGATAATCAAGGTAATTATCCAAAGTACAATTTAAAATGCTGCGAGCCTACATAGAAATACGATCAAAACGACTCAGATTGAAAATGTATCGCGCACAGGAGTTAAAAGCGACATTTAATTTCCTTCTACTAATATTGTCGGTATTGCAGTATACTACACTACCATACAGTATAACCGGCAGAATTAGAGTGATAATCAAACGAGTTCGGACATTCTGTGGAGTGAATTTTGAAAAAAACCACAGCTTACGAAGTGTACCGTGCACCCTGTCTATCGCGTTGTTAGTTTGTAGGTCCCAGGTAAGTGTGAGATTGAAGACAACACCAATATTATTGACAGACTCTGAGTAAGGTATGATGGCATCACCTAGTCTTATTGGGGGAAAGTTGTTTAAGTCGAAGCTTTTTAAATAAATCAGGATTGCTTGGGATTTCGATGCATTTAACAAAAGTTTGTTTTCAATAGCCCAGCGGGACACCCTATCAAGTTCACAGTTCATCAGCTCTACAATATCTTTCATACAAGTAGCAGGAGCAGATAAAGTAAGCTGAACATCATCGGTATACAGCTTGATATTGCCACAACGAATTACTGCAGGTAAATCATTAATGTATAATAAGAAAAGCAACGGTCCGAGAATTGACCCCTGTGGAACACCTGAAAAGGTATAGGTGTATATCTGGAAGCATTCACAACCTTTTGGAACCTAACCGAAAGATATCTTTCTTAACTCTTGGAACTTCATACTTTAAGTATATCTCTACTGGATTTGGGGTATGGTAGGTACTCGCCTGCTTATTCAAATTCAAAGAGATTGTGGCAAATAAATAAAAATAATTATGATTCGCATGTGTCTATGTATGTCTCATCTCATGATTTACATTTGTCAGAAAATTATAACCATGATATTTCACTAAAACTAGCATAACAAATTTTAAACACCTTGCGATTGGTTTCTTTATAAGTCGAACACATTTTCTTCTATTGTAATTTTTTAAAACGCCATACTACATACATACAATATGTACAAAGTCTTCACATGCAGTTTCTAGAAAACTTGTGAAGATTTCGTAATGACATTTTTCATGGATAAGATGTAAATTCAATAAATCCGAACAAAAGGTAACCACTTGAAAATCAACAGGAGATTTCATTGTTCTGGCTGGAATATGTTTCCAGAGAAAATCCCAAAAACCATTCAGAATATGATCGTGAGAACAATGAAAATACAACGATCAGGTCAAAAGGCAAAAATCTCTGTCCTTTCGACACGAATGTTAAACACTTGTTTAATTCTTGGTAGGACACATAACCTTTCTTTGATATATCTATAGTATAGGACAATAGGTTAAGGCTAGACCTATCTCCAACCTAACATAAGCGCCATATGGCAAAGAGAGTGTGGGATTCTGTTTTTTTTTTTTGCTTTTTTTTCAAATAGTAACTTTAACTCGAAACAACATATTATGCCCGGGGTAAAAATAATGAATAGAAAGGATGCACATAAAAAAATCTCAAGAGGGTGTAAAATTTCTAATATTGTTCTCAAATTTTTGGTATAATTTATATAGATAGGTGTTGTCTGTTTCTACAGAGGTGCAGGGGTAAATAAATTAAAACTAAAAAAAAAAAATTCTTTTGAGTAGGTAAATATACATATATATGTTGCTAATTCAGGCTATACATAATCTGTAACATGATCATCAGGCGAATATATATACTAATTTGCATTTTAAAACGAATGTGCCTGCGCAATGTGACACTCTTAATTACTTCTAATTGTTAATTCGCTCCTATTAGCTACACTTTAAAAGTTCATAGTAACTAATATTTTTTTTTTATTTTTTTTTGTACCCGCCAATTGTAGTACACTTCATTAGCACAACACTCGCAGCTTCTGTGCAATCCGATGCAATTATTTCCATATGAAGTGAACTATAAAACTCGACGACGGACTCACATTATTTTTCCCGCTTTCCATAATTCGAAATGACATCACCGCTCCCCATATGTGACTCAGAGTCAGATGTCTCAGTCAAGCTACTAAGCCAATCCACTATAATAATACTCTAAGTGTTGTTAACGCAATCTAGAGTACTACGACTACAAATTATCACTCAATGCAAAATACACAACAGAACTCGTCACATCTGATATAAAAATTCTTTTTATTATTATGCTCCGAGGCCGACAGGCTCCCGCAGTGAAATATGATTCAGTGAAATTCATTCTTTGATTGATTGTATATATGTACATATGTATGTGTGTGTATAGTTGGATAGTGTGAGTTTTCACGCATGCTAAAAATTTGCAAAATTTATAATATTCCGACAACATTCAAATTGCGTCTGCTGCTACTACTCAATATTGCTAATGAGATGCCAAACAATGCAGAAAATCATGATTAATATGCATTCAATCAGCTCATTCTAATCATTTGATATTGACGCGTGACGGACACGGGTGCGACGAGCTGAAAAAGATGATGATAAATTATTATCAAATGCATTGTGAAAGGAGCTGATATGCGCTTAAAGAGCAGGGTACCACCGGACCGGACGAATTGATAGTATCCGACACTGTCCAAGTTCGAACAAAGTCTTCAACCGGATTACGCATGCGCACTGTTTTGTATAGTGACGGACAGAAATAGTAGTACCTGCCTATACTATATAAATTGATTCAGATTCAGTTTGATACCCCCTGAAAGGGCTATGCATAATCAAATTCACTTAAAACATGACATTGCACTTTCTCAGATTGCGCATTATGGAGATATGTATGTAAAATTGTATTCCTTTGGTGGATGAAAGATTATCGCGCTAGTCGATCAATGTTCAACCAAATCGCATGCATTCTTGCTGTGGTTTGTATATGAGAATGTTCGTTCATATGGACGATATTCCACATATAGGACGAGTCTCATATTCTGCGCACGTGCACTAAATGTTGACTTTTATTGCCAATAATTTGTTAATTTGAGCAGTTTGTTATTTTAGGTTGTAGGTAGGTATATGTATAACACAATCAGAATCAAATCTGATATGCGCCTGGATTTTATGTTAACTTCAGCACAGGATCAAGTAGCAATCGATCAAGGAAAGCGCCACTGCGCCGCCGCGGCAGTCTTGTATTATATTTCCTTTCTTGTTGAATGAAATTTTAGTCATGTCTGAATTATGTTATACATTATATTACATATGTACATATTTATGTTTATTTTTTGTAAACAAATTGACTCAAATCATCATTTTGTTTCTTTTTTTTGCTTTTAGAAATCAAGAAATATGTAATGAAGTTTACAGGTTGTTGGCATCTTAGGGAGGGTTTTTTGACTTTCTAAATTCTATCGAAGATGGAGAGTGGTGGATGGATGAATGGATTGAAAAAGTCACTGTTACTTTTCACTATAAACTAATAAGATAAAAAAAAAAAACTTATTTCAAAAGTAGACCAGGCGATAAGTGGGAAGAATATTCAAGGAGGTAGGTAGTCAGTGCTCCCCTTCGTGAGTATATATGGGACCAGTGCTGCCAGAAATACGGTAATTCCTTTACGAAAACAGCATACGGTACAAAACCATTACCGTACGCCAATAAACGGTAATTTTAGCAGTAGTAGGTACAATAATAATGTATAAATATTATTATGTACATTAACACGAAAATTCAAATGAAAAATTATGTTTTTCTTTATACATATAAGTAATTAATTTTACAACGGCTTTTTTCATCATGCGGCGGCGAAGTAGGTAATGGCCACCGACAGGGCTTTTTACACGATTATTTCGCTTTCATTCATTCGTAATTAAATTTTTCAAAAATCTAGTTACCTACCCAAGATTTTTTGAATTAAAAATGAAAGTCCTGTCAATTTTTTTTATATAAGTTGTGTCATTTGAATTAATTTGTGGATGTAGAAAAATACTTATTGCATTCTTTATTAAGATTTGTTAAAAATAATATTTAAATACGGTGATACGGTCTGTTTAATGTAATGTAAATTAGAAGCATTACTATAGTTATTATAATTGTTGAAAATACAGTTAAGAAGAGAGCAGAGCGTGAAAATTAAAAATTAAAATAGGGCATTTTACCGAGAATTAAATTTTCTGTATTGAACACCTTGTGCAATTCTGTGGAGATTTTCTTGAATTGCTGTTTTTATGTTAACGAGTTTTTTTCATTGAGCTTAGAAAGGTGAAAATAAAGGTGTTTTACTATTTCATTACCAAAATTTAACCTTTACTTTAATTTCGTGTTCCTGTTAGAATTATGATGTCTTCTTGTGACTCCAATGATGGATCTCCATCTCACGAAGAATCGAAAACACCCAGGAAGAAGCAAAGAATTAGCCAAAAATTTAGGAAGGATTTGCTTAAAAATCCATGTTTTAATAAATGGCTGTGTTCTGTGAAAGGTGATGAAATTAAAGCTAAATGTAAGTTATGCAATGTTGAATTTCTGTCCGAATTAAGCATTATCAAATGACACGAGAGCACAAATAAGCATAAGTTTAAAGCAGCTGGCACATCGAAGATTTCAAATTTTCTTCTTCCTGAAAGTAGCATACATAAGCATACACAACAAAGGAGCGCGGAAAGAGCAGAAATAAAATTATATTCCTTTTTAGTTAATGCAATGGACCATTTATCGGACGTTTTTAAAAGTTATTTCCCAGATTCGAAAATTGTTTCGCATTTTATAATGAAAAGAACAAAAGCTTGTGCAATAACTAAAATTGTTATAGGTTCTAGTTATAAGGAAAGTTTAGTTGACAAACTTAAATATTTTAGTTGATGAGTCAACTGATATCTCGACAAAAAAAATTTTATGTGTTATAGTGCGATATTTCGATAGTACCTTGGGAAATATTATTAGTACCCTATTTTAACTTATCGAGGTGCCGAGCAATTTTGAAGAGGCAGATGTACCACCAAGTACAATTTTATTTGAGTCAATTATGGAAGTATTTACTTCTAGAAAGATACCCATTGGCAATATTATTGGATTCGCCAGTGATGGCTGCAATATGATGATGGGGAAGCATAAGTCCGTTTCAGCATGTGTTAAAAAAGAGTGCCCAGGAATACAAATTTTTAAATGCCTCTGCCATTCATTGCATTTGTGCGCATCTACAGCTTGCAAGACTATACCCAGGGAATACGAGGACCTTGCAAGAAACATTTATAATTATTTAAAACATAGCAGCAAGACACAGGCGCTTCTAGTATCTTTTCAATCTTATCTTGATTTAGAACCACATAAAATCCTACACCCGGCTCAGACAAGGTGGTTTTCGCTGGGAAAGATAGTTAACCGCATGTTGGAAAACTGTAAAGCACTCTTGCTATATTTTACGGATTAGTGGTTAAGTGAACACATTCGTGGATGTAAAGATATTCTAGAAAAACTATCGGATCCATTTAATAAATTATATTTCCTTTTCCTAGATTGGAAAATACCGAAATTTAACGTTGTGAAGTATGCGTTCAGGCATCTAAAGTTGTTATAACAGAAGTGTATCGGAAACTATGTGCTATGTATATTGAAATCTTGCAATATTATATAAGTCCAAATTATATTCATTCTTCAAAAATTGAACAACTAGATCCAAGTGAAAAAAGCAAATATTTACCTACAGAAAAAATTTATTTACCCATTTCTATTTCCCAAGAGTTAGAACATATAAAGACAACAATGGGCGAAGAATTTACAAGCAAGCAACTTCAATTTTAAGAAAATTATGTAGAATTTTACCGCATAACTTGTGAGCAAATTAAAATAGAGTTGATTTTGACGATCCAGTATTAAAACATATATATATATATTAAAACCAAACTGTGCAATTGATTTTAAAATACGAGAAGCCTATCCAACAATCTTTGAATTGCAAAAATATGTGCCAAGACTCTCTGAAGGAATTTCCTTACAAGACTTGGATGACGAATGGCGCAAACTGCCTATATATTCATTACCAGAAGAGCTGAAAAATCCAGATATTCCTGTAGACGAATATTAGCTAAAGTTAGCTAAAATAATAGATGAAGAAAACCGACAAGAATTTAAAAATTTATCAAAATTTGCGTTAAATTTACTCTAACTTCCGCACTCAAATGCCGATTACGAACAACTTTTTTCAAAAGTCTTCTTACTAAAAACAAAACATCGAAATAAATTGCAAAATGAAATAATGAACGGTGTTCTTCTTTCGACCGAATGTGTAAAAAGAACACCTAATGGTTGTAAAGATTTTGAACCAACTGCATTAATGTTACAGAAAATGAAGAATGATATACTATACTCTGTCCAAAATGTTGAGGAATTTCAGCAATATTTGTAGAAAAATTGTATTCGTTCAAAAAATGCTAGATATATGCTCACCTGTCTTTCTACCTATATTTATTTATATATTACAGAAATAAAGGTTAAAATGTTTGTTTTGTGAATATTTTGTTTCTATTTCTATGCATTAATATGAAATATTGTTTCATTTGCTTTATATACGGGTAGAAAAGTTTCAAAAACGGTAATTTTTTAGCTGAAATACGGTAAGACTAGCAACATTTTCTGGCAACACTAATGTGACTAAAAGAAGTTTTTCATCGGTTCCTCAGTTTTTTTTCAACTTTACGGGAAAAATCTTGTATAAAAAATTAAAGTATTGTTTTATACAAGGAATGCTCTACACATATTTTTCCATCATTTCAAGATACTTCTCTGAGTTTAATGAGTGAAGTTGCGCGACCACCAAATTTTCGGAACTTAAGGCCGTGACACATCACATTAAAAACAGAAAACATCGACAGAAGTAGAATTTTTTCCGAAACCATGCAACTGTTCGAGCACTAACAAATTGAAAGCAGAGGCAGCGTCAGGAACAGGAGCAGATCTTGAAAGTTGATCAAATCTGAAAAATTCTGCTTCTGCTCAGTACTGCCAATATAAAGAGAGCTAAAATTTGTATTTCATTGATGGCGTCCTTTCTTTTAAAATTGTCAAAGAGGTTGATGCGAGAAAAACAAAATGTCTATGGAAGACAAAATTATTAATTTTGTTAGATATAATAAATTAATTCACAATTAACATCAAATTCTTGAAAATTATAACACCTGACATTTGTAGTTGACAAGTATCTGTTTTCTACTTATGCTTTCAATGTGGTGTGAAGAAATGTAGAATTTCTGCTTCTGCCTCTGCTTCTGTCGCTGCTTTCTGCTTTTAATGTGTCACGGCCTTTAGTCTATAAAATTTCTATTCTTGGTTTGAATATTAACTGTAAAAATATCAGTTGTGAACTTCAAGCTATAAAAATAGATATCCATTTTGTTGTTGTTAATTTTATAAGATAATATAAGATAATATTTATTAGCGTGATAACTATTAAGATAACATCAACATTCACAACATTCAAAATTGTTTTATACTTAATTAAAATACTATACATATATTATTAAATATTTAGCTTGCAATAATCACTAATATTTTAAATTTTTGTATACTTCTTTCTGTCTTAATTTCATTGGGAAGACTACTAAACATCTGTAGGCCTTTATGCATCAGCTGATTTTGTGTCCTCATCCTGCACGCGTAGGGTAGTCTGAAGTTGTCAGCATTCCTTAGGTTGTATGGTTGCTCCTCACTAATATATCTCAAATTATTTGCTAGATAGTTTGGCATAAGCTTGTACTTGATTTTAAACACAGTAATCAACACAATATATGATATTCTCTGTCTAACATTCATCCATTTCAAAGACTCAAGCATACTATTTATCGGCGTTCTTCTATCGTAATTCAAAATTATCCTCATTGCCTTATTTTGCAGCTTTTGTAATCTGTCAATCGTTTCACCAGCGCACAAACATATATAAAATTGTTGCACAATAATCAAAGTGTGGTAGTATTATCGTGTTATATATCGTTTGCAAACATTCCTTTGGCACGCTTCTTCTAATTCTGCTCATAAACCCTATTTTCTGCGCGATCTTTTTACACACCATAGATACATGGCTTTTAAAATTCAGTTTACTGTCAATAATTACACCTAAATATTTCACTTCATTAACACACTCAATAATTTCATTAGTATTAATCGTCACATTCATGTTACTGTTTAATATTAGGCATTTTTACTTATTTATATTAAGCTTCAACTTCTTAACGTCCAACCACTCTATCAAGCGTTTAAGTTCCACGTTCATTATCCTTTCGCATTCACTAACATTTTCTTCTTTATTGAATACTAATGTGTCGTCAGCAAACAACATTAACTCAACACTATTAAGTACTGATTATAAATAGTAATGCACCTAGTATAGACCCTTGTGGAACTCCTATACGAACATCCTCAGGTTCTGAGTATGATTTGCCAAATTTCGTACGCTGTTTTCTATCTTTCAAATAGTTTATGAACCATTTCAGCTCTACGTTCTTAATTCCATAATTATTTAATTTTGCTACTAATATGTTGCTGTCTATTGTTTCAAATGCTCTCCTAAAATCAAGAAATACCGCTATTATTATCGATCCTTCATCGATAAATTTTTTCCAATCTGAAATCATCCAGATTAACGCATGTTTGCATGAGTGTGCTTACTCCTGAAGCTCTACTAGTAGTTCATTCTTTCAATATATTCCACTAGTTTTTTTGTACACTACTTTTTCCAACAGTTTTTCCATTACTGGAAGCATATTAATTGGTCTAAATTCTTCACATACTTTAGTTCCTTTAATTTTTTCAACAGGTATTACAACTGAGCTCTTCCATGTTTCAGCAAATTCTTCAATAGTTAGTGACTGGCTTATTATCTTTATCAAAACTGGGCTTGATAATTCGTAATTGTCTATTATCATCTTTATATTCATACTATTATCATCTTTTTTATCTTGAACACTTTTAATAAAGTATTTGTTGAATTTCCTTGCGATTATAGCACCTTCCTTTATATTCTCATTGCCAAATTTAATATCGTTTTTCACACTGTCATTTATCCCTCCAATTACTAACTCTTTCAACATTTTCCACATGCCTTTTTGATCTCCCATCTTACTCTGAATTTTCCCTCTAACATAGCTAGTTTTAGCTTGTTTGATTTCAACTTTATATTTATTCCTTATTTCCTTATATAAATTCCAGCTTAGCTCTTCTGAATTGTATTATTTTATCTGATTTCATTCTTTTCAGGTTTTCACTATACCACGGCTTACGGTCTCTACTGATTATTTTAGTTTTAATACAATTTTGTGTTATATATATACCAGTTTATCTTCTAATACCATGGCACATTCATGTAAATCATCGAGAAGTACTAAGTCACTTATATTATTTTGTACAAGGTCATTAGAAAATGCTGATTCATCATATTTACGAAATGTTATTTCTTTGTCCGGTATTTCAATTCTATTATTTCCTATCAGAAATACATATACATATAAATATATATTTTTTTATTTCAATAAAAGTTGATAAAGTCGTCATTATTAGACATACTATGTATGAAATATACTAAAGAAGGACCTGAGTAGACTATTTCTGCGACTTGACGATGGTATTCTCATTTTAGCTGTTTGATTTTAAGTACCAGTAACAGTCAAGTATCAGTATACTCATACTTAAAAAAATATTTAGTCTAAGGTTAAATTTTTTATTGGTTACTTGAAAAACTCTTGGTAATATCCAATGCCAGTACTTTCCCCAGTACTGTCCATTACTTGTCAGGATTAGTACTTTTCAGTACTTACCAGTACTTATCAGTACCTAAAAGTTCAAAAATAAAATCACGGATTTACATGCTAAGTTAATTAATTAAAAATAAATAACAATACATAATATTCAATAAAAAGAAACCAAACTTAAATAAAAAATTAAAAAATTCGAACAAGCTAAGAAAGAAGAAGAAAAATGAAAAAAAATTATGCAACACGGCAAAAACTATAATAATTTGAGCAAAAATTGCAATATAAATAAAACCAACAAAAAGCCCAGTTTATTGCCAAGTCGAAGATGTCGTGATAAACGTAGCTTAAACCGAATGACACTTAATTATTTTATTTTATTTAATATTCACCAGAGAAAAAAGTATTTTAAAAGTGATTTAAACTTTTCGAGGGAATCGGCACCTTGAATATGGCTTCAGGTAACTCATTTCATGAGCGAGCAGCCTGAACGAAATAAAAGCGCTCCAGAATGGACCTTTAAAAACGTGAAATCAGTAGATTGTGTGTGTGTCAGAAATATTTAAAAACTGCAATTGATCGTACAGATAACGTGGGGTGCTAGAGTGAGTCAGAATATACAAAAAGACCAGCATCCTAATCGCACGAAGGTCATCTATAGAGAGCATTCCAGCAGATGGGATCTTAAGTGTTGAACGTGATCAAAGCCCGAAAATAAAACGGATATAGTGGTTAAAAGGAAGCGACCTTAAGCATGTGAGAACTTGAGCTTGGGAAATATTCAGCTACCAATATTAAAATAACCAAGAAGATTTTTTTTTTACTATTCTCGTACGCATATCTCTCGATAAAATATCAGCAGATAATCAGAGCTGACGAGGACCTCCATATATTTTCTTCAGCATGAGGTTGATATGCTCACAATAGCTCATAGTAAAGTTTATTATTACTCTCAGATTTTTGACGCGCTGCACTAGAGGGAGAAAGAGTAGAACTATTTAGCATAACTCCAGTCATTGATGTTCGAAATAGCGTTGTTATGAAGGACCACGTATTGAGACGAGTCCGGATTCAGCATGAGTTGATTTCTCATTGACCAATGGTCATTATGGTCATAATTTAGGCGTACTAGACAATCCTCCATCAGTTCAATTGGTCTACTGAGCTGCATATTGTCAGCATACAGGTGAATTTTCACGTCTTCAACAATATTAGGAAGGTTATTTATAAAAATACTGAATAATAGAGGTTCCAATATAGAACCTTGTGGAGCTCCACACAAAACGAGGAGAAGACTAGAAATAAAAGTATTCACTTTAACTTGCTGAAATCTGTCCCATAAAAAATTATATAGCAATTCGGTAGCTGAAGATGAAAACCTGAAATGAGCCGATAATTTAGACAACAGAATTTGATGATCTACGCTGTCAAATGCCTGTGAAAAATAAAGCAACACCAAGACGCCTACATGATTATTATCAAGAGCTGATCGCAGATCATTAGTAACCTTGAGCCAGGAAGTTTTACAGCTATGCTAGATGCGAAAGCCGAACTGCCATTCTGTGAGTAGTTTGTATATTCGAAGGTAAGTGGAAAGCTAAGTCCCTTCAGGACTTAGTTGTATTCGCGGTTTTTTTTTCTTTTGCTTTTCTGTTTTTTCCATGGCACGAGTAATATTTTTGTCTTTGGTGCGTGGTGGCACAGAGTTTTGTGTGTGTGTAAACCCACCTCACACTCTCTGCATATAGCCGAGGTCCTAACGTGCCAGCCTAAGCACAATGCTACCATGGAGTGAGTTATCAGTTTCGGCTGACTGATTAGACTTCCCATCCTCCACCACTTGCTCACTTATGCTACCATAACAAGTTTTGCTGGAATCGAACGGAGACCTCTTGATTTGCCCATGACGCCACAGATATGTTTTGAGATAATAAATAATAAATAGTAGATTGAAGGCCAATGTGTGATGACTGAAAATTTTCGTAAGTCTCACGATTTTTTTTTTTTTAGAGTAGAATTAATTTACTTTGCTTCCGTTCAAGGTCAAATCCGAGATTACCAAAAAATTCCCACGCTCAATCGCCCTAATACCTACTAACGTCCTTTTAGGGAAATTGAACATATAAAATCGGTTAACGCTCTGAAAGCTATACCAACTACACTTTGGTGGACTGTAAACCCGCATTATTTTTAGTGCAAAGTATAAGTTGGCGTAGTGCCACCAAAGCTCATTTCTACAAGCCACCTCTATGATTTAGATACTCAAAACTAGTAATTTTGTGAAGTAGGTACCTATCAGTTTTCGTTGCACCGATTATAATCATTAATACGATTGTGCTTATACATCAGTCATACCTCGACAATGCACATAAAATTAACATTAGATTACAGATTGATATTAAAACTCTTATCCCAAAAAATTTACAAGTAAAATTGATTTGATTATATACACAACTTTAAAAATCAGTTGTTACAATAATTCGTTTCGCCTGAAATTAAATTCCTGGGAATAGGTGATAATGTATTTATATAAGGGATTTCTTTTTTAACAAAGTAACATGTTTAGAACCAACAACAAAAAATTGTTGCGGAAAATTGTTTTGAAATAATTTTTATCTAACTTTTAAAAAAAAAATTGTAAATGGCCAAAATTGTATGAAAGTAAAGAGTTAATATGCTGCCAATAGAAGCAAGCACGTGCTAGTCATATGCCCATGTGCTAAAATTAAGTTAGGTTATGTTATTATCTAATGCTTCACTGAAAATCAATCACTTTTTACCACAATCTAAGCTTCTGTACTGATCTATGGAACACAAGATATTGCAATTCAATAGCATCTTTTTTTACTTACTCTATAATAAAAAAAAAACTTACCTCATAAATATTAGAACTGCGTCTTAAAAAAAAAGATTTTCGCTGACACTAGTCGGTTAGCGTCAACTACTAACTCGATTTTCAGTTCAGATATTACAGTGGCATAATGCCAAACTATGCCTATGGCATATTCTGTCATCTTTCGGGAAATAACCAAACTACGGCCAATGGGCTTATCCCATTTTTGTGCGAGGCCTGCAAATTGAAAAAAATAAAATAATAAATAAAACCATATGGCAATGGAAAAATTGAATATATATAGTAAATCCGTATGGATATATTCTAAACGTTTTCAGATTTATTTCAATCTTTTGCTATATCCCCAAAAAATACCTATTCAACTAGAGAAAATGTTTGTACGTTTTATCATTGAAAGTATAATCAATTAAAAAATTCCAATCTATCCTTTTTATTCCTCCATCCACACTGCCACTATATATGTATACTTTTTAACTTATACACTAACCAAGGTTATAGTCTCCTTCACGCTATCAATATAGGTAGATACCTACTACAGTAAACCAAGATCAAACAACCAGACAAGAAATTGTCATTAAAATCCCAAATAAGCGTAAATCCATGCAATTATTCGTTTTTCAATTTAACGAATTCCACTATGAGTAAAACTCGTGAATTCTAAATCGAATTCTTTAAATAAAATCCCATCGAGAGGTCGACATTAAATCAAATCTGTCCTGTGATGCTGCTCTATAGTGTATATACTGCGTACGTGGAATATAAACTTGGGATCGCGAGTAAGATGATTACGTCTTCTTAAGAAATGCGCAAAGCTATATACAAAGAGATCTGGAAAAATTAGAAAAAAAAATGCCGACAGAGAGACAGAAGTAAAAACACAGGCCAAAGTCAAACATAAAACAGAAATTCCTTCTGATAAAATAAATCAACGGGCGACAGAAAAAGAAGAGTTAAAGAAGCGCAGCAACAGAGAGCAATGTGAAGCACCATTTTCAGTGAAGGTCCACGTCCAGTTTTGCTCCGGACACTCTAGGCCTGGATTCTTATGGAATCTTTGTTTTGTATACATATATACATAGTACTACCGCAGCATCTCCAAGCATCCAAAATCAACCAGTATAAGAACAGAGAAGAGATCTCAGGGCATCATTGAACGTGATATTATAAGTCTGATGTGAAGGGAGTTTATGGTATTCTATAATGTTCTGACGGTCCAGTCCAGTCAATCAACTTAAACGATGCGTAAGGGGTGGTGAATCTTTTCTCTATGGTCGCATTCCTTGGCTCCAGCCTCTAGGCTTGCTTTCAGCCAAAGTAAGGCTATAATCGTCTTAATATGATAGTGCGCTGGTATATACCATATGTATGTAAAAGTATTACATATATTTGTGTTCTGTCACTGCTGCCATGGTCCTCCTTGCCAATTATGTTGTGCGGCTCAATACTTACCCGACAACTTGATGGCGCATTGTTTCAAACCGACGGACCGCGATCTTCAGTGATGATCATGCTATATTCTTGCAGTTTACGAGCCATAGTACGCTACGATGAGTTAGTACGACAGAAAAATCAAGACAATCCCATCAACCAAAGTTTTAAATTACCTCGAGAAGGTTTCGGTGGAATATTTGGTTGGATTTGTTTTTTCTTTTTTTTTTTCTTTTTTTTTCTTCTTATATTTTTTATTTATTTACTTTTTTTATGCTAGCTATGCTTGCTGCTTCTTTACTATGCCTTCGACAAAAAGTAAGGAGCGTTCACTCTCCGTCCCTAAGGTATTATAGAGGATTGGCATGCTGAAGGCAAGATGAGTGTGAATGCAGTAGACAGATGTATTTAGGAAGACATGAACAAAAAATCGACTCTATCTAAACTTGATTTTACAGTTAAAAATTTTTTTTAGAGGAGAGTGTAGATTTTTGGAGTTTTTTATTTTAATTTTTCTTTAAAAGGCGGCGGCAGCAGCGGCAATGGTAACGACCTCTTTTTTTTTTGATATCCTATACACATCATCATATATAGTTTTCTAGGTCTTTACCTGTAATCAAGGCGCGATGATTCATTGTGTGAATCAAATTTTTGGGCTTGCAGCCACCAATTAAATTCGTGAGATTCGTGCTTAAGATGGAACGTCTAGTGTGTAATTAGCTTGAGATTCCTTCTTTCAATCCATCCCATGAAATTGCTAAGAAATGTAAATTTCGGATTTTGATCTTGAACTTTGATATTTAGACCAAAAACAAGATTGTTTTTTTTATTTTTGTATTAAGCTAAATTTTTTGTATGTGATTAAAATTTCTTTTTAATCATACACGTATGCGCATTAAGTGCTATGTATAGATATAAAAAATCTAACTTCTCACCAGGAATATTTGTTTTATCTAAAAGGGTTTTTGTTTGTATATTTTTTTTTCTTACTAGTTTAGTACTTAGTAAACTTTTAGTGAATACTTTTCTGCGACTCGGTGTAACCACCGCCACCGAAACTGTCATTTGATGGTATGATAGTAAGAAAAAATTGTGGACAGGAAATTTTCAACATCGTTTGATCCCAATCAAAATTCCTGAATAATCTAGCAACATTTACATATATATACATATTTATATAAGTTAAGAAACAGTGGTGGATCCAGAGGGGGGGGGGGGGCATGAACCCCTAAAAAATTAAAGTAATAAATATTTGATTAATTGAATTATTTGAAAAAACATATTTTTTATTTTATATTTTTTTAATATAATTCAACTTCAAAAAATTATACAAAATATTTTTATTCCAAAACTTAAGAGGAGTCAGTACTCAGCAAAAGTTTCAATTTAGATACCAGCGAGCCTGTATACAATAAAATTTACTATACGTAGGTTTGTGTCCTGAAAGTAAGAAAATTCATATAAAATTAGCCTAGACCTAGACCAAAAGCACTTTAGAGACATCTAGCGTAAAAGACAGAAACCCAACATGCGATAATTTAAGACGAAAAAATGAAAACTTGTAGTTCAAAGAAATTGAAAATTTTTAACGCGAATTAATTCTCCTAATTTTTTTTGGCACATAATTGTTAAATATACTATTTTGCTTTGTATTTCAACCATTTTCAACGAAATATTGCAATTTCTAGTCGGTAAAATATCGGGAGAAAAAACTAGTACTATTAGAGTCAAATAATTAAAAAAAACGCCACTAAAAATGAAAAAACTCAACGTTATTTGCTAGATCTAGGCTTTATCTTCCCAAAATATAAATATAAATACCTACTAACACGAATTTGATTTAAAAAACTTCAATTTTTACCATTTTTTACAAGTTTCCGAGCTAATATCTCCATTACAATACACTTTTTTTTAATTTTTGCTGAGGTTATTTACTAGACTTCTTCGTTACCTTTAATTTAAGATATAAATCATTATTCTGCTATAAATAGTTTCCCAGAAATTTGCATTGAAAAATATTTTATTGCAAATATTGGTACTGACTCCACTTAAACAAATAAAAATTTATTACAATGAATATTATTGTATGCATGTGCTGTATGTGTATAGGTTTTTCTCAGAATTTGAGTTTGGGACCCCAACTTCGGGTGATCCAAAACCCTCGAGTAATAATTCCCAAGCCACGAAACAGACTCTCTCACTACCACATCAGAGCCCTAACTTAGTCCTAACTCCTAACATTGTAAGTATTTTACATTACATTGTAAAATACTTGCAGGGTTCTTATGTAAACCACTGACATGGACTGACTACGTCAATAGAAATACACTGCAGAAAGTGGGCTCACTTCTATATAGCATTCTCGTTCGGTCTAAGCACCCAAGTACCAGCTGAGAGAGAGCTGTAAACAATAAATAAATAAGTGGTTTCGTCAAAATAAAGGTTTTGGTTTTTAGATTAATTATTTGGGTTAATTAGTGATAAAGAGTGTTTTACTAAAGGCATTCATATTCATACTCAACAGAAATTCGATAGGTTTTATTAAAATCACTTTTCAACTTCTCGTCAATCGTTTTGTCAAGGTTGGCATCAACGTATGAACTATTTTTGACACAAAAAATTGTACCCCATGAAATAGCATATCAAGCAGTCCATATTATATATGCCAGTGTGTAAAACTCAGAGAAGTTTGGGTTGAATGACTCCTGCAGTTTGCACCCTAAACTACTATTCTATTAAAAAATGACTTTTTGAAAAAAAATTATATTAAAAAATGACACATCATTCACACCGCTTAATGCGGAAACCTTTCTAGTACCAAACCTCATTACAGTACTGCGATGGCTAAACTAAGCGACTTACTACGCTGAACAAGGGCTGCCCAATTTGACTTTTTTTTTTTTTTTTAATTTAATTGCAGGAAAACCCCCCTAATTTCAATGCTAGATCCGCGCCTGTTAAGATATCGTTAGTAGTGTAGTGGATAACAAAATAAGTTATGATACTGGTCCGACTTCCATCGGTGCTCAGCAATAGTCAAGGATTTTTATTGACAACAAGACTACTCACTATCTAAAACTTTTTGGATTTTTTTTAAATACCTGAGTTAGACATTTTTAACTTGTTGGCTTAAAGCACAGACAAGAAATACCCAGATATCGACGGCTATATTAACAAAGTGATGTATGAGAAGAGCTCATAGCAAACTTCAATAACTCTGTGATCTCGGCTAAATATATCATGGGTACGAACCAACAATTTTTTCAATGTAAAATTTTTTTCAATAAGAATTCAATTTTTTCTTAGAACTTTAATTGACCATATTTTTTCAGAATTCGTCTGCATTATTTAAGACTGAGGACAATTCGAACAAGTTGTGTCTGGGCAGATAAGCATTTTTACATTTTTTCTTAGAAATTTACTGAAAATTTTTCTTTAGCGTACTTGCATCACAGACAAGTAATAACACGCCTATGGACGAAAATTATGTTCAAGAAGAAGAGTACAAAGAATGCTCTAGTGTCGCTTGCCCTTAGCAGTTTCTGTCTACGAAATGAAAAAATTGTATTGCTCCAATAAAAAATCAACGAGGTCTCGGCCAGATGTAGGGAAGTCCTCAATCATTTCTTAGAAATTTACAGAAAATGTTTCGGTAGAATTTTCATTTAATTTGGTGGCCAACTTGAGTCTTTTTCAAATACAACAACATAGTAGTTTCATGTGTGCCGTTGTCGGCCTCCAATAATGTATAAATAAAACTTCTAAAAAAAAAAATTCCAGTAAATTTCTAAGAAAAAATTGAGTGCTTCCCTACATCAGGCCGAGACATACTTAATATTACATATATTTTTTCATATCGTAGCAAAGATAGGAACCTAACGAACCGTTCTAGAAATATACATATTCAAAATTGCAGAGATATGGCTGACATTGCATGTGGGCATTCATCTAAATTCTAAAGTATCATCAGAATTGGTCTTACAAGGAGAGGCTCCATACTCGACATCACCGATTTCGTCCAAATTCATAGTACAAGTACAAGTGTGAGCTCCAGATGACCAAAACATACAACAAACTAGCAAAAGGAATTTCGCAAATCGCTTAATATTTACCCCACCTCCTTCAGAACACCCGAAATCGGGAAATGAGAAACTTTTTCCCATTGGTGTATATGAATGACCTTTTGAAATTGAATTTTTTATCCGATTTTGATGAGATGGTGTACGAATATCCTACACAGATGGTAGAATACAAAATAAATACCCGCATCCCTGGAAAATATATTTTTTTTATTATAATAATATTAACCCACCACGGGTTACCACTCTGTAACCCGCTGCCGTACGAATCTCGTTATAGTTTCAAAAAATCATAAAAAACTCACTCAGTTAGCAGAAAGAAGTTTAAAATTCGGTTGGAATTTGGCCCCGAGATAAAGGTGGCAGCTTTACAGTATATGCTGCTAATTAACGTAAGTTGAAAGTCATTAGCAATCTTATTTTGGAAAATGCTCCTAAACTAATTGGAGTAATGACTTCTGGTTTTCTGCATATGAAAGACAACAGGTCACAGATAATTGCAATGAAAAGAAAGTCGCGTAAATGTTGCGAATATACCCGCAAGATGGTAATTATCAAAGTTTTCCGAAAAGTGTTAATTTTAACCCCGGGTTCACCTACATTATGAATTATTTCGGTTTCGCTTGGCCATCTGGAGTTCCCACTTGCATCACTTTCATTTCTAGTCAAGCCCAACATATACTGTGAATTTAGATTACGGTTGGCAAGTTAAGAAAGTAAGCATAAGGAGTATCAGAAGGCAATTTTTCTGTATGAATAGTTGTTTAGGACGCAAGGGCTATTCAAATAAAACTTTTGTCAGTTTTATAAAGAACACTGCAAATATTTTAGAACTTGGGACTAAGTTAGGGCTCTCATATATTAGTGAGAGAATATGTTTCATGGCTTGTCAAATTTTTCTCGCGGGTTTTGATAAGGAAGTAATACTTAAACTTAAATTTACGTCTTTTTTTAAGTCCGTGTGAAAAATGTCAACACTCTAAATGAACTCGTTCTCGAGTTTTTGTGAGGACTGACACACATACGAACGGACAGTCAGACGTATATATAAAAATCAAAAGACCTTTTAATATTATGTGTGGATGTCCAAAGTATTTTACTCTACCACACAGTCTCCAGGGTCGACCCCTTTCAGTAAAAAATTCAGTGAAAAACGTACTATTAAGAACTTGAAATAAAAAATCGCATTCAATTAAATCTCTGGCACCAAAATGCCAGCCTTATGGAATGTTATCACGGGTTTTGGATGAATGCGTATTAGGCGGCCCATACAAGTTGAACATGTTGTCCAACTTGGTGTGTCACAGATGAACGCTTTTTCTCCACACACTTGTCAAACATGTTGTCCAACATCAGGTCAGGAACACATATCAAGAGCTCCTAGAACTGTTAACTGTTATCTTTTCTTCAATAGAATTCACTCAAGACTGACGAATGCCTACCAAACATCGCCCTACACCTCCCACCCCCCCCCCTCCTCCCCCAAAAACTCAAACTAACTTGATTTTCGTCCAACCGCTTGACATACTGCGTGTGACACCGTCAAACAGGCACACACACGGTCAAATCTGCGTGACAGCATCGATGTCCCACTCGAGTTAGCCAACATGCGTGCCGTGTATGGGCCCCTTTAATGTGAGGCAAGACCGATAGCTGAAAGAGTATATTTTACAGTTAGGATGTTTTAATAATTTTAACATTTGGGTATAGAATAAATTCCTCTTTACTATACTTACCCCTGAAAAAGTTGTGCTAATAAAGGACAGACAAACTGTCTTAGTTCCCTTCCAGCATAATAGAAGATTTGCTGTCCTTAATTAGACCATTCAAAGGAGCAAATGTTAAATCTGCTTGTGGCAATTCAGATTGTAAATTGGTATTACCATTCAAATGAGCCATCATCATTCATGTTTTATGACCTAGCTATATAACCAAAAGTATTGGAAATAAATATTACAAATGCTAATTCGGCTAAATAATAGTTTTCATATAATGTGGGCATCGGAACAAATATATTTGGTCAGTTGCGATGAAGACTTCAGTCTTGTTACTCTTAATTAGCAATTTTATATACCCTTATTACTCCACTGGGCAAAAGTATGGATCACACAATTGAGTCTATCTTTACATATTTTTTTACATTTTTCAATTTCTGGTATGAATGCCATCTGAGGTCTTAAAATATAAAAATATATTTAGTCGCCAGCGATTGAGACTTGAATTCCACGTCAATATATTCAGGTCATACCGAAATTAGATGAGTTTTTTTAAATGACGTGTTTTCAGTTACTAAGGAAATAAATTATATGTGACCTGATTAGGTTAAAAGCTAATAACTCCTTAACCGTCATAGATAGAACATAGGTGTAATGGGTTAAATTAAAGAGGAGACTCTGGGCTTTCGAAATTTTGTAACAGAAATGTATATCAGTGGGGGTATTTTTTTTTTTAAATAACAGAAAAATAAGAAAAAAAAATTAAAAACCGAAATTTTGAATTTGATGCATCATAACTCTGGAGTGGGTAGAAAAGACCCCAGGGCTCTGCATACAATGACGTCTTAAAATAGATCCTATACCCTGTACTTTTTAATATATAGGGAGTTTAATGAAAAAAAGAGCATATTTTACTAATCACCCTGTAACTCGGTAGGCTGACATTTAACCCCCCCCCCCCCACCCTTGCCATACATGTTTATCTTTTCTGGACGAGAGGGGTCATTTGAGATTTATGAATAATATCTCATAAGTCTAGAGGGTGACCAATGGGCCTTGCAGTGGCCTAGTTTTCAAAGGCCCCCAGCAATCCCAACCTAACTTCTTTTCAATCCATCCATCCTTGCTACAAAACGAAGATATTATGAAATCAAATTTTCCTCATCAGTAAATTTAAAATGTAACTCGAATAACGATGACAATCGTATTTTCCCACGACATAAATAATTGAGTGCGAGAAAAAGTCTCATTCTTGTTTTTATGATACACGTGATGCTATCACATGGGTAGTTAGATTCAGTTCGATGTGGACTAGGCACATATAGTTTCTAGTTTTCCATGGGCCTGTAGGGAGCTTTTGTGGGTTGTTTCTATAAAATGTAGCTAATTACATATATGAATATGATATCCATCTTGCCCGGATGAATCAAAATAATTAAGGTAAAAGTATTATAACTGTTCAACTTATTTGCCCTTTAATACCTTGAAAGGTCATGAAATATCTCTCCGTATGATTCGTCGTTATCTCGTTATTTTGAATTGTTTTGTTCATTCATTTTGATGAATTTAACTGTTTTTTTTTTTCTTTTCTTCTGTGAAAGCATTTCATCACTCACGTCCTCGCTGCTACATTGAATGACAGCCATGGAAATTTCATAAGAACCTGATTCAAATAATAAGGAAAGGTACACACGACGGTATCATGCTGTGGCTGATATGCATACATATATACATTTACAATGTATATATACCTAATATCTACGGGTGTGTTTGGATTAGTAAATATATATAATCTTCAAAGAAACACTAACAATGGACCCCAGGACAATACCCACTTGAGATTCCTCTTATGAGGTACAGCAGGGTGCGTAAGAGTATAAAAACCCTCAACTGCAGGTCTTTTAGAGAGTACAATGATTTTACTCTACGCTAAGGCTGCTTTGTTAGTTCTAATAAAAATAAAGATAAGGACCTAAAGGGAGGGTTGGAAAATTTAAGGTGTTACCGGCGTCTTAAAAAGCATTAAAATCAGAAGAGAACTCATATAAAATTCATTGTTAAGGATGCCACCGCACACACTATCGCACACTACCTGCACTCTGGACTCTCAAGTGAATTACTTTGTTGTTATGCATTGGCTGCATCATGTACCTTTTTTTTTTGCTTCCTTGTCGGCATTTAGTCTACCTGACCACGTTTTAGACTAAATTTAGTTAAGATAAGATAATTGTGATGGCTCAAATTGTAATACATATTTATGTATGTATGAGGATGGAATTTGTTATTTGATATGTTAACCGTTTTTGCTTTTTAGTTAAAAGATTTTTTTATACAGTAGTATACCTACCTACCTAGATATTTTTAGTACATGAAAATAATTATGGCATTTACATAGGCACCTATGTAAAATGTGTACAGCTTAAAATTGATTGAATTTTGAGGATATGATAGAGGAGCTTTAAATAGTATGCATGGAGGAGATGCGACACCAAAGATTAAATCAAAATTAATTCACTTTATCGTTCCTGCATACAGGGGTGGATTTACTAATAAACAGAGCAGTGCGACAAATTTTTCAATTGATGAAGTAAAAGGAAACGAGATCGAAGTTCCTCTATCGAACAGGGAGGGATTCAGAGTTACTGTTTTGAGCGTCATTATCTACCGGTTTATTACAGAACTACAAAGACGTGGTTCTGCTTGCGAGAACTTGAGTAAAAAGTTTGACTTTCTCATGAAGCTAGGTACATAGCTTGAAATCTCAAAATATCCCCGAAAGCGCATAGAACTTGAAAGTCTTCTATCTAGGAAATTTAGACGGGACTTTGGAAAACGAGTGTCTGCAACTGCGAGCTCATTTGTCGTCCGCTGAGGCTACACGTGGAAAACAATTATCGACCTGAAGTTATACAAGTATATTCTGAAAAAAGGCTTTTTGAACATTTATCCAAATGTGGAAATAGGGTTCCGGATGTTGTTGGGTACACAAGTGTCAAACTGTTCGACAGAACGGTCGTTTTTAGCGCTAAAATGAATGAAGACTTTTTAAGATCCATTAAGAGGAGATTAGACTCAATTCACTCTCTGGGGGCCTATTCTTGAATTACGAATGGTTTTTACGAATTTGTTATATAACGAATGGTTTGCGTATGAAAATAACCAATACGGATTTCAAGAATACCATTTCGAATGGTTTTGACAGCTCAACGTATACGAAATCGGAAAAATAAGGCCCTGTGCTGAACATAATGCAGTCTGTGGACTATAGTGAGGTAATCCGTTATTTTAAAAAGTGGACCTGTACCCATGCCACAGTAAACGTAAAGAATTGTCATGCAGAAGATGAATGCATTTGAAACACCTTATTTCGCCCACAGTGAACGCAGTCTCTGCAGTCGCCGCAAGAAAGTTGGGCAACTTCCAACTTTTTACGCACTCACCATAGAGAATAATTTTGACAGCTAAAGAAAACGTTTGTTTTGAATTGAATTTGTAATGTAAAGTTTATTAATGAGGTGCGGGATATTTAAAATATTACTCTTATTAATCGCACAGCTTTTAGCAACATAATGAAACTTCTCAATCATAACACCGAAAATATGTTAATTACATTGAATTGTCAATTAACGTACTCGCGACAACTCCATTCATTTTGTTCTAGCGGTAAGTAAAAAAGACAAGTCAGTAGGGTTTACACAAGTCAGTGTCAGTTCCACTGACGCATGTAATCCCTAGTAAGAAATGTACACGAAAATATGAATTTGCAGTGAATAAACGTCAGAATATGCGTCTAAAAGTACAACAAATTAGTCAACTGCTTCAGAAATTGCGACGATAATTTTAAACTAGGTATGGTAAATATTCAACTCCTACTTAAGTGCTTAAATTCGAAGTGTGCGCACATTCTATGAAGCACCTATAGAAAAAACATTCAGTTTTGTCGTAACCCCCGGAATATACAAGCCATGAACAAAGTCGAAAAAACAGAGCAGGCGACATCCACAGTCTTCTTGTCATGTCTTACTGCAGGAGTTTTTCATATAAAAGTTGCTTCAAACGCTATAATTTCCATAAATTTGCTCTACATGCAATTTTTTTTAACTATTAGAAAGAAAACATATTTGGCTGTAATTTGGTTTTACTTCATTTTGCTGTGGGAGCGACAGTTTCGGGCTTTAGGGCCTGTTTAAGATGAAATTTTAGTTTTTCCTCCATGACGAGTATACAAAAAGCAGTGAGAGTGAGATATAAATCGCTACTTATTCAATTGGTAGTAATTATTTAAAATCTAATGTGCACCTACATCTTCACCAACTCCAACTTGAAATTCAAGATCCCAATACATATTCAACTTATATTCACGTATGAAGTCAGTTCATTTGTTTCATAAAACGTTTCAATCTGAGAAAAATCGAAATTTATGTTATATTTT